>HG992029.1:4904977-6131222 GCA_905220475.3 Ennomos fuscantarius
CGGTAATGATTATTACTATATAATAGATAATATATGTGTGGACATCTCACACAACGCCATCTAGCCCCAAACTAAGTAAAGCATGTATTATGGGAACCAGGTAACTGATGGAATATTTGTATACTTTTTGTTTGTAAATACATACATAGAATACAATATAACACCCAGACACCAGAACAGTTCAGAAGGCACTACAGTACTAATTACTGAAACAAAAAGTTATTGAAATGGTAACTATTTTAGTGGCTTATAACTCAAAAGTAATTCTCTACAACAGCATCGATAAGGGTCAAAGTAGAGGCGATCATATGGTGGTAGTACCATCCGAACCAAAAAATTAAGTTGATGTTTGTAAATAAACAGTACTATTAAGATCATATCGTTTCGTTTGGTTTCATTTCGTTTCGTTTGGTTTCGTTTTGTTAGATTTCTTTTCATTTGGTTTCGTTTCATTTCGTTTAGTTTTGTTTGGTATATATCGTTTCGTTTAGTTTTGGTTAGTACCAAAGACAATTATTGCATATTTAACTTAATTTTTACTTTAGAAACTTCTGTAGAAATACAAAAACGTTTAAAAATTTGGTGCGGTAAATCATTTACATTCAAAAAGTCGGCAGCTACTTTAATTCAAACACAAAATTCATCCGGTCCTACAAAATAAATGACGTTATTGCCGATCTTAGCCCCTAGCGTAAAATGGCAAATATCGCCCCATCCGTCGGCGCATTTTCTCAAGCATCGTCGCAAATAAACTTTACTGGCTCTAAAACTTCCGTCCCAACTAAATAAGTACGTATTCAAGGAAAATTATGATTTGTCGGTCCCTATAGAACGGTGCTGAATAAATTTTATTAAATCCGGGAGCAGTTTATGACCGGCCACGTCAGCAGCGCGTGCCATCTTTTGGATATCGTGGGATTTTTAATATAATAAATCAGTGATGGCGCTATGCCGCCACTGAGAATCTATCCCGTCACCGTTCCGCCTTACGTTTCATCTCTTTACTTTTATTGAAGGTTTAGTAAATTTTATGATTCTGCTGATTTGGTACATAAAAATGTCTAATGAAATTGAGCAGCTGCTGAGATTGCGAAAAATATTTATTGGATTGTGATTTTTAGATGTGCCTACTATAAAAGTTTCTATTAGGTTGTGATGTAAGATTCGTACAAGATCATCTTAAATTTTCTGTTTTATAATAGTTATCCAATAAAAATAAAATTAAAATCAATATTAAAAAATCAACATTAATGCGTATTCCCCACGGTTCCTATTATGCAAGAAAGTAGTTAAACGGGTTAGACACCGTGGGTAGTCTGCACTGATAACATAAATACCATAATTTCGGTCTGCACTGAAGTAAGACAGCTTTTAAGTTAGCACTTATCTCGAGTCATAGTGCAAACAAGAGCTATCAAACTTTAGTGCAGATGGGCCTCTATTTGACCTTCATGAGTGCATAATTGTACGTTGATCTAATTACCATAATTTAGAAGAGTTATTTGGTAAATTTCGAGTTAAGTTACCTACTTATTAATGTCAAGGGACCAAATTCTTACTCAAGACATCTAACTTTTCTCATTTCCAGCTGTTTCGACTTTCTACAAGAGCGGGTCCAAACAGAAATTCATATTTCTAATAACGTTAAGTAATCGTCCCTCTCCTAGATTACTTTTTGTTTGTCGTGATTCCATTAGAATAGGTGCGTGGACGAAATGTTTGCGCTACTAAAAGAAATTGTTTGGCTTGGCATCTGATGATTTGTGAGATGTGTGTTACAACAAACGTAGATATTCTATAGGGGAGTAGAATAGTTCGAGCAGAATAGTTGAGTTTTATTTTCCTAAGGTTGGCTTCAAATAGTTCAGATAGAATATACTGATATTAGATCTCAGTTCTTTGTTAGATGACGCCGACACACTTTATCACAATTTTAGAGGTCAGAAAGTTTTTTAATTTATCATCCAGTGTTACAATGAATGGGTTTTTGTTCACTGGCATTCGTCCTGAACTTTATTCTACTGGGAAGTCTCACAGCGCAGATGATAGTGCGTTTTGACCCATAGATTGTGAGTTCGATTCCTACCCAGGATAACATTTGGGTGCTGTATGTTCTGTGTCAGAGTGTAATATTGTATTCTAAAAAAAATAATCCATTTATTTAAATACAAAATGTATCTAAATATTCTAACAGTTATATACCATAGTACAAGATTTGCTTAGTTTGGGGCTAGATGACGCTGTGTGAAATGTATAATTAAGTAATTATTTATTGTTAAGATTTATCTTTATTTTCTATTAATTTTTTATGCATTCATCAAAGCTCAAAATCTGTAAGATAATTATGAGGTAAGTATAATAATCCTTATGAAAAACACAATATTTTGTTGTCAATAAAAAAAAAACAATACTCCCAAAGCTATATTCAGATGGAAACGACTCGAGACAAATATTTCTGCGTAGGTGAAACGGAAGCAATTCCATTTTATCACATTTCATTTGAGCTGGATATTTTGAAATGAAACGAAGAAAATTGCTGTTCAAAACGAATGTGCGTACGCAATTGGATTTGACATAATTTTCTGTTAAGGTTCACCAATTTTATTATTGTGCGACTAATCAAATCGCCATTTAAATATTGAGAAGTGGTCTTATTTTTCAGATTTTTATTTTTGAATCTACCTCTGATATTGAGCAGGTTGGCTTAAAAACCTGGAGGCACCGGTTTCAATTCTGCGACAGGACAAACATTTTGTGCATGGGAAAAGAAAATGCAAAAATCGAGCAAACTTTTTTTGTAACATCAGTTTATACTTTATGAGTGACCCAAATAATCGGAATGTACTCCAATTTACTTCTTAAAAATGCGTAATAATATAATGTTACTATATAATAGTGCTCCTGCAAGCCCGGATAATTAAGGTCATTAAACATCAGCTCTGTATCCAATTTCAGGCCTAGGTCCCTGATCCGCATCACACGCTCAAGAGGAACAACACTATTTATGTCCCTCTCTAACGCGTCACAGTCTATGACATTGCCTTAATATTAACAGCTGACCTGACGAAATTCGGCAATTCGTTGATCATTATAAAAAATTGGCCCAACCGTGCTTCCTTGGCTCACTCCAGAGCAGATCATATACGATTCTGAGTGGTAGTGAAATAAATTAACATATTGGACTCTATCAGAGAACTAATTGGTAATTTTGTATTGAAGCCAAAAATTTATTTAGTAAAAACGTCATTGAGAAAATGAAAAAATGCTTAAAAAAAAAATTTTACACGTTTAATCTGCCTACTTTTCTGATCCATTATATAAGTGACATTATCACTATCCTTTAAATGTAAAATGAAATCCACCTGAATTCAAACTGTCATTTAATTCCCAATCATTGGTAACTTACTTCATTTATGTTTTACTAGACTCAATAAACGGTTTGAATCCCTTCACCCATGGACGCCTGAATATGACACCAAAGCTATTTCTGAAATGAAAACATTCTACCCCTTTTACACCCTAAAAGGATCAATCGCTCAAATATCCTAAAAGGCCGTAAATATCATCTATAGGTTGGTTACATAATATTTTGTAATACTTTTTTGGTTCATCATTTAATTTTGCGTTCATGCTTAGATATTATGTCGTTTAATTTCACAAATGTATTACAGCGTTACTCGTTTCCATGCAAGGTTACCTGGGGGAGATCGCTCTGAGTGATAAACCACCTATTGTTACACGTCGATTAAGTTTGTTCCCTTTTTAATTATTTATAATGTGGTGTTTTGATAAAGAGTTTATCTATCTATATCTAAGTTTTTCCTGTGGAACCAAACTACTTGGCGTTATTACGCGAAAATATTCTACGTCTGTGGTTTTTAGCCGCCTAACTAGTTTAATCATCGCAAAAGAATTAAAGATTGTAGTGAAAACATAACTCAATCTTTTAGCTAACCAAATGGCTGTCTACATACGTTTGATATTTGCTGCATATAATCACATCACACTATCACACTAATATTATAAAGGTGAAAGTTTGTATGTGTGTTTATGTGTATGTGTGTATGTTTGTTACTCTTTCACGCTCAAACGGCTGAATGAATTTAGATGAAATTCGGTACCAAGATAGCTTATACACTGGATTAACATATAAGCTACATTTTATCCCGGAAAAGTGAAATGCTCCCGTGGGATGAGCAAATAATTAAAATACTATTTAACCGCAGGTGAAACAGTGGGGCATGACTAGTTACATAATAATAATAATAATGGACGGGTTAATTCATATCATATAACAAAACTGGGCTGCTTACAAAATAGCACTTTTTACGTTAAGGAATGAAAGCGAGCTAGTTATTATAGGACACAGTGGCTCATATCAGTTGCAGTGTCACTCGGAACCCTAATATATATATATATTTTATCGTGACACTGCACTGTGCAGTGTGCACGTCATCCTGAGACATCAGCACAGTCTAATAATAAAATTACTAGATTGTGAGATTCCGTCATAAATTCTGATTCGTCCAGTATTTTTTCTAGTTACAGTTCCTTTTAAATCGGAACGCAGTAGTGTTTGCGTACTACTACTTGGCCGGTAAAATAACTGGCAAAGCATACCTATCTACACGAACTATGCAGAAAAGTTCTACCACCTAGTAAACGTAAGTATCAAGCAACCACCAAGTAGCACCGATTTTAGAATAGCATATATAGATATTTTTAGATATATCAAATCATCACATTACTATTGGAAAGGAAACATTGAATAGATGGCGATGCAAATCCCATTAATTTGGTTGTAAAAGGTAAAGGATTTTGAACACAATATCGCATGTCATGATAAAAGCATGCCCCGGGTAAAGGGACGGGTGGATGCGGGTTCACATCGAGATCGTGATTCAAATTTTTCCCTTACATTTTTTTATGTATTGGTTACGCTAAGCAGGCGTAACTGATTTAAATCATGTTTAATTTTGTAATTTTTATTTGCCAATAACTGAATAACAATCTTAGCCAGTGTCTTATAATCTTAAATCTCTTGATGTCAAATCAGCTCTTACTAGGAACAATCGCCATCAAACCAGTTAATATCTATCAAAATAAAATAAAAATGACGGCGAATAAAAATGTAACATCCCTTAACAGTCGTAAAGGATCAATATGGTTGCAGTAACATCAAAATAGCCTCCAAAGCGACCAGCCGGCGCCGGGGCCTCTTGGACCGCAATTTGCGTCCAAATTCGCATTCCCTCGGATTTTTGCAGCATTATTTTTAAATTACCAGAGCCAGCCCTGATGGCGATTTTATTTCCTGCCGTCGCTCGGGAAATGAGGAAAACAAGACACCGTGGGTATTCAGATGTAGCGCCAGTAACGCTTTAAGGTAACGTTCACGATTTCTAATTTTTCATTTAACTAACTTTGGTTTGTAAATAAACTAATTAAAGCTCGTGAACTGGCACTACTTGTGAGAGCGGGTCTGCTTATGGTGTAAACGCAAATAGAAATAGAATTATTATTTCAGATATTTAAATTGTTATATAAACTGTCCAAACTTGTAAGAAAAAAGAAAAGTCCAGCGTGTATTAATTTTGTAAAAGTAATTTTGTACAATAAATAATAAAGTAATGTTTTAAAAAAGAGCACGGACCCAGGAGTATGTGGTAAAGCAGCATTTTAAAAAATACTATAAATCATCAAACATCAAAAAAGAAAACTTACCAACGATCACGTGAACAGATCGTGGACCCTAACCAGGATTCCCTGTGAGGACGCAAGAACTACGAGGACCATGGCCACAACACTCAGCCGCAAAACAAGTATTTGCGCTTATTTTTCTGTGCACAAATACCTACTTGTTCTGTCGCGGGAATCAAAACCGCTGCGTCCAGGCTATGAGCTGACCTGCTCAACCACCACACCACGGATGCACTATTTTTTTTCCTAATCTATCTTGTGCTTCAAATGATTTATTTAAAACGAGGATTAAGGTTTTAAAATCCTAGCAAAAATATTTTTGGGAAGTCAGGGCCGAAGTTTAGTTAATAAAAAGTTACTGTGTATAAGTTATAGTATGTGTGAAATCGGTTACTATGGAATTGTATATCTAAAGTCTTAAAAACACATTTCTATAAGAATTTTCATTTCGTTGTTTGTATACAGCTTAACAACCAGCTTTTTGGTTATTTCCATCGCCATTTCCAAATGATACTAAATAAAACGTGCGATGCCTTTATAAAGAGGAGTTACAAAGTTTGCGGATAAGATATCGGAAAGTCAACCGAAGGAAGTAGTTGAAGCACTAAATAATTCTTCCTCTGGCTATTCCTTGGACTGTTTGCGACAGTTAGCGAGTTTGAAAGTGGTTGGATGAGATTTTGATGGATGGAACTCTAACTGGAAGAAACACTTTTAAAATGATTGTTACATTAATGCTAATGACTGTTTTTTATGTTAGTGAATGATGTGACGAGCTAGTTGTTCGCCTGATGTTAAGTGACACGGCTGCCCATAGCAGAGCAGTGTCACTTGGAACTCCAAAATATAACGTTTCGCGTGACATCACAGTGCGCACATAATCCTGATACTACTAATAATCTTATTACCAGTCTAGTAATCTTATTTCTTATTATTATTATTATGATCTGATCTCAATCAGATCATAAAGCCTCACGCCCAGTAATTTCACTAGCTACAATGCCCCATTAATAAAGGGTTGTTATAATGTAAACTAAACGAGTATTTGTCGATAGATTGTGGTCAAAAGTAAGCCTATCAAATATATTTTTTTGATAATAAATAATAATAATAGCTCCTAACTTGATCAGCGTATATCTGCATGATTGATTGTGTATGCCCTATAGCTCAGTTGGTAGTTGGTAGCCCTGCCTTCCGAGCTGTAGGTTATGGGTTCGATTCCCACTCAGGACAAATATTTGTGTGATGGACATCGTTGTTCTCCGGGCATTATATTGTATTCTAAGTATCTATATACAAACAAAAGTATATCAGTATTCTATCATTTATCTGGTTCCCATACAAGCTTTGCTTTGCTTTGAGTTAGATAACGCTGTGTGAAATGTCCACACATGTTTATTTATTTAGTTAATTTATTTTATCTAGGTACACAAGCCTCAGCTTATCTTATATAATCATTTTCGTATCTACTATACTTTCCAAATTAACGTCACACACGAAACTGGGTCAAATATTAAAAAATAAACCTAAGTATAAAAATTATGATTTATTACATGCGAAGTAGCACACGTTATCTTCCATTGAAAAAAAATTGTGCATAAGCGCCTACCATTCAATTTCCTAATCGAGTTGTAGCTTTCCGAACTCAACAATTTATTTCTCAAACCGCTTTAATGTTAGCAGATACAAACAATTTATGGGTAAAAAGAAGTCGTTTTTGCAACATAAAATGAACGATTCACTTTATCGTGTGGGTTATGGATGTCGTAAGAACGATGTTGCCTTTTCATTGAGACGTGTTTTTGAACTAACAAGTAATAGTGAAATAATTTTGTAGTAAACATTTTATACGTCTCGTACATCAAAGTTAGTTTTATTGTCAGGGCAATGACCTGTGAAATAGTTTCACTCGGGATCGTAAACGTAGTGTCGTAGTGCTAAGTAAATAGGTAAAACATATCAACACTCGAAAGACGTCCACTGCTAAACACAAGTTATGTTAATATTTTTATTTTCAACCGTCTCACGTCTCCAGCACGGCTCAAAGCGTCGGGCCGCGGCGGAACAAGCGCAAATAAAAAAACGGCGCAAACAATGTAAACAATGTTTTTTTTATTAGTTGTAACTTTTTTTTTTATAGAGTGCCTGTAAACATTACACTAGCGATATCACATTATACATTTGGAAGGTCTGTACAAATTTGTATGTGGTCTTAAATGAAAATAAAGTTAACAGTTCAAAATACTAAACACTACTACTACAAAAAATAATAATTTGGACTATATACTGGCCGCTATGACAGTCCAAACGCTCCAGCCAGTAGGTAGCGTACCCAACATGCTGGCAGCATTGCCCCGTTGAATTGCAATGCTTCGCAGGGCTGAAAACCAGCCCTGCGTAGAACATTTCTACGCAGCATAGTGCTGAGCATACTCCTGTTGCCAATTAATTATATTATGTTAGATGTAATATTATTTGTGTGTACCCAGTTTGTTTTACTTTTTTTTTTGGCAATAAACAATTTTTTTTTTTTTTTTTTTTTTTTTTTTTTTTTATTCGGTGTGCCAAATAAGTGCCATTTGTAAGTAAGTGTAAGTGCATTTTGGTCACCCGTAGCACTGACCAGGCACTCTGAACTTTTGAAAACACGATGAACTCCCGGCCCCCACGGACCTAGGTCTTAACACTACGGCTCAAATATGTAACCGCTACCGAGATTACTATATTTGCGCCGCTTTATAAATTATTTAGAATAATAAAAATAAATATATGTAATCATCTATTATAATAATATAATCACACAAAACATATGTATATATATATATATCTATTATATTATAGTATATAATCTAAATATATATAACTCAAAGGTGACAGACTGACTGACTGACTGACATGGTGATCTATCAATGCACAGCCCAAACCACTGGACGAATCGGGCTGAAATTTGGCATACAGGTAGATGTTATGACGTAGGCATCCGCTAAGAAATTATTTATCGAAATTCCACTCTTAAGAGGTTGAAATGGGTGGTTGAATTATTTTCCCATAGGCCACGCCGCGGGCGAATCTGCGGACAGAAGCTCGTTATATACCTATATACATTAAATTACTAACACAAGCCTGTCATATAAAACGCCACTTTCGACGCTTATCATAAATTTCCCATAATCATGGGATTTATTATTTTAAGATAATTATATAATTATAATAGCTTCACGCCACAGTGTTAGCATCCCTAAGTCAAAATAAAACTTTTTAATCGCTATTATACAATTTCTCTCTAATCCTCCTCGATTTGTCTTGGATTAAATAATAAATTGTAAGCGAAACCCCGTTTAATCAAAATCCCTGAAACAATAGAGTAATCAGAAATATAATATAATTTTCGTGTTCATTATAACTTCATTGAGGGGGAATTACTCATGGCTGACTGCAAATGAAAGATCACAATCGGACTCCATTACAGGGGCTGATGACTGAGCATTCGGATATTCTAGAGAATATTGCGTTTTTTTTTTATTTCCTTCCCCACAGTTTTGTGCGACGGTATTTATGAAGCAATTATTATATACTGTGACTTTCAATTACTTTTACGAGATAACATCTTTTACTTGAGGATAATATGACAATTTTTTTGGTAAGCCTGGTTCTTTCTCACCTTATTATTTTCTAGGCTTTGGACACACCAAGTTTCGTAATAAATAGTGATAATTATGCTGAGTTTTTTTTTTTTTTTTAAATACATACAGACGTACCTCCTTTTTTTGTCTGTTAAAAACAGCTATACTTGGCTTAATAAAACTATTTTTTATTGTAAGCTAGCTGATATGTCCCGGCTTCGCACGCTTTTAATTTTCACTAAAGTGCAAGCAATAAGTTGACCAAGCTTTATTGCAATCGGATGAACGGTTATTATATTGTTATTATGTTGTTATAGTTATGGTGATTACAGAAGCGCGTAAAATACGACCAAACAAACATGAATTTTGATGAAAATGAAATTTAAAAAATAAAAATCCCGTTATTTGAAAAGGAAAGAAGTGGGAATAATATTTCAGGCCAATAGCCTCTAGCAGGTAGACAAGGGCCTTTTATCGCATCAGATCTTTGAAATATCATGACCATTCCAAAAGTCAAGCTAAGCCCAACATAAATTTCTTTAAGTAACATTAGCTTAGCACCCCATAAAAATAGGTTTTCACCAATACCCAGTAGAAAAAAGTATTTTATAAGAAAAGCCTCGGCTGTTTTTACAAGTCTTACCGTAAAAAAAGATGATGGAAGTTATGAGGGTAGGGGAAACTCTCGTAAATAGCACGTTGGGAGAATGGGGATAAAGGAATAATATATCAATACGAATCTTTAATATTCGCGCGCTTGGTACCGTAAATCAAAACGAATGAAACCCGATCATAAATCAAGCTTTTTTTGCTTTTCAAATTATTGTTGGTTATGCTAAAAACGTGCAATACTGAGGTTAGAATGAGATAAAAGTAAAACAATTGCTATTTTTTTCCGATATAAACAATTACTCGTATATCTACTTAACTCATTTATAAGGCACGTAAAGAATTTGATCTTGCTCGTGGCCATTGTTGGTAAATATCTTCGGCTTTTTCTTTAAAGTAAATAATAATAATATGTGTGGACATCTCACACAACGCCATCTAGCCCCAAACTAAGTAAAGCTTGTGTTATGGGAACCAGATAACTGATACAATACTTAAATACTTTTTGTTTGTAAATACATACATATAATACAACGAGTTTCTGCCCGCAGCTTCGCCAGCGGCGTGGCCTATGGGAAAATAATTGAACCAGCCATTTCACCCTCTTAAGGGTGGAATTTCGAAAAACCCTTTCTTAGCGGATACCTACGTCATAACATCTAACTGCATTTAAAATTTCAGCCCGATCCGTCCAGTGGTTTGGGCTGTGCATTGATAGATCACTATAGATATTAGTCAGCCAATCAGTCAGTCACCTTTGAGTTATATATATTTAGATATAACACCCTAACACAGAACAAATACCTATGTTCATCACACAAATGTTTGTCCTGGGTGGGAATCGGACCCACGACCTACAGTTCAGAAGACAGGGTCCAACTGAGCTATCGGGCCAATCAAAGGAATACAAATAGATCATTATAACTACATTTACTCTTGTCTGATAATTTTAAGGTCTAAAAAAAGAGCTAGTGGAGTAAGTTTGGTCGATGTCTGCCCTATACAGTAGGTACCAGATTACATCAGTCATGAGATGAAAATCAAATTAAAAATATACTAAATTAAATATGAGCCATTCTTACTGACTTTAAATGGTAATTATGTTTTCTCTCCAAAAATTCTGACTTACGTTAGGATACCCTTTGATAACCATTATTTGTCGTATTATTCTGTATAATTAGCAAGTTTAAAGGCCACAAAAAAATATTCCAATTTTGGTGATTGCCTTTTTATGTATCTACCAAAAATGAGCTCTAATTTGGAGCTGAAATAATCGTTGGAGGACCCCAAGTCTTTAATAAACTATAGATAAAAAAATGTATCTACCAAATACATCCGTACAATATTATCAAAATGTTATGTAGTTATTATACCTAGTGATTTGTGAATCTTCACTAATCTGTCAATAAGATTATACTAGATAAACCATATTACATATCATTATTGAAAGCAAATTTAGCGAACAAACCTTCCACGGTCAACAACACATTCTATTTATTCCTATAAGCTACTTAGCAAATCCTATACGCAACTATAACGCTGCGCAACTGTCACATTGTATTTCCATACAAATGAGCTATTCAGGCTACTCACAAAACGGTTATCTCGTTGGATGCACCATTTGCTTAAATTTTCAATACAAAACACTATCCAACGAGTTTCGCTTCCCACACAGAACTGTCGAAATATTACTTTTATTCAGTTCCCAACTCCAAGATATTCTAAATCAAATTTTACATTCAAAGATATTCAATCCTTGAAGATATCTTACAATGTCGATAAAATTTTGATACTAAAACCCTGCAGGTATTAAATATTACGCCGGCTTTATTAAAGTTACCTTGGTCATTAACTTAAAACGGTTAGATGTAAATGGGGCTGAGTTAGCAACATTTAGATTTTACTCTTTCACTTTTGTCTCTTTGTAAAGGTTTTATTTATAACGAGTTTCTGCCCACAGCTTCGCCCGCGGCGTGGCCTATGGGAAAATAATTCAACCACCCATTTCACCCTTTTAAGGGTGGAATTTCGAAAAATTCTTTTTTAGCGGATGCCTACGTCATAACACCTGCTTGTATGCCAAATTTCAGCCTGATTCGTCCAGTCAGTCAGTCAGTCACTAGTTATATATATTTAGATTACGTTCTGACTGGCTTGATAGCTCAGTTGGTAGTATCCCTACCTTTTAAACTGCAGGTGATGGGTTCGATTCCCACCCAGGACAAACATTTGTGTGATGAACAATCGATGTTTGTTCTGTGTCTGGGTGTATTTATTTACAAACAAAAAGTATCTAGGTATTGTATCAGTTATCTGGTTCTCATAGTACAAGCTTCGCGTATACTCGTAGGTATACCTTGGTCATTTATTTCTTCCTACGAACTTACGTAAGTAGAAGTTTGCCATAGAGCAAACGGCACATGCTTAGTTTGGGGCTAGATGGCACTGTATGAAATGTCCACGCATATTTATTTACTTATAAAGGCCGTGAAATTGCCGAATTTAAAATCTCATTCTAACAATAATTGTTAATAATACTAAAAAAACAAACATTTTTCAAAAACCTTGCGATGCACGTATGAGCAATTTTAAATTAAAGCTAGCTTTGCCTCCATTTGTATCTCGGAAGATATATCATGATACTCAAGCAAAAATGAAAATATAAGTTTTAGCTAATTATACGCTAATATTACGTGCCTACTTGTAATTTTCCTAAAGCTCCTGTAGGTACGTATGTTAGTTTTAAAACTTGTTCTAAATTTAGAAGTTTAACACAGAATAAAGTTATGCACACCGTGCAAACTCAATAAGTATGGAACCGCCTTCTATAAAATTTGCTTAACAAAACATCTTTGCATATGCGCAAAATTTACAGTTTAATTAAAACTTGTTTATGTAGAAGTAGTGAAAGAAGGGAAAAGGTTTTAAACTATATTAAAACGCAGCTTTAAATAAAAAGGCGGGCTTCTTTTTACCACGATTCTTGGCAGTAAAATCATCTTACGATTATTTTCAACGCTTATATATTTTTGTGTAAGACCATTGAAAAATTAGAGTTCTCGAATAAAAATCATTTCGTAATTCAGTAAATCAAATCTTAATTTAAACTTGAAATAACGTCGGAAACGTCGTCCATTAACGATTGATTTGGGACGTCAATGAATCGAACAAGACAGTTTATTGTGTTCGAGAATTCATCGACTTATTACGGGGGGCCTATTCATCAATGTTCGGTTGACGATCCCCCTTCCGTTACTGCCCCGATACCTTATTTCGATTTCCCAATAAATTTCGTTCAATCTCACTGAGAGCTCGGTTTATTTCCTGATGGCAGCCAAAGAATAAATTTCCACTTCGAATATTAGAGAAGTTTCATCAAGTTTCACAATAGTCCCCTCTTGCAAACTCCCTCCAAATGCCGTTATTCAAATTTTACTTTTGATAAGAAATTAGATATCCGAATCGCGTTGTTGCTAACTTTAATGGTAGCAATAAAAAAATATTTGTGCGGGTCCTTTTCGAGAAAGGGTTGCCTTTGCATTTTTTTAGTATTTTTTTGTTGAAATAAAGTTGTGGATAAAAAGTGTTTTCTTTGATTTGAATTTCATTTCTATTCATATTAAGGATTTTTGAGAGAATTTGAAAATTTACATTTTTCTTTTTTTAGGATAATATAAGAACATCTCAAAGAAGAATAAATTGCATAAATTGTTATTATATTGTTATAAGTCTTGTTTTAAATGAATGAATTTTCGCATCAGCACATCTCCAAGCTGTTTGAGTCTTGTCTGCACTAATAAAAAAGTTAAAATGTTTGACCAAAAACGCCAAAACTTAAAACGTTTTTTCCACTTTGCTTTTACAGAGGGACAGTCACACGGTCCCGTGGGATATCGAAAGCACATCTGTAAATTGAAATGGAAAAGGGTCAGAACTCGTAAAGGCAATATAATGACTATAAGTTTTGTGACACTCCATAGAGCGTAGGAGTTATCAATATTGAAGGAATTTGCTTCGACATAAATAATTTAGTCATTATAAAAGGCGCAAATCGAACTAACATCTCATGTATGCACGAATGAATTGCTGAATTACTATGTTATTATTTTTATATTAAAGAATGACATGGCGATCTAGTCGTTTGAATGATGTTACGTGACACGGCTGCCTACATCAGTTGCAGTCACTCGGAACTCTAGATTATAGATTTCCCGTAAAACACGTCGTCCTGAGACATCAGCACAATCTAAATAAAATTATTAAGTAATAAAATAAAATTAAATAATAAAGTTACTAGACTGTGGGATTAGGTGGAAAAGTCTCAGTGGTTTCACTAGCTACAGCGCTCTTAAAACCAGAACACAGTAGTGCTTGAGCACTACTGCTTGGCGGTAAAATAACTGGATAAGTAGTGGTATCTTAAAGAACTTTGCAGAAAAATCCAGGTACCTAAATAATTTAAATTTTAAATTTACCCCACAGTTGTTTGTTCTACGAGTGATGTAGCCTAACCATTGACACTTCATTTCGCTAATTTTAAGCTATGCCATAGCCATAGATAAGCCATTGAGCTATGAAGATGACTTTTAGTTCTGCTGATCTCCTTATTTCAGATTTGATGTCGCAGGGAAACAAGCATAGCTCTCTCCATAGCTCGTAGCGAGACATTGACCTTACTAATGAGGCTAACAGCTAGAGACTAGATCTCAGTGCCATAACTTTACTCAAAGAAAAATCACACTATAATCACACTAATCAAATCACACTAATATTATAAAGGCGAAAATTAGTGTGTGTGTTTGTGTGTATGTGTGTATGTTTGTTACTCCTTCACGCTCAAACGGCTGAATGGATTTGAATGAAATTCGGTACCAAGATAGCTTATACACTGGTTTAAAATTTTATCCCGGAAAAGTAAAATTTTCTCGTGGGATGAGCAAATAATTGAAATACTTTTCATCCGCGGGTGAAACCGTGGGGCGCAACTAGTAAGCAATAATAATAACAAATCGAAATCAGTCAAATCAAGGAATCAAATTTTAAAATGCGACTAAAGTCACATTCGCAATTCAGCGTCGCAACAGCCAATAGCAATGAATATTGCAATTCCGACTGGAAAACAAATATGGAACAAAAATCTGCGTTTTCCATACTCATGAATTTATGACTGTATCGAATGGAATGATAAACTCCAATCGGAACACGAACCACCCAGAAATCTGATTCAGAATTGTACTGCGACAAAATTGCTCCTCACTCCTGATTGGGCATTCATTTGCCAGTCAATACGTTCATTGCGCACTTAATTTACTATAGGACATGACGGGTAATAAAAGGTTATGGAACATGAAACTACTGTCAAGATTTGTGACAAATGTCGGAGTAGTTTATTCGTAGCAAAATTCTGAATATCTCTAGCTTACTCGTATGGAATAACAAAATTATGCTTCCAATGACAATAAAAAAAAAAAACAAGTAAAACTGTAGATATTATAGTTTTAGATCTAGATAGTTTATTTATTTTAGATTTAATTAAGTTGCATTCATTATATTTCGTTTAGTATCTTGTATGAAATCACACAAATCTGGACATTTGTGATCACTTGTCACGGTAAATTGATAGCTTAAGAAAAACATATCCCAGTCCCTGCCAATAGTTTCTGTGGTGTGGTGGTAATGGTTGAGCATTTTGGCTCATAACCCGGAGGTGGCGGTTCGATTCCCGTGATAGGACCAGTATTTTTACCCAGAAAAAAGCACAACACACAAACGCGCGCGCACGCACGCACGAACGCACGCCCGTACGCACGCGCACACTCACGCACTCACGCACGTACGCACGCACGCACACAGGGACACGTCAAACTTATAACATACCATCGTTTTTAAGTGGGGACTAAAAAGAAAGAATTTGAAGCTAAAACATAGGTAGCCCTATCAAAACACTGATGGATAAGGAAAAAGACACACATTTTCGGAATGAAAATGACACATACAGGCTCGTTCCACTTGGCCTTGTGCAATATGAGCAAAAATCAATTTTGTCCGTTCACGGCTGACTGGACCCTTTGTGCGACAGTGAAAGGCTATCGCTGTTCGTTTTCATGGCTCACTAGTGCAAGGTTACCTTTAGATATTGCTCTATATCAAGCAGAGCCATTTATTAATGGGACTTGTCAATTACAATGCCTACTGATCCCCTTTCTATGTGACGTGAGGGAGAGTTGCTAAATACACTCTTATTTCTACGTAAGTACTTTTGAGTCCTGCTTGATGATTATAAAATATAGGAATTATTAAATGAATATCAGGCAATTTTTGGATTAAAACTTCTTTACACACTGACTTGGGCTGGCCAGGCGAACGGACGTTGAAAAGAAGATATACTTATATCTCAAATACAAATATAGGCTTCGGGTTCTGCATGGGTTGCAAACTATAAAACTATAGGCCTTCAGCATGCGCAAGGGGCCGTGTCCGGAGAAAGAATGATCCGTAGAACACCGAGCGTTCCCTTTTTATAGCCAGATGGGTGGGGGAGCGATAACAGCTACCGGTGTTGCCACTGTAATAAATTTAAATGCTACCACAGGGTAAATTACGGTACTGCCCGCTGCGCATAGAGTTTATAACTGGACGTTAACACACCAAATACGGTACGCTCATTGGTTGATCAACAAGCAACTAAGTGTTTAGTATTTGATGTGCCAGGTTGACAACAACCGTACGAGATCTCGGAGGACAGTGTTGCTTAGTTACGTTATATTTTAATTAACTTTAAAGACGGGCATTCGTGGAAAAACCGATGAGTTGAAAATGATATAGAAATCCGACGGTACAAAATTTCCCAGTAATTTGCTATTCACAATGCTCATCTTGATTATACTGTTTAGAGAGTTAACCTTGAGAATACCTGGAACACGAGTATGATTATTGTTGGTAATTATTTTCAGTTCAGTGAAAAGATTTTCTGTGGCTTCTATTTACTAAGTAAGTAATACAAAATTAATACGTGGAAAATAAAACAATCTTTGATTTATACTGAATCCTAGTGTATGCCGATAAAATTGGATATATATATATATATATATAATAAGGGTAAATAACACATCTAAATATCACATACATAGATCCTGGATCCAACTAGGATTCCCTGTATCTAGAGACCAGGGAACTATGAGTACAATGGTCCTATTACACCCAGACACAGAACCAGTACTAGCGCTTTTTTCTGTGCACATAGATAGACATATACTTGTCCTGCTGCGGGAATCAAACCGCCACCGGAAAGTTTTGAGCCGATCTGGATCTAGTCCATGCTCAGGTATGTTAGTATTATACTCAAATTCTCGTAGGGTGCTTTTGTGTTTGTGTAACTACGGGAAGAGATGGATGGAAAAATCATTACACTAAAATACCAGGCCTCTTATAAGTTAATTATTTTTCGTTTGGTAACTAAACTTTGAACTTTTGTTTGAATGAAACCGTGATATAAACATAGAGCAACACCTAAGAAATAAAATACGCATGTAATAATCACACGTACATCTTTAAAAAGAATGACGGTCCTTTTGCTTGATACAATCCCCCGAACTTTAGTCACGTAGAAATAGTTTTTATACCGCTAAATCTATCTATCTATCTATCTTTGCTTCTAAGCAAATTGCCATCGCTGTGTTCCAAGCTTAAAGACTTTAGCCCACTGCTATGAATTAGTGTGTATTAAGTGTTTCCTCAATACATACCTATACCTACCTTCAGCAACAAAACGGCGCATATTAAGATCAAATCACTTAGTTTTTCTTTGTTATTAAATAGGCGAGACAGAGTTTAATTTACAATCTATGTCAAAACACTATAATAATAAAATTTATGTTTAAAAAGTGAATAACACATAATTTTATCCAACTTAAAATAATTAGGTACTTACGTGCACAGATTCTAACTATTTTCACATGTAATATAAATCTCAGACTTTAATTTTCTGCTGCAAAGTTATTAAAGTTACTCAAGTTCCAATTTATTCCATTTAGTTATTTCACATTTTTATTTTAGTTTTTTTTACATTTAGAAAATGTTGTATTTTGTATTTTTTGCATTTTATTTTTCAGAACAACATCATCACAAAAAATTAATAAAAAAGCCATATAATATAAATTATTTTTTATTGGAATATTTATAAAAATATTTGATTACTACAATACGTATAATGATTATTTTGTCAGTGCTAAAGGTTTCATTCTATTTTATGTGACCAAGACTTGTTGAGGTGACAATGCAGCAGTGTCGCAAAAAAAATTGTACTAATATTACTTTGAAATCTTGGAAACACGTTATGTCATGATAACTGAATCTGTAATATAATAAACTTATAAAATTCATTTTGATTTACCTAAAAAAACAAATGCAGGTTTAATAATACTCATAAACTCATAATACTCATATCGATTCCTTGTTTTATTTGTATAACGCGTAAGTTAATTTAAGTCAATATTTGAATAAAATCGTACATCAGTGTCAAAAGCAGTTACGTCCACTGTCTACCTAAACTCAAAAGGGTACCCAGATTGCACCGCTCTCTTTAATCAAAAGCTGCAATAACTGCTACCTCTACCTACGTTTTATTTTTATCTAAAGAGTTTCATAAGAGCCTTTGAAATATTAACGTTGGCATCTCTGCCACTGAGAGCCAAATCCCGCAAGATTTTATTAAAACAAAATCTGATTTTTGAAAAATGTCTTTTAGACGGTAGAAACTAATCTAAAAAACTGACAAAAGAAATATACACATTACATATAGGTTATAAAGTTTTGAGAATTTGGTAAGTTAGGAAAAAATTGTGAGTTGAGAATCTATAATACTACCTGCCTAGAATAAAGTTGTGACTTTTTTGATGGAAAATTACGAGTTTTTAATGATGAATTTTATATTATTCCCAATAATGTATTTTTATTGAAGAATTGTTTACGCAGAGCCCAATTATTATAAAATTCACAAATGTTTTTCTTTAAACTCGAACGCCTGTTGAGTTTTTAATTGCAATATTTTTTTACGTTTAAATCTCGTAAATGAAAATACTACAGGTAATTTAAAAATAAGTTATGCATGTTTTTGCGAATAAAAACGCTGAAATTTTGTAAGTGGCTCGCTATCTGAAATTAAATTGTTGGTAGTAATATAAAGCTTTTTCTTAATAATTTATAAGTGGTTAATATACTTATTATAAATAAAATGTTATTATAACTCCGCAGTTGAGAATTAAACTGATTGACAATTGCATTGCATTTCATCTGTAAGAAGAAGAAGCTTAATTATATAAAAGGGGTTATTGAGAAGTAATTGTTAAGTCCACAATATTTTTAGTAGAAGTAGCCTATGGTTTTACCCGCGCTTAACCTCTTTAGCGGTCGAATAAAAAAAAATACGTTAATGCATTCAGCGGTCCAGCGGTTTGGCCGTAAGTTGTCTGTCATTTTGGTTATTTTGTTAGTCATTCAGTCATTTAAGACATAGGTAATTTGTGACGTTACATTGCTGTGCAATTGTTTATTATAAGATTTTAAACTTACATGGTCACTAACATTATATAATATTGTATACCTACATTAATTAGGCAGTAAAGCTCGTAAGCCTGCTGCGTCTTTTCTTTACCAAGATGAATTGGTTGACCCAGCTATGACGAAGACGATAGCACTCTTTCCCATTGGCCCCTGTACCAAGACCCGCACCGGGGCCGATGGGGCTAAGTGATATACCACTTGACACAGAAAAGAAAACAAACGCAAACTGTGTTCCGGTTTGAAGGGCACTGTAGCTAGTGAAATTACTGGGCAACTCACAGTCAAGTAATCTTATTACGCTGTGCATCAGCACAGCAGACATCAGTCTCATGATGATGTGCGCAGTGCAGTGTTACCCGAAACTTTATATTTTAGAGTTCCGAGTGACAGTGTTCTGTTATGGGCAGCCGCTTTACATCAGGTGAACGATTAGCTCGTCACATCATTCACTATCATAAAAAAACGCGCATCACGTCATATAAATACATCAAAATCAAATCATACACAAACACTCATAAAATGACTACGACAAACGCAAACATTGAATGAAATACTAAAACAGGCACCAGAGTAGAAAATATTCGATTTATCATCGCGGAGATAAACGCCACGTGAGAAGGTTATCCACTCTGTGAATAATAGTGCACTTGTGACGTGGGGATTTATTTATAGAGAAATTTGCGTGAATACTACTAAAACTAGTGCGGTATTTTAAATACAATTTTCTATGGAATTTGCTTAGTAAGCCTGGGCTAATTCACTTGGTTGCATTACATTCACGTTAACATATTATGTAGGTATTTTGCAAAGCTATTGGACAAGCGAATTAGATTTTTAATTTAAATTCACGGTAATCTCTATACTCTAATCTGTGAATCACTGCCAAATGGCCGCCTTTTAGATGTTTGTTCTCCATACTGTCCAAGTTAGTGGTAGTTGCGAGTGGCTCAGTTACTCGGCATGCCATAAACGGACGTACCCTATTTCGAATCCCGCCAGGTCCTGCACCAATGATATTTCAATTAATATTTAAAAATATATAACTGTGATATAATCAATATTATAATTACGTAAGTAAGTATGCTGGTTTCAGCAAGAATTTTGAAGTTACCAAACAAACAAATAAACATACAACATTTTCTCATAATAAGCCGAAGGATTTTTATACAATTTTTGGGGTTAATAAGGTTATTTACTCAATAAGGTTATTCTGATAAGATTATCTTGATGTTTCAGCTACCGACTTCCGGTCTAAGCGATAAGAATAAGCGATTGCTTACAGAGAGCGAATTTGGCCACCACAAGGCCGAAAGACCCAGAACATTCTGAATTCCTTTGACAAGGGTGTTAACACAGCGAATATTTGTATATGCAGACAAACATTAATTTTAATGTTCATGGTTGTCGCCATACGCGTTTTGACTGGGAATTAATGAGATCACGTTAGAATAGCTTTGACTCTACAGCTAATAAGAATGTTAAATAATGACAGGCGTTATTCAATATTTAAGGTCAGTGATTTATTTTACTTCGAGCAGAATTGAGCGGGGAAAAGCTATGTCACTCCACTAATCTATACAATAAACAAAACGAAATCACAAAAAATAACAATATTTAAAAATAACTTTTTGTTCTCCTCAACATTCATTTGTTTTTCTCTATAATCCATTTTTTTACATCAATCTAGTCTATACCCAAGTTCATCCGCAAAACACATGCACTATCATTTGTTATCTTACAGATACGCAACTAAATAACGGATATAACAGTTACTCTGAATTAGTGCGTATAGATATAACTCTATCCGCTCTAACTCAACCCAAACCGTGACTTATCGATGCCGTAGTTTCTAAAATTGAATTGTTATCAATATATGACCATCCCTGGCCGGACGATGCAATCTATTTGCCGCGGACCCGCTATCTGCGACCATGTGAAAATTCAGCACAATACGTCTCAGTAAGGTCGTATATTTACCGCTTTTTCTTGCTTGAAATTTTATAGCCACCACTGTTACTTCAGCTCTCTTAGAAAAGTTGAAATGGTAAAGGTGACATTACTCGCTAAACTTAAAACCGATGGGGAAGAAATGCTCTCGAGTGGTGACTTCAAACTAGAAGATGATGCCAGCTGTAGCATAGGCCTTATCCTTTGGTCAAAATGACGAAGAGCTGATGCAAAAGTAAAGTAGTTAAGTAATTGTTAGTACTAAACCGCTGTAAAATGGCATGGCAATGGGATCCTACTTCTATCTAGAAGTCATGGCATAGTACGCAATCGGAACATATATTTTCATCCAGTGGTCGCTGTGAAAGGCGGCAGTGGAATGCAGTCACCGCCAATCACTGCAATCACCATAATAATGAAAAAATAAAACAATACCATGTATCTCAGCTGTGTATACTAGTATGCAAAAGTCAATGCCGTTCAAGTACCCATACTGTCATGTTTAATACTGTACCAATATCGATTTTACTCTCAATTCCACACATATTCGGTCTGTTGCACCTTTTGGTGTGCAATAAAAATAATCTTCTTTGTTCAACGGTCCATACTGCACACAAACGGGCAGCGGCAACAAAGGATTTGCAAACAGTTGTTGTTGGCATCTGATACCGTTGTATTCGATCTTTGTCCCACAACACACACACACACGCACGAACGCACGCACGCACGTACTCCCGCACGAACGCACGCACGCACGCACTCCCGCACGCACGCACGCACGCACCCATTCACTCCCGCACGCTCGCACGCACGCATGCATGCACGTTCGCCCTCACACATACACACACATACACACACACACACAAACGTGCGCACGCACGCACACGCACACGCACTCGCACACGCAGACGTACACGCACACACACACGCAGACGTACACGCACACGCACACGCACTTGCACACGCACACACACATACCCACACGCACGCACGCACACACACACAGGCCTCCCCCATAAAACACCACTTTTGGTGCTTGTCACGATTGGCAGACAGTTTGGCGATCGCAGTTATAATTTCGACCGAGGAGAATGCTGCGGATTGAGGGTGCCCATTCCCTGGATATTTCATTAACCACCTCTTACGGCTCCCGCTGGAAAACATGGGGTGATTCTATTCGCATACCAGGACCACACGGTAGATCTCTGTCCAATGCGCAATGAAAATGTATCTTTATATTTTAATTTTTAAGTTATGGCAAACGATAATTGCATACTGTGAGAGTAATTGCTGTTAAATTTTGCCAGGCGTTTATAAATAGTGATATAAAATATAAACTACACGTGTGTTTATTATTTTAATATTAATAGATACCAGAAGCACATAATAAATAATAGTAGGTAGGCACCAAATGGCTGTTTAAGAAGCTGCTGTGAGGTAATTTTTATTTTACTGTAGCCGTGTGATTCCGTGTGGTGCCGGCTTAAGAACAAGACTAGCTCTCGATCCGATCGACGGTTTTATATATAAAACGAACCGTGCTCTTAAATTAAATACACTATCATACTCATGAAAAATTAACTCTTAATAAATTTCCCCAAAGTTATAATATCACATTCTATTACTTTTTACCTAAAGATTTTTCTATAACAACTTTTTTAGTAATGTGACAGAAGCATTTCCAGTAGAATATCAAGTTTGACTACTGGTTATCTAATGGGAAGAAAAATTTTGTTTATAATATTATCCGTCATACAATCTGAGAAACGAATAACCTTTTTTTTCGCGGGTATACATTGTAAATTGCTCTTCGCTGGTTTTCCAATATTGCACTTTGATTATTATCTAGAAAAGAAGAAAATGACAGGAGTCATGTTCTAAGAAGTTTTACTGATTAGCATGCTAATGGTGCACCTATCTGCAGATTTCTCGCAATATTTTGCGATTATGGCTGACTTCACAACTGCAGAAAGAGATTTTACCATTTCTGATCTGTGATTTGTAGATTGGAAAATTGATAAGTGGTTTAATTCTATAAACAACCCCCTGGCTTTACACGGGCTATATAAACCGTACCAAGAACACACAAAACTATTCATTGAAATTAGCCTAGTCGTCTAGGAGGATTTCAGTACAGTGACATACACATACATTATATTAGGACAAAAAGCTAAGGCTACCAATTATGGCGTTAAATCAAATTATCACGTCACGGCATTCGCCCCTAATCGACTCCCATGTTAAAAGCATCGGCTTAGATATTTAAAAATTGGGTAAAAATGGATCCTCCACACAAAGAACAAATTGACTGGGCGAAGCAAATCACTCCTTTTAAGGAGGAAGGGACTGGGAAATGAAGCGAAGAATTGGGCGTTTCAAGGATGTCCTTTTTTGAATTATCCCTTTACATCCCTTTGTGCTAGTCCCGTCTGACTAAAGCAAAATCGTTTTGAGCATCCAATCATATATTTGGTAGTCAGCACCTAATATTTACAGAGATATTTATTAGAAATGAAATAATAATAATTATAATAATAACGCCCAACGATCACATACATATATCCTGGACCCTAACTAGGTTTTCCTGTGTCTAGGGACCCAGGAACTACGAGGAACATGGTCGCACAACATCCAGACTCAGAACAAGTATATGCGCTCTTTTCATGAGCATTACTTTTTGTCCTGTCGCGGGAATCGAACCCGCCGCCTATGGGTTATGAGCCGACCTGCTCAACCACCACACCACAGAGGCTGCCAAAATATTTTTTTTTTAGTTAGTATATTTGCGTGAGCGTATCATATGCATCAGCCGGATGATGAACATAGCTTTTTATGTCAGACAGGGTACTTATCCCCGATAGAGACGCCTTGCTCAAACCTTTTCATATAATTTATTTTTTGGTTTTGGTTTCGCTACTACAAAAAGTTTATTTTAATTGGCTGATAGATAGACAACTTTATAATATAATCAACATACACTATTTAAAAGATAAATCTCGAGTTTAAGGCTAATTATTTTTGGGCTATTTAGACTTGATTGATCTAGATTCTAGAAAATCTAAAGTACATAATATTTAATAAAGTAAGTAATTAATATTCGTGTATAATTTAATGGTTATACTTAATTTGGCTGGGGGTTTTTAAAATTATTTTTTATGGTTTGCATTTGGCCAATAAGTGAAAATGCGACTCACCTCACCTCGCCTCCACCTCACTCACGATAACTCACAACATATCATGAAATGACTGGCCCGATAGCTTAGTTGGTAGTAGCACTGCCTTCTGAACTATGGGTTGTGGGTTCGATTCCCACCCAGGACAAATATTTATGTGATGAACATAGGTGTTTGTTCTGTGTCTGGGTGTTATATTATATTCTATGTATGCATTTACAAACAAAAAGTATCTAAGTATTGTGTATCAGTTATCTAGATTCCATAGTACAAGCTTTGCTTAGTTTGGGGCTAGATATCGCTGTATGAAATGTTCAGATATTTATTTTTATTATTATTATTATCACACTAATATTATAAAGGCGAAAGTGTCTATGTTTGTTACTCCTTCACGCTCAAACGGCTGAATGGATTTGGATGAAATTTGGTACCAAGATAGCTTATACACTAGATTAACATATAGGCTACATTTTATCCCGAAAAATAAAATTTTCCCGTGGTATGAGCAATAATTAAAATACTTTTTAAGCGCGGGTGAAACCGCGGGGCGCACCTTGTTATGAATATTTAAGTATCTATGACACAATGTAAAAGAGTAAGCGATTTTTTTTTACTTTTCGTTAGGAACGCTAGCTTTATTTTAGCATTTTACTACCTCTGAAATTAATAATGTGGAAAAAGCGCTTTTAGTTTCTCTTTGGCACCGTTATAGGCGCACTTAAAAATCATTTTTCGATGGGAATTTTGTTCATCGCGTTTATTACTTTTAGGTCCATTTTTATTTTTTCCTGCACCTAGCTTACCTAAAGAGTATGTGTAATAAAAAGTAGTTTTTTTTTCCAATTGGAACTGCGTTGTCATGAACACTTACAGCCTTATTAATAAACGGATGTTAGTCTCGGGTTAGTTACTTCAGCTTTTGTTCTTTTTTTGCTACTGGAATATTTAGCTTGTACGAAAGAGACAAAAGATGGTGTAACTAATCTAAAGCTAGTTCGTGTTTACTCTCGACAAAATAGTGGATACTCTCGACTACAGAACATGCTATATCGCTAGCATTTTCGCTATTTCGTGTTTATTAATAAGGCTGTTAGAGCACAAATTAAGGTTTTGTGACAAACTTTTCGTGTTTTTTAAATATTGTGGAAATATACGTAAAATCTGTGACCAGTGGAGCAATACGCCTAATTAATCCTAACAGCTGTTGGATAGGAAATATATTTTTTCACTTCAAAAATTCACCTTTTGCTTGCTGCAAGAACAAAATGGTGGTGTTTTAATATCTTCTGCATACTCCAACAGTGCGGAGCAATTATAGGCAGAACAGTTACCTTATAAGAGCATGCAGATGTTACAACAATATGTCCAAGGACATTGACTTGGACCTATTTAATACGGCAGTATCTAAACTCAAACGAATTGTTAGTGATAATTTCTTTTTATAAAGCGTTGTATAATAATCATTTTATCGCATGTATTCAAATATCTAAACTTCTTATTATTGTTATATCAAACACGAACTTAATTAATTAATTGCAAATAGGTAAATTTTAGCACACTCACAAATCCAAAATCAGAAACCATTAAATATTTAACTTATGATATTGTTCTGA
Organism: Ennomos fuscantarius; assembly: GCA_905220475.3. NCBI lineage: Eukaryota > Metazoa > Arthropoda > Insecta > Lepidoptera > Geometridae > Ennomos > Ennomos fuscantarius. Next base: position 4,931,204 of record HG992029.1, read on the forward strand.
GCATTTAAAATTAATTGTCAACTAATACTAAAACTTTCTAATTGTCAACTAATAAGTAAGACTATTGAAATAAATGTTAAAAAAAAAAAGAAATTACTATAGTTCTACTCGCTAAATTTAAATGTTAACTTTGTTTGTGCACATCCGTCTTTCTACTGTTCTATGTTGTATTCTTTATAAAATATTTGTGAAAACTTTTAAGTAGCTTTCCGTACCTATTAGTGTGTTATTTATGTGTATGTATAACTAGCTGTAAGTTTTCCTTTGAGAATAAAATAAAATAAAATAAAAATAAAATATTTTTAATAGTATTATGGCTCCGTGCAATTAGCGTATTTAACCAGCTAAAGGCAATATTTGTGTTCAATTCTTGTAAAAAAAGCACCAAATTTGAGTCAAAGTCCTACCTAAGTCTTATAGTTAGTCAAATTAAGTAAAAGTGAAGATCCAATTAATTTATGTTAAAGAATATATTTGGACATGAGATCACTGGTCACAGTAGGTTAAGTAAAAACTGACTCGGCTTTATGGACGGATGCGGTTTCAAATCTCTTTCGTGATTCAATTTATCCTTTACAAAATAATTTGAAGTTAATTCGAAATCAGATATTAATAGCAAAGACTAACATTGACATTATTAGCTTTATTCGACATTATCGTTCATGGTATTCTATGTTATTTATTAACCCTGACATGTATTTTCTTAATATTTTTTTTTTGTGACATCTGCTGATTTTGTCAGTATTTTCCTACAATAAACAAATGAAACATAGAAATTAAAGTTAATAATAGCCTCTGTGGAGTAGTGGTTGAGCAGGTCGCCCGGAGGCACCGGGTTTGATTCCCGCGACAGGACAATTATTTGTGTCAGTAAAAGCGCAAATACTTGTTCTTATTCTGGGTATTGTGGGACCATGGTCCTTGTAGTTCCTGGGTCGCTAGACATAGGGAATCCTAGTTAGGGTCCAGGATTTATGTATGTGATCGTTAAGCATTATTATTATTTTTATTAATAAAAAATCAAACGATTTCTTAATTCTACTTCCAGCATCATTTATCTCTTAACTTAGGTATAGTCAATATAAGAAATACTGCGAAGTTTCCTCGTGTTACTAATTAGGAACTTAGTTTTCTCTTCAATGCATTGCCTTAGTATACTAACTTCGAACTAGCAGAAACTTTTAAAACTGAGACAATTCGAACGAAGTTTCTAGAATAGGGGCAATTTGGCAGAGTTAAAGTTGGCTAAGACTATACATTAAAAGGCGATAGTAGGTTAGATCATCAATTTTGTAATGAGTGGTGATTATTGATATAATAGGTAAGTATGGTCTAAAGTGCACAGATATCTTCTACGCAAGCATGTTACATTTACATTTCGTATGACCACTATCTCACCTGATGGTTAGCCATCTGGTGAGATAGTGGTAATATTGGACCCTACTGCCACTTCAGAATTAATGTCACTGGGACCACCGCCCTTTTAGGTGTGTTGTAGTCCAACTCGCCTGCCTTCTTTTTTTATTTATTATTTATTTATATGGTTCATCAACAGTTGATATACAGTTTCTATAATAGTAATTAAGCTTAAAAATATTATCTATGTGCTGTGCACAACCAATTATAGACAAAAACACAGCAGGCACGATTTTGAGATTTAAAAAGTACCTACATAATTCTCATCCTTCTTGCTGATCTGCTGAGCTGTGATGATGAGTATTAACCTTTAGTGGAAAGTTAGTTTTGATGGCAAGCGTGTGGCCGCACAGAAGCAAAGAAATCGAGCATATTTCTTTTCATAGCTTGAGCACACATAATTATTGGCTTTCTATGGGTACCACATACTTATAGGATGCGTTATCATCAAAACTCAGTTTGTATGTGAGAAAAATTTAGAATCAGCCAAGATGAGAATTAGTAATGCTCTCTACTTGTTTTCTTTATATTTTTAAAAACAGTCCTGTTGTTATAAAAATGATAATGTATTTATTAAAATAACAATGTTTGTGTTTAACAGAAAGGAAAGGGAATGCCTAATTAGGTAAGTTGTGATGAGTTTTAAAATACCCGAGAGAAAAACTTTAGCTATGAAAATGAGCTTAGCAGAATATCTAACACTGTTTTATTTTTAAATATTATACTTGGAGTCGAGAATTCCCAGAATACAGCCATTTGTGAAGCAAATGAGCTTAAACACAAAATAATTATTTAACGTTCGCCGTGAACGGGATGCACGACAATGGCGTAGGTAGGTTTTGCAACATCAAGTGCAGGGATTCGTGAGCACACAACGGAATAGTGGTGGAGCCACTAAACATGATAGATATATTTTTTTATGTTAGTGAATGATATTAAGTGACACGGCAGCCTGTGACAGAACAGTGTTACTCGAAACTCCAAAATATAAACTTTCGCGTGACACTACACTGCGCACATCATCCTGAGACACGAGCACAGTCTGGTAATAAAATTACTCGACTGTGAGATCAGATCATAAAGTCTCATTTGCCCAGTAATTTCACTAGCTACATTGCCCTTCAAACCGGAACACAGTAGTGCTTGCGCACTATTGCTTCACCAAGCAATAAAAAGCTGCCACCGCAGAATAGCTAGCAAAGCGGGGGTACCTACCTAGACGAACTTTGCAGAAAAATCCTACCACCTAGAAGTTAGACAGATAAACTCTTTATTGACACCAAGATGACGAAATACAAACCAGGAAAGCTTATAAGTAGGTTACAATGGCCGGTGATGTATCATACTTACAAGCTTATTAAATCATAAGTTTATTGAAATGAAATCTATAATAGATATACATTTCACACAGCACCGTCTAGCCCAAACTAAGCAAAGCTTACTATGTACTATGGGGACCAGATATCTGATACAATACTGAGATACATTTTGTTTGTAAATACATATATAAAATACACGACAACCAGACATAGAACCAACATCAATGTTCACCACACAAATGTTTGTCCTGGGCCCACCCACACCCACATCCACCACTGTAGGTTGTGGGTTCGATTCCCAATCGAACCAAAACCAACAGTACAGAAGGCAAGGATACTACCAACTGAGATATGTAACCAATTCACAAATGCATATATTACGTTAATAAAACGAAGTTACGACCATTATATATAACACATGACAAAAAAATGTTATTGTGGGATATCCATAAGAGCATATGGCATAGCGGAGTTTTCTGTTGACCTTTTCAATGTGTACAATACTTAGTACATTATTTTGGTAAATCTCGTAGGATTCAGCCTGCGTTTGTAATGTAAGCGGAAAAATGTAATTATTTACGACATCACATTAAAACCTCAAAAATAAGATTTTGTTTCCACTATTTAATGGATGTTATTATACCTATAAACGTTACTCTTCAATTACTCTATCTATTAATAAAAAACGCATAAAAATCCCTTGCGTGGTTTTAAAGAATTAAGGATACATAGGGATAGAGAAAGCGACTTTGTTTTATACTATGTAGTGATGACGCCGCCGGGTTCAACCATCCGCGCATACATACAAAAAAAACGATGTTGGTATGTCCAGTAAAATGAGAATTTACAATCGTCAAGATGGCGACATTAAAAACAAAGTTATACTGGCCGATAGATGGAGCTAAAGAAGTTTTACTTCATTCGTGTGGTCTAAAAGCACACTCGTTTTTATTATTATTAGTAGATAATAATATTAGTTGAATCAAACCTATTATAATCCCATATGAAGCAACTAGACGTTGTTCGCTATAGAACAATAGGTCTTAAATAAAATTACCGTATTGTTTATGGCCCAACTTAAAATTGTGCAACGAATGGACCTTTGGTGCTTATCATCTCACACCGCAAGCCAGGAACGCGTGATATTTGAACAATTTCAGTATTTTGTTATGTGGAACGTTATTATCTTAGAATGAAATAATTGCATTGCGTTATTGTGTTAAAATATAGCAAGGGTTATAATACTTTGCGAAGTGTAAAAATCTGGTGCTATATTTAGCTAAAAACAACACAAATTTACTTATCATGTCAAAATGTTTAGATACATTTAAACGCTAAAACCAAATTCAGCGATTACTGCTACATAATTCTGAGCTTTCTCACAAATTTTTGCCAATATACCTCTACATATACAAAAAAACAATGGCACGCGTCGCAAACGTCAATTTTTTGCCTGATTTGTAGAGAGACTATCTTGAGAAATAGTTATCAAAACTAAAATTAAATTAACATTACATAAACTATTTTGTGATAAAATCTTGAGCAATCATAAAAAGAAATTAATAAAAACTGTGAACAATCAAATATAAACAGAGATGATGAAAAAATTCATTGTTACGATTACAATAGATAACGTAAATGATTGATGAACACTTAACGTTTGCGTTTAATAACCAATTGGAATCATTGAGCAACCATACTTTATTTCAATATTCAACTGACATCAAAACACACATACAATTACATCGATTCAATTTATTGATATATATATCATTAATATAGCAGTTTGACCGTGACGAATTGAAATTATATGTTGGCACACACAATCGAAACTGATTGAAATTACCCACTAAGCGTGAGCACGTCAAAGGTTTCATAAGTGTTCATTAAGTAATATATCAATAAATGTATATATTATATGAATTGCTTACGGAAATGAAATATCACTTCGTAGATGGTAATTGCACGGTGACCAATACTTGAGAAATTATTGTCATTATTTCGTTGTAGGCTCTACTTGAATAATAATAAGCATGATAAACTGTGGAAGGGAAGTTAAAATTCGTGCTATAGAGTTATTTAAAAATATATCTTGTTCTATTATTAAAATAGAGTTCAGTTTTTAGAACCAGGCCCCATAATCGTAAGCCAACGAATGAGGTAAAACTGAATAGGTACATGATTCTCAAACCTTCTGACCTTCTGCATATCGTGCCAGCAGTAACAGCTTTAGAATTAAGCCATCACGAAGTGTCCCACGTTCATTTTAGACAGCCTCTATGGTGTGGTAGTTGAGCAGGTTGGCTCGTAGCTTGGAGGCGACGGGTTCGATTCCCGCGACGGATACAGAAAAAAAGCGAAAATACTTGTTCTGAGTCTGGGTGTTGTAGGACCATGGTCCTCGTAGTTTCTGGGTCCGGGACACAGAGACACAGGGAATCCTAGTTAGGATCCAGGATCTATGTATGTGATCATTGGGCGTTATTATTTTATTTTTTTTTTTCTGAAAAAATATTGCAGCACGTTGTAAATTGGCATGCTCCACCTAATACAACTTCGTTACTTACCATTAGGTAAGATGTTGTCAAATGCATGCCCATTTTACCATAAAAAAACTTAACAATTATAAATAACCTTACTTACTGAAAGCAAGTCAATTTTTTTACTTCAAACTTGTCTAGCATTTGACCACGCTCTCACCTGATGGGAAGTGACGATGTGATCAAAGGTGTAGCATGCTAGCCAAGTAAATACCTATTCACTCTTCTCTTCAACACGCCCGGGTCATATTTCGCCGGAAACACAGACGTTGGTAAGGCATTCCATTCCGTAGCCGTTCTAATTAAGAACGTGGAATCAAATCGCTTGGTACGAATAGGTGGTATTTCGACCACGAAAAGATGGCACCTAGCCGAGCGTCTAGTAGTCCGGTAGTGGAATGGTGATGGGAGAATGAGATCATGCAGTTGTTGAGCGCATTCACCATGGTGTAATCTGTAAAAGACCGACAGACTTGCTACCTTACGTAATAAACAATTTCAATTTTTTAACATTCTGTAAAACTACCTATCAGTACCTAATAATAAGTAACTAGCGCGTATTCAGCAAATGCTTTTAATGCCTACGTTATTGGAAAATGCTCCTGATCGCCCACAGTTTATAGTTGTTTAGAACTTGAAACAGATTTATGTGTTAAGTTTTAATGCTGCTTTGTTTTGGCTAATAGGTATTAGGCGTCAGCTTATTGAATTATTGGTCAAATCTCTTAGTGCTGTTAAGAAATAGAAGGGAATATTAAATTGGACACCATTACGTTTGTCTGACCAATTTCACGTGAAACTCGACGTCGAAATCCACGAACCATTATTAAATAAATATTTGTGAACAATTCATACAACGCCATCTAGCTCCAAACTAAGCAAAGCTTGTACTATGCAAACCAGATAACTGATAGAATAATTATATACGTTTTGTTTGTAAATACATACATAGAATACAATATAACACCCAGACAAAGAAAAACATTGGGTACATTAAACAAATATTTGTCCTGGGTGGGAATTGAATCCACAACTTACAGTTCAGACGGCAGGGTTACTACCAACTGAGCTATCGGGTCAGTCAAGTTACACGCCGCCTTTGAAGTAGAATTGTCAGAGACGTAGTGATTCATAGTGGATGAGGATTTCACGACCCTTGGCATTGATGTAAATGGCACAAGGAGGGCCTATAAGCAGAACCACTATGCACCACAAAATTGTAGGTATAGATAGAGTATAAATTGCTCCATTTCCTGTGTGAGCGCGCTGCCGGGTTTATGTGATTTTACAATGACATGGACTTTCCACCGGTTTTTTTTGTAGAATATTTTACAATTTTCGCTCACTGTACCCTGACTTGGGTATATGGGCCTTTACTACAACAATCACCATGAAATTTAAGTCAAAACCAAAAAGCTCAAACCAAGAAAATAGTTGATATGATCTTTAGTAAGTGGACAGCTATTTTTTGCGTAACGCCTTGACTAAATTTTTTTATTGGTTATAGGCAAAGCATTTGACCACTGCCTCGCCTGGTGTTAAGCAATAACATGGTCTTAAATCGAGCATGCTTGTCTAGAAGATAACTGTTCACTATTGACTTGAAAACTCTCAGGTTGTAGCTAGAAAGAAGGACGTCTTTCAAGCTATTCCATTTATTAGCTGTTCGCACTATTACTATTTAAAGTTGGTTAGCGAAACGCTTAGTGCAGGTTTAAGGAATTTCAACCATTTATGGATACCGCATTTCTGTATCTTCCGCGTTTTGTATTATTTAGGCATTTCCTTACATAATTTTCGGCGAAACAGGCTTGGACCTCATAATAAAGGCCCTGAACCTAGTGTGAAAATCCAAGTTTATCTAACTTAATGTAATGTTACCTACTTATATGCCTTTATTCAAATAAAATAAATGTATTGTAGTCCGATGAAAGAAAGGCTGTCTTACAATAACAGACGGGATCAACGGTTTAGCATTTGAAGCATGTTAATAAATACCAATTTTTGTAGCAGTCACCAATCCAAGTAATAGCTGCAACGAAAGTTGCATAACTTTACCGATCGGCTAAGGCCAGTAAAGCTTCGCTGTGAGGGCTACACTATTAAATCAAACAAATATTATACATATCTATAAGGGAGTTTAGTATATCGAACTTATTGCTGAATGACCGATTAAATCTGACATTATAGTCATGATGTGACGGAAGTCGATATTGATCAAACGTGATGGTGATACAAAAAGTGCTCCAATTACGAACCGCTATATTTGAATAGATATGATCTCTGTTTTTATAGAGAAGAAAAAGTTATTGTATTATTTAACGCTGAAAATAATATGCACCTTTGTTTTAAATTAATCTGGCTTTACGCAGCTGCTGCCAGAGCTGGCTGAGTATTATTTACTTATTAGAGAGTGTTCATTCACAAAAACAGCGTAAAACTTTTTTCCATTCTGACAACATAGTTCGGAAACATTCGTTCAAAAACAGAACACATAAAACAGGCGTGTTCAAAAACTTTGATATAAATTGGAAGCGTGCTGTTTCCGACATAATATGAACATGAAAGCTATTAAAGTTACACTGTTTATTTCCCTTTACAAAGTAGTAACTGTTGCATTTTTGTCAAAGGCTCGGTCGGAGCAAAGTGCAGGGTTTGTGATGCTATGAGTGAAAAAATAGATAAAATATACACAATGTTTGGATTAAATAAAATGTACCAGAGATCTGTGAAACTAAAGTTGATTTTGATGATTAAAAACATTGGAATGGCAGAACAGGAACGAATCCTGAAACAAAAGAAGTTTTATAGGGCTTTTGTTAACCTGGTTGTTTTAATTTGGGATGAAAGTGAAATGGGAACGTTATTACCTAAGGCTCTTTTCCTTTGCTTTGATTTGAATTATTCACAATTTTATGAAGTAAGTACAGAAGTTCCGAAACCAGTAACGGAAATTGTAAATTAGAATAACCCAGTACAAAAATCTCATTCGCATTTAATACAAAAAACGTCTTAAAACCAGTAATATAAATGAAGATGATAGGTACGTTGGACAGATGGGAAACGGCTGCTTACTTTTTGCGTCCCATACTGTTATTGTTCGACCAATCTGTCGTTCCAATTACAGAGTAGCAGTTTGGGTAGCTGAAATAAAACTTGTAGCAAATATGGAGCAATCGATTTAATTATACGCACTATAACAAAACCGATATGCACTATTTTATAGGACGATTATAATAGATTAAGTAATTAATATTACACGGTGTTGCGATTAACATTTGCACAGGAAAGAGAAAGAATCAATTGTGAACACAGACTATATGACAATCAACGAGTAAGACACAGACTACAAATACCAATACATTAGCAGAGACATAGCCATGGGAAAGAACATAATAATTTTCTAACACTTCCCCTTATTATTTTCTTCACATGGTCACTATAATTTAACAAAATATTTACAACAATGATTCATATTTATACCATGCAATTATATAAAACAAACATAACACAATTATCAAACCACTAAATAAAATCAAAGTCAAATTATTAACATTACTCAGCCCTAATGTGGTTTTACATTAATCTCTTTAGTAAATTGTGCATGTTTTACTGAACTTAATGGCTTAGTGAGCACATCAGCTATCATTTGTTCAGTTGGCATATATACTACATTAGCAAACCCTTTTTGTATCAAATCCTTTACATAATGATACCTTAAGTCTATATGCTTGGTCCTTTTATGACAGTATTCCTTAGCCTCCAGTAATTTGTGGGCACTTTGATTATCATTATATATCATAACATTAAATTTCTTATCCAACATTTCTGATATAAAATTCTTTATAAAACATAGATCTTTACAAACATCGCTTATTGCTAAATATTCACTTTCAGTACTACTTAAAGCGATACTTTTCTGCTTACGTGATTCCCAATTTATTGTATTGTTACCTAACTTTATCACAAACCCAGTGTAAGATCTTCTGTCTACTATATCGTTGGCCCAATCAGCGTCTGTATAAGCAGTCAAATTTAAATTACAAGTTCTATAAAAACATAGTTTATAATTTAATGTTCCTGCTAAATACCGTAATATCCGCTTAGCCGCAAGCCAATGAGACTGATCATAACCATGAGTGAACTGACTTAGCTGACTGCAAGCAAAACTAATATCTGGTCGGGTACATACAGATAAGTACATCAAACATCCTAATAATTCTCTATATTTATACAAATCATCATCAAAACAATTATCTTCAGGCTTGCTTAATTTAGTGCCTAAAACCATAGGAGTTGATACTGGCTTGCAGTTTTGCATATTAAATCGTGATAACAATGTCTTAATGTATTCAGTTTGATCTAACGTTAATACACCTTTAACTTTATCATGATTCACATTAATACCTAAACATGTCTTAAGTGTGCCCAAGTATTTAACATGAACCTCTCGCTCTAACAAAGTTATCAATTCATTTTTCATGGATGAACTATTGCTAAATAAATAAAAGTCATCGACATACAATGCAATTATAGTTAAACATTTTGTAATATTACATTTCTTAACATAAACACAGGGTTCACACTTGCTTTGTGAAAAGCCATTTTTTGACAATAATTGATGCACCTTTAAGTTCCACATTCTACTTGCTTGTTTCAAGCCATAGATACTTTTCATCAATAAACATACTTTATCTTTATCAGTGTTAAACCCTTCAGGCTGTTCCATGAAAATATGCTCATTCAGTTCGCTATTTAAAAAGGCAGTCTCTACATCTAAATGCTCTATGTTCATATGTAAGTCATTAGCTAAAGCAAATAAAATTCTCATCGTACTGTGGCGTACGACTGGCGAGAATGTGTCATCATAATCTACCCCTTGTTTTTGTGAAAAACCGCGCGCCACTAAACGCGCTCTATATTTATCCTTACCTGTGTTACCATGCTTGGTTTTATAAACCCATTTACACTTTACAACGTTGCGACCCCTAGGTCGATCAACAAGCTTCCATACACCGTTTTTGATGAGAGCATCATACTCTTTTTGCATGGCAGCTTGCCATTCTACACCGCTCGATGAAGAAATAGCTTCTCCATATGTTATAGGATCAGATTGACCCTGAACTAACAAGGACATGTCATAATCCTCATACCTGGCTGGTTGCCTACCACGGGTGCTCCTTACAGGTCGCTCAGCAACGGTCACTGACCTCTCAGGACTAGTCACAGCTTCCCCTCTAGGAGACCACCCATCAGACTGCGAGGATGTGGTGCTACCTCCAGTAGCAAGAACCGGACTCCCCAGGCTCATTGCTTCATCACCAGTTGCATACTCCGACTCAGGAGCTGAAACCACAGTTACATTTTGATTAGAAAAACTGTCATCACATAATATATTTTCATTCATGGATAAATTATTGACATTATCATTTGAAATAGTATTATCAATCTCATTATTACTTAAATTATTATTTATTCCATTACTGTCCATATTATTATTCAATGTATTATCATTTGACTGGTCATTTAGACTAGGTAAACAATCATATTGATAAAACTTATAACTATTAATTTTATTTTCATCAGTCTTTAAAAATTCATTCTCTAAAAATGCTACATTCCTGGCAAAAATTATCATGTGGGGTACCAAAGGGTCAACAAGCCTATATCCTTTTGTAGTGTCACTATAACCAACGAAAATACATTTCTTGGATTTAGCATCAAGTTTATTTCGCTTCTGCTCAGGTACTAGTGCATAGGCAACACAACCAAACACGCGCAGGTGACCAAGTTCAACTTTAGAACCAGTCCATACCTCTTCAGGCAAAGATCCTGCCACAGCGACAGAGGGGCACCTATTCTTTAAATACAGTGCAGTCATTACCGCCTCTCCCCAAAAGCGCTGGCAGAGACCAGACCCCTGCAGCATGCACCGTGCCTTTTCCATCAGAGTTCTATTAAGCCTCTCTGATACACCATTTTGTTGAGGGCTGTAGGGAACAGTCACTTGATGGACAATACCCTCACCTTTCAAGTATATCGCAAACTTATCATTACAATACTCGCCCCCACCATCAGACCTGAGACACTTCAACGGATAGCCAGATTGTTTCTCTACAAGATTCTTAAACTGTACAAAAGTGGACATTACCTCGGATTTATAACGTAGTAGGTATCCCCAGCTCTTCCTGCTGTAGTCATCGGTAAACGTCAACAAGTATCTAGCCCCAACTGCAGCTATTCATGGGCCCGCAGACATCGGAGTGCACTAACTCTAGCGGTTGGGTTGCACGCTTTGCCTCTGAAGGGAATGGTTTAGCTACCTGCTTCCCCTCAAGACATGCTATGCAATTTTTTAACTCAAGTTCATTATTCTCACTGTCCTGAAATGAAATATCATTAACCTTCCGCAGAGTACACATACCTCCATAGCTCAAATGCCCAAGTCTCTTATGCCAGACAGATGCCGGCACTGCTGCGACCATTGCACTCTCTCCACCCTGCACCATAGTTAGGGATGGGTTAGAATGCTCCATTTGCAAGATCCTGTTGACAACCCTATCTAACTTATAGATACCATTAACATTAGAAGCATGTCCCTTGCTATCCCCCAATACTTGACAATTTTTATAAAAATGACACCCCTGCTTGTCGAACACCACAGTATAACCTTCTTTAGTAAGTCTACTAACAGACAAAAGATTAGTGGATAAATCTGGCACGAGCATAGTTTCAGCCACAGTACTATCATTACCTAACACCAATTTCACTTTTCCAGAGCCACAGCATGACAATTTATCATTATTAGCTATACATACCTCACTCTTATTAGGTTTATAGTCCATTAAAAATTGTTTAGAATTAGTCATATGAGCAGTACAACCACTATCAACGATCCAGTCACTTGATTTTACCGATAATGCTACAGCACTAGTAACGAAAGTCTTTTCAGAATTTTCACTCTTCTTATCACGCTTTAACTTGAAACACTTTGATTTTATATGGCCTGGTTTCTTGCAATAGTGACAAATTATTTTATGTTTAGATACATAAGCAGCATTATTTTGTGACTCTCCGCCATTAATTTTTCGAAACTCTTCTTGAAGTAGACGAGTACGTACTAACTCTGTAGTTAAGTTGCTACTTATACACGCTGTCTCCAGATTAGATACCAGAATATCATACTCAGCTGGTAGGCCACTTAAAAGAATCTCTGCAACTTCTGCATCTTCAATGAGTTTGCCTATGTCGGCCAGCTGATGGACTAGGGTCATTACCCCATTAATATAGTCTGTCATCGAATCAAATTGGCTGAACTCCATTCTATGAAGTTGTCGCGATAGTAAGACACGGCGATACAAGCCCTTATCTTCAAAAATTTTGGCTAACATATCCCATGCTGCCCTGGCTGTAGTCGCCTCTCTCACATGTTGATACAAAGAAGGTACAAGGCTCATACATATACGAGCAAGGGCTTTCTGATCCCGTACAGGATCAACATCAGTGCCATCCACGCATCCCCACAAACCATCCAACACCAATAACATCTTCATTATAAACTTCCACGACGTATAATTAGCTATACCAGTAAGCCGCTCAAAATTGTGATGATTAGACATATTATTGTTCGCCGGCTGCCATGTTACCGGCGTTACGCCACGTGCGCCGCTCCCGTCGCTTTGCGACATTTTTGCAGATTAAGTTTATTGCTGCACCCAACAACAATTAGAATTCTCAAGGCTTCTGATTTTACAAACGACTTCTTGTCTTTTCTTCTTCATGTATGGTTGCTGGAACCCATAACCTGTTCGACCAATCTGTCGTTCCAATTACAGAGTAGCAGTTTGGGTAGCTGAAATAAAACTTGTAGCAAATATGGAGCAATCGATTTAATTATACGCACTATAACAAAACCGATATGCACTATTTTATAGGACGATTATAATAGATTAAGTAATTAATATTACACGGTGTTGCGATTAACATTTGCACAGGAAAGAGAAAGAATCAATTGTGAACACAGACTATATGACAATCAACGAGTAAGACACAGACTACAAATACCAATACATTAGCAGAGACATAGCCATGGGAAAGAACATAATAATTTTCTAACAGTTATTACCTACCAAAAAAATTCGATTGTATTGTTCAACAATTGTTACTTTTTGATAGATTTTCCATAAAAATTCAGACAAAATTCGACAATAGTAAAGCAATGCACTCGTAATTTTGTTGGTAGACTTAGGCCCAAGTTGGCGGTCTGTAGTGAGAGCCTGACCTACGCTACGTCTTCCATTTCGTGATCACAACTCGAGAACTATTCTTCCCCATCTTTGTCGATTCTGTGAACAATGTAGCCTGCCCATCATTTTAACTTTTTTTAAATGTTATGAATGATGTGACGAGCTAGTCGTTTACCTGATGTTAAGCGACACGGCCGCCCATAGCAGAACAGTGTCACTCGGAACCCAAAAACATCATCCTGAGACATCAGCACAGTTTGGTAATAAGATTACTTGACTGTGAGATCAGATCATAAAGTCTCAATTGCCCAGTAATTTCACTAGCTACAGTGCCCTTCAAACCGAAACACAGTAGCGCTTTAATATTATAGAAACTGACGTGAGTAGTACTCATAACTACAACTATTACACGGCTAAAACTCACGAGATACAGTCGAATAACTCGACCGGGCAATAAAGATGCCCATCCTCAAGGAGTACGCGCGGCGGCGGTGGCGGCTCGGCGCTGAGCGCTTGCACACTACTGCTTGGCGGCAGAATAACTGGTAAAGTATATACTATAAATAAACTATTATTATGTTTGGTTATTAGTTGTTAGTATTTGTTACAGTTTACTTACTACTTTATAGCTTTAGTCATAAATCTAATGCACATCTGTACGTCTATTAAAATACAACTTAGCTTAGCAATACTTTCCTCGGGTTGTCGTATACGTTTCATAAATTCGTATCAATTTAGCAGACTAAATGCTGAATTCTCATTGGTTGCCTGTTGATCATCGGCTGTCTCAACCAATGAACGTACAGTATTCGTCACGTTGACTTGACACGAGTTTGACAAACGTTCGAGAAACCGCGGCCTAGGGATATAAGTGCAACTTAGAATAAACAAGTTTTTTGGCGGGAAAACGAAAAAGATCGCGTGGCTGCATTGTATTATTTTCCAAAACTTGTGTTATTTTCAGTGTTAGTGCATAAAAATGGTGGCATTTTATTCGTTAAGTGCTGAATTACAGGCATGAGTGTAGGAAAGTGGTATAATGTTGGCGAAACGTTTCTTTTCGTGTTGTTTCAATAACTCCATAGAAGCTTCTGGTAAAGTTGCCACCACTTAACTAGGAGTATGACTTGTTATAGTCTAGTCAAATCTAGTCAGATTAGACTAGACTATAATATAACTTGATGACTTGGACTGTGACTTGACTTAACTTGACACATTATATCATAGTAATTGATATGAAAAATTATCAATTACTTGACACTGGCTAAACACACAAAAGTGTAGAGCCAAAACAAAACTAAAAAAGCGCAACTTAGGAGCTGTCAAACTTTAGTTAAGTCATCTGATTAGATCACATCTATACAGATTCTGTTACCAACATATCGTAAAAATTAAGAAATGAATAGGTTTCTCACAGAATACCTTTGTGGTACAATAGTTGTTAACAACCAGCTCCCGGTCTAACAAAAACATTTCCAATTGTTCGGGAATCCAGTTTCTAGTGTTTATCAAATTTGAATGTATTAGTTAAATACTAGCGCGAAATATTGTATTTGTTATAAATAACCATATGGAAACGTAATAGAATTCAATGTCAGTTAAATTGAAATGGCAAATGTTAAATAACACTGGAACAAAGCCAGAGATATATTTTCGGAAATAATTGATAAATTCCACATTCGAATTGGAATGTATTTTAGGGAGCTAAACAATATTACATTGAATTTAACTGCCTACAATGTGAACAAAATTGCATACATGATTAATAATGACATCATTTCAAAGAAGCTGTTTAGGACTGCATTTCGGTTATACTGTATACTATTCACTATATACTTATATAATGAACTGCAACTACTCATGTAGTGAACTGCAACACTTATATCATGAACTGCAACTACTTATATAATAAACGGCAACTACTTATATAATTAACTGCAACTACTTATATAATTAACTGCAACTACTTATATAATTAACTGCAACTACTTATATAATTAACTGCAACTACTTATATAATTAACTGCAACTACTTATATAATTAACGGCAACTACTTATATAGTGAACTGAAACTACTTATATAGTGAACTGAAACTACTTATATAATGAACTGCAACTAATCATATAGTGCATGAACTGCAACTGCTTATATAGTTAACTGCAACTACTTATATAGTGAACTGCAACTGTTTATATAGTAATCACATTGTACTATCTGCATAAGCTTAAAGCGTTCCTAGTGTTGGAACACGAGCCATCTCCCACTGGGAGCTTAGACCATAATCCACTACGCTGGCCAAGTGCGGGTTGGTGGATGGGATGGCAAATTTTCTCAAATTTCGTGACATTGCTGATTTTCCCACGATATTTTCATTCATTGTTGTAAGAGCGTTTGTATATTCCGCACGTAACTTGCGCCGCCATTAGTGCAAGGCTAAATGGGATTCGAATCAGTGCCTCTGTTCAAAAGTAGCATGGACTACCGCTGATCCATACACGCATTTCTAAAGGTAATTAGCGTCGAAGTCATTAATGACCAATAGAATAATTTTAATTTGTTCATTTGTAAATGTAAGTAAACTATTGCTTGGATAATTTTATTGGAACAGGAATTTCTACAAATTATATTTTCATGAAATGTTTACTCTATAGAGCAGGAAAATTACTCTCGCGCTTCTATAGAGACGCCTTTTCAACTCTTTTCATTAAACAATTCAATCGTGTTACTTTAAAATAAAACTTCTATGATTTACCTGCACATATGACGTATAATATATTTAATGCCTTGTTGACAAGGTGCCTTTATTCTTTTAACTAACAATAATATAAAAACTACTACAAAACACCTCCTACTACAAAAAAGTCCAAACTTTTTGGGAAATGCTCCGGCCCACTACCAGTTGGTAGCGTACCCATCATGCTGGCAGCATTGCCACGTTGAATTGCAATGCTGATTCCTTGTGCCAAATAAGTGCCAGCATTATGACTTGTTGTTTAGTGTAAGCGATCAGCGCCTACATTCTTTGCAGGATATCATTGTTGCTTTCATTTCTATCGGAGTGTGACCGTAACTTATTTACCTGCTTTGCATGTCTAACGCATTATTAAACAATTTCAATAGCCGTACATCGGCTTTACAGCTTACCTTATTATGAATATACCCGCATATATGCATAACGTCACTATCGACTGATAACCTCTTTAAACGTGAATAGAGAGTACACATTGATGTAGTTGAATGGAAAGGTTCATATATATGCTTACAGTGCGGGAGCAAAGTTATGGCACAAAAATGGGTGAAGATACACATGTTTTCAATACACTAGAATATAACCTAAAATTTCACTCTACTCTTTAAACTCCCAACATAAATACATACTTAGCTAAGAACAAAAACGAATCAAACGAAAAAATACAAAATCCGTTCATTAGTTTGATGCAACATTAGTTAAAAATATTAAACTATTTTTTTCAACGACCACGTACGTATATACTAAACCCTAACTAGGATTCCCTGTATCTAGGGACCCAGACGACCCAACTACGAAGATCATGGTCCCACAATATCCAGACTCAGAACAAGTATTAGCGATTTTTTTGGTGCACAAATACATGTTTGTATCCTGTCGTGGGAATAGAACCCGCCGCCTCCAAGCTAAGAGCAGGTCGGCTGCTCAACCACCATACCACAGAGGCTGTCAAGTTGATGAAACCATGGACAATAATAATATTATTATTAAAAAAATTCCGCGATTAAAATTAAATAAATATTTCAGTAAAACGAGCGAAATAGCACAAAACAGATCACTGCTCCACAAGCATTGCACATTTGTTCATTGAAATAATGGTAATTGAAGCTTATAAAAATAATAAAATCATCATGTACCTACTTATCAAGGTATTTAATAGATAGATAGACAGATAACTATTGTCTCATCAATAAAATTCACAATGTGCAGGAATTTAAAAAACTTACGTAGTAGTGTAACAATCGATGGTTTTATCGTTGGCAGCGATCACTTTCGGTCAATTTTAATGAAAAACAAGAAACACAGTTTGCACCTACGCTACACCTATTTGTAATCAAAATCTTCTAAATATATATAACTCAAAAGTGACTGACTGATTGACTGACATAGTGATCTATCAACGCACAGCCCAAACCACTGGACGGATCGGGCTGAAATTTTGCATGCAGGTAGATGTTATGACGTAGGCATCCGTTAAGAAAGGATTTTTCAAAATTTCACCCTTAAGAGGGTGAAATGGGTGGTTGAATTATTTTCCCATAGGCCACGCTGCGGGCGAAGCTGCGGGCAGAAGTTCGTTTACAATAATACTCTTCCCTTCTTTTCTTCTCTTTTCTTGCCTTAGGCTTCGCTTATAATAAACAAATATTTAGTAACTAGCCATTACGATTTTATTCCAACAAAGTCAAAACCAAGTTTTGAAGTTTGATTTTCAGACTTCCAGGCATTCTTCCAGTTTTGTTGTTGGTAAAAATGTACACATTTCTCTGCCATGTACTGTCGAAAACCATATCAGCTTTCCTGTATATTGTGCTTGTTAAATGGGCGATAGATCAGACCCTAACGGAGTTGGGAGCAGATGGTTTTGCAAACTTGTAACATCATAATAGATCTCAGGTAACATGCGATGGGACGCAGAGAGATAACGAGCTCCCGTCATTCATTTAGTTGGGATGGCAAGTTTCAAACATTTTGCTACACGATAACAGTATGGAACGATGTCATATACGATGGTAGGTGAGTAGTTACTGCCATTTTATGGGATGTGGTATGCTTTTAGTGTGTTGGGAGGTACGTGGCGGTAATTGAGTAGGTAGGTGGTGATAACACTGACACCTTATTCTACAAACGTGCAAATGAAAGAGACAACTAGCTTTCCCTTTGATAGTTTTATCATCGATAGGTACTTGTTTTGCGAATGAAAACATTTTTTAATTTAAGTAAAAGCCATACAGTTTTAAATGAGGATTAGGTTTACGTGCTTAGCTGATTACGCGTCGCGCAATGGAGAGAGCTATGCTCGGTGTTTCCTTGAGATAAGATCCAAAATGAGGAGACACGTAGAAGAAATAAAGTGAACGATGGTAATAGGTAGGTAACGTGAGAAATGTGGAGAAAAAGGTTCTATGGTAGTGACCATGAACCAGAAGACGCTACAATCCACTTAGGTGGACCAACAATCTCCTGGGCGATCACGTAACTCCATTGCAACCAATAGATACTTTTGTATGAATTTGACAGTTTGAATACGCAGCTTATGTCCATAGTTATTATGGAAATTTATCCTGTTGCATTGCAATTAAAGTTTCGTGATCACCACTCTGATCAGTGACGCTCTATGGGGGAGGCCTATGTTCAACAGTGGACGTATTCAGGCTGTTGATAATTATGTATGTATTTAAGTAACTTCGCGGAGTGAATCTTTTGTACTATTTACTATTCTGTGGTTCTACTAAAAACTCAATTCAAAACTACACAAAACTTAAATTTTTTACAAAACCCAACATAATCCTGGATTTACGGAAAAAAGGGACAGTATGGTTTTCCGATTCGCTTAAGCTGCACGATTCCAGGACCAGATGCATTTTCACATTCTAATGTAACTGAACACCATCAACATTGTGTATTCTGAACTAAAATGGCTCAGTACACCTCTTTGTGCTTGCAAAAACATAGTAACTGGAATCGACAAGTCAAAACTTGACCTGCGTTTGCACCGTCCAATTACCTGTTTTCCTGTAGGTTTTCCATGTCTTACACACACATTCATCGATGACATCATATCAATAGCCGGAAGACGTCCATTGATTGCTGACCACAGACCTCCCAAATGTTTTCACGGCACCCACGGGAAGAAATGGGGTTTTTTTTTTATGTTAAATAATGACGTGACGAGCTAGTCGTTCGCCTGATGTTAAACGACACGGCTGCCCATATCAGTTGCAGTGTCACTCGGAACTCTAAAGTATAGAGGTTCGCGTGACACTGCACTGCGCACGTCATCCAGAGACATCACCACAATCTAGTAATAAGATTACTAAACTGTGAGATCAGATCATAAAGTCTCATTTGCCCAGTAATTTCACTAACTACAGTGCCCTTCAAACCGGAACACAGTAGTGCTTGCACACTACTGCTTGGCGGCAGAATAACTGGCAAAGCGGTGGTACCTACCTAGACGAACTTTGCAACAAAGTCCTACCACCTAGTAAAAAAAGGGTGGCCCTATTCTTACACCAACCTGGACCATTTGACCTGACGGCCATACGAAGATATATACACGATGGAAATTAATTTGTTTTTTGCCTTAAATGTATGTACTCAGACCATGGTATAGAATAATCGTACAAGGCACAATTAAAAATTAAATAAAAAAAAATGCCTCCTAAAACAACTGGAAAACTGCCGAAATGTCTTTTAACGCTACATACAGCGCGGGCACCAGCTGGGCACTTTGTAAATGTTTTGTAGATAATATAACACCTGCTTTGTTTACTGTCGCAAGGCTTTTCTTTAGAATTTGGATTCGCAGTAATTTGATAATACCTAGATTTAAGTTTGATTTCGTAAGTACTTTTGATATTTAGTTATATAGGAGCGTTCTATAGCATGGACTGAGTACATACATTCAAGGAAAATAACGAATTAAATTCCACCGTGTATACATAATTGTAAATACTACATCCTTACTCTATTTTCGACACATTACAATTTTATCCAAATCCAAAACAAAATACAGGTACAACAAAATGCAGGCACGAACAATTACAAACAAACGTGTTTTTAGACAAAGGCGTTTTTTTAATATTTGACGCCGGCAATGTCCAGTTATAAACTCTATGCGCAGCGGACAGTACCGTAATTTACCCTGTGTAGCATTTAAATTTATTACAGTGGCAACACAGGTAACTGTCATCGCCCCCCCCACCCATCTGGCTATAAAAAGGGAGCGTTCGGTGTACTACGGATCATTCTTGCTCCGGACACGGCCTGGTGTACATGCTGAAGGCCTATACTTCTATAGTTTGCCTGCCATGCTCAATCCTTTTCCTATATATTTTAGTTTTCATTAGCTTGCTTTTATTTATTTTAGAAACTGTCACGTTTTCGAAAACTTGTAAAATGTTATCAATATTTTAACTCACTTTATAACGTTTCCAGAAACATTAGGTCAACGGAACGCTGACCACTTACGAACTGCTTTCTCAAGGGGGTCGTGAATACATAATGTGATAAAACGGTGCATAGCTAAGGGAACTGCGGAGGCACAACCCTGATTAGCTTTTGCACTGCATGGAACTTCCAAGCTGTACTATACTTATATACATATGTAGAGCTTTTGTTATATAATATCAACCGTAGCTAAAACAAGAAGAAATTATGAAAAAACAAAGAGTAAATGTAAAAAAAATCTTGACAACCTCAGTGGTGTGGTGGTTGAGCAGGTTAGCTCATAACCCGGAGGCAGTGGGTTCGATTTCCGCGGCAGGACAAGTATTTATGCATAGAAAAAAGGCGCAAATACTTGTTCTGAGCCTGGGTGTTGTGGGAATCCTAGTTAGGGTCCCGGCTCATCTATGTATGTGATCGTAGGGAGTTATTTGACTGGGTGATAGATTTTAGCTATAAAGTAGTCAACTTCTTTTTCAAGTTTATTTAGAGTCATTATTTTTTTGAAGTTTGATAGCCGTATATGGTGGACTATATATATATATATATCCACTAATGTGGATAGATAGTGCTTACTATCAAAGCTTCATCAAGCTCATGGCATCGCTAATTAATACATTTTTCTCAATTTCTTACGACTTTTGAATTGTAAATGTTCACTGCTGTAATGTAACTATGCCATTAAAAGTCGTGAAACTGAGACGTAAAATCATTTGCCAACTTTAGGTTTTAATATTCAGAGGCGATTCGTCCATTAGTTTTTACGGAGCAGTCTGAGCCTGCAATAAAAGTAAAAATAACTTACATCGCTATAAATCTAGATTTATTCATTAGTAGGGCTCAAATACGTTACCTATATACCTATTCCACTAAATATAAGACTATTGTATACAGACGTACTTAATACAAGGAAAAGAGATGGCAGATAGGTTTATTATTAATATTGAAAAATAATTATCACATACATATAATTGGGTGATTCTCGGCTTGTCCAGTTCTCAATTCGTCTGGTTTATTGGTTAGTGTAAATGTTAATCTTTGGACTTCTGCAACTTTTCTTGAATATATATTATTATGTAGCAATTTATTTTGACGCCTGACGTTCACATATACATAGGTAGATCATGGACCCTAACTAGGATTCCTTGTATCTAGGGACCTACGAACTACGAGGACCATGGTCTCACAGCACCTAGACTCAGAACAAGTATTTGCGCTTTTTTTGTGCCCAAATATTGTTCCCGTCGCGGAAATCAAACCCTCCACACCACACCACAGAGGCTGTTGAGAAAGATAGGTAGGAAAAATGCTATTTTAAGCATTTTCAGACTCGCTACTCTTTCTCCTTTTCGTGTGCACAAAAGGTCTGACCTGAATCCAAATTTATAATCTACCTGAAGCGATATGGCTCTGACCTTGTAAATTAAATCACACAGTATAAATTTACTTCTTTAATAGCCCAGATTGTCGTAATTGGAGCTGTATATTATAACAATTGTTTTTTTTTCTACTTAGCAGTCTAACCTTTAGCAAGATTATGTAACACATATATTTTACCTACCTTCTAAAAATATAACCCGGACTATCAAGATTATAATCGGCAGCGGGCCACTGTCAAAACCATAACAGGCAATGGCTTGATGTTATCAAATATGATGGAGTGTTTTTGTCCAAACTTTAATTATAACATTGCTCTAATTAACGGATCGATAACGAGTGTTTACTCACACATACCTAATTGAATATAAATATTTTATTCTTCACTTCGCTTTCCGATAATAATCTTCAAGCAGTATGCAATCGAGAACTGAACCAAGATAAGAGTTGCATGGTACCTAGCTATGATAACATCTAAAAGAAAGAAAGAAAAAATGAAATAAAAATAATTATTCGACATTCACTTAAATAAAAATTACAAGAATATTAATACAATTAAATATATACAGGACCTAGTTAGGAATATATAATAAGAGATATAAAAGAGGAATAGAAGAGTAGACTACTCTACTATCTACTGTAAGGGTCTCCCCTTCTCCTTGAGTTTGGAAAGCTTCTTTTCCTTTGTTCATTTTATACGAGAATTTTTTTTGTTCATTTCATTAATTGAACAAAGGAAAAGAAACTTTCTTTATTATACAATAAAATTGTTATTATTTCTTTTTTAGATGAGTGTAAGTGTACCTAATGTGTACTAATGTGGCCATGATTTGATTATGGCCGGATCTAGTGATTTTAGGACAAACATAATAAGTAAAATTTATTGAAAATATGATTTAGTTCATATAAAATGTTCTTATTCAATAAAAAATCATTAATATTGATTGATTGATTAATCACAAAAAAAGTTACCATTATAACACCATTTAACAATTCCACACCATCCATTTACATCATTACAGCCTTCTAAATACCCATGATCACTATAATAATTGCGGTTACAGGATTAAAGCTACTGGGTTGGAACATGAATTAATTGGTCTGTAATTGAATCTTTAAATTTAAAAAAAAAATAGATGAATGTGCTTTTATACCACACAACTGAAGTAAAACTTCTTTAGTTTAGCTCCATGTATCGGCCGGAATAACATTGTTTTTGCTGTGTTTTATGTCGCCACCGTAACAATTGTAAATTATCATTTTACCAGACACACCAAGAAAATAAACCTCATTTTTAACTTAGCTATGGCAATGGATATCTAGGTGAAACAACTTCAACTTCCGTTCGCCTTGCATTCACCATCTTACTACCCAAGTTAATCGTGCATAAAGAAGTTTTACTTCAAAAAGTAAATATTTTTTTAAATAATGCAAATACAAATGTAAACGAATCCTTATTAAACAATTAAAGTATCGTGTTAGCTATGAAAAACGCACGCACGCGGATGTTTGATCGCATTTCATACGCTCCAACGAGTTAACAGCGCCGTTGTCAGTTCGAATCGTGTTACACAAATTTTAACATTTAATTATGTAGCTTTAATATTTTTGTTACCATTTTTTTTGGTTTGAAGTTGCTAGGTAGCAACATCATTTCAAAAATAATTTCTTTAAAAAGGGTTATAACCGATTTCAATCCCAATGAGAACATCATCAATGTCTTTGAAAATTGCGTTTTCCAAAGTTTGTCAGAGCTCTTGGTCGATGCTACGCGTGACCAAAACTCTGGCACTAATTTGGCACAAAAAATCAGCATTGCAATTCAACGGGGCAATTCTGCCAGTAGGTCGGGTACGCTACTTATTGGTAGTGGGCTGGAGCATTTTGACTGTATATTATAGGTCGTCGCGGCCAGTATATTAAAAGCCAAATGTTGTTTTTTTTTTGTAGTTGGTAGTGTTTCTTATTAGTTATTATATCAATGTAGTCTAAATCAAAAGAAGTATTATTAAGGATAACTCAAGCATCAGAGTCAGATCCTGAACAAATTAAAAAAATAAATATTAATTACATTTTATCTTCAAGCAAAAGTTTTCTAAAACTCAACCATAATGTGTAACGGAATGATCAATAAGAAAAGCAATCGGACGAAGATAATCCCGTGCATTCATACGACAGTGACGTCAATAGCAGGGATATGAAAGACGTGGGTGGGTAGCATTGTCTGTCTGTCACTAACATTGTGTCTTATTGGAAGTTATATGACGACCTCCTTACAAATAGGGTGCTCTCACTTGCCGGGATGCTTGTACCAGTACCAGTCACCAGTAGTGAGAAAAAGTACTTCTTATTTTTTCAAACTCATGTATTGTTATGGGTTTGCTATATAATACTTGGCAATAATCACTTTATAATTTTGAATGCTTAGAAAAATAACTTAATTTTAAATATCCAATATAATTTTGACTTGTAAATTGCTAAAAATCTGCAATAAAGCTTTTGACTTTGACTTTGAATACGATATGTGTTTATCATCAAACGTTATAATTATTATTTATTAAAATGTATTATTTTTATGTTTGCGTTAAATAACGTCACCTTGGTGAGTGGTCTCGAGCATAAAAATACAATTCCATCTCTTGATGTGTAAGAACGTGGGTACTGTAAGAGCTGGCTAAGGAAATATCCATTGAATGAGCAGCAATATTCTCCTCAGTCTGAATTGAAGGGTTGAGAATAAAAAAGGTTTAACTGTCAAATTGATAGTTTCGAGAAAATTGACTTTTAACTTCAACGGCGTCATTTTAATGTAAGGTGCTTATAACGTTTTAGAAAAGGTTTATGTAAGTTTCAGTTGCTTCAAAATGTTTTAATTCTATTTTAAAATACTAAATATAGTACTAACTCATAGAATCACTGTAAAAATATAATATAATAAGATAATTATAATAATGTTTTTATGCTAAGCGAACTGTAATCCTGTGACAGATAAACTGTTTTTAGACACAAAATCTCGAGATTTAAGCCTCGTTTCGGTATTTTGGGAATGTATTGTTGTAGATAATTTCACGCTGAATCCAACGATACCCATAAGTCATTTTGTGAAAACAATCAGTTAAATCCTTTTTGTTCTCACCCCTTCAATTATAACCTATTGATCTCTAAGACGCCTGGCAAGCGTGGTGATTATGGCAAACAACCCTCCCCATCTACCCCCTCTAACGGGGAAGACCTATCTTCAGCAGTGGATGCATAAAGAATGAGATGAGGGTTTTTTTAGGACTGATCTTTCTATTGGTAAGTCAATCCTCACAACTTACATTTACGTTTACTTACTTACTTACGTTTTATCTTAACAACGAGCTTCTGCCCGCAGCTTCGCCAGCGGCGTGACCTATGGGAAAATAATTCAATCACCCATTTCACCCTCTTAAGGGTAAAATTTCGAAAGATCCTTTCTTAGCGGATGCCTACGTCATAACATCTACCTGCATGCCAAATTTCAACCCGATCCGTCCAGTGGTTTGGGCTGTGCGTTGATAGATTACTATGTCAGTCAGTCAGTCACCTTTGAGTTATATATATTTAGATATAAGTCAATTCTAACTCATCAGCCTTAGTTTAAGAATACTATGATTTTAAAAAATCGGCCCCTAGAAAAAAACAACAAAATGATATTTTCTTTTACGTGCAATGAATGCACAAGTACTTTATGACTTTCTTTGTCCTTTGTCAGTCGACGATTCAAAAATTCCCAAGTTCTAGAAAACATTTCGAGAATTTTCTTCAACCTTCCATTTATTAGTCTCATATAAATTCCTCTTCCAGTCTACATTTGAATAAATAAATCTGATACGGATACTATTATAATTATGTAAAGAGTAAACCTAATAGGATTCGATTCTCCGAACCTTGTCAATAGGAATACTGGAGCTAAGTTAATAATTTGCTTTTCATTTACATAAATGTAATAAAACTACCAATTGAAAAGGACGTCAGTTTCTAAGAAAAGTAAAGAAATAGATTTTTTTATTTGTTTATAATTTTTTACACAGAAATAGTATGTTTATTTTGTATATATGTAATCAAAGCTCTGGATTGGAGTTATCCTTTCTGAGTTATGCCAAAATGCTTGCACGAGTAATTATTACCTATTAGTTGTCTAAAAAAAAAGTTTACTTGTGTAAACTTTTTTTTTTCAAACTCAGTCACCGTCGTGGATACTCGACCGTGGATGGCCTGAATGCGGTATATATATACTTATATGTACATACCGCATATATATATATACTTATTATATATATAATATATAAGTATATTATATATATACTTATGTATCAGTAAAAATGAGGTACGAATCTGGCACAAAAGTTGACTTAGATTTAAAAAAAAAAATTAGAGTACCTACCCTTCTAGTGTATAATAGTAAGCTATATTTTGAAATTTGTATTTATTTAAGTACTTTGTATTTTTATTTGCTTAGAACTTTAATTTACCATTTACCTAGCAAGGATTCCTTGTGTCTAGGGACCCAGGAGCTACGAGGACAATGGTCCCAAAACACCAAGACTCAGAACAAGTGTTCGCGCTTTTTTTTTTCTGTTCACCTTGTCATGCTGCGAGAATCTAAACCGCTGCCTCCAGGTTATGGTCCACCTGCTCAAACAACACACCGAAATGAACAATAAAATAAAATCAAGAGAGTTTTGGCGGGAAAACGAAAAAGATCACGTTACCGCATTATATTATTTTCCAAAACTTGTGTTATTTTCAGTGTTAGTGCATAAAATTGGTGGCATTTTATTCGTTAAGTGGTGGATTACAGGCATGAGTGTGGGAAAGTGGTATAATGATGGTGAAACGTTTTTTTTTTTTTTTCGTGTTGTTTCCAAAACTCTATAGAAGCTTCTAGTAAAGTTGTGGCAACTTTACTAGAAGCTTCTATAGAGTCTAAATAGATTGGGCACCCAAAGTACTGTTGGATGAAGTGGAAGCGGTATGAACTCCGTACTTAAAAACGCTCTAGGCACACTGATCCTTTACTTCAAAGGTGTAGTTGGGTATGTCCAAAATCTCTAACGTCGACTTCAAATTCGCATTTCTATACAAATAAGTTCGAAAAGAGTCTTGGCGGGGAAACGAAAAAAATCACGTTACCGCATTATATTATTTTCCAAAACTTGTGTTATTTTCAGTGTAAGTGCATAAAATTGGTGGCATTTTATTCTTTAAATGCTGGATTACAGGCATGAGTGTGGGAAAGTGGTATAATGATGGTAGAATGTTTTTTTTCGTGTTGTTTCCAAAACTCCATAGAAGCTTCTGGTAAAGTTGCCACTACTTTACTAGGAGTATGACTTGACTAGACTAGTCTATGACTTGACTCTGACTTGACTTGATGACTTCGACTGTGGCCTGACATATTAATTACGCGAAATATCATTAACTTGATAAATTATCTATCTATACTGGCTAAATACACAAAAGTGTGGAGCCAAAATACAAAAAAAAAATCAACTACATGTTTTCTTTCAAGGCTTACACTTTAGTATGTAGAGATCACTTCACACGTCTTATAACTAACCATTAAATATAACAATTAACGCATTTACCAATCCATTACCACATAGGAAGTGATTAGACAATTTAAACGATGTTTAAAACAAAAGTTATCGCTCCTTTCATACAAACTGCCCTATTTCCTTAACGTACTGTAATCAATTATACAAATAATTATTATTTTATGGGCGTTATAATTCTCCTTGACTAGTCAATAATATATTTAAAGGAACAGGGGCAGGAAACTGTTTGCGATAACTAATTACTCAATCGTTGTTAGAATTGATTTTTTGAATCCATTATAATATTTTTGGTAATTACAGATTGTGGAGTATCGTGACGTGAACATGTGATTAAATATATCAATCATTAAGTGCTGGTTGACTTGTTTTTTAGAGGTATAATAAAATTACCATAGAGAACGGGTAGTGTTACAAATTTTTGACCCCCATTTTTCATTAGTTAAAGCTAGTTGAAAACAAGCAGACTCGAAAGTTTTAATTTTGTTTTTAGTGCCATACGTATTATATATGTATTAATATGCCTGATAAGTACAATCTTTTTATATTTCTTATAAAATATTGAGCTTTCTAGAGATTTATCTCGAAACGACATACGAATTTTAGTACCATCCAACTATATTGTCTCTTTAGCGACTGCTTGGAACGTTTGAAAATTGTGTAGACGTCAATCGTAGGTTCCTAGTAAGGTACACGAGAATAATACGAGAGTTTTGGCGGGAAAACGAAAAAGAAAGCGTCACCGCATTGTATTATTTTCCAAATTTTGCGTTATTTTCAGTGTTAGTGCATAAACTTGGTGGCATTTTATTAGTTCGGTGATGGATTACAGGTGAAACGTTTCTTTTCGTGTTGTTTCCAAAACTACCTAGAAGCTACTAGAAAATTTGCCTCCACTTCATTAGGTGTATGATTTGACTAGACTAGACTATGACTTGAGTTGATGACTTGGACTGTGACTTGACTTGACACACATTGTATATATAATACTAATTAACTTGAGAAATTATCAATTGAACTGGCTAAATACACAAAAGTGTGGAGCCAAAAAAAGGTACTAAACGCTCACTTACGCGTATAATATGAAGGACAGTTCTCTCAAATTTAATTAATGTGATCGTTTGGCGTAATTATTATTATTAGAAGGCTGGCTTCACAGAATAGTTTGTAGAGGCTGTGGTAGAGGATTGTGGATTCGATTCTTATTCAGGACAATGAGTTACACAAAATTTAGGAATACGAAATTCTATAATCGGAAGTCAGAATACAAACTGAATGTTAATAAAAAAATATAGTGATATTATTTATACATTATATCTACATGCATCTCTTGTTAACACTTAAAAGTTGATGAGTGTAGTATTTCTTCAATGGAGCTTTCCCTAACTCATTAAATTGGCATCCCCTTTAGCTATCGCAAGGGACCGTTAAGTACTTATCCCATCTACCATATCACCCTTGTTTGTCATCACTCAAGAGTATGTACTGCAGATGCTCGGTCTAAAGACATTTTCGCAATTCAAACAAACATTAACTTTATTTCAATGGAATTAGGTTTAAATTAGCGATAATCGCGATATAATGCAGTCTGTGTATTTGACTTGGATGGCTTGAGTTATGTTTGTTATACCATTGCCCATGTTTACGATATGGTTGAGTGTTTTGTCACTATTGTTATATGTGGTATAATAGTTATGACCCCAAATGCATATGCAGTAAGGTTGAAATTGTATCTATTTTTATTAATTTATCGCGATAGTATTGCTACTAAAGTTATTGAATTGGACAAATGAACTGACAGGTGTGGTAAATAAAAAGGAACTCAAAGGACAGGTTACATTTAAACAACGTACAAAATAAATATCAAATAAAATGTCATACCCTATCACATATCACACACACATTAACACACACACATTAACAGCCAGAATATATCCACTGCTGAAAATGGCCTTCCCCATAAAAAATCACTATGAACGCTTATCATATGGGGCGTTACCATAATCATTATGCAGTCGTCTTGGTGATTGCAGAAGTTGTTAATATGCTGAGGAGAATACTACTCCCCATTCCTTGGATATTACCTGAACCGACGCTAATAACGTCACGCGGAACACCGCGGGAAGAGATGGAGAGGTCTTATTCTTAACCCTGAACCACATGAAATATTTATTAATATAGATCAAAAGTATTTTATAATCAAAAAATCTTGCAAGCTCCGATGAAATTAACAATAATAATAATGCCCAACATTCACATACTTTTTTTTAACGCGATAATGCTGTTGGTCTTTACCAACCTTACCGACAGCGTCACTGGGCGGGAGGGCGGGCGCTTAAGGCGCACAGCCGTCAAAAGTGGAAGGCAACTAGCTAAAAGGCACCCCTGGGATGCGAGCCTCGGCTTGGGCCGTTGCCGGGATAAGAGGATCGAGAAGACTACGTCCACTGGAAGAGTGGACCCTATCAAAAGTCGCGTCCGTTCTAGCTAACCTACGGGGGGTACGTTGACCTCGCCGGCGGTCGGTGTCTGATTGTGTTACGCTGGTATCCTATACCGGTACCGATAGCGGTAACGATCATACATAGATCCTGGACCCTAACTAGGATAAAAGCAATAACAGAAGACTACAAAATTATACCTACCTACAATTTAAGACACGATTTTGAAATTAGTATCTGTAAATAAAATGTAGGTAACCTACAATTAGATCAACGCTAGGTTATGCGGAAGTTAATTTGAAAGGAAATGGGCAGGCCCAGTCTAATTATTCCTTCCATTGTTTCATTGTTTGTATTAGCCCACAAGCTTTGGTTATCCATAATACATATGAATAGGTATCTCTCAGCATCAGTCACACCGACACGAGTGTGTCAATCAAAGCCTTTATTAATGATAGGTGTTTAAAATATTTGAATAGATACAATCTTAATGATACGATATGTCGCAGTCATAAAGCCACATAACCATCAGTTATGCTATGGAAAAATTAATTATACACAACAGAAAAAAAATAATGGTATGTACTTGAGAATTATGATAACATATAATAATAATAACGCCCAACGATCACATACATAGATCCTGGACCCTAACTAGGATTCCCTGTGTTCAGGGATCCAGATACTACGAGGACCATGGTCCCACAACACCGAGACTCAGAAAAAGTATCTACGATTTTTTTTTCTATGCACAAATACTTGTCCTGCTGCGGGAATCGAACCCACCGCATCCGGATTATGAGCCGACCTGCTCAACCACCACACCTATATAGGCTGAGAATGGCGCTTTTAATCATCTATCACAAATCAGCCCCAACCCAGGATGGTGCTAGTTCTCCTGAATTGGCATGGTGTATTTTTGGGATCACTCAGTGAAGCCACAGAGTAGATACACCGATAGCCTATAAGAAAAAGAAAAATAGATACCCCAAATAATAATAACCTAATTGTAATTATTTCAGCTAAAATTCAGGAAAACGTCAACAACGACTACTGTGTTCTGGTTTGAAGGACACTGTAACTAGTAAAATTATTGAGCAAATGAGACTTTATGATCTGATCTCACAGTCTAGTAATCTTAGTTTAGATGATATGCGCAGTGCGGTGTCACGTGAAACTATATTTTAGAGTTCCGAGTGACACTGTTTTGTCGGCCGTGCCACTTAACATCAAGTGAACGAATAGCTCGTCAAATCTATCATTAATACAAAAAAACAAAGAATGTGAAAAGGGTACATACAAAACGCGGGAGTCGATTATAATACCTTATATTTGAGTATAGGTTAGTATATAGTATTTATTTGCACCGCCGTCCTTACTCATAGTGTCTCATATCTCTGTCCATCCAAAGGTTGTCTGGAAGAGATCGCTCTTAGCGATAAGACCGCCCATTGTACCTATCCTATTATGTGATTCTATTTTCTACATGTTTATTTTTGGTGTCAATAAAGCGTTTTGTATTGTATTGTATTGTAATACCGCTCTCATGTAATGTATGACGAAAACTAATTTTAGTTCAGTTTTAAACTAGCCTACCCATCGCTTGAGTTTACAACGAACTAAAATTTGTTCATAACGAAGTTCTATAGAACAGGAGATGCTAACCCTATCAACTTCCACATGCCGGTACGGGTTTGCGACTGGCTAAAATAGCCTAAATAATAATAGTCATAATGTCTCAATTCCTTATGTTTGTCGTGACTTTATTATTTTAATTCGTATTATAATTGAGCTGAATTAGCTGCCGTCTTTGTTTTAAATCTAGTTTATTAAACCTGGCATGTATGGTTACGCACGTTTTTAGTTTCATTGTAGTGAATTTGTCTGTGTATTAATTCTACGCAGCACAAGCAAAGAGGGTTTGAATGGTTTGATCAAATAACCAATAATAGCTCAACAAGAAAATCTCTTTCTCTATCTCTCTTTCTCTCTTTTGACTGATATTATAGCTCAGTTGGTAGTTGCTCTGCCTTCTTGTTGTTTGTGGGTTCAATTCCCACCCAAGCCAAATAATTATGTGAATTATGTGTATGTATTTACAAACAAAAAGTATCTAAGTATAGTATCAGTTATCTGGTTCTCATACAAGCTTTGCTTAGTTTGGGACTAGATGGCGCTGTGTGAAATGTCCACATATATTTATTTATTTGTCTTGGCATCCCACATGGGGGTAAGCCTTCCTGCTCTACTCTCTTCTCTTAATTCAATCTTTAATATGTAATTAGTGTTATTTTACCATTTATATATATTTTAGTCGCGTAATTTCCATAATCATTCTGATATTTGATAGCAAATTTTCGGCTAACCACCTAAACATTTCATGATATACCTTAACCTTATCATATTTATTTAGTCGTCTACCATTATTTGAAACCATAGAAATAAATATCTCATTTTGTTTCCGAGAATTTCGTTCAAAGAGAACGTTATCGTAGCATCTGTTTTAATTCAAATTTTCTACAAAAATTACAATACCGAAAATATGTTATAAATGAATAGAATGCTCAATTTAACATAAATAGCTTTTTACGTTGCTTTTACCAGCAATTTACCTACCTATAATTTTATCATTTGGTAATATTAAAAAGTTGCTTTCACTGGAAAATAATTATTTACTTTGTACTGTATTAGACTAAAAGTTTCAATATCAAAACAACCACAATAAGACTATTCAAAGACTTTTTGAATCCATGTTACCAAACATTACCATTTATTATATCGTGTATGTTATGTACTCGAAACTTGTGTGTGTCCTTTGCTGTCTCTACGCTTGAAATCACAGCCATTAGCCATATACTAGTATAGTATTATATTATCCGTGGCCATGTCAAAGGATAACTATAATAAGAAGGTTTATTATACGTACATATTATATCTATTATCCACCTGTGAATTCCGCCTTCATGTCATGGTCGTAGGTTCAAGACTGCACCTTTTACGTGGGATGCCGCGATAAATTATGTAAACTTATAAGCTTATGTCAATTATAGTGAGTCAGATAACTTTACTATGAGTAATGGACGATGCACTTTGCAAGGCTTTTATAATTTATGACTGGAATCTTGGTACTAGCACTTTGGACTCACTCTGACAACGGTGAAGGAAAATGTTGTGAGGAAATTAACAGAATCTAAGGCAAAGGATTTATTAAAAATAGGCTATTTTTACATTTTTACAAGTCAAAATTATATAAGGTACTTAAAATTAAGTTATCGTACTAAGCATATAAAATTACAAAGTGTTTATTGTCAAATATTATGGAGCAAGTCCATTACAATATGTGAGTTTTAAAAAAAGGAGTTCTCTTTCTCACTACTGATATATTATGTATGAGATATTATTATAATTACTAGCTGCGCCCCGTGGTTTCACCCGCCAATAAAAAGTAGCCTATGTAATAATTCATTATATCAGCTATCTATATTCCAATTCCATCCGAATCCGTCCAGCTGTTTGAGCGTGAAAGAGTAACAAACATCCATACATACAAACTTGGAAACTGGATGAAATTTGGAATATAGATAGTTTCGATAAAATTGACTTTAAACTTCACCGGCTTAATTTTAATGTAGAGTGCGTATTAAGTAATAGAAAAGTTTCAGTTGCTTGAAAATGTATTAATTCTATTTTAAAATACAAAATATAGTACTAATTCGTACAATTACTGTAAAAATATAACATAATATAATAAATATAATAATGTATTTATGCTAAGCGAACTGTATTCCTGTGTCAGATAAACCGTTTTAGACTGAAACTCTCGAGGTTTAAGCCTAATTTCGGTATTTTGAGAATGTATTGTTGTAGATAATTTCACGCTGAATCATAAATTATTTTGTAAAAAAAATCAGTTAAACCCTTTTTGATCTTATCCCTTTAATTATAACTTTCTTTACACCCAGACTATGTAGGTTTCTATCAATATAATATTTTTTGGAATCGAGTACGAACTCGATTATCCGAAACTACGAAGTTTCGGATAATCAGCACCTATATTCACTCACAAAATTTACCTCATTATAACATTAGTATGGATTATTGAGACAGTACCCATTGTTTTCATAACTAACAGTTATAATGCTTTTAACACTTTTAATTCATCAAAAGCGTTAATAATTGCGGCATCATTTTAACACAGTATTGTTAATGGAAAATAAAACAGCTGACTAATAAAGATTATCAACATTTTTTTTTTACATTGAATAAATTAATAGCTGCTATGCTGTGTCCTCTTCTATCGCATTGGATAGCTGGTTGGGCCCTCTGACAATGATGACCTCTCACTCGCACATATTCACTAAGAGCAATATTTCACTTTTCTAAGTTCGACAACTGCAATCCGGGAGTGATTTTTCGCAGGCAACTCTATACCACCATGTTCGTAAAAAATGATCTTTATTTTCATTCAATAATTAGACCGATGCAAAATGCTAGTAGCGATTTACCTGTTTATACCTGGCAACCTGTGGGTTGTGACCGGAAAAAAATAAGCAACCTAACGTTTGCATATTTTATGGGCTTCATACTTTCGATTGGCGTAGAATTTGATTAATAATTAAACCGGTGAAATGTTTAAAAAAAAATTTAAATATTAATTAATCGTATTCTGGACTGAAATTTGTTAGGCAACCCATATGCAATATATTTATTGACATATTAAATTGAATATAAAATACGTTTCATCAAATAAACATCTCGGTGAAGTTCGATGTATGTCGGGATTCTATACTACGAGTATATTAAAAGGAGGTAACGTTGATTGTAAGTGTAAACCTAAGTAATGTAATACCTGTGCGGTTTTCATTGTTTGTATCCATTTGGGTGAAGCCACGAGGCAGCGCTGGTTTTCCTGATTAGTTTTCTCTCTACACACATTTAACTTTTACTTGCTGTTATCAAAG
Organism: Ennomos fuscantarius; assembly: GCA_905220475.3. NCBI lineage: Eukaryota > Metazoa > Arthropoda > Insecta > Lepidoptera > Geometridae > Ennomos > Ennomos fuscantarius. Next base: position 4,966,283 of record HG992029.1, read on the forward strand.
GGGATAACCTTTTTTATTGGTTTACCTTTTTGATCACGAATTCATAATAAATAATATCTCAAGTAAATTAATATAATTTCAATAATCGTCAATACAAAACTAAACTAGACCTAAAAAACTAAACCATACCTAAGAACTTAAAATAAATGTAAACTAAAAATTTAAATTTATTTTTGCTGGAAATAGGTACCTTATACGAATCTACTAAGTGCATGTGCACGATTACCGCTTTGTCATAATGCTTTGTAGCTAAAGTCAAAGTCAAAGTCAAAAGATTTATTGCAAATAGGCTAATTTTAGCACTTTTACAAGTCAAAATTATACTAGGTACTTAAAATTAAGTTATTTCACTAAGCATATAAAATTACAAAGTGCTTATTGTCAAATAATATAGCAAGCCCATTACAATATATGAGTTTGAAAAAAAAAGCAGTTCTCTTTCTCACTACTGGTGCAAGCAATCCGGCACAATGCAGAATTGAAAACTTTGATCCGAAGCTTCGATTACAACTGTAAAGAAGAAGCTACAAGAAACTTTACAGTGATGTATTTTTTTTTGTCTTCTTTCTACTGTCTTTTACAATGTATATAATTCATTACAGTTGAGATAATGAATATGTTACAAAAATAACCACCACGTCACACCGGTGCAAGAAAAATACCGTGATTATCTTATTATAAACATTACAAATAGAAACTGAATTTATAGATAGGAATAGGCAATAGGCAAAGTACCTAAGATTTCATACCGTTAAGCTTGGGATATTCAGGCCAAGCTTTTTTGTCCGACACATAATCATTTATTGTGTAATAGGCTTTTTTCATTAAGTTTGACTTTATGAATAATTTAAATTTACGCATTGACAATAAATAAAAATCTTAGCTTCAATCGTAAGTGATGGATACAATAAAATAGGTTTATTTTTGTGGCAATAGTATTTTCTAAACTAGTGAATTTGTTTCCTTTCTTCTTTATTCATTTTTTCTTTCTTCCTTTCTTCTTGTCTTTCTTTCTTCCTTTACTTTTTTCTTTATTATATTCAGGCACATTTACTTTGGTTAAAATACTTAGTTAATCTGCATGGAAAAAATAACCAGGGAGAATTATTTTATATAACATTTATATATAAATATATATATATATATATATTCGTATTTAATATGTTTGTTTTCAAATCTTTTAACCTAATACTTGACGTAGTCTACATTTCAACTGTTTGCAGCTTTATTAAACGTCTTTAAAAGATAATTTTTTGAAAAAATATTACTATTTCTTTAATGCCCACACCTCACACAGAATACAAGCAATCTGATCTCACTGTACCCACTAAGGAAATGGCATTTGCAAGAGCATTACAAATTGATTGTTTCTCACCTCGACTCTTTCTGTATGTGATGACAAGCATATTGAGACGTCTGTCGCCACGTAGAACATTCCTATTGTTCGAACCCAATAGTACTCGTACCTCTATAGTCTGATATTGCCTCTGGCAATGTTTGGAACTAAAAATGATACAGCAGAACTATATTTATAAATGTCACAGAATAAGATTCAGTGTATATTGAGCTCAGTGGCGTATGGGTTGAAATAAAATTGTCACACGTTACACCTATTTCTATTGTTATGTATTCACACCTCTTGTACAAATAAAGATGTAGGAAGTATCAGCTATTGTCATAGAACTGTGAATGGATCCTGTTTGTGTAAGAAAAATGTATCAATTGTTGTGGTAGATTTGATGTGTTTGTAATATATGAATGTTTCCAAGACGTTTTCAGTACTGATAGTTTGACTGATCTTAATCTATCAGTGCAGTTAAGCAACGATAGTTGCGGTCATTAATTGAATGTGTAGCGTCTATAACAAAAAGTGTTATTTACTATGGAGCGCTACCGTACTTCTGAGCGAGGAACATAAAAATATGTATACTTTTGCGTATACAGAGAGCTTTTGAGAGAAGCTTAGCTGTCATTCCCGGTTAATGTACTGAGACAATCAATCATAAAGCTCAGTAACAAGCCGCTAAACTTTCTGACCTGTGTTAACCACTTTCCTGAACAAGAAGAAATAGGTAAAAATGATCAAGTTGTTGACTTTATAATTAACAATCTTTGCCCCGCGGTTTCACCCAGATAAGGAGTAGTCTGTGTGCTAATTAATCTACTATTAAGCTATCTACGTTTCTTTCTACCATTTTGGTATGGAACACCAAAAATATCTAAAAATCGGTCAATGCCCACGCTGAGAAGTCTCGTATGATCACAGAAGTTAAGGCACGTCGGGCGCGGTCAGTACTTGGATAAAAATTAGCACACATAAAACTAAATCACCATAAATAATTTATTGAAATTGAATCGAAGCGCACCCTTTTGCATCTAGAACAGTATATTATCTTTTAGTAGTAGTATGATAACCAAAAATAAATCAAAAATTAAAAAAAAAAAACACTAAAATCGTACTTCTCATTAAAATTACTGACGACATAAGGCTTGGAATGGAAGCCGGCCAGCTAACAGTCTTAACCCTTTTAGATTTCAGCAACGCATTTAACTCGGTTGATTTTGACATCCTGTTATCCACGCTCAGCTCTATTAACATATCTCCTTCAGTGACTGACTGGTTTCATAGCTATTTGTACGGACGCCGGCAGCGGGTTTGCATTGAGGATTCATTCTCCTCTTGGTGCACTACTGCAGCAGGCGTCCCTCAAGGCGGCGTCTTATCTCCTCTTCTTTTTGCAATATTTATTAATTCCATATCCAGTTCTCTTACTTCTTCCTACCACCTTTATGCAGACGATCTCCAAATCTATTTGCAGGCTCCACTTGACAGTCTAGTCGATGCCATCAATAAAACTAATGCTGATTTGGGTCGTATATCTGACTGGAGCAAGCGGTTTGGTTTAAGCGTAAATCCTTCTAAGTCCCAAGCTATCATCATTGGGAGTTCACGGATGATTGCAAGGATAGATTTCCCTGGACTTCCTAAAATCACATTCGACGGGGTTTTCATTCCGTACAGCTCCCAAGTGAAAAATCTAGGTATCACGCTAGACAGCTGTCTCTCTTGGGTTCCTCAATTAGCAGCTGTCAGCCGTAAGGTGTTTGCCTCGGGGGCCTCCCTTAGAAGGCTACGCAACTTCCTGCCGACTGCTACCAAAGTTATGCTTGCACAATCTCTCCTTCTTCCAATCCTCGATTATGCCGATGCCTGCTATCTCGATCTCACGGAGGACCAGCTGAATAAACTTGAGCGACTTCAAAATTACTGCATAAGGTTTATTTTCGGTTTACGCAAATATGACCATGTCTCACACTTTCGCGCTAAACTCAAGTGGCTGCCAATACGTCTTCGCCGGAATACTCATATCCTTTCTCTTTTATATAACATACTGTTTAATCCATTAACCCCTCTCTATTTAAAGGAACGATTTAACTTCTGGCACAACTCACATCAGCGTAACCTTAGATCAACAGAAAATCTTTCACTAAAAATGCCTATTCATACTTCTTCTTTTTATGACAAATCTTTTTCTGTACAGGCCGTACGCCTTTGGAACGCGCTTCCAATTCCAGCCAGACAGGCTCAGTCGTTGGCTATATTTAAATCCAGCGTTAAAAGTTTTTATCTTTCACAGTTGTAATACTATTGGTAGTTTCATCGATTTGTACTTATTTCGTTATTATGTAAGTATTTATAATTTATATGTTATTATTATTATGTATGTATTTATACTTATATATTATATAGTATATATGTATCAGTTATATTTCATTTATTGATTATTTATTATATGTATCTATATTATCTTTATTTATTTTTATTTTTTATAAATTTCATTGTTTTACAATTTCACTCACACGTTTACACCACCGACCTCTATCTCTCTAACAATTCTTTCCATCCAAAGGTTGACTGGAAGAGATCGCTTTTAGCGATAAGTCCGCCCATTGTACTATAGCTTTAAGTTTCTTCATCTGTAACTGTTTTTCTTCTGGTGTACAATAAAGAATTTTTGTATTGTATTGTATTGTACTTCTTATTTTTCCTTTTTTTTTATGTAACTGCGACTCAGGTCCGTATTACAGAACGATGCCCAGTCATCGATTGCTGCTCAAGCAGAGATTTCATTCACTAATTAATCACTTTATGAATGAAATCTCTGCTTGAGCACCGATCGATGACTGAGCATCATTCTGTAATACGGACCTCAGTCTCGTACTTCTGCAGGTGTCATCGATTGTCATTTGCTATTAAACGAAACTGTTTTTGGTTCCTAATAAATACTTAATTATAAAATTAAAAATATGATAAAAGTCACGTTACACATGAAAAGTTTGATCGATCGGCAACAAGCATCTATTGTTATTCGTAAGTATAAATGAACATTTTGTTTGTCTTTACGTTAAACTTCAAGGCATCCCCGAAACCGAAGGAAAATTAATTAACTTAGCACATTCTGTGGAAATCAATAGATTTAACAATCCAGTAAGGTATCTCAACAAAAATTGTTTAAAAACATAAAGAAAACGAGATACTAAAAATTACAAAAAATAAAAGAAATGAAGCCATTTACTCAGCATACATATTATATCAGTAGGGAATTTTTATCTATTATTATGGTATTTGTATACCTTTGTTGAAGACCTAATTAAGTATAGGAACTCATTTCATAGTTGCAAATATGGACACTGCAAAATGGCAATTTATAATATTAGTTTATTAAGCTGAAGTATTGTTTTTTTTTCTTCTCCTAAACATTAAAATCTAAAATAAATAAAAAAACGAGTTTGCTTTAGACCAGACGACCGAAGTAAACATTCTTTAGCTCTATTCTTGCCCCTAGAATAATATACGAAACTTAACTCTTTCTTTCTACCTTCACGCAGAGAGAAGATATATACTTGTATCTCCTCCCTTCTCAACTTCCGTTTGCCTCACCATAGTACCCCAATTCAAGAGTGCGTAAAGAAGTTTTACTTCAAAAATATTTTATTTATAGGGTCCTTACTGTAAGTATAGTCTCAGGAATCGCTTGAGTCTGACACCCATCTGCTGTATAAACGCAGCGAACGCCTTTTATGAAAAGCTTCCACCCTTTACTTAATTATTATGGCTTCCAATTATTAATTAATAAGAAACTCAACTGGTGCTACTTTTGATTTGTTTCGTTTGTAAGTATTTTTCTTTTAAATATTACATCGTAAAGTCTTAAGTCCATTTTGTATGAATTATACAAAACGTGATATTACTTAATTATGCATAAGGAAAGTTTTCTACTCAGTAAAATAAAAATTAAATATATTTTTTAAGAATTTGGTTTTTCCTCCGATTAGAACAAGAACTAATTCTTTGTGTACTATTCTTCGAAAAAGTTGGCATTTTGATCATAGACCCAAATCTCAATCCAAATTGAGACATAAATTTGAGAAAAAAAAAAGAATACCGACTATATATTAATAATAGATAATAATAATAACACCCAAGATAATAATAATAACGATCACATACATAGATCCTGGACCCTAACTAAGATTTTTGTGTCTAGGGACCCAGGAACTACGAGGACCATGGTCCCACAACACCCAAACTCAGAACGTATTTGCGTTTTTTTCTGTGCACAAATACTTGTGCTGCTGCGGGAATTGAACCCGCTGCCTCCGGATTATAAGCCGACCTGCTCAACCACTACACCACAGAGGCTGATAGGTTGGTCAATGCTTATAACGATCCAAAGATTCAAATAAACAACGAAACAATTAGTTTACTAGGTAGATGTTATAGGAGCATAATTGCAGGTTTGTTCAGCATAAGCCAATCAGTACCCACAGCGCCAGATTTGAATAATCCAATTGTGTTTAGCTCTAACTGTCTATTGCAGATTATGGTCACTGAAATAGAGTACTAGAAGACGCATTAATAAAGTAAATTTTTATTTTACTATAAATTAAAACCACAACATAAAAAAATAATTACTCTAATGTATTTTAAAAGTACACATAAGTATTTCGTCTTTTTGTAGACATTTTGGACAACGCCATCTAGATAGCTTTTGCTTTGCTTAGTTTGGGACTACTTGTACTATGGGACTGAGATAAATATTTATATACTTTTATGTATATACATACATAGTATACGAAAACACTCAGGAGAAACATGTGTGTGATAAACATCGATGTGTTTTCTGTATCTGGGTGTTACATTGTATTCTATGTATGTATTTACAAACAAAAAATTATTTTATCTAAGTATTGTATCAGTTATCTGGTTTCCATAGTTTGTTTGCTAGCTTTGCTTGGTTTGGGGCTAGACGGCGCTGTGAAATATGTATGACGGCGGCGACGTCCAGTTATAAACTCTATGCGCAGCGGGCAGTACCGTAATTTACCCGGTGGTGGCATTTAAATTTATTATAGTGGCAACACCGGCAGCTGTCATCGCTTCCCTACACATCTGGCTATATAAAGAGAGCGCTCGGTGTACTACGGATCATTCTTGTTCCAGACACGGCGCGGTGTGGACATGCTGAAGGCCTATTTATATAGTTTGCAACCTACGCACAACCCGTTCTGCCTATATGTACAAATATTTATTTATTTATTCATACTTGTATATCATATTTATTCATGGGCAAAAGTGCTCCACATTAGACAACTTCGTCACTTACCATCAAGTGAGTTGTTGTCAAACGCATTGTGCCATAAAAAAAATACGTTATTTTATTCGTCAATGTTATTCTCATACGTACATCAGTATGATTGATAAATCTATAGAACTGACAAAAGCTATTCCAAAGTCACTTCCATTGATATAGTTTAGAACAAGCATCAGGGTTAAGTTGTAGCCTTGAGCTTGACTCGTGACTGTCAGTTAGTTTGATCCGATTCAACGTGACAAATCATAGAACGTTAAATGCCACTCTACCGAATAAATTGTTTGGCGTTTTTGTTGCAACTTGTCAGGCACCTGCCAAGCAATCTGGTTTCATTAATGACATCTTTATTATTTTCTAAACTAAATCTTAAATATGTATAACTCAAAGGTGACTGACTGATTAACTGATTGACATAGTGATCTGTCAACGCACAGCCCAAACCACTGGACGGAACGTGCTGAAATTTGGCATGCAGGTAGATGTTATGACGTAGGCATCCGCTAAGATAGGATTTTTCGAAATTCCACCCTTAAGAGGATGAAATGGGTGGTTGAATTATTTTCCCATAGGCCACGCCGCGGGCGAAGTTGCGGGCAGAAGCTCGTAGACTATAAAATATTTTAGTTTGAAAACTAGTGTGAATATGACACATTTTGTAAGAAAAATAACGGCTAAACTCACGTCAATTGAAAAGTCGAAATTACTCCGACCTGGTTTGGGACATATTCGATGTCCTTCTTATTTAACTTACAAAAAAAGACTGTAAAATATTTAAGACAATTAGTTTCACATCATTTCATACTTATTTGAAGCCATCTACCCTTAGACCCGCTGAGTTGACCCATGAGCGCGTAACTAGTAAGTTTTTCCCCCGTGAATCCAGATATGGAACTCTATATTTTTTAGACCAATGATTAAATGTATTCTTTTCTTTCTTTACTTTGAATGCAATTTGTTCTAAATTTGCTAACAACTTTACATCCTTGCATGACGCGATAATAAATTTTAGGTTGAAATAAACACGTGCAAAGAGCATCTTAGTTGTACGTGGACGAGTGCTCTCCACACGGCATTTCTCCCGTTTCCCACCTAAACGTGAGGTGCTTAAGGCCCTGCAGAATATTCTCGTCTTTTTCATAAACGAGCTTGAAAGAAAGACATACGAAGTTTCTCGTTCGTAGATGCAAAAAGTTGTTTATATTTCGGTTCAGGTTATTTTTAATTAATTTGTTAACTTATTATACATCTATTTGTTACCATTGTATAGGTAAAAAAGAGCTTGATAAAATTGACTAAGTAGGTCGAGATAATCGTTATAATTTGAACTCTGAAGCAGTTTACGCCAACAAGTTTTGAGTAGGTTATAATCATAGATTTTTTTTAATGTTATTGTATGATGTGACAAGCTAGTCGTTCACCTGATGTTAAGCGCCACGGCTGCCCATAACAGAACAGTGTCACTCGGAACCCTAAAACATAGAGTTTCAAGCGACATTGCACTGCGCACATCATCCTGAGACATGAGGTAATAATATTACTCGACTGTGAGATCAGATCATAAAGTCTCAATTGCCCAGTAATTTTACTAGCTACAGTGCCCTTCAAACCGGAACACGGATTAAATCAAAAGGGTAAAAAACTAAACCCATATGGGTAATTTCTTGGATCTATTATAAGTAAATTTAATAAGAGCTTAAGAGTATAAGTTTATTTATAAAATTGAAATTTCCGGCTTATTAGTAGGGAAAAGAACTGGATATGGGAATTTTCGTACTTCAGATTACTAACAATACAATAAAAAAGCCACCTACCCTACTTGAGATCTCATTATTTTGCCCCATTCTGTATTATTTATTGCTCGTATCCAAAGAATAGATAATAAAGGATCATTTCAATTCGAAGTACCAGCTTGTTGAGTGATTCCTTACCGTACTGAAACCGATTAACATAAAATTGAATAAACAACTTAAGGCGGCGACCAAGCAGAACTTTTGTGTTTCTGAAGAGGTCTCTAGAAAGCTCTGTTTAAGGTTAAAAATTACAGTTTAAATTTAATCAAAAACTGGGTCTGCATTTGTGTTAATTTTGCGTGTATTAAATAGGCATATCATATAAAAAAGTTAAGTGATGATAATAAATAAATATAAAATAAATAAATAAGTGAGACCTTATGGCCTGATCTTACAGTCTAGCAATCTTTTTTTTTTTTTAATATTCTTATTAGTAGATTGTGCTGTTTCCGGATGACGCGCAGTGGAGAATCACGCAAAATTCTATACCTTGGAGTTCCAAGTGACATTGCAACTGATATGGGCAGCCGTGTCGTATAATATCAGGTGAAATGTTAGATCGTCACATCTTTCATTACAATTTAAAAAATTAGCCTAAGTTCGTAAAAAAGTGTTCGCTAAATATTTGAAGCACTACGTTGACAAAGTAGTTTTTGGCGGTTATTTTACGAATAACGGAAAAACCAAACTACTTAGTTAAACTGTTCGGTCATCGTTCTTTTTCCGTATTATTTTCACAATTTTTTTATCTAATTAATAAGTTTCATCACGTTACATTGGGCTTTTAAAAATAGTGCTTTATGTTGGTTTTTGTGATCAGACGACGTCATTAAGCGACAATCAAACTGTTCATTCAAAACGATCAATGGAAATTTACAAAGTTCTTGCAGTAAGTCAATAAGCTCGATAGGTGATCGAGGGCAAAGAGCATTAATAATGAAATAACATCTTACTTTTACGATCTTATAATGTATCTATAATGGTTCAAAAGTGCTTGTAAATGCATAATAGTCGTGTCAGATCTACTTGATATGTTGTTGGGAAGTTGATCGAATGCCGGTAGTCGGCAGCACTTTACATACAATTGAATTTTTGATAGATGTCAGTCATAGTTTTTGTTTCCTTTGTTGTAGTTTGTGGACGTACACGTTTTAAGTACCCATTTCGATAGAGCTGTTAAAGAGCTTTCGATTAAATTGTTTTTTTTTTTTTTTTCAAACAATATTGTTCTGGGAGAGAGAACATAATCATAATCATAATCAATCATTTATTTGCTAGGATACACACATCAAACACATTTCAGATTTCAGGTAATGTCACAGTCACTGTACCCAGCCCGCAAGCAGGCGTGCAAATATTTATATAAATCTATGGAATTTCAAATTGCTATTATTATTACACGTCAATTATCTTAATAAAAATTATCACTGTTATAATTTATTACCTAGATAAAATTTAACAACTCTTGCATGCTGTAAAAACACTTCTCGATCAGCCAACTATACAAATATATTTTAAATATTTAGGTCTTTACCTATGAAATTGCCGTTTTGTTTGAAAAAAGTTAAAGTATTTTTTTTTCGAACTTATTTATTTCTTTTATTCAAAGTAATCACCCCTGCAATCAATGCATCTTTGCCAACGCTGTGGCAGTTTATGGATCCCCTTCTTGAAAAAATCAGCAGGACGGGAGACAACAAACTCTTCAAAGGCGTTTTGTACTGCCTATCGGGAATTGAATTTTTTTCCCGCTAAAAAATTGTCCAAATTTTGGAAAAAGGAATAGTCGGTAGGCGCAAGATCTGGTGAGTATGGCGGATGAGGGAGAGCTTCCAAACCCAACTCGTGCAGCTTAGAGACGGTCTGTTGTGCAGTATGGGGTCGCGCGTTGTCGTGAAGTAGCAGTGGAGACGACCGATTGACCAAAGCTGGTTGCAGACGTGCGAGTTTCGCCATCATTGTGGTCAGTTCTTCAATGTACACATCTGCAGTAATGCTCTCGCCGTTTTGTAAATAGCTATGATGAATCACACCAGCACTAGACCACCAAACTGTGACCATCACCTTTCTAGGGGTCATTTTTCGTTTTGCACATTGCTTTGGTACCGAACCAGGATCTAACCAACTTACTGAGCGCTTTCGATTGTCAAAAAGAATCCATTTTTCGTCGCACGTAACAATTCGGTTCAAAATTCCTTCATTTCTGTGCCTGTTAAGCAGCGCAAGGCAAGTCTCGACGCGTACGTTGCGCTGGCGATCGTTAAGTTCGTGGGGCACCCATCTATCAAGCTTTTTTACCTTGCCAATCTGTCGCAAATGGACCAATATTGTTTTGATGCTAACATCAAAAGCTGCTGCCAGCTCAGCTGTAGATTGAGATTCATCAGCTTCCACAATCGCCTTTAATTCATCATTGTTGACCAAAGTTTCCGGACGACCACGAGGTTCATTTTTCAAGTCAAAATTCCCAGAACGGAACCGAGCAAACCAATAACGGGTTGTACGTTCGTTTGTACAGTTCTCTCCGTAAACGTCGTTGATGTTACGTGTCGTTTGTGCCGCGTTGGTGCCACGACGGCACTCATATTCCATAATTACACGAAATTTCAAAGTATCCATTATGAGGAAAAATGTTGAAATGTAATGAAAATACAACGCTAATCAATAAACAAAAGACTTATATTGTAAATAGAATGTCATATTTTTAAAACAAAATTAATTTGAATTTAGAATTCATAGCCAATCAAAACTTTTTTTTTTTTAAAAAGTCTGTACTGAAATACGGCAATTTCATAGGTAACCCTACCCCATACCCTAACCCATAGGGACCTATTATTATTTTCCAAAACTTGTGTTATTTTCAGTGTTAGTGCATAAAATTGGTGGCATTTTATTCGTTAAGTGCTGGATTACAGGCATGAGTGTAGGAAAGTGGTATAATGATGGTAGAATGTTTTTTTTCGTGTTGTTTCCAAAACTCCATAGAAGCTTCTGGTAAAGTTGCCACTACTTTACTAGGAGTATGACTTGACTAGACTAGACTATGACTTGACTCTGACTTGACTTGATGACTTCGACTGTGACCTTACATATTATTTACGTGAAATATGATTAACTTGATAAATGATCAATTACTTGACACTGGCTAAATACACAAAGTGTGGAGGGCAGGGTAGAAAAAGTAGTGCAGTCGGGTTTCGGAGACTATGACTTACCTACATTATGTGTCGCAGAGCCATCCGAGTTACTTTATTCAGCAATTGACGTGTAATGTATTCAACATTTGATATGACTAAATTCTATACATTTTATAAAGAATAATAATATTAAGCACTGACACAATATAGAGTTAATATTAGTAGAATTGCCACTTTTCTGGGGTTGAAAAGGCATAGAATGGTATCTTTAGAACATGTTTAAGAAGAACCTTCATAAAGTGAACATATAGGGTCTGTATCTGTTTATCTATATATATCTTTGCCACCTCTGTGGTGTGGTGGTTGAGCAAGTCGGCTCATAACCTGGAGGTGGCGGGTTCGATTCCCTCGGCACTAAAAATTACTTGTGAACAGAAAAAAAGCACAAATCCTTGTTCAGAGTCTGGGTGTTGTGGGACCATGGTCCTCGTAGTTCCTGGGTCCCTAGTCACAGAGTATCCTAATTAGGGTCCAGGATCTATGTATGTGATCGTTGGGCATTATTATTATATTTACATATATATTTATCATAGGAATCTCACGTTATTAAATGTCAAAGTCGTGATCCCATAAAATTAATGCTTATTAGTTTAATTAATAGGACCCCATTATTGGGCCCATGTCACCGTCTAAAGAACCCCGTCAGTTAATTGCCCTGTCAACTGCAAAAACATTAATCTCTCCGTTAACTTTATGACGTGGAAATGCAGGGCATATTGCTGTGGAAGTGACGTCATAAAAACTGGAGACTGTGGTAAAAGGGACCCGGCTACTCTTGCGAATTTAAAGATAACGAATTTAAGTTTGGATTAAAGCATTAATGTAAAAGTTTTTTTGATCTTACGTTGGCGGTACAAATTAGTGATTGTACCACTAATATGAAACAACATAAAACTGGCATATAGCGTATATTATCATACATAGTATTATTATATTATTTTTGTTATTGAAGCAACGTGGTAGATAGATAGATAGCAACGTGGTAGATAGATAGATAGATAACTCTGAAATTTAAATAATACAGGAATGAATAAATCTTGCGTACTAGTGCAACAATGGGCGATCTTAATACCTTACGCTAAAATGAAAAAAAAAAACCTTACAAAAAAAATTTGACAGAAAAAATGAGGTAATTTTTAAATTTCAAAATATCTTTATTAGTAATAATTATTTAACAAAATTATACAATAACAAGTGTCGTAGTCCTAGTAGTATAATATATTAACATGGTAACGTTTTTCGTGCACACAGGCTTGTCCAAAAACTTATAATGTGTAGTTCAATAAAAATAATAAAAATCAGATGTTGAAGTAGTAAGTTGGCTAGTCGTTTGTTAGTATTTACGTATGTATGCTTCAGTATCTACATACTACCTGAATGTAGCGAGGGATTCAAAGTACATCACCCAAGCCAAAAATATATTTTGCGTCCGAGTGGTACATCCTACTTTTCATCACCCATACTTATGAGAAAATTAATGGCGCCTCATATTTTACTGTAATATTATTATTTAACAAAACACAGAGTAACAACTAAATTGAAATGAAATAGTATCTAATAATAAAACGACTAAAAGCTATACTTGACTTTTGAGACATATTCGCAACTATGAAAATGTATTGTTACAGTTTTATTAAGAACAGAGATAAACGCAGGCTGTATGTCTATGTAGTACGTGCCTTATTTTTATTTTTTTTTAACTCAGCCAGCGTCTCCAGAATGGGCCGTCGTACCAGCCAGTATTTATTCTAATAATATTTGCGTTCGATTTCTTTGGCGCTAAACAATAAGATGTTCCAAATTCAACTCGCGGCGCACTTATAAAAAAGGATTAAAAACTCATTACTGCACGCTAAAAGTTTCTTATAGAAAACACTACCTTTGGGTGCACTTAAAGGCGAACCAAGTCATCCTTTCCGAATAGATGGGATGAAAAATCCATTCTATGGTATTATTTGTTCTTGCATGGTATATATGGTTGGACATAATTATTTTACTTTATTATGTGATAAAGATTTGTGTAAGTACGCACTTACACACACATTTACAGAAAACAAAACACCGTAGTTTAACCTCTCATCCATTCTATCGCAATATCCATAGAGCGTGTTCCCTTACATTAATGACGCACTTATTCATAGTTCGCAACTACGCTCATTATAAGTTGTGATGCTCAAAAGTTGGAGCGATAACCGTTAAGACGTCCTAAGGTAAACTAAAACTCGAGAGGTAGAGATTCCGACCTGCATACTTGGTGGAACAATTTATTTTATCAGTCAGTTAATTCTAGACTTTTGAGCATCAGTGATCCCTTATCCCTTATCCCTTACCCCTTACCCCTTACCCCTTACCCCTTACCCCTTACCCCTTACCCCTTACCCCTTACCCCTTACCCCTTACCCCTTACCCCTTACCCCTTACCCCTTACCCCTTACCCCTTACCCCTTACCCCTTACCCCTTACCCCTTACCCCTTACCCCTTACCCCTTACCCCTTACCCATTACCCCTTACCCCTTACCCCTTACCCCTTACCCTAATATTTCCGCGCATGTTTAAGAAAAAACTATTTATTCATTGATACAAAACCACAAAGTTATGCTTTTGATTGTACAAACTACAGCAGTTGTAGATGCTGAAAAATCTTTCTTATACAACCATGGTTCAACCATCGCCTTGTTACTAATAATACCTAGCGTTCCTTAAAGTTATGCAAATTAAAAAGAAATAAGGCTTTGATATTCCAGCATGGAATAAGTTCTCGATAAATGCAGGCAAAAAATGAGTAAATGCTAGTCTCAGTGCACTGGTTCACAATGTTACGTTTATATGGCACGCTACTTCTTACGCGAAGAAAGCACGCAAGTTTGTCACAATAGAGATGTCTAAACATCCGGCAAATCATAAGAATCGGTTAAATCCGGAGCCATTTCTTTGCAAAGAGCTTACAATAATAATAGACGCGATCTTGAGTTAAAACACGACTTGGCAATTATTGATATACGCCGACTAATTACGTATTATACTTTGGCTTCGTCCTTCGAGATTAGCATAAAGATGTAATAGGTAAAAACTTGTAGTACCGCCCAATGATCGCCATTCTTGCACTGTACTTGAGATTTCGTTTTTTTTTTTTTTTTTTTGGTGGGTATTCCCCACTTCGTCGCTCTTTGCCATAGACTCGTCATTCGCTTTTCAGTGCTCGGCCATTCCGCACACGTTTATACCCGATCGAATATTACTTATAGTAAGTGCCCTGTTATATTGTGAAATCTTCAAGAACAATGCCGAAAAGGAAGAATAGTGAAGAAAACTACGAAATACTTCGTAAAAAGCTGAAGAAAATCGAAATGGAACTGCAACGTGGACGCAAAAGAACACGTGGACGTCGTGTAAGAGTGCTATCTAGCACTTCGTCTTCTTCTGATGGCTCGCTTACGCAACGGTCCAGATCTAACGGTTAGTAATCTTACAACCAGATTCTGCAAATTGTGATTTTGCAATTGGTATTGTGGGCAGCTTCTGGGGCTGTCTCGTGCCACTCATATGGTGTTGTGGGTAGCTTTAGAGGCTACCTCTTCGCTATCGATGCTTACTTTATAAGTAATTAATCTTACAATCAGATTCTTCAAATTGTGATTTTGCACTTGGTATTGTGGGCAGCTTCTGGGGCTGTCTCGTGCCACTCATATAGTGTTGTGGGTAGCTTTAGAGGCTACCTCTTCGCTATCAACGCTTACTTTATAAGTAATCGTGCAAATTCACTTTGTGACCGAATTATTATACAGTGTTGCGGGTAGTTTTAGAGGCTACCTCTTTACTATCAAATGATGTCACTATTTAGCATGCAGATTGACATATTATTAAAGTATGTAGTCTAATGGTCGTAACGGCCACTTGCTCAATTGTTTACGTTTTGTCTTGCGAGTAGTTTTTCAGACTACCTCTTCACATAATATGCGATTATCAGTAATAATAAAATACAATAAAACATTGATCAAATGCAAATGGTAATTGGATTTACCGTATTTTTACATTGTTTCTAGACACTTCACGTCGCCGTTTGTCTGATAATTCAAACGCAGACAGACATTCGTCGAACATTAAAACCGCTGCTAGCCAACATTCACCGGTTCCTATGACGTCCGCGACTGAGTCACGGGAAGCCATTGCCACAGAAACTGTTGAGAATGCGATCCCGACGTTGGAGGATACTACACCAGAACTAGATTCTGAATTATTAGAAATTCTCGGTGTCGATCCCACAAGGATTATCAAATATGGTAAAGATATCCAAAAAGACGTTGCTCTACGGTTCGAGCACGTGGCTACCAAAGGCTTGTCAAAAGAGGACCGTAAAGAACTTACAGACAAGCACCTCATACCTGGCAATTGCAAACTTATTGGTGCGCCCGAATTAAACCCAGAAATAAAAGCCGCATTATCAGAAAATATCATTAAACGTGACAAAGTTATTGCGTCCAAGCAAATGCTGATGTCATCCGCAATCTCTAGCCTTGGGGAAGCCATTACGCATGTCCTCTCATCCAAGGAAAAACAACCAGATTTGCTTCGTATTCTCATGGATACCGTGCGTGCGCTATGTGATTGCCAGCACAGCGACACGATCACTAGAAGAAACTTCATAGTTTTTTCAGTAAAAAGGACATGAAGGAGTCACTCCAAGATGCACAGATTGATAATTTTTTATTTGGGCAAAATTTAACCGAAACCCTGAAAGCAGCTAAAGCCATTAACAAGTCTGGTGCAGAACTAAAACCTGCACCAGCACAAAAACCAAATGCGAGTAAAGAAAATTTTGCCAGCTCTTCAAAAAACTGGAAAGGTTCCTATCCGAATCGCAAGCAACCGGCCACGAGGCCGACAATCTCGACATCTCCGACGAAAACGCGGACTACACGTGCGAACTTTTCCAAGCAAACGCAGAATCAACGTCCAGCACGCTCGACAACCGCGCCACACTACCGGCGCTGACGCCCGCATCAACGGCTACGACACCGGTAAACTACTTCAAATATCATAATATCATAATTAAATGAACTATGAATTCGCCTAATCATGTACGTCGTACATTCAGGGTTATATTTATAGTTCGTACGTACTTGGTACTCCAAAATTACACTACCTTATATACATCAATGTTCTTGGACCTATTATTTGACATAATAATATTATTGTGTCAATATAACAAAGTCCCAGAGTGGCCTTCTATTTTCTGCCTCTATCTTGCTAAGCCATATTATGAGATACGAGATGTTTCGTAAAAAGTAAAAAAATAATAATAATAAAATAAATGTCCCTAGACTTTCCTAGATCTCAACTAAGGGGTGCTGAGTGTGGGCTGCATAGTTCCCAAGGCCAGGAATAGTAAACGAAACGTATAGGAACATACTTATTTTTACTTCGCTTTGCCTAACATTAAATAATGTATAATAATATATATATAATTATAAATACAAGAATACATGAAAAATCTGTAATATTTTCAATCAATCTTACATTTACTTGCTATAAAAACTATAGTCAAGTTATATAGAATTAATTCAATGATTTACTCAGATACTAAATTAACATTTTTATATAATTCATCTGATAATAATACTGTGCTATTGTGTTATTCCTAAGATTGATTAACCTTAACCACATTAAATAGATAAATCTATAATAAGTACTTTAAAGTACGTTTCCTTCGTTTAATCTATTTGCATTCTCATTTTAATGCATTGCACACTATTCTAAGAGCCAAAAATTATAATTAAAATTTATATAATGACTAGTTAAATGTGATATTATTTATTTCGTTCTAGCACTTGGAAAATACGCAAGCGCATTATCCTGGTGGCCGCCGTATTTTCCAGACAGCGTTTATAAAAAGAAATGTTCTCTTATCAGCAACAGAAACCATGATGGCTTCTTTATCAACAAATTCATTTAAACAGTACGATGTTTATGTGAAAAAATGGTTCGATTATTGTATACGGTACAAAGTAGATATGTATAAAGCTCCAATTTCTCAGATTATCAACTTTCTCAATATAATGTACAATGAAGGCGCCTAGTATGGTTGTCTGAACACTTGTCGTTCCGCCTTATCGTTAATTATAGGAGACCATGTTGGCTTAGATCAAAATGTAAAACGCCTTTTCAAGGGCATATTCCGCTCGCGGCCCCCTGTGCCTAAATATGATATTACGTGGGATCCTTCTGTAGTTTTAAACTATTTGGAATCTTTTTATCCACACCACAGCTTATCACTCGAAAAAATTACAAAAAAACTGGTTACTTTGATAATTTTAGTTACTGCACACAGGGTGCAGACATTGTCAATAATAAAAATTGATAATATATCGTTTACTTTACATCACGAGCTTCCATAAAAATTACGGAACTAATAAAAACTTCTAGGGTTGGTTGCCCACAACCAATTTTAACATTGCCTTTTTTTGATCTAAAGCCAGAAATATGCCCCGGAAAAGCGTTACGCGATTATTTAATAAAAACTAAGCCTTTGCGCGGGAACGTTAAACATCTGTTCGTAGGTCTGAAAAAACCACATCGTAGTGTCTCCAGCCAGACGATAAGTCGTTGGATTCGCGGCACACTGAGCGACGCCGGTGTGCCGGTGGCAGCATTCGGTTCACACAGTACTCGGCATGCCACTACTTCATGTGCGCATCGTCTCGGCGTAAGCCTAGATGTTATAAGAAAGACGGCTGGCAGGAGTCCTACATCAAATACTTTTTTCAAATTTTATAATAGACCTCTCAATACTTGTGATGATGAATCATTTGCTCGCGCAATTATTAATAATAGTATCAAAACGTAGACGTAGTTAATCATACTATTGTCTATTAATTACCTATTGATTTAATAAACTTTATATTTTCTAACAACATTAATTAATTTTTTGCTCTCTTGTATTCTCTGTTGTTTAGTCTTAGTATTGCTTAGACTGAATTAAACAGGGCACATACTTTATATCTTTATTACTTGCACTACTTATGTGCATGAATATTTCACGATAAACTCTAAAAGTCTACAAGTTTTTACCTATTACATCTTTATGCTAATCTCGAAGGACGAAGCCAAAGTATAATTAGTGATTAAACGAACTTACCCTATGTGAAGTTCTATCATAATTATACGAAGGCTTCGTCCGAAGAGATTAGCAACCCACCCATCTTTATGTTATAACAGTATCATTTTAATATCCCTGCCCCTAATCGTGAAATATTAACAAAAGCTCTGAACTAAATGACGAGTCTATGGCAAAGAGCGACGAAGTGGGGAATACCCACCAAAAAAAAAAAAAAAACGAAATCTCAAGTACAGTGCAAGAATGGCGATCATTGGGCGGTACTACAAGTTTTTACCTATTACATCTTTATGCTAATCTCTTCGGACGAAGCCTTCGTATAATTATGATAGGACTTCACTTAGGGTAAGTTCGTTTAATCACTAACTATGTTTTAGAATTAAATCAGAAATGTCAGAGACTGGGTTCAAATTAGTACAAGTGGAAGAGGAATTTGTCCGACAGTAGTTAGTTGATTGTTTAACCACAATTATTATAAACATTTAATTAAAATTTCTTTACAATTTTAGCCGGATAATATGAAGAAGGCAAATCTCTAATATAAACATACTAGTTGCGCCCCGCGGTTTCACCCGCGGATAAAAAGTATTTTAATTATTTACTCATCCCACGGGATAATTTCACTTTTCCGGGGTAAAATAATAATAATAATATAATATGTGTGGATATCTCACACAACGCCATCTAGCCCCAAACTAAGCAAAGCTTGTGCTATGGGAACCAGATAACTGATACAATACTTAGATACTTTTTTGTTTGTAAATACATACATAGAATACAATATGACACCCAGACACAGAACAAACACCTATGTTCATCACACAAATGTTTGTCCTGAGTGGGAATCGAACCCACAACCCACAGTTCAGAAGGCAGGGCCAACTGAGCTATCGAGCCAGTCAAAAAATGTAGCCTATATGTTAATCTAGTGTATAAGCTATCTTGGTACCGAATTTCATCCAAACGTATTCAGCCGTATGAGCTAAACACTAGAGCTAGAAGTAACAAACATACACACATACAAACTTTCGCCCTTATAATATTAGTGTGATTATAATTTAAAGCACAATAATAATGGCAGAAAAATACAAAACTCTATTTTCATATTAAAAGGGTGAGATAAGATCGTAATTGAAACGCTAGAAATAGGTTTAATAAATTAGGTATGTCACGCTCGTTGGTTAGGTTTTTCAACCCACGCATTCATGGTCAGTGAGTCTAAATGCCTCTTGCAACATAATTTTTTAAATTGATAGTTTGATATAACCAAGATCTTTAGATGTATAATATAGCGACAAAGAGCCAAAAGTGTAGTTGCGTCAGAACTCGTGAAAAAAAGCTTTGCTTCTATTGGTGATTAAGTTAGGCTTGTTAAGTAGACAGCCTGCCAAAAAAAACCGCAATGTGTGTGTCTGGTGCTCGTTGCCACAGCAATAATTAACACAGTTGTAATAATGAATTAAGAAGAGTAGCAACCATCAGCAGTGGTTCCCATTTGAGTGATGGTCGTTGGGAATAATCCAAATCAACAAGCAAACGCAGCTTATCAAATCCTGATATACTAAGAATTTGGTAGACTATTAGGCTTAAGAGTCTATTACAATATAGGCATAGCGTGGCATATTTTCAATTAACTTGACGTGGTCAGATGTTATGTAAGGTAAAGACTATGCACACAATTATGGCTGTGCAAAGCTGTTGCACAAAGGATTTCATACTGCAGAGTACTTTTACTCAGCTGCACGTAGTGTGCTTCGATATTACCCTCCTTTCTTTAGCCACATTTATGATTATTATTATTACATTTACGACTTCGATATTACCCACCTTTCTTTAGCCACATTTATGATTATTATTATTATATTTATTATTATTACATTTACGACTTCGATATTACCCACCTTTCTTTAGCCACATTTATGATTATTATTATTACATTTACGACTTCGATATTACCCACCTTTCTTTAGCCACATTTATGATTATTATTATTACATTTATTATTATTACATTTACGACTTCGATATTACCCACCTTTCTTTAGCCACATTTATGATTATTATTATTACATTTATTATTATTACATTTACGACTTCGATATTACCCACCTTTCTTTAGCCACATTTATGATTATTATTATTACATTTACGACTTCGATATTACCCACCTTTCTATAGCCACATTTATCATGCGAACAACCAAAGAGTGGAACGCTTTACCGGCGTAAATAAATAATTTACTTACTTAATAATTTACTTATTTATTTACTTTACCGATAACTACAACCTTGGAGTCTTCAAATCGAGAGTGAACAGGTATCTTCTAGGCAAGCGTGCTACTACTACGTCCTAGACCGCATCGTTACTTACCATCAGGAGCGATAGTGGTCAAACGCAAGCCTATCTAACAATAAAAAAGCCTTTAGTAATGATTTAAGGAAACTCCGTGCGGTCTCGTATATGGTCCCATATCATCTTCTCACGTTTGCGTACAAATAACATGCTTTATACAAATGAGCATCTAGTGTGGTTAAAAGTCCGTTTCCCAGACTGTTACTCTATACGACACCACCATTATATCATGACCTGACTTTTACAGGCACATTAATTTATACATTTGGGACACGGAACCCGTGTGCCTTTCCGATCCATCATCGTAAAATTTTCCGGCCATTGCTCGCTAGTCGCCCGAATGCGCATGTTTAATGACTACTTTAATGAAAATGATGAATTTATGTCAAAGGTAAGGTTTAAAAATACCAAAAATAAAATTATAAAATTGCATAGAGCCTTAAAAATTTCTGGTAGGCCGTGCACATTTATATTAAGAATAGGATACCGTTTGCTTTTTGAATTTGGTGTAAATTACGTCATTGCAAATACCAAAAACGAAATCATAAAGTTTATGTCCATATCTTTTCAGTTTTACACCTGATAGTCATCAAGAGGTTACACGTTGTTATACAGTTATCATCGTCTTAAATAGAAGCATCTTGAAATGAAGCACTGATTTTCTTTCAGTAACACTTAACTTTTAGCCGAGTACTAGAAAAGAAAAGGGTTGTATTCGAAAAAACACTATATAAGGGTTGTGGTTGTGACTGTATATGTATGTATCTATGTTTACAATATAATTATTCACCATTAATAGCCAAAAATAACAAAATCAGAAGAAAACACCAAAACAAGTTTGCTTTAGATCACATAACTAAAGTAAAACTTCTTTGATTTAGCTCCTATCGGCCGGTATAACTTTGTTTTTGCTTTGTTTAATGTTAACGTCACCATCTTAACCATTGTATATAGTAATTTTACCGGATATACGAACATAATCATACAAATTTTATGTAATTTTTAACTTTCTTGTGTTGACAATGTCAACAATGTTCAAATCAGCGTGAACCACAAAAACTTTAAACTTCCGTTTGCCTCGTTACCCATTAACCAGCGTACAAAATATTTACAATAAATATTTCAATTAACAGCCTTTTTTGAACCTTTCCGGCAACAATGGGATATACGAATTAATTCTCATGCATTTTCTTTCCCTTTCCAACCCGCATTGGAGAGCTCAAAATAATTAATCACAACAATACCCCATCCCGAAATCCTTCCTCAGTCGAAGAGAAATGCTGAATTAACTGATTATCATCCAAACGCTGGGGAAATTAATTTATTATGTGAAGCCGCAAAGTAATACCGGATTAAAAATTAATTACGGTTTCAAACTAAGCTTTGGCAACAGTCAGGATGAAAAAGTTTATCGCGACTTTACACTGCGGCTCGTACCGTTTGAAAGGATTAAACGTAGATAATTAAGTATACACTAGTTTAGATAGTTGCTTCCTCAGGACTTAATAGCGTTAAAATATATTATTTATCTACTACTCTCTACTAGGTCGTAGAACTTTCCTCTAAAGTTCGTTCAGGTAGGTACCTGATCGCTTTGCCAGTTATTCTACCGCCAAGCAGTAGCAAGCACTACTGTGTTTCAGTTTAAAGAGCACAAGCTAGTGAAGTTACTGGGCAATATAAAACTTTATGTCCTGTGGGGTGATCACGAAACTTTGATTTCAATGCAACAGGAGAAATTTCCAGACTAACTATGCACATAAACTGCGTATTCAAACATCTCAAATTTTTATCGGTTGCAATTGACTTACGTGATCGCCCAACTGATCTCACAGTCTAGTAATCTTACTACTAGAATATGTCTCACACACATCATTCCTTAACATACAATATAATTCGACGTTTCGACCAATTCGCATTGGCCGTGGTTCAGCACGGCAGTAGACTAATTAGTCTACTCGTGACTGCAGTAGTGAACTATTTAGTCTACTCGTGACCACTGTTGTACACTTGTTAGTCTCACCCAGTGACGCTGTAAAGGTCAATAGAGACCAACAGCATTAGCTCTTTTAAAAAATGACTACTTAATCTACTCGTGACAACGGTAGTAGACTAGTAAGTCTACTCGTGACCACGGTAGTAGACTAGTTAGTCTACTCGTGACCAGGGTAGTAGTCTAGTTAGTCTACTCGTGACCAGGGTAGTAGACTAGTTAGTCTACTCGTGCCCACGGTAGTAGGTTGAATAGTCTACTCGTGACCACGGCCAATGTAGCAACTTGCTCGAAACGTCGAGGTAAATGAATAATGTGTTTTTAGCACAGTGAGGTCCTGTGTAACAAAAACTATTGGTTTGATGCAAAAATTTAAGAAATACTAAAACTAAAACTAGTTTAGGTCTAAAACAAAATAACTGTTTTCGGGCTTTGGGTAAAATTTAAATAAGCCCAAAGTGGTTCGACAAGCACCATTTAATTTTATACTAATTAATTAGAACATTAGCAAAACAGAACCGTATTTTGAACTGAGTACGCTAATAAATATGGGTGAATAAGTATTAAATTCTTCGCTCAGACGCTTAAAGAATTATTTTATTCAATTAAAAAATGTTTGAAATGAAAATGAACCACCAATCACCATCCTAGTATCGTATTAAAAACCTTGACTTCGTCGTATTTTGTAGAAACACTTCACAAGTCCAAAGCAGTGGAAATTCCCATCGCGTGACAGTTGGGTAAGTTATAACCCCGAGACAGCGGACAACGTCAGCTATTAATTACTTCTGGCCAGCTTTATACGTCTATACAGCCATGGTTGTATGCAGGACAAGGGAAAACCTACTAAAGGCATGCATATCGCGTATAGGCACGTGTTTGTTTAAACGGCTGAATTGTATGAGTCAGTTGGTAAACTGAGAAAGTTAGGGATTTGTAACTATTACAATAAAAAATGTATGTATGTTTGTATGTTTGTGACTCCTTCACGATCAAACAGCTGAATAGATTTGAATGAAACTCGGTACCAAGATAGCTTATATACTGGATTGACATGTAGGCTACATTTTATCCCGGAAAAGTTAAATTTTCTCGTGGGATAAGCAAATAATTAAAATGCTTTATATCCGCGGGTGAAACCGCGGGGCGCAACTAGTTATACGTAAATAGAAAATTTAAAAAAAAATAAAAAGTATGCATTAGCAAAACTTAATCTAAAAAGCCGCTAAGTAGGCAGGCAACGTTCCCAAAATGCTGGCAGCATTGCCCCATTTAATATTTATGATTAATTGTAACTACGGACTGGCCAATCCATAGAGCGATTGAGGCTTTATCCACCCTGTCTAATTTTGTACCTCATTTCAAATATAAATAAAATGATAACTATAAGTATATCCTACTAATGTTATAAATGCAAAATTTTTTTTTACTTGGCACAACGAATAAGCATTGCAATTCAACGGGGCAATGCTGCCAGCATGTTGGGTACGCTACCTACTGGTAGTGGGCTGGAGCATTTGGATTTAGGTCATCGCGGCCAGTATATAGTCCAAATGTTTTTTTTTTGCAGTATTAGTCGTAGGTAGTTTTTAGTATTAGTTATTAAATCATTGTAGTATTTAGAAAATAAAGGCAACTTGCCGTGTTTAAAAAAAAAGTTTGTGAGTATGGATGTATGTTTGTTAGTCTTTTACGTTACTACTAAACGGATTTGGATGAAATTTGGAACGCATATAGTTTATGGCCTGGATTAACACATACTAGGATACTTTTTATTGCGGGCGAAACCGCGGGGCGTAACTAAGAGATATATATAAGTGTGAATGAGATAGATAACTAGTTGCTTGTTGGCAACTTGGTTGTAAATTAAATGTAACATTACACACATTCCATTTAAGCTTTGTAAAAGTTTCCTTGTACAAAATGTGAGGAGTTGTGGTCAGTTTACACCACCAGTTGTGAATAATTTGCCAGAAATCCGGCTTTTGGTTACTTTTAGTTAATATTTTGGTTTAACACTATCTGGTTATGAAATGTTCGCCTTGAGGAAGTTTTTTATTATTATTTTACTATTTTGTTATTATTTTGTTCGATTTAATAAGTAATAGTACATAATTGCAAAGGCAGCGAAATAGGCAATTGCAGTTCGAGTATCAGTTTGAAGGCCGAGCCGTAGGCGAGGACTTCAATGATACGAGACAGGCAATTGCCATTTCAGCCGAGGCATATATAGTGCTTTTCTTAAAAAAATGCAAGGAAATAAAAAAGGGCCTTTTACATAATAAATTTAATATTATTTTGATTTCGCTGGAAGCAGGTTTTTCATCGATAATTTAGCTTCCAATCTTAAATCTGGCGGAGTGCAGTCAATGTCCATTTCATTTTCACTTTCAGAATCATTGGAACTCATTTTCATTTATTTTTATTAACCAAATAACAACGAACTCCGCTTTACCGCCAATTTCTATTTTATTTTACAGGTTGTGCCGAAAGGTAAACGCAACTGTGGCTATACAGCCACGAGATCGCAATATGAACGATAGATGAAAGAGTTCTAAATTCAAACAGCACACCTTTTCATACAACATTGCCGGTGCGCTCTTCGTTCTAAATTCAAAGTATGCGCCGGGAAGTGATTTTGGTTTTTCAGTCTTCTTTATATATGATACTTCGCGTGTAGTTTATTCAAAATTAATTTTATTTTAGTTTAGATTTAAAGTAGTTTAAGTCATTATAATTATTTTGTCAATAATCTTTCCAAATACATAAGCCCTTCAGTAGGAAATATTACTCTAACGCGAAACGGGAAGTAAACGCCGATGCATTATTCGCATCTCTCCATATATACAGGGTAAATGCAACCTCAGTGGGCTCTCGCGGATGGATGTGGATCTTAGCGATGTGTTTCTTGGTACGTCGAGTTAACATTTGACAGTGACATCTTTTAAGTCTTTCAGCTTGCTTTACCCAGTATTGTAAGTAAAATTACACCAACACAAGACATTAAGAAACAAAACAACATTAGCAGTTTAAGAGAATTAGTCGTCTGATCTTCTTCACGCCAATTTTCGCAAAGACTTCATAGCCGAGACGCCTTGGCTTTCTTTCATTAAATGAAGAGGGTACCAAATTTATCCGGTCTAATATTTTGCGTCCGGTGGCTGATATGAAAAGTTAAATGCATGTATATACAGAGCGCAGGCTATAAACCACTATGCTGGCCAAGTGTAGGTTGGTGGTATGTTTTCGAATTTTGTCGTCACTAGCTGGTAAGACTTTTCTGCTAAATTCTTCTAGGTGGGTACGACCGCTTTGTCAGTTATTCTGCCACTAAGCAGTAGTGTGCACTACTGTGTTCCGGCTCGAAGGACACTGTAGCTGGTGAAATTACTGGGCAATTGAGACTTTATGATCTGATCTCACAGTCAAATAATCTTATTACCAGACTGTGCTGATGTCTCAGGATGATGTGCGCAGTGCAGTGTCATGCAAATCTTTATTTTTTGGAGTTCCAAGTGACACTGTTCTGTTATGGGCGGCCGTGTCGCTTAACATCAACGACTAGCTCGTCACATCATACTCTAACATAAAAAAAAACTTGTTTCTTCATGTTTTTTTTTACCGTTGTAAGAGAGAGTACAAATACAAATTCTGCACAACTTGATAAGAACCAAGTACGTCGGTTTGAAAGTTGCAAGGATTACCGCTGAGCCCGTGCGCGGGGTGCAGACTCGGGGTACAATAACAATGTAAGGATGTGAAGAATCACCAAGTCTTGTAGTTCTAGGATGGAAAAGGAATGAAGGAATGAGTTGATGAAGGGTATGCGTACACTCTCCAAAATGTAGCCGATAGAAGAGCGACAGAACCGGCGACCTTGCGTCTGTGTTCCAGGCTTTTTATTTTTATACCGGCTTTGAATGTTATTTTGACTGTTTATTTATTAGTTACCAGGATGTTCCTGATAGACATGTCTAGACATTTGAGACATGACCAGATTTAATTTGGATCTCCGGCTAAAATTTACAACACATCTCTAACCTTTGACTTTCTTTCATTAAATGTTCAAGAATTCGCGCCCTGGGACGCATCTTCCCTTGAATTAGCTCACGTTTATTTAATACTTGTGACAATCAGATGGGAAGCGTCGGGGGCAAAATAACAATTCGAGATGTCATCTCATTACGCGCCTTCTTACTTTTGGAGGTAGGGACGGATGTACACTGTAACAAAGAAGCTGCAAGCATTGTGAAGAATGTGGTGTTACATTGTGGGATGGGTAATTGTGATTTTTTGTCCCCGTCTGAAATATAAAGCCAGATTACAGTAGCATTGTATTGTACCACGCTAAGCCCAAGACTTAAATATTATGAATGTTGTTGTAAATAAACTCAGAAGCAACTTGCACGCTTTTCTAAGTTCTTCATTCTTCAATATAAATCACTTTTAGAATTTATATTTTATGGCAATATTCGCCTATTTAGATCAACAGAATAATTTTTAAAGTGAAGAAAATAGTTGAATCCCGAACGGGATACAAAAGTATCCAGCCAAATTAGTTTAGTCGTTCTTGGGTTATAAATAGTGTAACGAACACGACTTTCTTTTATATATATAGATAAATAATTAATCGTAATTTTACCAGTAAACCAAAAAATAACAGTCTGGTCGTTATTCCACAGAGTTTTTCTTGCTCAACCATCAGTTTCAAGCTCTCGTCCAATCAGGGACAAGTCAGTGTAGCAGGCGAAAAAACCACCCTATTTACTTTCGTAAAAAATAGGTACAAATTAATAAATTTATGATATGCCCGACTACGATCTCATTATGTTTTGATCTTGATATCTTTAGTACCTAATGGGTCGGACTGAATGGTAGTCTTATACGCAGTTCTAGCATTTGACCGTGCTCTCACTTGATGGGAAGTGACGATGCGATCGAAGGTGTAGCATGCTAACCAAGTAAAAGTACTTGTTCTGTGTCTGGGCGTTGTGGAACCATGGTCCTCGTAATACTTGAGTAAGACTACACAGGGAATTTTAATTAGGGTCCAGGATCTATGTATCTGATCGTTGGGCGTTATTATTTATTATTATTATTAAATACTAACAAAACTAAACATGTTAAATCAAAGCTGATTTTTTATTTATTTTGTCAAACTTTATGATTATGATAAGTACCTAAGCATTATATTCATGTGAGAATTTTGTGCTTTAAGGATCTTGGTGTCATTTTCACCTTATCCGTTTATCCATAAGCCACTTTCAGCTTTCAAGAATATGTTGAACTTGACGGTAATGTGTGCAAAATTTCATCAAAATTGCTGGAATGTTTTATGGTAAAAACTACATAAAAAGTACAAACAGTATTTAATATTCATAGATATTACCAGAGACGTAGAGCTCATCTTCATTGCCATTTGCGTGTCAGCACTTTGAATGGAGCTTTATCAAAGTTAGTATCATTATATCTAACGGTTTCATTCTCACGATTTATGATGTTTACGTACGGTTGTAGCCGCATTCCCTGCCTTGCACACTTCGAATGAAATCAATCATATAATTTTGATCGAAATTCACGTATTCGGTTCGTTTGATATTCAATTTGACTTAGCATATGCATTACTTGTTTCGCTTTACAATCTTTATTTCCTATATACAGGAAGTTCAGTGTAACGCCACCTTATTTTAATCCACAGGAACAATGTGCGAGTTTTCGCGAACTCGAGATTACGTTATCACTTAACGACTGCTTTATAAAATATATTTCACTCACGGAACAATGTTTACCTTCTTTACTTTTATGCGTTTTCACAGGAAAATATGAAACAGTACTCAGGTAAGTTTTGTATTATAGCTATGTAAAAGTTGTTTTTAGACTCACAGTAAGCCACGAAAGTGAGCTGGAATGAGGGAATGAAAAGTATGTATTCATGAAATCAAAAGACTCCCTCCCTGACTGGGGCATCCAATCCCACAGCTTATTTGTAATCTCGGTAGATGTTTGCGGGATTTTTGATTCCGCGGGATCTCGGTATTTGCGAGAAAGGCCTTAGTATTTATTTTCACGTTCAGAAGTATTACTAATTTATATTTTTTTTTTTTTTTTTTTACTTCAAGCTTGTCTAGCATTTGACCGCGCTCTCACCTGATGGGAAGTGACGATGCGATCGAAGATGTAGCATGCTAGCCAAGTAAATACCTATTCACTCTTCTCTTGAACACGCCCGGGTCATATTTCGCCGGAAACACAGACGCTGGCAGGGCATTCCATTCCTTAGCCGTTCTAATTAAAAACGTTGAGTCAAATCGCTTGGTACGAATGGGTGGTATTTCGACCACGAAAGGATGGCGCTTAGCCGAGCGTCTAGTAGTCCGGTAGTGGAACGGTGATGGGAGAATGAGATCATGCAGTTCTTGAGCGCATTCACCGTGGTGTAATCTGTAGAAGACCGACAGACTTGCCACCTTACGTCGATGTGCAAGGCTCTGGAGCCTTTCACCAACCAAAGTGTCGTCGTCAATGAGCCTTTTGGCACGCCGTTCAATCGAGTCCAGAGCCTCAAGCTGGTACTTGGCAGACCCGTCCCACAGGTGGCAGCAGTACTCCATACACGATCGGACCTGTGCTTGATACAGATTTAGAAGCTGTCCAGGTGTGAAGTATCGCCTTACCTTGGACAATATGCCGAGTTTTTTTGAAGCTACTTTGGCTTTGGACTCGATGTAGGATCCAAAGTTTAGGTTTGACGTGAGATCAACACCCAAAAGCTCAAGATGGTTTCCTAAACTTACAGATACACCACGGAATGAAGGAGCCAGATGGAGTGGGCTCTTTTTAGCAGTGAATAAACACGCCTGTGTTTTTGCAGCATTGAACCTAACCAAGTTAGCATCGCCCCAATCAGACACGGCTTTCAAAGCCAGGTTCATGCGCTCAACCATAGCCTCTCTCTCAATCCGGACGTCGTCACCACTGGCTCGGGCACTGGATGTGTATCTTTCAACAACAGTACTATCATCTGCATACCCAAAGGTACCGGGCTTTAGCAGATCATTGATGTGGAGTAAGAATAGTGTTGCTGAAAGAACTGACCCCTGAGGTACACCAGCATTAATAGCTAATTGATCGGAAGAGCAGCCATCAAGAACTACTCTAAGCGATCGTTCCCTCAAAAAGTCTGATATCCAAGTGCACAAACCAGCAGGTAGTCCGTAAGATGGAAGCTTATTCAGAAGACCGTCGTGCCAGACCCGATCAAATGCCTTAGAGACGTCTAGAGATACAGCAAGTGCCTCTCCATGCATCTCTAAGGCTTCGCTCAATATGTGAGTGGCGTATGCGAGAAGATCCCCAGTTGACCGGTTTCGGCGAAATCCGTATTGCCGGACACTGAGGAGATCATTGACTTCAAGGTGTGCCAAGAGCTTGTTGTTGATTATACGCTATAGGTAATTGAGATGGGTCGGTAGTTGGCAGGATCAGCACGACTGCCCTTCTTAGGTACAGGTTGTACATTGGCTAGCTTCCAACTCTTAGGGACTATTCCGGTGTCTAGAGAGAGGCGAAATAGGCGTGTTAAAATGGGAGACAACTCAGGTGCACAGCTCTTAAGTACAATTGCTGGTATACCATCGGGACCACTGGCTTTGTTCACGTCTAGACTGCATAATGTTTTTAGTACCTCCTTCTGACGTATGCGTATTTCCGGCATGAAAGCACCGCAATGTGGAAGGCAGGGATGTACCTCATTAGCAGTATCTAAACGCGAAGCTTCTGCAAAGAGAGTGGCAAACAAGTTTGCTTTTTCTTTTGCAGTGTGAGCCAGCGATCCGTCAGGTTTTAATAATGGAGGCAGTGAAGATCGACAGAAGTTCGCTTCAACCGATTTGGCTAGGGACCAAAAAGCCTTACTACCAGCTGGATAGGAAGCAAGTTTAGTCCCTATTCGACCAATATGATTGAAACGAGCCTTCCTTAATTCCTTCTTACAGGCCTTGGCGGCAACATTAAAGGCTTTCTTCTTAGCTCGAGTGTCCGAGGCCTTGCGTTTTCGAGCGTCAGCCCATGCCAGATATGCCGCATGTTTCTGCGCTTCAGCGTGTGCACAGTCGGCTCCAAACCATGGGCTGGCTTTGCTGGTCTTGGGTTTATCGGAAAATGGAATATAAAAGTGAAAGGTTGCTTATTTTTTTGCTGACCGAGTGAACGACGTGAAATCTTGTCTCATATTATTAGAATCAGTCCGGATACACGTACTCGCGTACAGCGCATTTTATAATGAATCTTGACGAATCATAGTATACAAATTTTACGGATTTAGTTTATAGATTTTATCCCGTCCGGTGACGTTGTAAAGGTCAGTGAAGCATTAGCCAGTTAAAAAAAATAGATTTTATGATCGTTGAAGATTTTTGATTGGATATTTATTTCCCCTAAAAATGGGGGGAAGTATGCTGAGTCTGTATGTAGGAAGTAAGCGATACCATTAACCGGATGATTTTGATAAAATTTGGCAGAAACATTGGGCACTCAATTCTGAACAAATAGTTTAAATATGAACGGTCAATTACTTATGGAGAGGCCTATGTTCAGCAGTGGAAGTCTTCCAGTTATAAATGTGAACTGTTTGTGCTGGTCTACCGTTCACAGAACCACTAGTTTATTTCTGTGGTTTCCATATTGACATTTTATTTTTGATATTATGATTAGTATTATTATATCTAGCTAAGTATATCTAATAACAACATATTTTTTAGTATAAATACATCGTAAATTTTCGATTGACATGAAATTTAAAATATTATGAATAAATGATTATAATTATGCTTTCACGGCAAAGCGGCTAAACTGATTTGGATGAAATTTTGCGGACAAATTGCTAATTAGTATGAAAATCAACATAGGGCACTTATTTAAGTAAAGAGATTCCTAGAGATACCGCGAGGCACCTGTACAGTAAATGAAATTTGAAATAATACCTTAACAAATATGAAGGTATTTTTTTAAACAATGTTTCTATGATTAAGTATTAGACCGTACCTATCTACTTACTCATGTAGAGAGCAGGTTTATACTGCCCCAAAGACGAGCCACGTCCATGCTTTAAATTAAAATCTGCACAGTATCGCAATTCCGAATCGTGTGCGCTTTGTTTTCGTCAAGACTTTTATAGCTGATATAAAATTTTCCAATTCGAATGTTGGCACCGCTCACATGGTATTACTTTGTAGAGCGAGTCACAAATCATGTTACCCGTACCCAACAGTCTGGGCGGCCATCTTGGTTTTTCGCGACCGCTTACTCGTTAGAGATTGAATGCCGAGTTGTGCGCACGTCCGTGCAGTCATGCAGTTGCGAATCGTGCACTCGGCACCGCATTCATGCACTCCACACTTGCATCTATGCGACGTTTTACTTGAAGATGCAAATACAGTTGACCTATTACACGGTTGAGTTGGCACGAGTTGATTCTCAAATTTTATTTCACTCAACAGTGAAATCTAAACGTTATCATATATTTATATTGCGACAAAGAATCCAATTTTACGTCCAGGAATTCTTGCTTGCTTCATGTTTACAACTCGTTACTACCTATATTTGACTGGCCTGATAGCTAAGCTGGTAGTAACCCTGCCTTCTGAAGTATGGGTTGTAGGTTCGATTCCTATCCAGAACAAATGTTTGTGTGATGAACATCGAAGTTTGTTCTGTGTTGTATTGTATTCTATATATGTATTTACAAACAAAAACTATCTAAGTATTGTACCAGTTATCTGGTTCCATTGTACAAGCTTTGCTTAGTTTCGGGCTAGATGGCGCTGTGTGAGATGTCCGCACATGTTATTATAATTATTATTTTCTATGAATATTAAAACTGGTACAATTTTTTGAATTTTGAGTCTGGCTCAGCTTTCATGTGGTTTTAAATCCTGTGTTTAGAATCCTTTTCGGTTCTCACCAATATGGCTGTCTATATAAGATAGGTGTAGCGTTTACACTAGCTCCTGAAATGGTGAATGAAATATCGTGAAGAAACCAATAAGTTTAAAAATCCATTTACTCAAAGATCGGATGACGTATGATGTTTTGGAATTTTCTTAAAGATCTTGGTTTTGCTACGATGTTTTCTTTCATCAAGAGAGTCCAAATTCTGCACATAGCTTTAAGGACGAACAGGACCGAATTAGCAGAGTGAAGTGACAATAGGCCGGCCATATTTGCCGTAGAACCGACAAGCGTTGGGAAAAGTGTGTCCTTGAGTGGAGACCGCGACTAAACAGCGAATTGCAAACATAAGGTAGTGTCGCCGAAGATGGCCCGGCTCCTAAGATAGCCCACTTTAAAAAAAATACAGTTATGATTAAACGAAACATTTTAAATTTCGCGGGTTTATGCTACTATTACCATAGACAATAATGCAAGTGTGTTTTAATTATTATTATTACAACTTCCATTATGTTTTTTCTATACTTTATTTATCTGCAAGATTTCACGAGGTTTTGAAATTAAGTGGGCCTTCATTGGCTCCTGTACCTTAATTTAGGACGCCCAGACTAGGTGGAGCGACTGGCGCAGAGTGGCTGGCAGTCATTGGATGAGAAGAACCAAAGATCGGGCTCAATGGCGTATAGGTCCTATCACGTAAGAAGAACGCTGGCCGTTGGTCAGGAACTCCGCGTCCCAGTACCAACACCCAGAATCAGAAAAAAAACCAGAAAAAAGCGCAAATACTTGTTGTATTTGCGCTTTTTTCCTGTTTTTTTTTATATATTAAAGTAGGTAATATGATTCTACAGTAATTACATAACTAGATACAGTTTAGTACTTTAGAATATGCAGGAATTAAAAAAACCGCTCCGTGCGCAGGTCAACGTCCAGTGTTTTTCTTGCGAGACCTATACCTTTGGAGAGGCCTATGTACAGCGGTGGACTAACACAGGCTGATGATGATTGTGATGATGACAGGGCCGATTTGGAATCGAAACTTGATGCGTCAGTTTGAAAGTCGCATGACCTACCGCTGAGTCACAATAAGTGCTGAATGTGAATATTTACCTTATAGGTTAATTTTTTCTATACATATAAAATTCAAAGTCCTGACTGACTAATATATCAACGCACAGAACGAAATAAATAAATAAATAAAGTAGGTATCCACTAAGAAAGGGTTAATCGAAATTCTACCCCTAAGAGGGTAAGAGTGGTTGAATTATCCATAAAAAAATTTCTCCTCCGTTTTCTATAGGCCACGCGGGCAAAACCGCAGGCAGAAGCTAGTATGATATTACATTATAGGTATACTTGAAGCTAACTGATACTTTAATTAAGCTTAAACTAATATATAAAACAGTCGCACAGTTTTGTCATGTCGTATCATAGGTAATAAAGGGGCTGTAACTAGCTAATTAGCAAAATCTTTGAACATAACACCTTCGTCTACAATATCATCTCACACTAAGATCCTTTTAGAAATGTGGTAGTTGGTAAACTATTCTAGAATCATCTTAATTCAAAATGTCCTTAACGAGTGTACTAGATGTCCGGGTGTCGTCTCGGATGAGATGAGATTAGACTTAGACGAGCTATGTCGACGGTCGAAGTGCATTTCCTTGCTGTGGAGCAGCCTTGCGGCGGTATAATAGAATGTTTACGACCATTATGGGATGATGACGTGCCACTCTAGGATTGAACTAGAGGCTAGTTTCGACTACAAATCTGTGAAATGAAAGTTACTACAAAGTTGCGAAAAAGTTTATTGAGATTTCTAATATGGCCATGTGTATACGTGAGAATGAGTACCATACAATTTCCTTAAATATTAGGCAATTTTTGAAGTAAAACTTCTTATGTACGCTTAACTTGGGGAGTAAGATGGGGAATGCGTAACGAGGCGAACGGAAGTTGAAAGGTTCGTTCACGTTAAACTTTTTATGTTGTCAAGCATAATTGACAACATAAAAAGTTATTAATTTCTTAAAATTTGTATTATTATGTAGTTTACAATTGTAAAATTGTCTAGATGACGACATTAACATTAAACAAAGCAAAACGAAGTTTTACTTCAGTCGACGTGTGGTATCTTTCGGCTTTTTTTTAATTGCATTTTGTTTGCGAAGTTTTTTCAAGCGTTTAGAACTTCACATAATTATTGTTATATTTTATTTCACATGACTAGAAACACAAAATAAAAGCACACTCTTGCTTTCAGCGTTTAGCAGCGTTCAACAGTCATAAAACAAATAAATTAATATTTTTGGAAATTTCACACAGCGCCATCTAGCCCCAAACAAAGCAAAGCTTGTATACTATGGGAAACAGATAACTGATACAATACTTAGATACTTTTTTATAAAAACACATATATAAAATACAACATAACAACCAGACACAGAACAAACATCGATGTTCATCACACAAATGTTTGTCCAGGGATGGAAGCGAACCCTCAATCTACAGCTTAGAAGGCAGGGTTACTACCAACTGAGCAGTCGGCCCAGTTATATGTTTGTTCATTTGTTTCAAAGTCAAAGTCAAAGTCAAAAGATTTATTGCAAATAGGCTAATTTTAGCACTTTTACAAGTCAAAATTATATAAGGTACTTAAAATCAAGTTATTTCATTATGCATATAAAATTACAAAGTGCTTATTGTCAAATAATATAGCAAGCCCATTACAATATATGAGTTTGAAAAAAAAGCAGTTCTCTTTCTCACTACTGGTGCAAGCAATCCGACACAATGCAGAATTGAAAACTTTGATCCGAAGCTTCGATTACAACTGTAAAGAAGAAGCTACAAGAAACTTTACGGTGATGTATTTTTTTTTAGTCTTCTTTCTACTGTCTTTTACAATTTTACGTTTAATTTGTACAATTCATTTATTGATCAGATATAGATCTTTCAGACAATTAATTGCATTAACTGTACAAATAGCATGTCTATGGTAATGAAAGCGAGTGGCACGTATTGCCTATAAATCAATATGCGCTATGCAGCCGGTACTGTATATATGTACAATCGCAGTGGGTGTATTGACGGATCTGCCATTCGCCTCCCGTGTGTATTTGACTTACGAGCTTCTGTACCGTACAATCTACATATGCACTATGGCAGAGGGCAATAAATACTTGCTGAAGCGTAGCTAGTTGTCTGATCCATAAATGCTATTGCTCAACTAGTTCGTAGGACTTTCAAAGTTCGTCTAGGTAGGTACCACCCGTTGAATATAAAGGGGCTTTATTATCTTTGGTACCACCGCTTTGCCAATTATTCTGTGGTTTGAACGGCACTGTAGCTAATTAAATTAATAGGCAAATGCGATTTTAAGATCTTATCTCATAGTCTAGAAATCTTATTCCAAGACTGTGTCTCAGGATGATGTACGCAGTGCAGTGTTACGCGAAACTTTATATTTTGGAGTTCCGATATTATATATATATTATTTTAGTTCCGAGTGATGCTGCAACTGTTATGGGTGGCTGTGTTGCTTAATATTAGGCGAAAGACTAGCTCGTCATGTCATTGATATAACAAAAAGAGTTTGAGCCTGATCTTGAGTAAAGTATATACAACAATGACTTTTATCTATTGGAAATGCAGTGCACCTTCTTTTTTATGTAAACAAACCCAGTGACGTGCATAGTCATTCGCCTCACTTAAATACTTTACTGAAACCCATATTTATTTATTTATTTATTATTATTAACATTTATTATTCTGGAACTTATAATACGGAATACTGCTTATTAAACCTTAATAATGTAATAAAAATAAAATAAATCTTATCATCGAATATGTCCGAAACCTGGTCGGAGTAATTTCGACTTTTAATTGACCTTAGCTGGTATTCATTGTCCAAAATGTATCATACTCACGGCAGTTTTCAAATGTAAATCGAATAAATTATCATATCCACAATAATAAATGCATACTACATCCTTTCCCAAACAACATTTTCTAAAGTCGTTCAACATAAACGCAGACAAATTTCATGAAAATTAATTTGCATTTCTCGTATCTCCGCTCCATCACAAACAGACATGAGAAATATTTTCCTTTAAACGTTGACATTTTCTTTCATTAATATTTAATTGTATGCTTAAAGAAATTTTGTTCGCTTCGCTTTGCTGAATGTTTTCTGGAAACATAAGAATATATAAAGTAAAAGGGTTAGTTTTTTTAAAATAATATTTGGAGTTTCGTAGGGTATCTAAGATATGCATGTTTTGCGATATACTATACTTAAATCAAACAATATACCTTTTTTTATCTGCATTTCCACAGACACCTGAGTCCGTGCTTTTTGTTAAATTATTTTTATATATATGAATTAAGCCTATTATTAACATGAACATACATACATACCATTTTATACCAACACACCAATATACTATTTTATCGGGTTATGTTGCAATTAATAAAAACATTTACAGTACATTCGATCGATTTCTCGATTTCATGATTCAGATTTCTCTAGCATAAACCTTGTATCTAAGAACAAACTCACTAGCTCCTATTCATAAAGCATAAGAGTACAAATTACCCTCATACACAAAATGTAAGAGGATCAGGGATATGTTTGCCAAGCGTATTAGTAACCTAAACACCGCTGCAACGGGCCACCATCGCTTGAACCCTGACACGTATTCAACTCTCACTTGACACTTCTAAAGTGAGTATCTGATCAAGAGGCAGAGAAGTTCAAGATATTCTGGTAAAACTACATAATATACAGTAACATTACCAGCGGAGTTAGCTGGAGCGAGTAATGTTTGACGGCGCATTATTTAGACAGGGTAAACTTTAAGCAGGTCTGATTAAGCCATTGGCTTGGATGTAAGTAAACATGGTGGCGAGAACTGAAATAATTGTGTTTGTGGAGTAACCGTTTGATATCTCAGCTTAAACAAAAGAAAACATTTTGTTTGCTGTGAATTGTATTTGACGAGAACAAGGAAGTACGGAGAAAATTGGAATTTGGGGTCGGTGATACAATTTTGGGAGTGTAATGATTATCTTTTTGAATGTGAATGAAATGAAATATTTACAATTGAAAGCTGCATAAAATGTATTATTACAATTAAATTAACATTTTACTTTTAATTCCTAGATTATTTGGTAACAATGCTTCGGAGAAGTGATGCTGCTTTCTAATGCTATTTGACATTTACGACCTATTTTACAAACTAATAAAGATGTTTTTATATTGCTTTGTTCGTCTTATTCAACAACAGAAATAAATGATCACAATAAATTTTCCTGTTACCTCAACTACAGCTATAAATTTTATTGCTGTCAATAGAGTCAACATATTAATAAAAACGGCGACAAACTTTCATATAACAGCTAATATTTCCGCTTCATAAACTGACATCTGGGACATTATAACAAGAAAACGAAGATGGCTTGGACATTAAACGAATATTACTGCAATAAATCTTGAAAGGTGAAAGAGCAAGGAAAAATATAAATAAAACGAAGGCCTGTTTTGACGTTTCGCTGGAAGAGCCTTATTTCTCAGACACAGCTGTCCTGTTTTATTAAAATGTATGATAAACTCTCCTGTGTAATGACCGCGGGCAGTATTGCCAGGACAGGATCGGTTGCTTTTTAATGGAGAAATTGGATATATTCATGTATTTTAATAATATTAATTTATTAAAAAAAAACACGACCTACAAGAATGAAAAGCATTTGACGAAAATTATAAAGGATATTTTTTTACCTTAACAAACGTAATCAGCACTTTATATCCATTGTGCGTTTTTGAGAAAATGTTTGCAACACTTTAGCATAAAGATGTGAAAGAGATGCCAGATATTTTTCGCCAACGGAGGACATCATAAGGCGAATAAAACGAATCCTAGAGGATACGAAACGAATCTGCATAGGCTTTGGTGTTTCATAAGGAGTCCATCACACCACCACTTATATAAGATAAAAAATAATTATTTAAACTATCAAGTAAATAAATAAACAAATATGTTTACAAATAAATAATATAATTCATTACCACACTAGTGGTCATCAAAAAACTACCTGAAGATGAACAGTTAACCGCTTACCAGCAGGTAGGTATTCACTTCTTTTTAAATGATGCGTTGAAAAAATATAATCTGGGAATTTTCAAGGCAAAATTGAACTAATATCTTCTAGGTAAGCATGCTACATCTAATGCGTTACTAATTGTATGTACTATGAATGTGATCATTGGGTTTATTGTTATTATCATTATTAATCACAATATATATTATCATCAGGCGAGACAGTAATCAAATGCAGGCCTAAGTGAAAAAAAAAAATTAACTGCGTGATGATGAGAGAAATAATGAATTTCATAAATAACAGGTTCTTTTTATGTGATTTTTCGATCAAACTATTCCAATCCTCACAGATTTGAATAAATTGGACTGGCAATACTGACCGCAAAATTTAAATTTAGGGAGACTTTTGCCGACGACTTACTTTTTACTTACAAAATGGGAAAACTTTTTGTTTTTCTTTTGTTTTGTATTTCGAGTGTTTGTTCAAAGTACAAAGTGCTAACGCTGTTGTTTTGTGAAAGTAATTTACACTTCAAATATCTACCAGTGTATTAGTGCCTACACATAATTTCTAAAAATATTACAAAAGTAAATATCAGCCGAACTGAGTTTTTGGGAGGAGAAAATACTCTTTGATTTTTCGTTTCATGACTAACAGTTATCACAATTATTGTTGCTTTAATCAATCTTCTGCTGTTATTGAATTAACAGCTCAAGTGGATTTTCATGACGTGAGTGAAATTTTGACTAAAGTAATATAGACAGCTCATTCAAAACTGTAAATAACTTTATTTATTTTAGTTTAGACTTAGTTTAGTTTTAGTCATTACATTTTGTTGATTTATTGAAATAAGTAATATTTAACTATACATGTAAGGTTTTAAATTAAAACTCAAATGTTTAATAAATGTTATTCCGTCTGTATTAATTTTGATCAGAAATCAAAATCATTAACGTCTAATAATATGCCGTCTAAAATTGTCTATCTAGTTTAAAAACGGGAAAAATTGGCTCTATAACATTGCGTAATTTTGTAATACCGTACTTCTTTATGGGCTACCTATTTGCGGAAAACATTTATAAGTTTAGAAAGACTGGGATATCGTATTGTACTTTTTCATATAATTATAATTAATATTAAAATTTTTATCTTTACATTTCTATATTATTTTTACATTAATTGTATTTTATCAATTTAATCATAATCAATAGTTTTTATCAAGAGTTAAGAATCAATATTACAATAATTTTGACTATGTATTTTTAGTGTTTTATCTATTCATTGAACAGCTGTTACCATAATTCACTCTTTTTTTATTATACATGCAGTTTTTACCTGTAACTGTGATGACATTTAGCAATGTTTTCTTTTTAATAGTATTATAGGATCTGGCTACGGAGTTTATTATGTTGGTAATCGTAATAAATAAATAAATAAAACTGACTGTATTGTTCTTTTCAAATGTATGTCGGTAGTTATGTCAAACTGATACAAACACATTGTAGGAGTCAAACCTTTTCTAGGAGTTTTGGCGGGAAAGCGAAAAAGATTGCGTCACCGCATTGTATTATTTTCCAAAACTTGTGCTATTTTCAGTGTTAGTGCATAAATTTGGTGGCACTCTATTCGTTAAGTGCTTGATTACAGGCGCGAATGTGGGAAAATGGTATAATGATGGTGAAACGTTTCTTTTCGTGTTGTTTCCCAAAACTCCATAGAAGCTTCAAGTAAAGGTGCCACCACTTTACTAGGAGTATGACTTTGACTAGACTATGACTTGACTATGACTTGATTTGATGACTTCGACTGTGACTTGACACATATATGCGTGAAATATCATTAACTTGATAAATTATCAATTACTTGACACTGGCTAAATACACAAAAGCGTGGAGCCAAAACATTAAAAAAAAACCATGTTCTAAATATTGTCTTTAAAAAAAGTAAAGGCTAAAAGTTTTATTAATAAAATACAGTATTCTAACCAAGGGTAATGTTATTTAATTTTAAATGATACTCGATTTATAGTCAATGATTCCAACCAAAGCTATATTGGACGTAACTGTCCTGGAACATTGCTTATTCAACTAGTAACTAGGACATGGGTGCTAAACATGCACTGAAGGGGAACCTGTGGTCTGGTGACTGTTTAACCATTTCGACCATAAACTGCTTCAGTGCCGTCTACTGGAAATACCACAACTACGCTTTACAGGGTTGCCCTACGTTAGATTATACTCGGAATGGATTATGCCAAATTTTGTTTGGAAAATATAGTAATTGTTTAATACTGTACAAGTATGTTGTTGTAAGTTTGACAGCCTCTTTGGCGCGGTCGTTGAACAGGCAGGCTTTTAACCCGGAGGCAGCGGTTTCGATTCCCGAGGTAGGACAGGTATTTGTGCCCAGATAAAAAACACAACTATATGTTGTACAAGTATGTTGTTGTAAGTTTGACAGCCTCTGTGGCGTGGTGATTGAGCAGGTCGGGTTTTAACCCGGAGGCAGGGGTTTCGATTCCCGAGGTAGGACAGGTATTTGTGCCCAGATAAAAAACACAACTATATGTTGTACAAGTATGTTGTTGTAAGTTTGACAGCCTCTGTGGCGTGGTGATTGAGCAGGTCGGCTTTTAACCCGGAGGCAGCGGTTTCGATTCCCGAGGTAGGACAGGTATTTGTGCCCAGATAAAAAACACAACTATATGTTGTACAAGTATGCTGTTGTAAGTTTGACAGCCTCTGTGGCGTGGTGATTGAGCAGGTCGGGTTTTAACCCGGAGGCAGCGGGTTCGATTCCCGCGGGTCAGGTATTTGTGTCCAGATAAATAATTCAAATACTTGTTCTAAGTCTGGGTACTGTGGAACCATGGTCCTCGTAGTTCCTGGGTCTCTAGACACCGATAATCCAAGTTAGGGTCCAGGATCTATGTATGTGATCGTTGGGCGTTATTATGTGACAAATTCACATGGTTAAGTTATTATTTATTCCAATAACATAGTGAATAAATTTTAATCATTGATTTCGTGATACAATTTTTACTGAGAGTAGCTCTGCCTTTTCTGAACTAACTTGTGGATTCGATTTCCATACAGGGGCAACATTTGTGTCATAAGAATAGGCTAAGCCTAATATTTGTATTTTTTATGTGTATGCGGGCGTGTGCGTTTGCGTGTGTATGTGCGTGTGCGCGTGTGTGTGTGTGTGTGTGTGTGTGTGTGTGTGTGTGTGTGTGTGTGTGTGTGTGTGTGTGTGTGTGTGTTTGTGAGAGAGAGAGAGAGAGAGAGTGTGTTACGTTGTAGTATAAGTATGAATAAAAAGTCTAGACTATGTAATATAAATATTATCTGGACAGGTGGCGCTTAGTAAAATTGCCTCTCAACTATCAGACACAAAAACGTTAAATTATTCAAATATCCAAATTATTGATTTAATATTAATAGTCTACCAAAGTCCT
Organism: Ennomos fuscantarius; assembly: GCA_905220475.3. NCBI lineage: Eukaryota > Metazoa > Arthropoda > Insecta > Lepidoptera > Geometridae > Ennomos > Ennomos fuscantarius. The sequence continues at coordinate 5,008,889 of HG992029.1, forward strand.
GATTCCTGATTTTTTATGGTGAAACTACCCCTATTACAGACGGACACCGTTCTACCTGGATTGGATTCCAACTATATCGAATTGTAGGTACTTAATTAACTTGTCTAATTACATGTGACAGGACGGTTAGGGTGCCGGGGGACGTGGCTAATGTTACAAAGGTAACCAGTCCCTGTAGTCAGATAATGTCGTATGGATAGAGTGAATTAATTGATGACAACAATGTTTTACTTTAATTCCTTTTTTTTATTACTTCAAACCTTTTTAACCCGGGCATTAAATTACAACATTTATAATTGAATGGTTGAGAATAAAAAGGGTTTAACTGTCAAATTGATAGTTTCGAGAAAGTTGACTTTAATAATAATAATAATATGTGTGGACATCTCACACAACGCCATCTAGCCCCAAACTAAGCAAAACTTGTGCTATGGGAACCAGATAACTGATACAATACTTTAAACTTCAACGGCTTCATTTTAATGTAGAGTGCTTATTAGGTAATAGATAAGGTTTATGTAAGGTTCAGTTGTTTAAAAATGTATTAATTCCATTTAAAAATATAAAATATAGTACTACAGTAATTGTAAGAATTTACAATTACTGTAAAAGTATAATCTAATATAATAAATATAATAATGTTTTTATGCTAAACGTATTCCTGTGACAGATAAACCGTTTTTAAACTCAAAATCTCAAGATTTAGGCCTCATTTCGGTACTTTGAGAATGTATTATTGTAAATAATTTCACGCTGAATCTAACGATACCCATAAGTCATTTTGTGAAAAAAAAATCAGTTAAGCCCTTTATATTCTTACCCCTTCAATTATTATAATAACTAAAATTCTTCAAATTAAATTCGATTGCAACCCATAGAAACTAAAAATTTATATGGATTTGACAGTTACAATACACAGTTTATGTGCATAACTAGTATGGAAATTTCTCCTGTTACATTTCGATCAAAGTTTTGTGATCACCCCTTGGTCAAAACTGCGGGGAGCCATTGTATAAAAAACACAGGTATAGGCGAAGAAGAGCTCTATGAGGGGAGGTCTATTGCCATCAGTGGACGTCTTCCAGCTGATGATGATGATGATTACAAATGTGCGCAAGTTATACTCCTATCCTACACACACGCACATACACACACACACACACACACACATGCACACATACACACACGCAATCACACAGACACACACAGGCACCCACACACACATACGCACACACACACTCACACACACATACACACACACACACACACACACACACACACACATTCGAATTTATAATATTAGTGGGATAGGATAAGATTAAAAAAGCTATTCTCCACTTCAGATGACTATGATTACATAGTTATGTAAATGACTAACATATACACACATCGATAACCCACATTTTTCTCTGTCAGGATTGATTTCATACGATGTATTGAATTGAGTGGAATAATAATGCATGTTGTGCGTGGCTTCGTGAAACGGTGTCAGTTAACCGAAACTAATTAGACCATTGTATTACCTGAAATGCAATTATCTATTTTGGGAATTGATTGATTCGTAACAGCTGGAATATTGCCTAAAATAAAACGTTTGTTTATTTTTCAACAATGTTCTGTATTTGAAAAATACAAATATGAGAGGCAAAAATGAGACTTTATAAGCTAATCTCTCAGTCTAGCAACCAAAATTACTGAGTACGCAGTGCAGTATCACGCTAAACATTATATTTTGGAGTTCCGAGTGACACTGCAACTGTTATGGGCGGCCGTATTGCTTAACATCAGGCAAACGACTAGCTCATCATGTCATTCATTAACATAAAAAAAAGTTGGATCATTATTTTTAATTGAATATTCTGAGAGGTCAAAATATATCTGATACTAATGTTGACTCATTTCTTTCTTTTATTAAATAATAATATATAAAAGCTCTACAAAATGTTGAATTTTACGAAAACTTTTAATTAAACTACAGCATTTTAGGTAACGGCAATTCTCGTCCTCAAAAGCTTACCACTTTTAAGACTCAGAATGGAGTGCCACTTTAATTCCTTGACGTCAGAAGGATATTTCCACTTATTTTCACATTAGCTTTAATTATAAAATGAAGGCAAGCGTGCATTTAGCGGCGCTGCAGTACACTTCACAACAGTAAGTGTTTTTGATAAGTTGATTATGATTTTGTAGAGAATAGGTGAAATCGATAGAGCCTTAAAGTATTGGCATTATCAGCAACCAGTTTTGCGGATGTCCATAGGCAACGGTGACCACTTACCATCAGGTGGGCCCTCCATTATTTCCTACTCATGGTATAAAAAAGTGGCAAAAATCACACTGATATTATAAAGGCAAAAGTTTGTATGTGTGTATGTTTGTTACTCTTTCACGCTCAAACGGCTGACTTGATTTGCATGAAATTTGGTACCAAGATACTTAATACACTGGATTAACATATAGGCTACATTTTATCCCGAAAAAGTGAAATTTTCCAGTGGGATGAGCAAATAATTAAAATACTTTTTATCCGCAGGTGAAACCGCGGGGCGCAACTAGTATACTATAAAATGTATTCCAAAAGATATCCTTAATCAAGACAAGTATTAAAAGTAAACTGGTTTAAAGATGATAATTTTGTTTGTTACTCTGTAACTTTGGTATCAGAGAATTTCAATGTGAAAATTAAGAATTTCAAGAGTGAATAGGTATTTACTTGGCTAGCATTCTACACCTTCGATCGCATCGTCACTTTCCATCAGGTGAGAGCGTGATCAAATGATAGACAAGTTTGAAGTAAAAAAAAAATGTTTTTGAAATTCAAATAATTTTTTGAAAATAGCTTAGCACTTTTATAAAAAAAAAACGGACTGAAAACTTTTTTTTTTAACTATCGTGCAAAGCAAAATGGTTTATGTCAAAATATATGAGTCAAAAAACGTCAGTTATGTATATATATAAGCTTGTTTCAGGAATTTAAAAAAATCCCTGAAACAAGTTATTTTCATAATTTCGGAGCCAGCAGTACTCAAATGATTGGTGGAAAAGATTCTGTAAAGATGACATTGTTGATGAACCGTTCAACTGCATAGCCAACCTAGTAAATTCCGTAGAGGATTTAGGTAGCAGTGTGAGTAAAATATACTGACTTCTCAGTATACCTTATATGTAGCATCTACGCTAATACGTTGCAGGCACTCAGTCTCGGAGCAATATGGATGTTATTAAGCTAAGAACCTAAGTGACGTCACACCAAGATTGCATATTAGACGCAATTCACTTCACGCGAACTTTTGTTAAAAATATAATTAGTTATCTCGTTTAAATATGAGAACTCAATCAAAAAAATGTTAATTGTCATTAATTTTATATTATTATTTGCTATTTCAATTTTTATTATATTCGGTCTGAAATAACGGTGTTTTAGGAATGAATGATTTCTGTTCATCTTCTTTTCTTAATATACAAAAGTAAACTACATTTGAAATGAGTTTTCTAGCAAATTTGTGAATTTGCGTGGAATTCAATAGATGTTAGGAATAGGCTTTTAAACTTAATAAGTGCTTAGTTCAATTTAGACTTTTACTAGGTGGTAGGACTTTTCTGCAAAGTTCGTCTAGGTAGGTACCACCGCTTTGCTAGTTATTCTGCCGCCAAGCAGTAGTGCGCAAGCACTGCTGTATTTCGGTTTGAAGGGCACTGTAGCTAGTGAAATTACTTGGCAAATGAGAATAGATTGTGCTGATGTCTCAGGATGACGTGCGCAGTGCAGTGTCACGAGAAACTATACTTTAGAGTTCCGAATGACACTGCAGCTGATATGGGCAGCCGTTTCGTTTAACATCAGGCCAACGGTTAGCTCGTCACGTTATTCCTTAACATAAAAAAGACTGATAGTATTTTATCGATTTTCTTTATAGAGTTCTATTTCTTACCGACCTTTTACTTCTTCACGCAGCTAAGTTTTTCATCATTTTTTATCCACTATGGGCAATAAAATATTTACATATTAAGCTTTCATTTGCACTAACTTGATACATTTACAAGATAATTTTAGTCTCGATACGTGTGTTTGTCTAAAATGTACTTCCTAAGGCTTAATCTAATCTGCTTCCTTCGCACGCAGCACATGCAATTCAGTTTGTTTGCATATCTTATTTCGACTTAATTCCGGCAGTTATGGGTTACACTATTAAATAATTCAAGCTATACCGCCACAGAGACGAGACTGACGAGATGTACTTGTATATTTTGGTTTCTATAAGTTTTCCTGCTGGGTTAATATTGAACGTGCTTTGAACAGTCTTTGAGAACGAGAAATGCATATTTCAAATATAATTGGTGTGACTAAGGGTTGGTCTTCTATCGACCATTCTAAGGCAGCTTTTGGTCAAAATTGCAATGCGAGATTTTATGTGTCGATTAAGTACTTCATACTTTAATCGATGTAAGTTAGACTAAAATAATTCGATAGGACATGCAAAATGAATTTTATCTACTGCTATGTACCTAAATTCATGCAAAAGCTAAAATATCTAACTCACAGTATCCCCTACTATAAATGCAAATCATAAATCATTAAAATATTAACCTTAGAAAAAATATCATACTACATTTTTGATTTGAGCACTTATTTTTACCTTAAATCAAAGCAGCATAAAATAAGATTATGGTATAAATCTTAAATATTTTACGGATAGATTATTATAGGTTTTCCTAACTTGTAACTTTAGAATGTGTATTATAGAAAAACTATAATTGAAAAGCGCTGTGAATGAATTATATTCCATACGCAAAACGTCAATTTCAAAAATGATTTTCTACTTATGATTTATGTCACAACGCAAAATATCATTTCAGCAAAATATTACTAGCACTAAAACATTTTTTAACTTATTATATTTTGATGCAGGAAATGAAGTAAGTCGCGGAAATAATGAAGTAACTGAGATGATGTTACTTCATTATTTCCGCATTTTCATTAATTCAATAATAATTAAACGGAAAAACTACTACTAAACGTAACCACAGCATGATTTGATTTGTAATTATCTTAAGTAAGCAAATAGAATCTTAAATCATATACAGAATAACTTTCTGCGATCTCTCTACATAGAGTCTAGAGATACCCAAGCCGCAACCTACAAAGATATCAGTTTTACCTACGTAAAATTAGCCGACATCTATACGCGTTATATCTCTCCGGTTCTTACCGCAATCTTCCGGATAATTTCTTATCCGGCACAGTCAAAAGCAAACTAACTTAGTTGCAAGTAATCCTACCCTAATCCTATCTCGGGAACTTGTCTCGTTGAGGGTCAAGGTAGTGTTGGATGTTAACTTATTGATGTCCCTTTCGGGACTGAAGCGGGTGTGAAGAACTTACTTGCGTGTTTCGACATTATTTATTTATGAGAGCGGATGTTGTTTTGAATTTAGCGGACTCGTTTTGAGTAGGTACTCGTGACTTTTCAATCTCCTGGGACGTGAAAGAGAAGATCTATTACAGAATATAAAATAAATAGTAATAAATGAAACCTGAAAATGAGCGTGATACTGATGAGTGCTTACAATACTGAGATAAATAAGTGGTTTTAAAAGCACTCTGTGTTTAAAATTTACAATCAAATAGTTGCGGTTTCACCCGCGGATAAAAAGTTATTTAATTATTTACTCATTTCACGGGAAAATTTCACTTCTCCGGGATAAAATGTAGCCTATATGGAGCATTTGGACTGTCTATAGGTCATCGCGGCCAGTATATAGTCCAAATGTTTATTTTTTTTTGTAGTAGTAGTAGTAGTAGGTAGTTTTTAGTATTAGTTATTAAATCATTGTAGTATTTAGAAAATAAAGACAAATTGCCGTGTTAAAAAAAGTCTATATGTTAATCTAGTGTATAAGCTATCTTGGTACCGAATTTAATCTTAATCCATTCAGCCGTTTGAGCGTGAAAGAGTAACAAACATACACACATACAAGCTTTCGCCTTTATAATATTGGTGTGATGTGATTAGTGTGATATGATGAGCAGTTGATATGAACGTTTTTAATTAAAATCGTTTTTTATTTATTCGTTTGGCAATAAGCTTGACTTCAATATATATCAATTTCTGACAAAACATGTATAAAGCAATAGCTTAGTGGTAGGGTATTTTTAATACCCAGCTAGATATGTACACTATTCTCAATAATATGTCGCATGTATTAGGTATATTACATAAGTGAAAGGCAATATAAGTACCCACCTAAGCGTAAAGTATACGGCTTATTACTATTAAACATCGCAAAACATAGGTCAATTACCAATATTTACAATAATTTTTAATCTTTGCCCAGTAACTTTCGTTGTTGACTGCTTAGTTTCTAATTCAAGTCACATGTTATCAGAGCCGAGAATACGCTGTTCACATGTTAAACTAATAATATATTAAGTAAAATCAACTGGGCCTACTATATCACGTTGGGTTCAGCCGTCCACTGTCACCAACAAGCCGTGGTTGCGGTAACTCCCGGCCACAACTTCTTGCGTTTGACGTTTGACAAGAACATAAGGCGGTACAACGCAAGTTAGATGGATAGTGGCGACAAACTTGTGCGTGTGTGAAAGGTTTACTTGAGTATTGAAATTGTCATTAGAGAAGCCTAAATTTGATTTTATTTACAAAACAATATCAATGATGGTAGGTATGATTACTAAACTTGATTTAGGATCAGATGGGACTGTAATTAATTGATTTTCAGGATCGGATTTATTCTGAGATGGGATGTTTTGTGGTATCTATTTATCAATGATATAATTACTAGGCGACAGCCTCTGTGCTGTGGTGGTTGAGCAGGTCAGCTCATAACCCGGAGGCAGCGCGTTCGATTCCCGCAGCAGGACAAGCATTTTTGCACAGATAAAAAGCACAAATACTTGTTCGGAGTCTGAATGTTGTGGGACCATGGTCTTCATAGTTCCTGGGTCCCTAGACGCAGGGAATCTTAGTTAAGGTCCAAGATGTATGTATGTGATCGTTGGGCTTTATATATGAATTTATTTACTAAACATGATGTAGGATCAGATGGGACTGTAATTAATTAATTTTTAGGATCGGATTTACAAAAATTGAATATGCTTTGTGGTATCCGTTGGGATTTGAGAGCTACCTCTAATTTTACAGCTATGTGAATATTATCAGAGTTGAAAACTTTTCACAATTCAATTCTGCATAGCTGCATTTAAAATTGAATAGGGGTAGCCTTATGCAAAATGTTTGCGAAGAGTTTTGACCAAAGTTTAACTTACTATTTTGTAAGTTTTAAATAAGCAGACGTAGCCAAGCATAAATATTGTTTTATAAAGATGAAAATACTATGCAAATTGAATGGTTATGAGCATGAGGTCGTGTTTGCTCCCGAATATTTTAAAATATAAAAAAATGATGACCATTATCATCACCATCATCATCATTATCAGCTCGTGTTAGTTCACTGCTAGATAAAGGCCTTTCGATGGAGTAAAAGCAAGACAACATGTTGGTTACTAATAAAAGAGCGTGTCCAAAATACGTTTGTCACACTATAATCACACTAATATATATATGTGTGTGTATGTTTGTTAATCCTTCACGCTCAAACGGCTGAATAGATTTGGATGAAATTCGGTACCAACATAGCTTATACCCTGGATTAACATATAGGCTACATTTTATCCCGAAAAAGTTAAATTTTACTGTGGGATGAGCAAATAATTAAAATATATTTTAACCGCGGGTGGAACCGCGGGGCGCAACTAGTAAATTATATTTCGAAACTCATTGTTACAACGTATCCCAACAAAAATAGATCTCGAAGACGTGCAAAGAAATCGTGAGTAGACGCAAATCAGCCAGCTTACTAATATATATCTAGATTAACCTTTGTCCTGTAGCTAGAGATCCATAATGGGTAGGTACCGTGTAATGGTGGGAAAGAATTTTAGTTATTAAAATCATTATGGATGCGTTATGCTATCATATGGAGTCTTTTAAAAAGGGTATCGGAAAAGGCCTTACTGAGCTGGCAGCGCATTGACAATGCCCTTAAGGTTGCAGATGTCCATATTGTCTTTTATAATTATTTTAAAAATCAAATGACAGGGGCGTGCCTACAGTAGATCTATTATTTACGAAGAAAAAAAAATTACTTTAGAGGTATAAGTCAAAGTCAAAGTCAAAAGATTTATTGCAACTATGCACTTTTACAAGTCAAAATTATCTTAGGTACTTAAAATTAAGTTATTTCACTAAGCGTATAAAATTACAAAGTGCTTATTGTCAAATAATATAAAGCAAGCAGGAAGAATGAGAAGAAATAAGAGGAAGGAATAATAAATAGATAATATCTAGGAAGAATGAGAAGGAATAAGAGGAAGGAATAATAAATAGATAATATCTGGGAAGAATGAGAAGGAATAAGAGCATAATCTAGGAAGAAAATAGGGGAATACGTTTGTATGGAGAATCTCACCCAGTGCTTATTGTCCAATTGTAAAGCAAGCAATTGTGCTTGCTATATATTATTTGACAATAAGCACTGGGTGAGATTCTCCATACAAACGTATTCCCCTATTTTCTTCCTAGATTATGCTCTTATTCCTTCTCATTCTTCCCAGATATTTATTTATTATTCCTTCCTCTTATTTCTTCTCATTCTTCCTAGATAATATCTAGGAAGAATGAGAAGGAATAAGAGCATAATCTAGGAAGAAAATAAGGGAATACGTTTGTAAGGAGAATCTCACCCATCTATCTTTTTGAACCCAAGCTTTATAAGCCTCACCATATGATACGGATAAGTATTACTTACTCCTTCTAGTTCTATCTCTTATGACCATCTGCACAAAGTTTGACATCTCTTAAATTTGTGCTTACTTCTCTATGACATACCCAAATACATTGCTCATAGAGGGATAAGTGCGAACTTAGAAGTTGTCGAACTTTAATGCAGACGGGCATCAATGTTAAGACCTACGCCTGGATTTACGATCCTCTTGTCTACAGTGCAATAATTTTATGAGTTGAGCATTTCAAAGGCTTTAGCGATTCTCAAAGAAAATTCCAAACACAAGCAGCTCAAAGTCAGTGAGAAAAAGGAAAATGCGAACAATTATTTTCCTACCATTTCTACAAGCGTTTACGTGTTGCATGTTCACGTTCCCATTCCTCATTCTAGGTTAATTAGCGTAAGTAACGACACAGTATGTATTTTTAAACAGTACGCCTGCGTCAGACTGCTGAAATGCTAGACGCTGGTTCTTTGCGAACAGTTGCCATACACTTCAGTTCGCATGAGTCCAACCGAATGAATGCATACGGAATTTCGAACTATGCAATTTATAATTATTGAGTTTACAACTAAAAAACAAACGAGTGTGCTTTAAGACTATACGACTGAAGTGAAACTTCTTTAGCTTAATGTATCGGCTGGTATAGCTTTGTTTTTGCTTTTTGTAATGTTAATGTCGCCATCTTGAAATTTGTATATTTTCATTTTTCCGGATATACCAACATATTTTTTTTTACTTTGATATATTGACTATGGAGATATGTGACTATGTGAACCAATCACTTTCAATTTCCGTTTGCCTCGTTACGCATTGACTAGATTACTCTCCAAGTCAAGCTTGCGTAAAAAAGTTTTACTTTAAAAAATATGCTTCCTAGTATTTTTCATTTGTAATAAAATATGCCAACCTAAAGAGAACATTATATGCAGAAAACTAATCTCCTCAAACTAAATTCGAAAGGTGTCGACTAACATGCGCATTCGTTCGATGTAAACATTCGCATAAATATGTTCATTGTAAACATTTTTTACAACCATCAGGTGCTCGGTTCGCTGACATGCCGAATATTCGGCTTGTAACGTGCTCGTATCGAAGTGTTGATCAGTTACTATTTCAGTCACCGCCTTTATAATCTAAGTGCATTAGGTAGTCATTTAAAGTCCTGACTAACTGACTGACTTATTATATCAACGCACAGCCTAAACCGCTGGTCCCAGAGTCTTGAAATTTGGAGAGTGTGTTCTTTGTAAAGTGTAAGTATCCACTAAGAAAGGGTATTTCGAAATTCCACCTCTAAAAAAGAGTGAAATGGGTGGTTTAATTATCCATGACAAAATTGTTCGTTTTCTATAGGCCACGCGGGTGCAGCTACAGGCAGAAGCTACTTGTTACCTATATATAAATTAAAGTATTGTCTAAACATTAGTATACTTATCCTTCTGCTATTCTTATTGCTAGGTGTAATAGTTCTGTGGTTCAAAATAGCGCGGTCCAATTAAGAAGCCTGCTTTCTTCGTCTACGCGCCGGGAAGTGAAGTTAAATCTTTGATATATTTTAGCTGTTATAACTAGGCTGTTAGAGTAGCTTAAACGTAGCATTATACATAGCCTATTTGACAATACCTAATAAATAGAAATTGTTGACTGTCGTACGGATTTTTCTGATATTCCTTGGACTAAAGGTATATTGGTACTCTAGTTTGGGCTCGCCGCTTCGCCCGCGTGGCCTATGGGAAACGAAGATTTTTTTTTTCATATAGATAATTCAACCACCCATTTCACCCTTTTACAGGTGAAATTTCGAAAGACCCTTTCTTAGTGGATACCTACACTTTACAAAGAACACACCGTCCAAATTTCAAGTCTCTAGGATCTGCGAGTTTAGGCTGTGCGTTGATATATATGTCAGTCAGTCAAGACTTTGAATTTTATATGTACAGATTATTGTCAACATCAAATTTGTTCAATGGCGTTATAATGGTAATCAACGGTGTGCATGTGACAATATTCACTTTTGATTTGAAGAGAACCTGAATATAATAGGTAGCACGAAGTTTACAAAATTTGATTTCGGTCGCTTATACGATATTTGATATACGATATGGGTGACCACAACAAAAATCGTATTTACAGCTGTAGCGCTCAGCTTCAGAAGGCATTTTAAACAGTAGATCCGTCAGCCACAAAATCATCCGTCATTTTTGTCATCGTCGTCGACAAAAATCGTGAAGCCAAGTAAAAACCTTTGGACAGCCAAAATTGTAAACCAAAATTGTAACCAAACCTCAAGCATAACTTTCCTACACGATAAAAAGAAAAACTAGTAATAAAACCTAATTAATAAGCAGCTGAATTAATAAATTAAAAGTGATTTAGTCAAAATTTTAATATCACGAGTCTGACAATCAAAATTAAACTTTTAAAGCTCACAGTTTTAAACATTTATGCGTGGGTTGACATGATATTTACACATATTTACCTGAATGCCGTAGAATAAACAGATCAGCTACACCAAAAAGGTATACCTAAACGGAACAATGCAGTGTGGCTTTTGTATCTCTTCTTCTACTTAAATATTTAGCTCAAGCTATTCATAATAATCTGCGTCTCTTTTATATTCAAAATCCTTTTTGGGAAACCAACGTTCTGGGCTACATTTGTTATGTTGACGCCGACGTCTTTGTTTACGGGTTTTCTTTTCTTCACTATTCTGCAGGGCACTTGGGGTTTCATGAGAGCAGCTGCAGCAAGCAACAGCAGGACGAGGGTGGTAAAATGATCTCTTTGCTATACTCTTGATAAACTTCATCAGCCAGACCATCAGAAGTAGTATGGTGCCAAAACATACCAGTTTTTGCATAGTTAGTTCGTCGACTTCCTTTTTTACAAGCATTTTGTATGTTTCTATTCAGCACTTTTGTTCTGATGGTAAAATTATAATTTTGGTTTTGAGGTTTGGATTTTGACGGCGGATTTTCTGACAGCCGAAGTATGTCAATGATATCAAAAAAGAGGCTAAGAATTAATGTAGGAGTTTTGGCGGGAAAAATAAAAGGAGGCGTCACCGCATTGTATTATTTTCCAAAACTTGTGTTATTTTCAGTTGTGTTCATTTCATTGGTGGCATTTTAATCGTTAATTGCTGGATAACAAGCATGAGTGTGGGAAAGTGGTATAATAACGGTGAAGTGTTTCTTTTTGTATTTTTCCAGAACTCCATAGAAGCTTCTCATAAATTTGCCACCACCTTACTAGACTAGACTATGACTTAATTGATGACTTGGACTGACTTGACTTGACACATATACACATAATATTAAATAACTTGAGAAATTATCAATTACTTGACACTGGCCAAATACACAAAAGTGTGGAGCCAAAAAAAAAATGTACCATAAATATGTATAGAACCGCAGACCTAAAATATTTTTGCCACTCACAATCAAGTCTATGCAAAGATTTTGTACATTTTTTAGCGATAGAAAATTATTTAATAAGATTGTTGTTGCTGTTTCTAGCCTACACTGTCTGCTGAGTGAAAGTCTCTCTCAATTTATAAGCTACCAAACTTCCACAATATGTTAATTAAACCATAAGTATCATAAATGAATTAGGTAGAAGATACTATGTATAAGAGCAATCAATATAATTATGTTCGGCTAGAGCTTCAGTCCAAGCAAAGTGTGCAGTATATTTCAGCGCCTCAATGCATTCACATTCACCTCCAAATCATGATTATTTATCTATCTCCTCTGTGTATGCTTCCAAAAACCCCAAATGTTGGTAATAATTAGTCAGTTTGTTCAGAAACACAATCTAAATAAAACGGAGTCAGAGTTCACTGAACTTCCCTTTATTGTTCCTTCCTTCGTGTGTACCTAACATAACTGATGAGGATATTGTATTTGTTATCACATTTATTGCTTTATTTGTTATTTGATTCTGGGATTTACTTAAAGTAATCAGCAAACTACATATTCATGATATTCTAGTATGGTCTGTTTAAGCAAAATATTAATTTCGTAATCTTTCGTAAACGCACTAGGTTATGACATCCAATCTATTTTAAAGCCCCAAATAGCTGTCGTTTTCGAAAGATAAAATAGACATTATGAGGATAGAAGGCGTCTAGGATAATGTTATGCAAAACTCTGTAATCAACTTTAACTTTTATGGCTATAGTCCAAGGGGTGCGGATTCCGTTGGCACGTGATGGAGCGGTGTGCTATCTTTTTATATTAGAAAGTATTATCGTTTCAAGAATTTTTCATAAATGTTGAATATATTTATTATTTAGTTTAAACAAAAACGATACGTAATTATTTTAATAATATATCTGTACAATCACCAAATTGTGAAATAAGGATCTATTGAAGATATACAACACATTCTGTGGGAATGTGCCCGGAATGCTAATTTAGGAACAGACAAGTTATTTGATATTTGCTTATGTAAAAGTATATTATCATCTCTCTTATCAGAAGAAGCCTATAATCTTTTAGATTGCTGAAAAATTATCGTGGAACTTAAAATTAAAATAATTATGCCACAAATATAAATTAAAGTAAATTGTTCAATTAATAAATAGAAAAAATATATAAAGAACTGAGAACTGAAGAAAACGGTCTTTATGAAAAGCCAATTTAACGGGAAAAGAATGTACAGTCCTTATATTATCAAGAGATTATAATATTGGTAATAGTGATTAAAAATAGATTTTATTTTATTAGAATTAACCGATTCAGATAGACATTTCCACACACGAGAACATACTAATTGGACATTCATACATTTAAATTACAAATTGAACAATCCAAGGACTAGATAAAAATGTAAATGGCCACCCAAACTGTCCGGCTACCATAAGTGGCTGCAAATCGCTTCAGCGCCGTCCAGTCCAATTGTTGGGGATTTAATGGTGGATTCTATGCACCACGCCGATAGTGCTTAAGCCTCTAGCTACCTATATTAACAAAGAGAGAATACAAGATTGAACTTTTTGTAAAAGTCACATTCATTCAACAAATATTTTATGTAATTTTACTAACCGCAATGACGTCAGGTTGTTATCGAAATAAAAGTATAAAAATGACCTTGTCGAAAAGTTAATCTTAAAAAATATTCAGACAGATGAAAATTAACTCACCCTGGTTTATATTGTAATAGAAGACCACCACAACGTCCAAACTCCTTTGACATTTCATTTCATCGAGTTCATTAAGGAGGACTGAAAAGTAAAATGACACCAATGTATTTGAAAAGAACCTATTCGAATAGCATCAAAACTATTGCCGCAATAACATATAAGGGGGTTCTCAATTCGACAGTTTTTTTTTTCTTTCTTTCTTACGTACATTTTAGTTTTTTTTTCTTTCTTTCTTACGTTTGTTACGTCAGAACTTTCGACTGGGTGAACCGATTTTGTTGATTTTTTTTTATTTGAAAGCTGGTGTTTTTCGTGTTTATTTTATTTTAATTTGGTCTTGTTCTAAAAATGACAACTATTAATAAACTATATATGTCAACTTCAGAATTGCAACAGGCTTTTTACGCTTTGCGTTTATCATCTTGCATAGTATACCTAAAACGGCTTAGTATCATAAATGACTGGCTGATTTGATGTACAGTCTATACTGGTAGACCTAGCCATTTATTTGACGAAAGGATTCCTCGAACGCTATGCTCTAAGGACAGATTTAAAACTCTATTTGGCAGTGGTGCAGTAAGGTTCATACGATGAAACTGACGGCTGCAGCTATAATAGTAAGTGAAAATGAAAACCTATTTTATCAGCTAACATTCGGTTTGAACCTTCTTTACTGATTTATACTACGTTTAAGTACTCCAGTTAAAATGTAAGCCGTGGGTAAAAATTCCGTGCGGTGCATTCCGGCGATAGAACATTTTTGAACTTTTTCTGCGGCTATTACCATGGAGTTATTACTGCCGGCTGCCGGTATTCAGATGATTGGGGCTATCTTTTCATTAGCTACGTCGTTGGAAGTCCTAATTGCAATTTTATAAAAAGTGTTGTAGCCGAGCGGATCTTCTTTCTACTTAAAATATAAAACAAGTTACAAACGCAAAGCGTAAAAAACCTAGTTCAGACTCATGTGGTTTTCTCATGAATGCCATTGTCAGAACTGGACCAACTTATGGGATATAAGGGACCACATGGGCAGCACCAGCTTTTAAATAATAAGGACGCCTCAAAATCGGTTCACCCAGTCAAAAATCATGAGGTAAAAAAAAATTAACAATAATAATAGTAATAATAATACAGTCTCATTGAGAGCTCCCACCCCACTTCAATTTTTTCAAAAGGCTATTCAATTCTAAAATTCTAAATTCATTTGCTATTCAAAGCCTTCAATCCCACCGCATTTGTTTATCACAAAAATCAGAACATCATCAATGTAGTTGAAGTCGAAATGCACATTATTAAAGATAACTAAAAACCAACGATTTGATCTTGATTGAAATAAGACCACACGGGAAGCACCAGTTTCAAATAAAAAACATCAAAATCGGTTTACCCAGTCAAAAGTTCTGAGATAACAAACATTTAAAAAATGAGATGAGATGAGAACTTCCTCTTTCTTTGAAGTCGATTGAAAATGTGTGTCTTCTCATAACGGTAATGAATATAAAATATGCCCATCTATATTTAAGTATGCTAGTTTTTTTTTTATCAGCATTTCCACAGACACCTGGGTCCGTGCTTTTTGTTAGATTATTTTTTATATTTATGAAATAAGCCTATTATTAACATGAACTTATATATAATACAGGAAGGATAATACAGCCAATAACAAAAAGATACATAAACATAAGTATTTAAGTTCTTATTTCTAATTTATAATTGTGCGTACACCACCGAGCAAACCAGCTTCCGCAAGCAGCACCTGTTCACGAGCTTGACGCATGTTCCAGCCATCACCCTGTCAAACTGTAGCACAAACGGGGATGAAGGAATTTATTTTAAGGGAATTTGGTATATGTGTATGAGTCCATAAAAATTAAAACATATGACTGAAATACTATACCCTGTTAGGTTTTATGACAACTATAACCATCCTCACTGAACCCACATAAAGCCACCATGTTTAATTAGTTTCATCGTAAAAATAAATGTTTAACTTAATACCAAGAACTCACTTTATAACTTTCTATTTTTGAAAGCAAAGATTATTAGTTAAACAATACAGATGTTTCACGCAAGGGCTTCTTTTAATGAAAGCTAGATTTACAAAGAGCTGTATTCTGTATTACAGAACAAAGCTTAATTCTAGATCTAGAGTCAAGGTCAAGTGAGAAAACGTATAACTTCGTTTTGCGCTCAACATATTTTTTTTTTTTTTTTTATCTAATTAATTACGATGTTTGTTTATTTTTCTTAAGAATACAAATTCGTCGGACACAATAATATAAAAATATCGCGTTAATTTCTAAAAAAAAATATGAAATAAAGATAAAAAGACGGTAGATTTTGAAAACAAAAAGCCGTTAAAGTTTGTTAAAAGCATCGTTCAACCATAACGACATAATAATTCCTTTATTTATTAAATTGAATATTGCATGTACGTAAATAAAATAGCTCCAATTCTGAAATCTGCGTTATTCCTGATGTACCACATTTCAATCTCCGGCAATATTTCGGGCGATTTACACGGCCACATGTTATTCTCTACACGCACTGTTACCTGACAAATTTATCACTTGACAAAACAACGGATGCCACGTCGAAAACGACGTAAGTGTTTTATTTTTGTTTCATGCAACTTTCGCTTTTATAAGCACTTTGTAGTTTTTACACGATTCCAGTGTTAAACTATCGATGACGAATTATAAATTAAGTAAATGATCCACCTAATAAAAATAAGCAAGTTATTATGATTATGCTGAATATTTTGATTACAAGTATATGAATTTTGGATTTTGTGATTAAGTAATATTGCTTCATCTCTAATATCTATATAACATTTTTCTACCCAACGAAATCCATATGGTCCTAATTAATAACTTTACCTAAAACTGTCGTTACATTATCGAATGCAATTATTATTTAAAATTGAATTTAACGGGCTTATTCCAATTACTTTCGTACTATTCGGTAATAAACGTTCAAAAACAATAACATTTTAAAAATTTTAACTTGTAAAAAAAAATGAATACATTACAACTTCACAATATATAAAAAAATATAGTTGAGTTTGTTAATAAGTACCTAATTAAATACTAACTAATATCAATACAAATACAAACCTTTAGGTTAGTTTTATTCAAATTAAATTCTACCAAAACTTTTTAGCTGAATAAGAAGCCAACACTGAAGCTGGCGCATAATAAAATGATATGTGACACCCCGAGACGGTATGACGTAGAAACATAGCATTCTCGACTTACACCATAAGTCATCGCGTCGTCGAGCATCGTAGGGCCCGGACAAATTTGTTGGCATTACTATAACGTATAAGGGTAACGGAGGGGTAACGTAGGGCCGCACTATGAGTAGTCACGAAGGATACGTCATCCTTCGTGAATGTTGCGTGTGAAATCATTCATGTCCTGTTTACATACGCGATGGGTTTCAATTGCTCTCGCATAGTTTAGTTTAGATGGAATATACAATTGAACAATTCCGTTTGCTGTTTGGAGTTTGATAGAGTTGTTGGCATGTCAAACTATGGTTATAATAAAGACTTTCTATGTCAGTCGTAATTTGTTATAGGCTATTCGAATTTCAGGCTATAAAAATATTAGTGTTGACATTTCGAATGGTCTGATAGCTCAGTTGGTAGTAACCCTGCCTTCTGAACTGTATGTTGTGAGTTCGATTCCCACTCAGGATAAATATGTGATGAACATCGATGTTTGTTCTATGTTTGGCTTGTATATTGTATTCTATGTATGTATTTACAAAAAGTATATAATTTGTACCAGTTATCTAGTGTCCACAGTACAAGCTTTGCTTAGTTTGAGGCTGTGTGAAATGTCCACAAATATTTATTTATATATTTTATTTATTGTCAATAATGTAAGCTTTTAATTAATAATAATAATAAAGTAGAGCAAGTGTAGCTCAGTGGTAGACCGTGACACATGTGACTTTAAAACCTAAGAAACCCTGGCTCAAATCCCGCTTAGCCTTGCACCAGAACCCATGTGTGAAATTTACACTCGCTCTTACAACGGTGATGGTAAACATGGTAAGGAAATCGAAAGATTCACAAAAAGCGAAGAAAAAGCGTTTTGGATTATAGCCTACACTCTTGCCATGTGAGAAAAGACCCGTATCCCAATTGTGGGAAGATATTGGAGTGATAACGATGAAGATTTAGACTGTCAATATGATACTCTATACCCTGCCAGAGTGTTGTACCTATATTAGTAGATTGTATTGTATATCATAGAATAGGAGAGATGGCGCGACGGGCGCGAAAAGGCTTTGCCAAGATGGTGGCGGGGTATAGAAAATAATAAATTAGTAGTTCACCTAATAACAGTCTTTATTTTATAAAACAGATTCGATTATTTATTCTTCGTTCTCTTTGATATAGTATAGATGATTAATACTAGAACATTCTCTTTTAATTTAAAATAATACATTACACAGGGAATCCTAATGTGCTGAGCAACGAAATTATGCAATTCATTAATTGTAAACTGAATTCATGATTTATGCAAAATATATAAATATTTAATTTTTTTTTAAATATTTAAACATTTTATATTAAAATAATTTGTTAGTGCTACTTAACAACAGAATACACTATAGTTATAACTAAAAACCCAATGATGGTAATTTTTATCAGAAATGTTTGAAATAAATTTCCAAATAACTTGTTCATATTTAAACCTCTTCACTCCCAAGCGATCAAAAAGGCACACAATTATTCGCGTCCAAATTCGAGCACCTTTCCAACTCATTGAGTCCACTCATTTTCCTCGACAACGCCTCCACTTCACCGTTGCTTATTATTATAAATACTTGGCTGATTATTCTCATAAAGCGTGTGCCCTTCTAATACGATGCTATTAAATTAAAATTACCTACACTCGAGATCTTAATTACAGTGAATATTAAATACGCGTGTGTTTTGGGCTTTATGGGTGGGGTTTGTGATGATAAGTCGAAGCGGAAGGGCTTAGATAATACTTATAGGTGTAGTTAGGGTAAGTATAGAACGTTATTATATTTTTGATTTGATGGATTTGACAATCACAGACTTTAGAAGTCCAAGTATATATATTTTTTTGTTATTAATAATAATAATATAATAATAATATGTGTGGACATCTCACGCAACGCCATCTAGCCCCAAACTAAGCAAAGCTTGTGCTATGGGAACCAGATAACTGATACAATACTTAGATACTTTTTTGTTTGTAAATACATACATAGAATACAATATGACACCCAGACACAGAACAATCACCTATGTTCATCACACAAATGTTTGTCCTGAGCGGGAATCGAACCCACAACCCACAGTTCAGAAGGCAAGGCTACTACCAACTGAGCTATTGGGCCATATTAAATCAATTATTAAATCTATTAAGTTCTTTTTCTCAATTTTTTAGCTAGAAGTAAACCTGTGTTTAGCTCTACCAACGAAACAAAGCCTAATTTCTGTCATGAATGATAAAGAAATCAATTCATAAATGATTTAAATAATGATATATAATAAAATAATGCAATAAAAAAGTATTGTTCCGGTTGAGCAAGCATTATTTTAAATGTCCTTTTTTTAGTGTTAGCTATGTCAAATTTTATTGAAATAATCAGGTTAATCTCTGTGGCTCATTACTCTGGGGCATTAATTTGCTATGGCTTCTTAGCATTATCATCGAATATCTTAAGACGCGTTTTTTTTAATGCTTTGGCTTCACACTATTGTGTATTTAGCCAGTGTCAAGTAATTAATAATTTATCAAGTTAATGATAATGACATTTTACCATTTTCCTACACTCACGCCTGTAATCCAGCATTTAACGAATAGAATGCCACCAATTTTATTCACTAACACTGAAAATAACACAAGTTTTGGAAAATAATACAATGCGGTGATGCAATCTTTTTCGCATTCCCGCCAAAACTCTTTAAGACGCGTTCGCTGCTGTCGAACATAAACGCTGAAACTAAAATATCATTGCAAACTAGAGACCATTTTATTTAGGAGTTTAAACCACAGCGTAGCGATTTTAGGCAATTTGTTTTGAACTTTTCTATGATACAAGCCAACAATAGATTTTTAAATAGTCTACATGTTCTCGTATAGGCAAGTGGTCAGATATTTGAAAATAATAATAATAACGCCCAACGATCACATACATAGATCCTGGACCCTAACTAGGATTCCCGTGTCTAGGCACCTAGGAACTACGAGGGCCAGTTAGTCAAGATTTTGAATTTTATATGTATAGTTTACTATTTTCTTTAAAAAAAGCTCATATATTTAAAATAATAAATGTTGCGGAACAACACCTAGACTCAGAATAACTATACATATAAAATTCAAAATCCTGACTAACTGACTGACTTATATATAAACAGCCTAAGCCATTGGTCCTAGAGACCTGAAATATGGAGGGTATGTTATTTGTAATGTGTAGGTAGCATCTAAGAAAAGATTTTTCCAAATTCTACCCCTAAGAGTCACCCTCGTAGAATAAGCCTTAGTTATTTGTGAAAAAATTTCTTCGTTTCCTATAGACCACGCAGGCGAAGCCGCGGGCAGAAGCTAGTAATAATATAAGTAGCACATCTGTTAGTGGTCCACCGTCCCACGAGCCCTATGTCCTTAACCTAAGACGTGACGAGTCGACCTTCCCCGTCAGCTCCTGCTATAATTCACACCGACCTGGGTGCGTCCGCCAACTATGCAGTGATTGTCTCTTCTCAATGCATGTTACAAGGTTACTGTCAATAGTGATTGTTCTAAGGAGCCTACACGGTGTATGCGAATCGTTTGTACAATTCTAACGTTCTGTCGTACTTGATTAAATGTAGATTAAACTTGAGTGATCATCAGTGACTTTTATGCTTAGAAAATAAGACGCAATTTTGAATGTTTGTCTAAGCTTTGGTGCTAAATCGATGTTTAGAAGTTGTGTATGCAAAATATTTCATTATGAAAGTCTGATGTACTTTTGAATATACCTGTTTAAGGCAATCTATCTGTCTATATTAAAAATACTTGGTCCAAAGTGAGTGACTGATTGACCACTGGACTTAGAAATTAATTATTTTGAGAGTATCTTCTTTTATGGCGTAGGAGTAGACTTAAAAGCGTTCTTGAAAATTCAATCCCTAAGAGGCTTAATTGGAATGTTAAAGATGGTACGCGGAATTTAAGCCACGGGTTCCATTTAAGTCAGGAATTGCTTCATCGTGGATGTGAGAGATTGTTTACTTGGATACTACTATTATATATATTATTATTACTTATATGCATGTTTGCCTTCTGTACATTTTTATCAAAAATTCGTTTAATTTTTTAATATAAATAGCGCAATTCTTCCCTTCGACTGCAGGTTGCAAACAACCGATGGCATACATTAAAAAAATTACTAATTGTTACAAGACCAAATAGATTTTGCGTCTGACTAAAAATAAACTTTTTTTTATGTTACCAATTGATATGACGAGCTAGTCGCTCGCCTGATATTAAGCGACACGACTGCCCATATCAGTTGCAGTGACACTTGAAACTATAAAGAATAGTTACGGAGTTTTGGTGGGAAAACGAAAAGGATAGCTTCGCCGCATTGTATTATTTTCCAAAACTTGTGTTATTTTCAGTGTTAGTGCATAAAATTGGTGGCATTTTATTCGTTAAGTGCTGGACTACAGGCATGAGTGTGGGAAAGTTGTATAATGATGGTGAAATGTTTCTTTTCGTGTTGTTTCCAAACTCCATAGAAGCTTCTGGTAAAGTTGCCACCGCTTTACTAGGAGGTTGACTTTACTAGACTAGACTATGACTTGACTTGATGACTTGGACTGTGACTTGACACATTATATGATATTAATTAACTTGAGATATTATAAATTACTTGACACTGGCTAAATACACAAAAGTGTGGAGCTAAAACAAAACAAAAAAAAAGAATAGTTTCGCGTGACACTGCACTGCAGTGTCAGCACAGTCCAGCAATAAGATTACTGGACTGTGAGATTAGGTCATAATGTCTCATTTGCCCAGTAATTTAACTATTCCTTTAATCTTAACATTTTGAAGCTTGAACGATTTTCTTCCATAAGTTTACAATTTAAATCCTATTCAATTTGAATAGTATTGCTATTGAATTAGATATATCTTAGTTTGCATGACCCAGCCAAGGGTCTCATAGCAAATGAAACGATGACGTGAGAAGTATACGATATGCGAAATGGATAATTGAAAAGCGATCTAGAATATAGATTGGGTCGAACTGATTGAAATTGTAATGAGGTGGTGAAATTTTAAGCGCTATTTAATTGAATGGTACTGAGAACAGATACGAGTGGATTATGTCAAGATCAAGAAGGTTATTTTTAGTTAAAAACTTATTAATTAAAAGATTCAGAAAAGTTTTTGATGTCCTTTATTTTCTAATTCTTACTAATAGTTACGTTTTAAATGGGTAATTCGAATAGGAATGTTTATGAAAAATCAGTGTGTTTTACCACACGACTGAAGTAAAACTTTAGTTCAGCTCCATCTATCGGCCGGTATATAACTTTGTTTTTGCTTTGTTTCATGTTAATGTTTCCATCTTGATCATTGTAAATTGTTATTTTACCGAACATACTAACATAATGTAACAAATTTTTGACTTCGTTATGTTGACAATGGAGATGTACCAATAACTTTCAACTTCCGTTCTCTTCACCAGCTCCCCAAGTCAAGCGAGCGTAAAGAAGTTTTACTTCAAAAATAACTATTAACTAACAGCAATTACTATACCATAAGGTACTGCTGTTAACTAATGTGTTAAATGAAAGCCATGCTTCATTTTTCTATTCCCGGTTTAGGTAAGCTTAAGTAATCCAAGTTTTGAACAAATTTTTGACTTCGTTATGTTGACAATGGAGATGTACCAATAACTTTCAACTTCCGTTCTCTTCACCAGCTCCCCAAGTCAAGCGAGCGTAAAGAAGTTTTACTTCAAAAATAACTATTAACTAACAGCAATTACTATACCATAAGGTACTGCTGTTAACTAATGTGTTAAATGAAAGCCATGCTTCATTTTTCTATTCCCGGTTTAGGTAAGCTTAAGTAATCCAAGTTTTGATACCTTAAAATAATGAAGTAACGTTTCCTACTTATAGGAAACGTTACTTCATTAATCTAATATAAGGATTTAAAGTTATCCTTCGGGGCCCGTTGATTTTTTCCACGCTTTATACATAAATAGCTGAGCGGGAGTACATACTATATTATTAATTACTAATAATACTTTTTTTTATACATACAATTTTCATTAAATACTATAATTAATAAGGTGTAAAAGTGTTAGACAAGTCAAAGATTGCTTTAAACAAAAAATACAACTCATTACACTTAGGTTTAACTAATGGTATAATTATTATGCATTCCTACACCAAAGCTTAACAGACATTAAAAATGCAGCTTATTTTATGCATAAGCTTTCGCAAAAAGCTTGTATAAATCTAGTTTCTAGATGCAACTGTGCAAGGCTTAGCTTTGCGAAATGTTCGCTTCGCGGAACATTATAAACACAGGTACTGATGCTAAAAGCTGCTAAAAATGCATACGCAATATATTTATGAACATGCGATTGTTTTTACATGAAAATATTTTATAATCGTTAATACAAAACTAAACTAGACCTAAAAAATAAACTATTAATAATAATAACGCCCAACGATCACATACATACATAAATTGATTAAAATAAATAAATAAACATAAACTATGAAAAATTAAAACAATCGGAACTCCATGGTCTAAGTAAGTTTAAAACAGTATCATAATTTTATGTATCTTAAATGTTTTTTTTTTACTAGTTGCTAAAAAGATGTCATCAAATTAAGCGAGAACTATTACCTAAAAAGGTAATAGTTCTTAAATAAAATGTATATTATGACGAATGATCTTTTCAAAACGTAACAAAAATTATTTGTTTCCAAATTCATAAGAATAATTGCTGTTGATTTTAAAGTAAACAGTATAATATAATATAATATAATAATATAATATGTGTGGACACTTCACACAATGCCATCTAGCCCCAAACTAAGCAATTTGCTTGTATTATGGGAACCACATAACTGATACAATTACTTAGATACTTTTTGTTTATAAATACATACATAGAATACAATATAACACCCAGACACAGAACAAACATCTATGTTCATCACACAAATGTTTGTCCTGGGTGGGAATCGAACCCACAACCCACAGGTCAGAAGGCAGGGTTACTACCAACTGAGCTATCGGGCCAGTCAAATGTGACTAAGACTTCTCTCCTTACATTCTATATCAAAGTCGATCTACACTATTTCAGATTACATAGCCTTTGTGCTTTGTGCTGAACACACAGACTTTCTGCGATACTTAACAATCGCTTAACGCTATTGTTAATGGTGGTGACGTTTTAGCTTCTTTGTTTCGACTGTGCTAAGTGTTCAGTAAAAGTATCAAGTAGTCTCATGCTAGTGATCGATGTGGAATAGTTTTATTTAGGGCAGCTTTTTTGAATACTTACAAAATATTTTTCGATACAGTTCTTACTATGCTTCTGTAATTGATATTATCGCGATATGGTCACCAAGCGACAAATCCTTTTTAGATTTTAGAAACCATTAAAAAAAACATGCTTTTTACGTCATCTATGCCCATTTTGTAAAAATCGCAATGAGTTTTTTTTTTACATTTTGGCTCCACACTTTTGTGTTTTTAGCCAGTGTCAAGTAAGTGATAATTTATCAAGTTAATGATATTTCACGCAAATATGTGTCAAGTCAGTCGAAGTCATCAAGTCAAGTCATAGTCAAGTTATAGTCTAGTCAAAGTCATACTCCTAGTAAAGTGGTGGCAACTTTACTTGAAGCTTCTATGGAGTTTTGGAAGCAACACGAAAAGAAACGTTTCACCATCATTATACCATTTTCCCACACTCACGCCTGTGATCCAGCACTTAAGGAATAGAATGCCACCAATTTTATGCACTAATGCTGAAAATAACACAAGTTTTGGAAAATAATACAATGCGGTGACGCGATCTTTTTCGTTTTCCCGCCAAAACTCGATTGAGTTTTCAAACATGTGTCAAAATAAAATGTTATTTAAATCAAAAGAACTAAGGAGTATTGATATCAACTTTGAAGCAAATCCTCGCCATAATAACTGTCTACCGTTTTTTAATCCCGTTAGGGAATGAATTTTAATAATACACGAAACACGTTTTCCATCAATTTTAGAAAATCCTTTCTTGTCGGATGCCTACTTCATACAAAGAACACACCCTCCATGTTTCAGGTCTCTACGATCAGCGGTTAGGCTGTGCGTTGATCCGTCAGTCAGACATTCAGGACAAAGCCTTTTATGTGTATAGATAAACTCGTATGTTACTTTAGTTTTCGCAAGCTCATTTAAATATGTACTTGATTCTTGAATTCAAGTCATGATGTCAATGATGCATTGAAAGCGTCCGAAGAAGGCTGCGTTCATAAAAACCGTGGTTTTAGTGTATCTTACATTCTAGTTCGGCAACATAAATCGGGCAAGTCGCGCAGTGCAGACGATTCATCTGACACAATTTGTCTATGTCTACTATATATGTACAGGACTTTCCTGTTTTGCGCGAGTTTTAGGGAAAATTTTGGTAATTTAGGTACTTACTTGAGACCACTTAGACATTTAAATTAAAACAAAAGATCGTTTGCACTTTCACTTATCTCTTTACATACCCAAATGCGTTGCAGTAGGTGCGCCATAGAGGGATAAGTCAAAATACAAATTACAAAAGAAATGCTAACCATCACAATGCTTATTTAAGCAAGCCTTGCTTATTTACCATCTAAACAAAGTTATAGCACGAACTTTAAATTAATGCATTTGTATGAAATTAACTGTTGGTGAACTAATTACAGCTTTGTTCTAATCAGAATAAGCTGGCTGATAAACAAAAAGTTACGAACTGTTGTAAAGTTGGCGAGTAATAAAGTTAGGCCAACTAGGTTGTACCAAAGCATGGTATGTGTCAAACCAAAACCTTTTGGAATTGCTTAAAAAGCATAGAAAATTGATGATTTTATTTTATTCATGCCGAATGGCCCGACTGGCCCGATAGCTCAGTTGGTAGTAGCCCTGCCTTCTGAACTGTGGGTAGTGGGTTCGATTCCCACTCAGGACAAACATTTGTGTGATGAACATAGGTGTTTGTTCTGTGTCTGGGTGTCATATTGTATTCTATGTATGTATTTACAAACAAAAAAGTATCTAAGTATTGTATCAGTTATCTGGTTCCCATAGCACAAGCTTTGCTTAGTTTGGGGCTAGATGGCGTTGTGTGAAATGTCCACACATATTATTATTATTATTATTATTACGATTAGATTTTGAAGATTACTTTCAAAATATTTGTGGTAGGAAATAGATCGTTTCTTTTTAACAAATGTCACTTTTTATACTTTACTGTGTCAAGTAGTTATGTTTTCTTCAAAATAAACGTCAGATTTATAAGAACCTACTTAATACTTCCTTCTACCTTCCAACTTTCGTTGGCTAAGTTAGCATCAGAAAGTTAGGCTCAGTCAATGTGCAGTTGGCCAACCTCAGTCAACATGTGCTAGGTTGCGCTTGCGTTGGCCGAAGCAAGGCCAACTTGGGTGTAGACAGCTTAAAAAATATGAACTCACATCTAATATAATCCAGTTGACTACATTACCCGAGCTCCATATTTGCATGCAAAGTTAGTTGGGGGAGGGCGCGCGGGTGAGATTAATAATTAAAATCTATAACAAGCTTATAAGAGCTTGTTTCGGGCTCAATGGAATAGCATTATCGTTGGTGATGTTTTAGTATTCGCAGAGAGTATGTGATTATCGTATCGATAATGGGTATGTATTTTTAGGACTATGGAAGGGTCTCAGGATTACCTACGTACCTTGATTGAAACTGAAAATGCATGAAGTTGGAACGGATTTGAGTTGCATTTGAAACAATGGAAAAATTATCGGAAAAAAAAATGACGATAAACGCTTTATTTTATACTAGCGGCCTGTTTCGCACGGGATATTGGTAGCCTCTGTGGTGTGGTGGTTGAGCAGGTCGGGTCATAGCTCGGAGGCGATGGGTTCGATTCTTGCTTTGGGACAAGTACTTGTGTACAGAAAAAAGTGCAAATACTTGTTCTGAGTCTTGGTGTTGTGGGACCATAGTTCCTGGGTCCCTAGACACAGGGAATCCTAGTTATGGTCCAGGATCTACGTATGTGATCGTTGGGCATTATTATTTATTATTTACTAGCTGCGCCCCATGACCAATGGAAATAGAGATTAATTTTTGTATAATTATATAGATAATAGATAATGTGTGTTCTGCATCACTTAGGTGTGTTTTAGCTAGTATATATTATCTGTATATTCTGATGATCGTTATGTGATTTTAAATATGTTCGAGTATAATAAATCCCTTTCATATTGATGCACTGGCTGTCAGGGTAATAAAATTTGAAAACTAATAGTTGACAGGGAATGCTTTTAAACTGTTAGTGCAATTTTCGAACCAAAAAAAAATTGTTCCTAATGGAGGATCTATATAGGCGTTTTATGGTTTGGTAGCCTACCATATTAAAATTTATAGTTGCGTGTATTAAATGAATATATTTTAGATACTAAAAACTTGGTATTTCACTCAGAAATCTTTTTCACCCAACTCTTAAAGCAGATGAAACTTTCTAAAGAAAATTCCAAAATTTCGGGACTCAGAACCTAAAACAACAGCCATTACATTTATTGAACTAAAATATATTGAACTAGCTGCGCCCCACAGTTTCACCCACGTGGTGAAAATTTTCCATACTTTACTTTTTCTTTCATAAGAAACTTCTCCTGAAATTAATAAACACAATAAAAAAGAATTAGCGAAAATGTTGTATCCGTTTACCCGTGATGCGATAACCAAGTGAAATAGAGATTCGTGTTATATATTAATAGATTAACAAATATATATAATATCTTAATGTAATATGATTGAAAACTGTCGTGAGTGTGACACATTTTGAAAAATTACTCCAATCAGGCTTTGGACATAATATGTCCGAAGCCTGATGTCCTGATGGAATTTCGACTAAGGCGAAGAACATTGAATATTATTCGATGTCCATCTACTGGGAGCCAGTTACTAACGCAAGCCGCGGCGGGCAACGTCAGCACGTAACTCCTGATCGGAGTAATTTCGACTTTTCATTGACGTGAGTTTAGCCGTAATTAATTTTTCAAAATATAATATATACACAATAAATTGCTCGAGATCATTTTGACGAGATCGTTGATCTAATTTGTGGACCAACCGACGTTGCGTCATCGACCCTTACTTATATACTTACTTATTACATTACTCTATAATATTTAAAGGTTAATGTTTTATTTTTGAACAAAGAAGATAAACTGTTAGATTAAATCTATCAAATAAAAGTAAATCAGTCAAAGGGAATCGAACAAAGGACATCAGTTGCTACTCCCAACGACAGTACAAAGTGGACTTTTATAGATTTCCATAGCAACGCTGGCAGAACTTTCCTCAACGACTCCATCGTAAGATTTACTTGTTTCCCAAAGGCGGAACGGAACAAAGGAATCAGTTCAGTGTGAGTAATGCAGGCTGACTGCATTAATAAACTCCGCTAGTTTTTTGGCAAGAAACTTGCTTGTTAGTAAGTTAAAGCTTTTAGTTGGACTAGGCTCACTGCGGTCCATCGAACGCATTTGTTTGAAAAAAACAATTGAAACTCAATTAATGCAAATGTTTCAAATTTTACAAGGCGAATTCATGGTACATTTATTTACAATGCGGAACAACTTTTCTGCTGAGATGAGGCATATATGTCTGTGTGATGCAGTATTTCATAAACGTTTATTTCTAACGGAAAAGTCCGTTCTCTTTCTTCAGCTGTTGTGTACCGTTCTGAACGATAGGACAAACAAATTGCCGGAAAGATTTGAACAAGAATGGTTCATTTTTGGGGACACTAATGTGCGGGGCGGGAAGCCGGGCCGGTGAGGGTGCCTTTAATATCTGTTTTATTTTTTCCGGATTTGTATGAGTGAGGACAACAAACAGCGCTCCCTTCTATTGTCGGGACGCGACACGAAAAAAACACGTTCTCGCCCAATAATATTATTTTGGTGAGTAATTTTATGGCTTTATTTGGCGACGTTATTCGACTATTATATTTTGGCAGGATACGGGGAGGCGCGGATAGGTACGCAATAAATTCAGAGCACTTAGAATAATTCAAGTTGTATTCGGAAAATAGACGCGATTCGTATTTGTAGTGCTTCGTAGATTTTCTGTTCCCTGATTTTATTCGATTGTTTGCTATAAACGATAAGATTTCTTTTATATCTATATATTTTTGTATTATGCTTAATATCTATAGAGAAGTATTTACATACTGTGCGGTTTGGTTGTCGGGTGTTGAAAAAGTTCTCCGCACTCGTAAAGTAAACTACTCTAAAATACAAGTTTTATTGCCATAATTGCGTCCTTTAAGTTGTGTGTCTGTCTGTATGAAAACTAGCGTCCACTTGTGAATAAATACGTAATTTATAATAGGTCTTTACCTATGAAATTGCCGTATTGCAGTACAGACTTTTTCGAACAAAAAAAAGTTTTGATTGGCTATGAATTCTAAATTCAAATTAATTTTGTTTTAAAAATATGACATTCTATTTACAAAATAAGTCTTTTGTTTATTGATTAGCGTTGTATTTTCATTACATTTCAACATATTTCCTCATAATGGATACTTTGAAATTTCGTGTAATTATGGAATATGAGTTCTGTCGTGGCACCAACGCGTCACAAACGACACGTAACATCAACGACGTTTACGGAGAGAACTGTACAAACGAACGTACAACCCGTTATTGGTTTGCTCGGTTCCGTTCTGGGAATTTTGACTTGAAAAATGAACCTCGTGGTCGTCCGGAAACTTTGGTCAACAATGATGAATTAAAGGCGATTGTGGAAGCTGATGAATCTCAATCTACAGCTGAGCTGGCAGCAGCTTTTGATGTTAGCATCAAAACAATATTACCATTTGCGACAGATTGGCAAGATAAAAAAGCTTGATAGATGGGTGCCCCACGAACTTAACGATCGCCAGCGCAACGTACGCGTCGAGACTTGCCTTGCGCTGCTTAACAGGCACAGAAATGAAGGAATTTTGAACCGAATTGTTACGTGCGACGAAAAATGGATTCTTTTTGAAAATCGAAAGCGCTCAGCAAGTTGGTTAGATCCTGGTTCGGTACCAAAGCAATGTGCAAAACAAAAAATGACCCCTAGAAAGGTGATGGTCACAGTTTGGTGGTCTAGTGCTGGTGTGATTCATCATAGCTTTTTACAAAACGGCGAGAGCATTACTGCAGATGTGTACATTGAAGAACTGACCACAATGATGGCGAAACTAACACGTTTGCAACCAGCTTTGGTCAATCGGTCGTCTCCACTGCTACTTCACGACAACGCGCGACCCCATACTGCACAACAGACCGTCTCTAAGCTGCATGAGTTGGGTTTGGAAGCTCTCCCTCATCCGCCATACTCACCAGATCTTGCGCCTACCGACTATTACTTTTTCCAAAATTTGGACAACTTTTTAGCGGGAAAAAAATTCAATTCCCGAGAGGCAGTACAAAACGCCTTTGAAGAGTTTGTTGTCTCCCGTCCTGCTGATTTTTTCAAGAAGGGCATCCATAAACTGCCACAGCGTTGGCAAAGATGCATTGATTGCAGGGGTGATTACTTTGAATAAAAGAAATAAATAAGTTCGAAAAAAAAAAACTTTAACTTTTTTCAAACAAAACGGCAATTTCATAGGTAAAATATATTTGGTAGATATTGATTTTAAAATAATTACGTCAAATGTAATTTAGTGTAGGGACTACTTTGCAAGATATTTTTGGTCTAAGCGTAGCGATTAATAAATATAACAACTAAAACTATACTTATATATAAAATTTAAAATACAGGCTCGGTGGTAATAATAAAAATTAAACCTAATTAATAACAGTATTTTTGTATTGCCAGGTTCTTGCAGTGTGAGGATTTACCGAAGAAGCTAGAAAAAAAAAACTATTTGAAAATGGCATTTATACGCACCCTAAAAAGCAAGAATATACCGAAAAACCCAGAAAACCGCCAACTGGCGAGGCCGCACAATAACCAGATCGCTTACCACGTCTCCTTTCAATATTTCCCAATTTGATACTGTATTACCCCTCTCGGCGAGACAATGGAAAGTAATCGACAGTGACAAGGGAGGGGCTAAATTTCGTTAAAATAAAAGCGTACAGAGAGCGTAAGATATGGCGCCTACGTGGTCGCCGTGAGATCTCGGAGCTCCTACAATGGAGAATTGGAAAAAGCTTTTATAATCCTGTACGTGACACACATGCCCAAGCGGCCATATCTTAGAACAAACCCACATATGCTCATTGTGCTCAGACAGCCTTGTCTTAGAGCACCTATATAGGCACACTTAAATTCGAAGACTATCGTAATTCTTTTAGTGATATTTTATATTCGCTGTATTGTTGATGCATAATTTATCTTTTGCGTCATATATTTTCGTCCGTATTTCCTGATAACAACAACCTTACTAGACCGCATCGTTACTTACCATCAGGTGCGATAGTGGCCAAACGCTCAAAATTGTTTACACTTATAAGATAGGTGAGGACGTATCAGCAAATAATTTCGGCGCACCTACTAATATTTATTTTAATGAACAGTTTCTATAATGGTAAACCTCAGCTTATATGTATTGTGTTTCAATAATCTCTTTACTAATAAACTTTATTGTGTAACGTGTATGAATAGTTATTTTGTGTTTTGTTTTTCCCTATCTTTGAAATAGGCAGATAAACAAGATATGTGCTTATTAGTGATGGGGTAACAATTGATATACTTAATACAGTTACACAAAGTTTGATTCGATTTAACTTACCGGAAATAGCGACTTTTGGTAGAGAATATAAATATGCAGACTGCAGAAGACCGAGCTCAATGAAGTGCTATTACAGATGTCTACGTCCAGCAGTAGACAAGGATAAACTGATTATTACGATAACGCAGTTTTGCTTATGTTCATATAGCAAACTGGCTCCCGCGGCTTCGACCGCGTGGCGTATTTTTTTTTTTTTTTTAAATATTTGTGGACATTTCACACAGCGCCATCTAGCCCCAAACTAAGCAAAGCTTGTACTATGGGAACCAGATAACTGATACAATACTTAGATACTTTTTGTTTGTAAATACATACATAGAATACAATATGACACCCAGACACAGAACAAACACCTATGTTCATCACACCAATGTTTGTCCTGGGTGGGAATCGAACCCACAACCCACAGTTCAGAAGGCAGGGTTACTACCAGCTGAGCTATCGGGCCAGGCTTATAGGAAACGAAGAAAAATTTTTTTCGTAGATAATTACTAAATACCACCGCACACCCACACGTTTACCCTCTTAGGGGTAGACTTTCGAAAAACCCTTTCTTAGTGTATACCTACACTTTACAAAAAACACGCCCTCCAAATTTCAAGTTTCTAGGTCCTGTGGTTTAAGCTCTACGTTTATATATAAGTCAGTCAGTCAGTCAGGACTTTGGATTTTATATGTATAGATTAAATCCAACTAAATATTTTATTATATTTTATCAAAGTTTATCCAGCAATATGCATTTTAACAGTTCCTTCCACAATGTTCGTGCTTCCATGAGTTCCATTCGAATCTATTAGTATAATGTTGGTTAACGTGGTCAAAACCATTTAACGATAGCCTCATTGAAAAGCTCAACGCGATATTTGTGTTAATTTCTGTGGTATCAAAAATAATCATAAACAAATATTTGTGGACATTTCACAAAGCGCCATCTTTTTTTTTATGTTAAGGGATGACGTGATGAGCTAGCCGTTCACCTAATGTTAAACGACACGGCTGCCCATATCAGCTGCAGTGTCACTCGGAACTCTAAAGTATAGAGGTTCGCGTGACACTGAACTGCGCACGTCATCCAGAGACATCAGCACAATCTAGTAATAAGATTACTAAACTGTGAGATCAGATCATAAAGTCTCATTTGCCCAGTACTTTCACTAGCTACAGTGCCCTTCAAACCAGAACACAGCAGTGCTTGCGCACTACTGCTTGGCGGCAGAATAACTGGCAAAGCGGTGGTACCTACCTAGACGAACTTTGCAGTAAAGTCCTACCACCTAGTAAATCTAGCTCCAAAGTAAGCAAAGCTTGTGCTATGGGAACCGATAACTGATGGTATATTTATGTACTTTTTATTTGTAAAAACATACTTAGAATTATACAATATAGCACCCAGACACAGAAAAAACATTGCAATAGGCTAATTTTAGCACTTTTACAAGTCAAAATTATATTAGGTACTTAAAATTAAGTTATTTCACTAAGCATATAAAATTACAAAGTGCTTATTGTCAAATAATATCAAATAATATTAGGTCTTTACCTATGAAATTGCCGTTTTGTTTGAAAAAAGTTAAAGTATTTTTTTTTCGAACTTATTTATTTCTTTTATTCAAAGTCATCACCCCTGCAATCAATGCATCTTTGCCAACGCTGTGGCAGTTTATGGATGCCCTTCTTGAAAAAATCAGCAGGACGGGAGACAACAAACTCTTCAAAGGCGTTTTGTACTGCCTCTCGGGAATTGAATTTTTTTCCCGCTAAAAAGTTGTCCAAATATTGGAAAAAGTAATAGTCGGTAGGCGCAAGATCTGGTGAGTATGGCGGATGAGGGAGAGCTTCCAAACCCAACTCATGCAGCTTAGAGACGGTCTGTTGTGCAGTATGGGGTCACGCGTTGTCGTGAAGTAGCAGTGGAGACGACCGATTGACCAAAGCTGGTTGCAGACGTGCGAGTTTCGCCATCATTGTGGTCAGTTCTTCAATGTACACATCTGCAGTAATGCTCTCGCCGTTTTGTAAAAAGCTATGATGAATCACACCAGCACTAGACCACCAAACTGTGACCATCACCTTTCTAGGGGTCATTTTTCGTTTTGCACATTGCTTTGGTACCGAACCAGGATCTAACCAACTTGCTGAGCGCTTTCGATTGTCAAAAAGAATCCATTTTTCGTCGCACGTAACAATTCGGTTCAAAATACCTTCATTTCTGTGCCTGTAAAGCAGCGCAAGGCAAGTCTCGACGCGTACGTTGCGCTGGCGATCGTTAAGTTCGTGGGGCACCCATCTATCAAGCTTTTTTATCTTGCCAATCTGTCGCAAATGGACCAATATTGTTTTGATGCTAACATCAAAAGCTGCTGCCAGCTCAGCTGTAGATTGAGATTCATCAGCTTCCACAATCGCCTTTAATTCATCATTGTTGACCAAAGTTTCCGGACGACCACGAGGTTCATTTTTCAAGTCAAAATTCCCAGAACGGAACCGAGCAAACCAATAACGGGTTGTACGTTCGTTTGTACAGTTCTCTCCGTAAACGTCGTTGATGTTACGTGTCGTTTGTGCCGCGTTGGTGCCACGACGGAACTCATATTCCATAATTACACGAAATTTCAAAGTATCCATTATGAGGAAAAATGTTGAAATGTAATGAAAATACGACGCTAATCAATAAACAAAAGACTTATATTGTAAATAGAATGTCATATTTTTAAAACAAAATTAATTTGAATTTAGAATTCATAGCCAATCAAAACTTTTTTTTGTTTGAAAAAGTCTGTACTGCAATACGGCAATTTCATAGGTAAAGACCTATTATATAGCAAGCCCTGTGTATCTTTCTGTAGCATCGTAGGGTCTACACAGAGCGTTCGACGGCGACACTCATAATATATGCCACCTCTCAAATTTTATATGATGTGTTTTAAAGACCCTAGAGTACTGGTGTCGATTAACTCGGCAATATCAACACAACCACAATGTTGCCATTTATCTTATCATAATAAACAGTTCAAGCCAGACAGTTGATAATACCCAGATAACTATCCGATATCCGACTAGTCCCTTTAATAAGAAAAACATAGGATCTCGTAGGTGGTAAGGATAATGTTA
This sequence comes from Ennomos fuscantarius, assembly GCA_905220475.3. Taxonomy (NCBI): domain Eukaryota; kingdom Metazoa; phylum Arthropoda; class Insecta; order Lepidoptera; family Geometridae; genus Ennomos; species Ennomos fuscantarius. The sequence continues at coordinate 5,044,006 of HG992029.1, forward strand.
CTGTAGCTGGAGAATGTGTGGACAACTTTTATGATAAAAGATCAGATCAAAATATCGTAATGATATTAGTTTATTTCTGTTTTTGTTTTTCTTGCTTCAGGCTGATTTATGGAAAAACAATTCGTAGTAAGTAGAAAGTAGCAGTATCACAAAGTCCACAGATTACGTCACAGGCCATGCTAGTGCTTAATAACTTTAATTCATTACTATATAATTATTGTAGTAGTGAGTATTTGGTTACGTTAGAAGCCTTTTGGTGACTTATAATTTTTTTGGAGGAAATCAATATGTGTCTTGTGATTTTTTTTTTCTTGTTTTTTTTATTCAATGTTACAGTTCTTAAAAAGTATTTGACATTAATTTAAAGTTTATTACATATACTATAATAAATTCTTAAAGCTTTTGTGGTGATAGCTTTTGTGGTGATTGATTGTCGGTAACTGCGAGTGTTTTATATTACTTAATAAATTTCGGTCGGAGTTAGGTCGCTTATGCTGAGCTTCACCAATTTTCAAAATACTATTATAGCTCTGACTAAACCCCACATGAAATGCGAAAGTTTACCTAAAATTACCGGTAATTTGCAAGCGGCTTCTCGGCTAACTTTGATAGGGAGTTACTAAAATAGTTATTCTTACAATTGCGTGTAGTTAAAAACTTGGATGAAGCTTGCCGAATAACTTTAACGAAATTCCTTTTTGCTTGACTTTATCAACTTGCTAAGGAAAATGTTTCTTGCCTACGTACTCAAAATGATTTAGGAAATACATTGTTAACAAGAGTCAAGAGAAGAATAATCTATTTTATGTCTTCGTATTTTGTCAAAACATTCCAAAAACCAGTAGCTATTTAACCACTTATAAACAAAGGGGTTTTATAAGTTTAGTGCGTGCATTTGTATTTCTATGTATCTTTCTGTGGAAGGTGTTAGGACTTTACTGCAAAGTTCGTCTAGGTAGGTACCACCGCTTTGCCAGTTATTCCGCCAAGCAGTAGTGCGCAAGCACTGCTGTGTCCCGGTTTGAAGGGCACTGTAGCTTGTGAAATTACTGGGCAAATGAGACTTTATGATCTGATCTGACAGTTTAGTAATCTTATTATTAGATTGTGCTGATGTCTCTGGATGACGTGCGCAGTGCAGTGTCACGCGATGCTCTATACTTTAGAGTTCCGAGTGACACTTCAGCTGATATGGACAGCCGTGTCGTTTAACATCAGGTGAACGGCTAGCTCGTCACGTCATTCCTTAACATAAAAAAATAAATCGTAGGGTCCAAACAGATCAAACAGTATTGCTTTTTATTTTGCTATATTTGTGGGCATTATTGTATATTTAGTGTTTTTACTTTTGCTAGTTGGTACATTTGGCGTGTGTTATAGATTTTTCTGCAGCTGGAGGATCCAAAAGCAGGTCAACACCAAAACAAACCCATACTTTGTTCCCAAATCATGTACATTCTATATCCGCTTTCAATTACAACCTGGATGAAATATTTTACGTGTACTCACGAGTGTTATAATGATAAACCGACACGCGTTAAAATCGATTTGATATAATATTTAATAGACTTGCATTTGTACGCATCTTATTAAATTCATCATTCAATCGCTTTAAACAGCTCATTTGTCGAAGTTGCGAGTTGGATCAGAGACTTTGATCAGTTCATTCACTCGTACTAAATGGCTAATTTACCGAATTAGCCATTTAGTACGAGAACGAGAATAAAATTTAAAAAAACAAATGCACCAGTAAATTTCTAAAGTGTCTCTTTCTTGCGTAAAGTGATTGCGAGCATCATAGTGTAATTTTAACACTAATACACGTTACTATTTCATGTGACAAAGTGTTATCTATAATATAAACTGACTTCAATAATTTTGACACGTTTTACATAGATAATCTCTACAAATTGGATTTACAAATAACTCATGCAGTGCACGTAAGTTACATATAAGATACAATACCAACAATAACAATATCAATTTTCTGAACGAACGTGTTTGGATTCAATATCTGGTCTGTTGACTGGTCGATTTATATTTGCATTTATCAATTTTGTGTCCTAATTAAAGTCTTTTATTTGAATAATACAACATATGTCTTCATATACAAACTATTTTTGGTAAATCAAATCAGATTTTTTTTTAATTGACTGCATTATTTTGTGCAACGGATTTTACTGCAATAACGCTGCTGTGTCAGTTTCATCGTTTTATCCACGTTTAATTGAATAACCCTATAGTTACTGTATAATAAAGAAAAACATTTGATAGTAAAGATTTGTTTCTAAAAAAGTAAAATAATTAGCCATCACACTTCACATCACACTAATCACACCATCACATCACACTAATATTATAAAGGCGAAAGTTTGTATGTGTGTGTGTATTTACTCCTTCACGCTCAAACGGCTGAATGGATGTGGGTGTAATTCTGTACCAAGATAGCTTATACACTGGATTAACATATAGGCTACATTTTATCCCGGAAAAGTGAAATGCTCCCGTGGGACGAGCAAACAATTAAAATACTTTTAATCCGCGGGTGAAACCGCGGGGCGCAACTAGTAAAAATATAACGCAAACATGCTATTCCATAAAATACGCATAGACCTGCTACATTTCGTAGGATTATGCTAAAACATTGCAAATTCAAAAAGCCAATAGCCGCTCGCCTCTAACGAGCACATACGAGCGAATATCGGCCGTAGTGAATATCCTGGAAAATTCTGGAGTATTCCATAATGCTGAAATAACCTATGCTTCTGGTACATTCTATGAAGCTCTGTGTAGCCCGTTATTGGATTAGCAGCGTAGACGGTTTTGTAATCAGTCGCGGAAGTATCACTTTGACATGCATTGTGGGTGGGACTTTATTACATTAGGCAGGCATATTCTCATTTGCATTTTCCTCTTTTCCCATTTTCCATGATTGAATTTGATGTACACTTTTGCGGTTTAGTTGCACTGTGTGGTAAAATTGGTTTAAAAAGCTTATAGTTTTAAAGGTTTATGGTTATAGTTATGGATGTTTATCGGTCAATAAAACCACTTAAAACTTTTGAAGTGGTAATAGAACTGCTATAAATAAAAATTCTGGATTAGAATACATAGGTTCGAGGTCTGAAACTGTTTACCACCTTAAGGTTGGTAATTGCATACATAAATCTATATCACAAGGTCTATGATTGGTAATTTGATAAGGCATAGGGCATAGTTTTTTTTTATTACAACGTCAATTAGTGCACTCGTTAGTAGTTTAGGGTAGGTAGGGTAGGTGGTCTTGAGTGGGATTTGAACCTACAATCTACACAGCTCAGAAGGCAAGGTTCCAACCAACCAACTGAGCTATCGGTTCAACGTAAAATGGGTAAGGGATGATAATAATTTGGAAAAAAAAAACAGTTACGTATATTAAAGCAGTAGTATCCAAAACTGTAGTACTTAGAATTTGTGTCATACAAGGTGATAAAGAATGATGGATTTGGTATCATTTTCTGTTATGTATTAATTGGAGTTCCGAGCTAGTATGGTTGTTTCACTAAAATGGGTGTATCAAAAAGAAGTTCAGGCATTTCTTTCATATATAAAAACTACTACGCCGTACCCCCACTGCATTAAGGGTTAATTAACAAACATTATATTTGTAAAAAAAAACGAGTGTGCTTTAGACCTTACGGCTGAAGTAAAACTTTTTTATCTCCATCTATCGGCCGGTACAACTTTGATTAATGTTAATGTCACCATCTTGTCATTTTACTGGACATACCAACATAGTAATACAATTTTTTTACTTTATTATATTGACAACGGAGATTTGCGTGAACCAGTACAACCCACCTCTCTCTCTTGCCCCTACAGTAATATATGAAACGTAACTCTCTCTCTTTCTATATCTTCACTAACTTATATCTCCCTCTCAATTTTAGTTCACCACATCACGCATTACAGCTTACTCCCCAATTCAAGCGTGTCTAAAGAAGTTTACTTTGAAGACGGGAAAAAAGAAAGGAGGAAGGGAGAAGGAACAGATGGGGAAATGAGTAAAACATAGGATTGTAAAGGCTGGCAGGCGGGATTAAGACTTGAAATTTATTGACACATGCAAATCTGGTGAGGATCAACATGTTTTATCTTTCTTGAATACTTTGTCAGTTTAATAAGTACAATATCCTACAATCAGATATGATACATTTACAAAACCACAAAGAGCAAGGCTGTAAGATTAACGTTCTGATTATAAGATTACTCACAAAGCTCTCCAGTTCATAAAAGGCTAAGAGACGCAAAATTTAATTAGTTACAATTATTTTACTTTGTTTTATTATTTACTTGTATTTTAGTAATTGCGGTATGGAAGTTCTGAATATAGATTGTATAATTTATTTTCAGTAGTTATTAAATACTAATTTGGCATTCCAATTTTTTTTAAATATGCCTGTTCATTTAACATAACATCTAGCCCCAAACTAAGCAAAACTTGTACTATGGGAAACAGATAACTGATACAATACTTAGATACTTTTTGTTTGTAAATACCCAGACACAGAACAAACATCGATATTCATTGTCTTATTAATAATTCAGTAATTCTTGAAGAATTATATCCCATAGTATTACCTACAGTATCACTATTGTCTTAAATCTATCCACATACATTACAGTACTTAATTGATAATATTGAAAAAACTGACTAAAATCATCCACTGGATGGATCATACATATTATTAATCAAACTCATATACCTGTAGACATTACCAGTTTTGCTTCCTCTTTTAACAATTACAAACATACACAGCGTTTAAAATGTCCCAATTAGCTCATGGAAATTAATGACGCGGTCTATGATGACACATACTATCTTTTTATTCAAATTCAAATTTAAATTTATTTATCGCTGTCACAGGGTTACTTACAGTCCAGGTCTTATTGTTACATTAAAATAGTTCCACCTGTAACATGTCGTTGTAGCGTGAAATAGACTGGGATGCCTGGCTTGATATTTATTTTTTATTTGTTGACATTACATTTTAGGATGAACCTATTAAGTCTGTCTTTAATTTATCAATGCTTTCAGTAATGACCGACCGCAGCTTTGATAAATGCTAACTAATTCCGTACTTAGGATGCCCTAGGACAGAAATTTGTCATTTAAGCCCAACTCCGGTTTTACGACATTGACGTGCCTAAGACCAACGGGCCCCTTTGCCCAGGCTTTCTTCGTCCTGATATATAAAGACTTAAATTACTAAGGAGCCGATAAAGCTTTATAGCTTTAGTACGGTTGTTGGATAGACACATTAGCCTTACTGCTTTTAGAATAAGATTCAATTTGCTTTGCTAATCTATATTGAGTGTGAGCCGCTTAGTCTGGTGAGCTCACAATACAGCGATCAAGGCATACACGGGTTACGACATGTCTTAAACTAGCTTTGTTGCTTTCAACGATATTCTTTAGCACGGCTGTAAAATTCAAGTTGGGATCTGTATCTATCACGCTACATGACGAAGCTCCATCCGTGAAATCACTTCATAGAACATTCTTTAATCTCTGAATATTTTGCAACGAAATACTTTATGTACAATTTATTTATTGCCAGCCTTAACACAAGTTAAGGCTGGCGGCGGCAAATTCTGCTGAACAGCTAAAAAGGCGCAAATATAGTAATCTTGATAGCGGTTTTATATTTGCACCTTTTGCAGTTGAGACACTGGGAAATTGGGAATTGAGGGCTCACCAAATTTTTAAAGATCTTTTCTGGTTGAAGCTACACGTGACCAAAATGCTGGCCTCTACTTCGGCCAAAGATTGGCATTGCCATTCAACGTGGCAATGCTGCCAGCATATTGGGCACGTTGCCTACTGGTAGTGATTTGTTTGATTAAGGTTGGTATTACAGAACAATGCTCAGTCATTGATCTCAAGCAGAGATTTCATTCATAAAGTGATCAATTAGTGAATGGAATCTCTGCTTGAGCACCGATCGATGATTAAGCATCTTTCTGTAATACGGACCTAAGTTCCTTTTTTATTGTTTTATGTAAACAATTTATAAAATAAATATTACATTTTATTGTCAACATAAAGTTTAAAAATTTGTATTGTTATGTACGGTAAAATTGCAATTTACAATTGTCAATATGGCGACATTAACATTAAACAAAGCAAAAACAAAATTATACCGGCCGACAGATGGAGCTAAACTAAAGAAGTTTAACTTCAGTCGTGTGGTCTAAAGCACACTCGTTATTTTTGTGGGTAAGAATAAAATGATTTCTATATTATCCCGACTTGTTTTGGTGACTAATATGCTCCCGACTTGTTTTGGTGACTAATATGCTAATTAATGTATTGACTTCATGCCCGGATGATTACTTCATTGTTTCTGGCGATTTTAATCTGCCTAACGTAAATTGGACTGATTCAGGACCAATATATCTCAATAGAGGTTCTGTTGATTTACAAAATGCTACAATTGACTTTCTTGATATGTGTAGCGAATCAGGACTTGCCCAACATAACTTAATTAAAAATACGAGTAATCACGTTTTAGATTTAATTTTTAGCAACACCTCAATTGATATTTGTAGAAGTGACAGTCCTTTAGTTTCGGATGACACGTACCACCCGTCGTTAGTGTTGGATGCATCTGACTTAATGATACCGATTTCTAAACGCAAGCCAATAATGAAGTTTAGTTTTCGTCGGGTAGATTATATAAAGGTCAATGACCACCTGTCAACAATAGATTGGACAGAAGTGCTCAGAGCTGACACTGTTGACGAGATGGTTGAAAATTTTTACCGTAAACTACAAACAATATTTAATGAGTTTGTGCCTAAGATAAGATGTAACCTATCTAATAATTATCCAACTTGGTACTCTAGAGCTTTGGTGCACATAATTAAAGATAAAATTAGAGCTCACAGGCAGTGGAAACTATATCGCAACCCTAGAGATTATGATGAGTTTTCTCAGTTTCGAGTTAGACAAAAAAGAGTGCAAAAAAAGTGCGAAAATTCTTTTATAGAGCGTATGCAATCTTTTATAAAAAAGGACCCAAAGTGTCTATGGAAATATATGAATTCGTTACGTGATTCCAACACAGGTTACCCCAACACAATGATATTAGCAAATACTTCGTATACTACCGAAGATAATGTATGCCAAGGTTTTAACGAATTTTTCGAAAGTGCTTTTCGGGCACCTGCTTCTTCTTACGATGGTCTGCTCTTATCCTACAGTGAGCCTTGTAACACAGCTTTTAACTTAAATATTAATAAAACTGATGTTCTTAGTGTACTACAATCCCTTGATTCTACTAAAGGGCCTGGCAGTGATGGCATACCATCTTTGTTTATCCAGAAATGCGCAAAAACCTTAGCTGAACCATTACGTATCATCTTCATGCGCTCGGTAAACATTTTTGGTACTTTTCCTGCCATTTGGAAAGAAGCGCGAATAGTTCCTATACACAAGGGTTCTCGCAATAGAATAGATCACTATCGTCCAATTTCAATTCTTAATACTTTCAGCAAGGTTTTTGAAAAAGTGGTCTATCGTTCTATCAGCTCAATCATATTTGCATCCATACCTGAACAGCAGCATGGTTTTATGAACAGACGTTCCACTGTAACTAACCTTACTATTTTCTCCAACTATATTCTTCGTAGCATGGATGACAAGATGCAAGTAGATGTAATTTATACAGACTTTGAAAAAGCATTTGCTGCAGGCACTCGGAATAAGAGGAGATTTACACAGATGGTTAACGTCATATATAATAAATAGAAGACAGGCAGTGGTAATTGGCAGTGCAAGAAGTGACTATACGACTATACCATCAGGCGTCCCTCAAGGATCAATTTTGGGCCCTTTGCTGTATAACGCATATTTATTTGACATATCTTCATGTTTTGATAACTCTAACTATCTCATGTTTGCCGACGATAAGAAAATATTTTTAAAAATCAAGTCTCTTGAGGATTGCAGAAATGTTCAAAAGGACCTAGATAATCTTGCGAGGTACTATGACAGAAATAGGATCAATGTCAATATTTCAAAATGCCTTCAGATCACTTTTACCCGAAAGTTAAAACCAATTCAGTTTTCTAATACTATTAATAATGTTCCAGTCAAAAAAGTTAGCTCTGTACGGGATTTGGGGGTTCTGTTAGACTCTAAGATGGTCCTAGCCGAGCATGTAGATGCTATTGCTGCCAGAGCATACAAACAATTAGGTTTTATTAAAAGGGTTTGCAGCCCGTTCAAGAGCATCTCTTGCATCAAAGTATTATACTTTGCCTATGTGCGGAGTGTTTTAGAGTATGCTTGTAGTATTTGGTCTCCATGTTATGTTGTTCATATTCGGAGACTGGAAACAATACAGAAAAAATTTGTTAAGTATTTAGGTTTTAAAGACTACAAACTATTTGACACATATAACGAAGCGTGCAAACACTACGGCATCGACCTGCTGGAACAACGACGTCGGCAATATGATGTTTTGTTGCTTCACGATATTTGGTCAGGTAATATTGACTGCCCAGAGCTCCTGGCGAGCGTCTCGTTACAGGTCCCTTCGTATCGGACAAGGCACACGCCTTTGCTTCATGTGCCTTATGTAAGCACGAATTATGCTCAGAATTCAGTACTGTGTTGCGCTGCACGTACGTACAATAAATATTATTCGGATCTTGATCTATTTCACGAATCAAAAGTATCATTGAAGCGGGGCATGAAGAGAATACACCGTGGAATTGAGCTAAATCAACAACAAAAATTAATATTATTATTTCAATATGTAGTACTACTTTGAGCCAACAGAATGTTTTGTCAATTTGCAAGCTAACTGTTATTATGAGTACATTATAATAATGTAATTATGTTATGTTATTGAATTAAACTTATATGTAGTCTTGTTTTCATCGAGAACTTACATCTTATTTTAATCATAATTTTTACTTTTATATAATCACCTGCTGAATAACATTAATATATAAGCTAAGCACTTTTACTCCACTGTTATTTAAGTTCATGTTACTTGTATAATCCTGTTTTGGCTTTATTGTAAAACCCTTAAACATATATAAAATGTAACGCTGTAGGATTATCGAAATAAAATAAAATAAAATAAAAAATAAAATTACTACTAACTGTACACAATTATAATTCACGCTTCAGTCTGATCACATTACGAAAATCTCTTCGCATTAGACTAAGTAAAAATTAAGTTACGAACGAATCCTTTACAAAGTGTTTCAGAACAGAAATTTTGGTCTTAACTTTCCTTCTCTCTGATGGTTAGAGCATGTTAAGTTTTTACACACCAACTAGATCACAAGTTAAATTAAATGTTACCTAACTCTGGAGTACATCTTAATGACTATATTTACTAAATGCTATGTGATATTAGATATTATATAACGTAAATACCGACGCATAGAATTTGTACGTTGTATTTTAACCAATTGGTATTGAGTAAATTCATAAAAATTATACTTATGCAGCCTTATTAATAAACGGGTATTAGTCTCGGATTAGTTACTTCAGCTTATGTCCTTTTTTTGCTATTGGAATTTTTGGCGAAATTTTGGCGGGAAAACTAAAAAAGATCGCGTCGCCGCATTGTATTATTTTCCAAAAATTGTGTTATTTTCAGTGTTACTGCATCAAATTGGCGGCATTTTATTAGTTAAGTGCTGGATTACAGTCATGAGTGTGGGAAAGTGGTATAATGATGGTGAAACGTTTCTTTTCGTGTTGTTTCCAAAACTCCATAGAAGCTTCTGGTAAAGTTGCTACCACTTTACTAGATGTATGACTTGACTAGACTAGACTATCACTTAACTTGATTACTTGGACTGTGACTTGACTTGGTTACAATGATATTAAACAAAGTAAAAACAAGTCAAACTAGCCGATAGATGGAGCTAAACCAAAGAAGTTACACTTCAGTCGTGTCGTCTAAAGCACGCTCACTTTTTTTCTTTTTTCGGATTTACCCACATTAAGGACATCATTATCCAAAGTTTAAAAATATGCCCATTTATTAAGCTCGCAAATTGCTCTACAAATAGTAAACATGCTTATACTTTTTTGTATCTAGGTGAAAGTCAAACGTGATGCTTCAAAAGTTATGTGTCATATATAAAAATGTAGCACGCATAGGACTGAAAGTAGACAAAAAAATCTTTTCAGGAGCGAGGATTTTTCACTCTCGCTTCCTCATTAGCGGGGAGGAAAGCCTTTTGACTTAACGAACATCCCGCTTTACGCTTCATATTTGCACGTTTCTGGTTACGTTTATGATATTCGCTTATTTTTAATCCAGTTTAAGTGCTTGGTATAGTTAAACGAAAACTGCAGGCTTAAAATATTAACCATAAATAACGTGGTCGACTTTAGAAATTATGATATGCATTTTACATTTAAAATAAGTAGTTATTAGAAAATGTCACAAATGCAATTGAAATGGGCATAGTAAATTTCAAAATAATGTTGGAAAATTAATTCATTTTAAATACAAAGCGTTTTCTTTATTGTTCACTCATTGATTTGGAAACGCTGTCCATCAAGTATAAATAAAAGCATGAAATCTGATACAGCGCTTAATATTTTAATTCTGGATATTAATTTACGTTTGGTTCCTCATTTCTCATTACTAAAATGAATGTAATTACTTTTCGAAGCGAGTATAACTCCCGATTTAAAAATTATGATGGAATTGCCACATATTTCAACAATGATTGCTTGATCATTTTTAAAGTTACCCGATAAATAATATGCTTTATTTTCTGTGTATCTGATATAAAATTATGTGCGAAAATGAACGATTTATCATTTATTACTTACTAATATTTTTGACATAAAATATTAACCTTTACTTGGTGGAATAGAATTCATTCTTAATAATCATTAATACAAAACTAAACTAGACCTAAAAAACTAATCTAAGTACACCTAAGAACTTAAAGTAAATACAAACTAAAAATTTTAAATAACACGTTAAAATACAAACTAAAAATTTTAAATAACATGGTAAAGGTCCCAGTATGCTGACAGCATTACCACGTTGAATGGCAATGCTTATTTTTTGTGCAAAATAAAAGCCAGCATTCTGGTCACCTGATGTATCCACCAAACGATTGGCCAAGTCCCTATATGTCGTCATGGCAGCCGATCCCCACGGACATTTATCATTTTATGATTACTCAGTAACTCACGAAAGGATCAGTAAAATAAAGATATTTATTTTTTAACCGCTGTCTGTACGTGCGAACTACCAAAATGAGACTGATTTGATATTGACTTTGAAACCAGCAAGGCGAATACGTAACTCAATTGCAACTAATAGAAACACAAATTTGTATGGATTTGACAGTTTAAACACGCAGTTTATGTGCATAGCTAGCGTGGAAATATCTCCTGTTGCAAGGTCCAATGGGAATCGAGCACATGTAAAATCAGTAAAGATCACCATATTATAAATATATATTAAAACTGAACTAGAAACGCACGCTTCCAACAGTATATAGTAGCAGTAGAATTTGTGACAGATTGAAAAAAAACATCTTAAAAAAAAAATGCAATATATAAAAAGGTCGGTCAGTCGGCATCATGTATTTTCTATTGAATTAATGCAATAAATTAGTTTTTTTTTCAAACACCAATCAAAATTTCGAATTTAAAAACCAAAACAATTCCTGTATCCGATCTAGATTGTAAAAGATATAATACCGATGGTAAGTATGCTCTAATGTTTACTTATATTGTGAGAAATAAAGTGCTCGTAACACTAATAATAATATTTAATTATATTTTTGTAATATTACTTTTATGAAAATATTGTAAAAAACTTAGATGTAACATTGAAAATAAATAAATGAATAATAATAATAACGCCTAACGATCACATACATACATCCTGGAACCTAACTAGGATTCCTATGTTTAGGGACCCAGGAACTACGAGAACCATGGTCCCACAACACTCAGACTCAGAACAAGTATTTGCGCTTTTTTTCTCTCGGCACAAATACTTATCCTGCCGCGGGAATCGAACCCGCCAGCTCTGGGTTATGAACCAATCTGCTCAACCACTACACTAGAGGCTGTCAATAAAAAACGAACTACATACCTAATTATACAAAATCTATTGATTTGAACATATAGGAAAGCGGGTTATTCGTGGCGGGCCACCTATAAAACTATAGGCCTTCGGCAAGCGCACCGGGCCGTGTCCGGCGCAAGAATGATCGTAGTTTTTTTTTTTTTTTAACGAGCTAATGCTGTTGTTCTCTATTGACTTTTACAGCGTCACCGTCGCTTAAAGCGCCCAGCCGTCATAATCGTAGTACACCTAGCGCTCCATTTATATAGCCAGATGGGTAGGGCAGCGATGACAGTTGCCGGTGTTGCCACTGTTATAAATTTAAATGCTACCACAGGGTAAATTACGGCACTGCCCGCTGCACATAGAGTTTATAACTGGACGTTGCCGCCGTCAAACATATCAAAAGATTTTTAGTTCGATTTCAAAGGTTGTCTGAAAGAGATCGCTTTTTAGCGATAAGATCACCCATTGTAAACTACTCAATGGTTATTTCCTGTTTTTGTATTTGTTACCTTGTTGTCAATAAGGAGTTTATCTATCTATCTATATTAATATGTAGTTCGCAAAGTAAGCAAATTGGTTAATTGTGTGAACAAATCAGCCAGTGCATATTTGCAGCTGCAACAAATAACATTGTAAATTAAACTGTTACAAGTGAACGTATTTCGTACAACATACCCAAATAAAATTAACGAAGACAAATCACCGTTGGGCTTTGAATATAGTTTGACCACGCTGTTGCCGGCTGACCAACGTTTTTGTATTTAGTATTATTATATTTTTTCTATTTTTAAATTGTATTTGAGAGAGGGCTTTTTGTTTTATCTGTCATAATTTTTAACTACTACAATGGTGGTGAAAGAGTGCTTTCTAGTTTGGTTTTGAATAAATATATGTTTATGAATGTATATTGTTTTTTTATACTGTTTTACGTGTGCTCGATTTCCACTGGACCTTACCGCGTAAGTCTGGTGGAGATCGTAATCGTGTTCTCTCTTGCTCGTACTCGTGGACTTGTTAATTTGCGCGTGCGGGATGGCAGGCAAAGCCGATTCCCAGAACGGTTACGCGGTAGGGGTGCTGATCATCCTCAATGCACGCCAATACTTAGTAATACACCATTTTGAGTAAATTGTTGTTTAAGCAATGCGTTGGATGCATATTTTATGACTTTAGAAATATTTGTAACTCATTTAATCTACGTAACAGAGTATGATAAAATATGCACTTAGAAGATTTTTTTATGAATTATTCACTTAATTAATATGATTGCTTAGACAACAAATTTATTTCAATTTATTATTTAGAAGTACCGTAAAATATATAAATAAAGTTAAAAACTGTTTTATTCTATAACACTGACAGCCTCTGTGGTGCAGTGGTTGAGCAGTTCGACTCACAACGAGGAGGCAGCGGGTTTGATTCTCGCGACTTGACAAGTATTTGTGCACAGGAAAATGTGCAAATATTTGTTTTGTATTGGTTATGGGATGGTCCTCGTAGTTCGTGGGTCCCAACAAAAAAATCCAATAAGTGTCCTGGATTTATGTATGTGATCGTTAGGCGTGATTATAGAAAAAAATCTTATATCAAAACTAAACTACTGTTTAATTTTACCTGCAAGATATACATAATTGAAGGGATGAGAACAAAAAGGGTTTAGCTGATTTTTTTCACAAAATGACTTATCGGTATATATATCGGTAATAGGGTATCGATAGATTCAGCGTGAAATTATCTACAATAATACATTCTCAAAATACCGAAATGAGGCTTAAGTCTCGAGAATTTGAGTCTAAAAACGGTTTATCTGTCACAGGAATACAGTTCGCTTAGCATAAAAACATTATTGTACTTATTTTATTATATTATATTTTTACAGTAATTGTATGAATTAGTACTATATTTAGTATTCTAAAATGGAATTAAAACATTTTCAAGCAACTGCAACTTACAAAAACCTTTTCTACCTTATAAGCACTCTACATTAAAATGGTGCCATTGAAGTTTAAAGTCAATTTTCTCGAAACATGAAATTTGACAGTTAAACCCTTTTTATTCTCAACCCTTCAATTACAGGTTCATGACCATAGCAATAACGCCCAACGATCACACACCTAACATAACCTATAACTTTCACAACGATGGATTTTCCACAAAGCTAGGTTTGCCCAATTTATAATTAGCCTAGTTTCACTGCGCATAATTAATTACTGTAGCAATTCACTCTTATCATAGTAACAAAGTAGCAAATAATAGAATGTTTTATGTTCTAAAAGGAATTTTAATATGTAGTAACCCAGCACTAAGGAAGTGTTTTAGCGTTTCTGTCATAAAGAAAATGTGCGGGGCGGTCTTTAGGGACTGCCGATAGAATTTAAGTAACTTGTGACATTTAACTCATGGAAAGCGTTCGGTGACGATGACGAAAGTTTCATGATTTTTGTTCACTCAAAAGGTGCTCAACGCGCCTTAAGAAGTTTTTACTTCAATATAAAAGTTGCAAAGCTCACACCAGAAACTAAGAAATATAAAAATACCAGAAACTTCTATGGACTTTTGGAAACAACACGAAAATAAACGTTTCACCATCACTATACCACTTTCCCACACTCATGCATGTAACCCAGCACTTAACGAATAAAATGCCACCAATTTTATGCACTAACACTGAATATAACACAATATTTGGAAAATAATGCAATACGGTGACGCGATCTTTTTCGTTTTCCCGCCAAAACTGAAGCTCACACTTGACCAATTGTTAACATTTTCGATTCTTACAACGGAATGCTGGTAATAATTATACTAACCAAAAAAAAAACTATTTCTCATGTTTAATAGTAGGCACTTCCCGTAAGTGCCTACTATTAAACATGAGATATAGTTTTTTTTTTACCGTGATTGTAATAATTTCCGAGTTCCCGATATTTTGACAGGAACACGCACCATGTTCGAGGGGCGTAGGTAGGGAACTGGAAAACTGAAGATCTGTTATTTAAGGTCATGAATTGATCTTAATCTCATGCTGAGATCATCGGGTCATCAATGAGAGCATCGGGACCTGCATCCCTACCGCGTAACCGTTCTGGGAATCGGCTTCGCCTGCCATCCCGCACGCGCCAATTAACAAGTCCACGAGTGCGAGCAAGAGAGAACACGATTACGATCTCCACCAGATTTATGCGCTAAGGCCCCTGGTCATGACATCACACAACGTTACATTGTTATTTTGTCTCTAAATTATACTATAGATATCTCTTCCATATTGTAATGTAATTTTGTGTGATATCCTAAATAATTGTCTTTTCTTTTTTCTTTATTTCACACTGAAAATTTAGCCAGTACGAGTTCACTTCTGTTTGAAATAGCTAAGGGTAGATAGTAAACCAAACCAAATCAAATTGCATTCGGAAAAATGTCAAATTTTTAATAACGAATGATTCTATTATACACATGGTCACACGTACGCCGAAGAAAAAATGCATTGTATTTTATCCATGCTGATTCTACGACAAACAATCTAAACGAGAACACTCGTGAGGATATGATAAAGCGATTAGGTATGCAATTGTAAAGTGAACCGGTTACCGTTTACGCAAACCAAGCGTTCATCGGTTGTCCTCACGCAGCATCCTGTTAACCTCGCGAACTCTTTTTCTTTCACTATCGTATTTTCCGTGTTAAAACAAGTTATTGCAAGGGAGTTTATTATAGAAACTAATTCGTTCTCTTCCTTAAATGTATGTACTCAGTCCATGCTATAGAACGCTCCTATAAAACTAAATAACAAAAGTACTTATGAAACAAAACTTAAATGTACGTATTATCAAATTACTGCGAATTGAAATTCTAAAGAAAAGCATTGCGATTTTGAGAAAAAAACAGGTGTTTTACTACCTACTAACAATTACAAAGCGCTCAGCCGGTGCCCGCACTGTGTGTAGCGTTAATTAGACTTTTCGACTGTTATTCAGTTATTTTAGGAAGTATGAATTTATTTTTTTAAATTGCACCTTGTAAGGCTTGTACAATGGTTCTATAGCATGGAATGGAAAAGAACGAATTAAATTCCACGGAGTATAGACCAAATAGTTTGTGATGTTATGCTTAAATTCAGTTAGTAGGTGCTTGGAACTATGCAAATTCTGAAACTTGAGTTGAGTATTATAGTTATGGAATTCTGTTATATTTATCTATCTATATAAAACAATTTAGTACCAGTTCGAACATTAAACGCGAGTCGTAGTAATTTATTCTCTCATTTATACCAACTAGTGCGCGATTCTCTTTCTTTAAGTAACTCATCTAGTAAATGTATAAAAAATGTTACGATAAATCTTTTGAAATGATACATAAGCCATAAGAAATAAATCTAGAATGTCGACATTGATATTTAAATTTAATAAAAGAAAACAAAAGAAATAAAATATGTGATTAGGCCTTCTACTTAGCTATATATAGTACAAGGCGACTATATACTTTTAATATTCTTATATTTCCAAAGGACACCCAACGCTAAGCAATATACATATAATATACGGAATAATTAATACAAAAATAATAACACAAAACACAGTACGACTGAAAAATTTAATGATAGAGAAACGCAAATCGATGTACGGTCAACCAATGTACCTAAAATTAGAGAAAATAAACAAACGTTCATTTATTCCAATTGTTATCTAAACCGGTAATGCCTCAAACTAACTGAAGACTAAATCGACACTCCACAGCTTCGATTACTCGACACCTATTATGACGTCAAAGCACGGCACAATATTGCAAAGTGCTCGAGTAAATTCCCTCCACGACGTTAGCAAACATAAATATTTTCATTTTTCTCGGTGTCGGTACGGCTGAGCGTCACCTCTGCGGCTTGTGAGCCCATTACCATTAATCTTGTGGAAGCCCCGCTAAAGATAATGTTCCCGAGACTTCCTATAGAAAAACAACAATGTTATATCGAGATTCGTAGAAAATAAAGCTGCGAAGTAATATTTAGAGCCGGCTTGGGGTGAATGTGTTGATACTTCTCGGGATTGTAGATGTAAGTCAAATATGTTGATATTGTCAAAATATTGTGGCATAGAAAAAACTTGCTTTGTATAAAAATGTTTGGGTGGAATATTAATGTAGTATTCAGAAATCAGGGATTACTTACAGTCACTCGTATTTGCTACTTTAATATTCTTAAAGTCGTAACTCTTAAGTGCCTAGTAATTAAAATTCAAAAACGTTTGCACCAATTTTCCTATTTGAATTTTAACACAATCGTTTTCATCGTTGTTACTTTTCACAGTGCCAGGATTTTGTAATAACCTAAACTAAAAAAACGTGTACAATCCCTTTAAACATTTCCATTTCTATTCAAACCATATTTTATTAGGGCAATAAAAGGCCGACACACGATGCTGTTGCGAGCTCCCAATTTATCTCGTCAGGGACCAACCCAATTATATTTTTTTGCCAAATAGACACATCGGGCTTGAACATGGAAGTGTATATTTTCGTTTCGAACGGCTAGTGACGGTTCGCTGATTTTATTCGATATTTTATGTGATAAAATATACTTTACAAGTTAGTGTGCATATTTTTTTGTTGGCGACAAAAAGTGGTGACTAGAGCTGATTCAAACTTAGTGGCGGCTGTGAAGTTGGCGCGAAACATTGCGCAGTAGCAAAAATTTGATGTAAGCTAATTTTAATGAAAATTATATAGTACCAGGTACTTTTAAATAATAAAAGCTTTTTCTAAATCGGTTCATAAATGACGGAAGTGTGAAAAAACAACACAAGATAAGAATACAACCAAATTGAGGTCTGTTCCTTTTCCTTTTTGAAATCGATTGAAAAGAGAAAATGAACAACGGTTCATCCGTTTAGAAGCTCTTCGATGTCACACACAGATTGTCACACGATAAATAAAAAACTTGTCATTGAAATTAACTTTACGTAAAGTAATCTTGAAAACTATATATTTATTTGTGAAGGATATAGATCGTATTCATAGAAGCTAGTTTTCTTTAAAACTAGTCTAGATATCACGACCAAGTTGCTTCACGAATACTAAACTTTACAAATTACACGCAAACGGGTTCCATAACAAATGGCATACCCACTCTAAAGTTGACACATTTGATACACAAAATTATGGCTTAAACAACAATCGACCGACCTCGAGCACCGACCATAAGTGTTCCTTTACAACCATGTCTAAGGTTACAATATCCTTTTTCCGGTATTTCTACTTTATAATAATGATACAAAAAACGAGCCCGGTGCGATCTAGTTCAACGAAGCTGTTTTAAAATGCGGTTAGACTCACGGTGTGGTCAAGAATAGGACGCTTGACTTCCTACCGTTTTATACAGCGGTTTTGTTTGATAGCATCTTTGATAAAATATGAACTTTTTTGGCGGCTCTAACGTATGAGAAGTTTTCTTTCTCTTTTTTTACATTACACGCTTATTTTAACACACTTTTTATATTAATGCATGATGTGACGAGCTAGTCATTTACCTGATGTTAAGTGACATGGCCGCCTATAACGGTTGCAGTGTCACTCGGAACTCTAATGTAAAGTTTCGCGTAATACTGCACTGCGCACGTCATCTGTTAACTAAATTAAAAAAGTAAATGTAAATTATATGTATTAGTTTGAAAGTCTCTGTGTGTAAATGTGGTATGGTGGTTGAGCAGTGGTCAGCTTATAATCCGGAGGCTGCGGGTTTAATTCCCGTGACATGATAAGTATTTGTGCATAGAAAAAAGTACAAATAATTGTTCTACCTATGTGAATATAGGGTCTATATTGTATAATCTCCTAAATAAAGTAGGTTCTTGGACCCTGACTAAGTGTCCCTGTTTATTAGATACAGGGACTTTTAACTAAGATCCAGGATCTGTGTCAGATCCTTGGGTACTATATATTATATATTCACACATCTACTTAAAGTATAACGCTTTCATAGAATTATTTTTTATGCCTACATTGGTCAAAGAAACAAAAAGGATCCTGTTTCGTTAAAATTCGTTGATGCAACAGAAATAAAATTTCAACCCTGCTGTCATATGAAAGCATGACCGTATGTTTTTTTTACTTTAGATGTTGCTATTTAATAATAAATAAACTCCAACAAATATCTAAAATTGCCACACCCACACGCTAACTGGGGTATAGACGGTCGTCCTAAAACAATGTACCCAGCAACCCAGCATTGAAAGCTTTTATAAGGGTTTCTCTTTTTTTTTAAATTAGAAAACAAAAACATAATTCTAATTTATAATTCGTTAAAAACACTCATCCCATTTCTAAATTCAAACTTCTCATGTTTATCCACATTTCAATCAAATTCTCTACATTGCGCTTCATAAATTGTAAATTCTAAAGCATTTATTAGTTTTATAAAGGATCCCCTTTTTTTAATTATTAGGAAATAATATAAACCTAACTCTAATTAACTTTTAAAATTTGTACGTACGTTTCGTTAAAAAACACTCAACCCGTTTCTAAATTCAAACTTCTCATATTTTTCCACATTTCAAGCGCATTCTCTACTTAGCGCTACGTAAGTTCTAAAGCGCAGTCAGCCCACCTTCGTTACAGCAAACAGCAACAGTTACATTCGGGACCTGTAGCCACGTTCCTCGCTCCTCTTCACTCAAGAGCCCTGCAAGCTTCGCAGTAAAAAATCTCCAGCTCTAATTGGATTGCCTTTTATTAGCGTAATAAAATTGGATTTACTCAAACCGGACGCGTTTTGACGCTTGTTTCGCTATTCCCCAATGGCATATTTGGATGAGCTTTTTTAAGGTAATCATCAGTTTGGATTGGCAAAGGCAATATTATAGCTGTGTTGAGAGTCTTCTAAATTGCTTCTAAAGAGTCTGAATTCAAAACATTAATAATGAATGTTAGTATTAAGGAGTCAGGTGGTTCTTTCGTTTTAGTGAGTCTCAAGGTCAAAATATTTATAAGTATTATAAATTAAAGAAAACTATTTTCAATTTTCAATTCTACCATAGATAGATAGCTAGATAAACTCTTTATTGACATCAAGATGACGAAATACAAAACAGGAAAGCTTATAAATAAATTACAATGTGCGGTCTTATCGCTAAAAAGCGATCTCTTCCAGACAACATTTGCCATCTATATTTTTAAAATATCTAAACTATTGAAACATGGACAATATGGACATGGACATGGGTGAGAGAATGTCTGTTTTATATTTTTTTCTAACAGAAAAAGTACAATTTTGAAAATTAAAATATTTCATAAAATATCTAAAAGTTATTATTAAAATGTCAAATATCCATTTTGTAGATCGGCTGTTAAAAATTAATTGCTACCTAGTATTATAACCCACATGAAATAAATGACGAGCGATCATTTAAGTTCCGAACAGTAATCTACGTCAAATTAAATACTGTCACACTGCATAAGTTCAATCAAAAATATCAAAAACCTAAATCGATTCACTGCCGTAAAAATGCATAGATCAAAAATAGCATCGCTCGGGACCGCGCTTTACTCCGCATATTTAATTAAAATCCACGAAAAGTCTGCGCGGAATAAATCGGTATTATTGGAAGCAGTTAATTGGCCGTCGTTAATCACAGCTTGCGCAGTTGGTGCCTTCAATATTAATCATACACTCGTTATCTGCAATCTGGATCAACCGAACACTAGTTAAATCGAGAGTAATTTCGGCTCGATCGACTTTGAGTGATCGTTAAAATCCACGCTACTTTCAATCGTGTTTTTTCACGACAATCATTGGATTTGTTTAAGTTATTTGTGTGATTGTGTACAAACAAATCATTGCTATACCAGGGCCAATTGCCATTGGAAATCTGGTTTAGATTGTGAATGTATTCGACAGGCTAATTTTTAGCAGTTACGAAATATGTATAAAATTGACTCGATCAGGTTTATTGGTAGGCGAGTTATTTGCGAATTTTATTAGTGACAATTTCCGTTGAAACAGACATACCGAGTAAAAACTTGGCAACGTTGTTTATGCGAGAACAAAAATAAAGTCACAAATGCGTCGTCGTTAGAGAATGAATGAGCAGGGTCAATTCATTGAATGCAGTGCACTGCGTTCCGTATTTGCAGTATGAAAGGCAGGTACGGAATAATGCGCTCGCGGTGGGCTTGGTTTCTTCCCTCACTAATTGCTTCCGAGGCCTGCGATCTACCCATTGTCGGTCGCCCAACTCTGTTTTAATGAAGCGCACTTTGAATCTTTTCTACGTTAACGGAGCCCGGCGTTAACCAAGGTAAAGCAATTTTAAACTTTCCACCGACACGGAAGAAAATGGTCGGGAAAGTTTGACTGCTCTTAATTATTGTCAGTTGATTATCGTGGCCATTTTGCTAGTTGGAGGGAGAAACTCCATTATTGTATGTCTTGAGACTTGAGATAAGTTTAAATATGGTGCTAGATAAGTTTTTAAAGCTACATTGATAGTTGAACTATCGCCGTAGCTTTTGCATTAACTTGAGCATTTATGAAGTTTTTATTAGCAAATTTTTATCGTTTTATTACCAACTATTTGAGACGTTACGGGATCAATAGATTCCTTGAGGAATGCAAATTCACCAGTAGTGTACCCATTGTGTTGCAGATGCCTATAGTGACGATGACTACTTACCATCAGGTGGGCCGTCTGCTAGTTTGCATTAGTACTCGTATATAAAAAAATGTTTTTATTATTTTTCCTTGAATTTAATATTGCGCGCGATATGAAAAAAAAAGGTTTTCTGTTTTAGATCCTTATCTATATTTGCCTTTGTCTATTTGCCACCGCTTTCCTGTTTAAAGTGATGAATAGATTTCGCTGAAATCACACTTCACACTAATATTATAAAGGCAAAAGTTTGTATGTGTGTATGTTTGTTACTCCTTCACGCTCTCAAACGGCTGAATTGATTTTGATGAAATTCGGCACCAAGATAGCTTATGCACTAGATTAACTTATAGGCTACATTTTATCCCGGAAAAGTGAAATTTTCCTGTGGGATGAGTAAACGCAACTAGTTTGGTATAAAAATTATTGTTTGGAATCTGGGAGAATACTTTTTATCATACTGCACGCATATAAAGTTTCGGGCTAAAGAGCTGAAAATATTGAGATAAATGCGTCTTCTCTATTGTTTTTATATATATGATGTAGTTTGCGACCTTGGTTCAACACAGCTCTTTGGGAAATGGATAATGCACTGCCAAACCCGCAATTAAGTATGTGATAAAGTTAGGTTCGCAAGTGATTTCTCCCGGCAGCATTTAATTAGCATTGCCGGCTGAACACTGATTACCAAATTACTGGTTAAATTACTGACATTATGCAAAGCAATTTAATGCGGTTGGAATACCAAACTAAACAAGCTGTGCACGTCAAAACGTTTGATATTGTTTTGGGCTGGATTATTTGATTGGCGCAGTTTTCGGATCAGCGACGGTAAATATATGTCGCTTTTAAATACTAATGGGTCTTACGCAATCGTACTAGTGGACTAGGTGCTAAGACTTTTCTGCAAATTTCGTCTAGATAGGTATACCGCCGCTTTGCCAGTTACTCTGCTGCTAATCAGTAGTGTGCAACTACTACTTGCGTTCCAATTTGAACGGCATTGTAGCTAGTGAAATTAATGAGCAAATGAAACTTATGACCTGATCTCACAGTCTAGTATTAATTTTCTGGATTGGGCTGATGACGTGAATTGCAGTGCAGTGTCATACGAAACATTAGTATATTTTAGAGTTTTGAGTGCCACTGCAACTGCTGTGTTGCTTATGTAAGGTTATTCGGATTTAGTATTAAATTGATGGATAAAGTGGCAACACTAAGAAAAAAGTAAAAAAATGTAAGATGGTGGCGAGGGCGGGCATTCGGGGCCAGGCAGAAGAATTGTAAGATACCTGCAACAATCGGATGGAAAATAAACGTGTGTGTGTTTCAAAAGAAGAGTTTTACTACACTTAACATCAAGCGAACGACTAGCTCGTCATGTCATTTCTTAACATGAAAAATTTTAACAAAACCAGTTCCAGTACCAGTTCGTCTCTTAATTAATAATAACAAAATTATATTTCACATTACTTTTTTACCTTTGGTTTGTAACTTAGAATGTTAGAAACACTTTATTTTTAATAGTATATAATTAGATACTCACTTTAAGGCGATAGTTAGGAATCAGTTACCTACTAAATATCTTAAGTTACATCTCTCTGTTCTGTTTTCGTTATATTTCTTATTAATTTGTGGTCAGCGTTGTTGGTACACTAACTACCTACATTCTAATGCTTATACTATTTTAAGTTTATGTTTGTTGTGTACTGCTTGTTGATCCTAAATAAATAAAAAAAAATTACACTGAAATTTGGTACACTTCTACTGGTATATTCTCCCGTTTGTCAAAGATCTAATGGCAGCCATTATATCAGCAGCGTTAGAATCGTCGGAGAACTTTACCTGCCCTTTTGGCTCCGGTTTTGATACCGAGTAAAAAACTAATGGAATTCTTCCAGTGCACATAGTCTTCTCGATTCTCTTCTCCAGGCATCGGCCCACATACGAGGCTCTTACCCTAGAAATGTCCTTGAGCTAGCTACCCTCACTTTTCGCAGTTAGGTGTTTTATGGGCCCGAACTGTCATACGATAACGCTACACTTGAGAACAATAGCATTAACCCTTTAAAAATGACTATCTACGTAAATAACTGTTTTTTTGATGAAAGCTACTGATTAACTAGCCTAAAAATCACTATTAACTAACTATAGTCTAGTCGAGAAGTTGATTTTCTGCGAATAATAGTTACGTAAAACGTAAAACAACACGATCTAGCCGAACGAGGAACGTCTTCGCCCATAATAAAATTATCCTATCCTCTCTAGTTTCCAGTTAGTCTCTTAATTAAATTATACTACATTCAGTGCTCAAATTCCTCTCAATCATAATCAATGACGTCGTGAGTCAAGATGTTAACATGTCCCACATTACGTTACACGTTTCCTTTAATATCGTGGATCACAAGTAGAGGGCGATAATTCCGTCTATGTAAATCATGCGTGAGACAGAGTGTCGGGGATACTTTATAACTGTCACAGTTCCTTTACCTTTAAAATCTATTCGATTACACAGATTGTATTTTAAGATTTCTACTAATTTGGTAGATTTACTAACCCATAACAACACTAATAAAAATGAGGTGTTTTTATCAATGTTCATTATTTAACTAAATAAAAAAAACTTATATGCTATGGAAATGCGTAAAGTCAAAGTTAAAGTCAAAGGATTTTATTTCAAATGGCCTATTTATAGCACTTTAACAAGTCGAAAAGTCATAGAGAGATGAACGACCGAATTTAACATTCTTTAATCGAAAAAAGTGAGGTGTGCTGGCGTCTCTATTCACACAAAAAGAATTACAGTAAAACTAAAAATATCGCGAAACTCATTAAAACTTTCCGTAGTTCGCATAAAAAATTAAAAACAAAAAACTAGCTACTCCGAAACTTAGCACGAATCTTTTCGCTTTAACGACTTTTGTTACTCTGAAAAATATTTCAACTTCAAAATCGGCTTTTGAAATACAATAAACATTTTATACCGTGTTTTTTACTCATGGTCTTTTATTTTGGACAACGACAACCTCATAACCTACGCAAAAGTGCACCTCAATTAGGTGTTGCATCAATTATTTTACTAGAAGATAGGACTCTTCTTCAAAGTTTGTTTAGTACTTTCAAAGTTTTAGGTAGGTACCGCTGCTTTGCCAGTTATTCTGCCGCCAAGCGTATGTGTGTTCCGGTCTGAAGGAAAGCTAGTGAAATGACTGGCAAATAACTTCATGGCTTGATCTCGCAGCCATAGTAATCTTATTACTAGACTGCTGATACTGTCTCAGGATAACGTGCTGCGCAATGCGGTGTCAAGCGAAACTTCATACTTTAAAGTTCCGAGTGCCACCGCAACTGTTACATGGGTGGCTGAGATGCTTAAACTTGTCAAGTCATTCATTATCATAAAAAATTTACTTAACAGGCATAACCATAATAAGATTTAGGAAAAGATGTGTTAAACGAAGTGCACGGACTTCGGAAGCTTCGAAAAGTGTAATGTGTATTTTGCCTATCCACGCGCACCCATTTCAAACACTTCGCTCCCCTTTCTCCGCTCCGCTCACACATAGAACGTGCGGCTCTTAATATAACTACTCGAGCGGAAAATCCGATATCTCAAGCCGAACATTGATGAGCGCTCAAATATTCATGAGGATCTTTGTACGGCGCAAAATGACGGGTGTCACCGTTCACCATATGAGAGTGCAATGCGGGCTGGCGAGATGTCTGACGGGATACCGCCGGATACTTCTGTGAAAAGTATGAAATATGGATTCATCTGATTATAAAAACGTTTTGTTATATAAAACAATCTAAACAAACGTTTATGTTGCATGATTTTAAAAGCGATTGCTATTAATTTATTTTAGTAATTTGTGAGAAATATTCACATAACATATTCACACACATAATTTCAAAGTTCTCATTGTCTTCATTTTGTATTTTTGCATAGCAGCTACAGACCTTACTCGAATTTGACAAACCTTTCAAAAGTGAATTCTGCTACGTAGGTACTAAGACACATGACATTTCTACATAGTGATTATTTTTTTTATGGTCGTAGAATCGTAGTGCAGTACTTACAGACTTTGAAAAATATTTGCTTTTTACCCAGTGCCACTTTAATTTGATAATTCAGTAAACCATGTCAGTACTTGATATTTTTCGAACAATTTCTCAAACTAAATTAACAAATGGAAAATAAGAAGTAACACGATATGCTTTAACCATAGACTACAGCTTAGGAAAGATTGGACAATTTAGTTACCAGTTCAACTCAAGTCTAAACTGGATTTAAAGTAACCATGCGTGCTAAGCCGTTGAAAATGGAAACCTGTCGAGAACCCTCAAAGGAATACGACTCGAACCACTGCATTTGCTAACCAAAATATTTACGAGGAATGGTTTCCGTACATTTGGAACCAACTTTCTAGTGAGATTTGAATTTCAGTCACAGTGAAGGAAAGTTTAGAATTTACGAAGTAATTTAAGATAGATTTACGTACTTATTCAATACAAAATATGAGTCACAAAACAGAGTTTTTAAGAGTTGTTCATGAGATCGGTGGGGTGATCACGGAACTTTAATTGCAATGCAACAGAAGAAATTTAATTCCTAATTTAATATAGATAAATTTTGATAACATTTGCATCTTTATTTACGTATATTATTTTGTACTTGGCTACCACAATAATTTGATATTGATACTGTAGCCAGTGAAATTACTGGGCAATTGAGACTTTATGGTCTGATCTCACAGTCGAGTAATCTTATTACCAGACTGTGCTGATATCTCAGGATGATGGGCGCAGTGCAGTGTCGCACGAAACTTTATATTTAAGAGTTCAGGGTGATACTGTTCTGTTATGGGCAAATGTGTCGTTTAACAGCAGGTGAACGACTAGCTCGTCACATCATTCATTAACATTTCAAAAAAGTTATTCAAAGTTTCTTAAGATTTGTTTTTTACCTTTAAATTGGCATTACTCTGCAATATTCCAACAGTTTGATAAAGAACAGTGATCTTTGTATAAAATTTATTCAATTATGATTGTTTAAGAGATATCAGTCAGCTGGTCCAATATTAATCATGAATTGATTGACCAAATAGCCACGTACCATGAAAGCTTTTCATGAGTTTGACAGGTTGTGATTAGGGCATAATTTATGCAGTAACTCTATTATTACTGTTAGCAATAAATTTTGCATCTACTGATAGATAAGATAATGAGTAACAGTAACAAAGTTACAGTCACCACGCCTTAACAATAAAGATAAGGTTAAGACATTGTTAGCAGTTAGTGTTCCTATGGGTTGCCTAATTATTCAAATTTTTCTATCGATTTCCAAATATGGAGGTGGTTATTGATTATGTTCTTTTATATGTTTAATTACCTTATAACTCTATCATTTAACTGCTTGGAACATTTTTACTTTCATTTGAAAGGATACATAACAACGATAACTTTCAGACTCATAAAAACAAAATTGATAAAAAAAGGTTTAAATGTTCGGTTTTTAAATCAATATGTTCGAGTATATTTCAGTATAGAGTTAAGGCGATTGAAGTCAGTTTAATTCCTTTTATAGGTTATTATATTACGGCTAATTTAATGAAATAAGATCGAATAAATAAAAATGTACATGGTTAGGTTAAAGTTTACAAGTACCTATAATTCTCGTTGTGAAAATAGAAAAAATACAGATGAAAATATAGTTTTTAAATTATGTTAAAGTTGCCATTCTTTTTTTTATAAATGTACTAAAGTTTACGTTTTTATATCGCATCATGCGTAAGATTTAGTTGATTTTAAACATGCGTGTCATTGCTGTCATTAACTTAAAATGCACAAAACACCCCAAGTGGGACGTCATCGGGTTAGTGCAGGCCTTTAGGGGGAAGTAGGGGAAACGCGAACGCGAGGTAATGCCGAATTCAATGGTTCTAATATGTTAGAAAGAGATAGCCATATTTTACTTGCCGCCATTTCAGAGATCACGCTACTTCTAGTGGCAGTCAACAACAAGAGAGACGCGGACGTACGTACTTATCCAGGTATGCATTTTATACAGATAAAGTAGACAGAAAGTTTGGTTACACAGATAAATAAACCTTATAAAAAATTAAAAACCTCTGTGACCAAATTCCATTGTTTTATTTAAGTTTTCTCTTAGGTGTTCGTTTTTCCCTCACTTTCCTTTAATATCACCCCCATCACATCACACTAACATTATAAAGGCGAAAGTTTGTATGTGTGTTTGTGTGTATGTGTTTATGTTTGTTACTCCTTCACGCTCAAACGGCTGAATGGATTTAGATGAAATTTGACTACTTAGCTTAGACTAAGATAGCTTATACACGGGATTAACATATAGGCTATATTTTATCCCAGAAAACTAAAATTTTCCCGCGGGTTGAGAAAATTATTAAAATACTGTTATCTCCAATTGAAACCGCGGGGCGCAACTAGTTGAGAATAATAATATTATGCTATTCCGTACATTTTAATTTCATTTTTCACAATTTTATAGTAAAATCATACAAACAGTACAAAATACAGGCAATAACTGTATTGCAACATTCAATACAAAACATACTGTATGTTTTGTATTGAATGTTCCAGTAGAGTTGGGCTGGCTATCCTCAGGGGCTTTAAAACTTAGCAACACCTGTTTGTTATATAACTACACAGTGCAGATTAAATCCGGCAGGAATTAGGGGATTGGATTACAAACTGTCGGTTTATTTATTGAACTAGTGGTTTGAATTGTGTCGAATGTAGTTATTGGGAAGCGGGTTAATTTATGTCAGTTGTTATAATAGTTTAAACTAAGTTTATGTTAAATACTTTTAGGTTAAAGAGTGAGGCAGGGTATAACTACAAGGACTATGGTCCCACAAAACCCAGACTCAGAACAAATATTTGCGCCTTTTTTCTACAACTTACCTTTTTTTAGGGGAGAAATGCCCTAGCATGTGTATGTGCCTCGTATGTTGGACTCGAACCCACTAAAAAAATGGATGAGGGATGGGACGAGATGAGATGGTGTCGCGATTGCATTGACCATCTCGCCCCGGCGGTAGGCCCTTCCAGGCCTCTGCGCCAGTGGGTGGGCGCCTTCTACCTCAGTTGCCCACCAGATGTGTGGGGCCATAACTACCTTGGAGACTTGTAACTTCACGCATTGCGCATTCAGTGTTCATATTTTACAAATAAAACTACATGACAATTGAAGGGTTGAGAATAAAAATGGTTTAACTGACAAATTGATAGTTCGAGAAAATTGACTTCAACGGCTTCATTTTAATGTAGAGTGCTTATAAGATAATAGAAAAGGTTTATGTAAGTGTCAGTTACTTGAAAATGTTTTAATTCTATTATAAAATACTAAATATAGTACTAATTCATACAATTACTGTAAAAATATAATATAATAAAATAAATATAATAATGTTTTTATGCTCAGCGAACATTTTTAGACTTAAAATCTCGAGATTTAAGCCTCATTTCGGTATTTTGAGAATGTATTATTATAGATAATTTTACGCTGAATCCAACGATACCCATAAGTCATTTTGTGAAAAAAATCAGATAAACCCTTTTTATTCTCACCCCTTCAATTAACTATATGAAATACGTGATATTCTTTATAACTATAATAATAAATTCATCATCATCATTAACAGCCTGAACATAGCCCCCACTTAGAATGCCATTATGAGTGGCTGCTTGCTTCCTGCATCCATCGGCTTCCCTCGGTTTTAACTAGATCGTCGGTCCACCTAGTGGGGGATTGGTCTACACTGCGTCTGTCACTGGTCACCACTAGAAAACCTTTCTTTCGCGTCGGTTGTCAGTTCTGCCAGCGTTGTGATCCATTGCAACTTGCTGATTCTAAGAGCTATTTCGGTCAGCTCTCTTGCAAATCTTCTCATTTCAGATCTTATCTCGCGGGAAAACACCGAGCAGAGCTTTCTCTACAGCTTGTTGCATGACTTTGAGCTTACTGATGAGGCCATTAAAGGTCTCAGTGCCATAAGTCATCACTGGCAACACACACTATATACTATTATCTATATCTCCACACGAGGTCTTTCAGTCAATTTGTCAGTCAGAAAATTACTTTGTCTGCATAAACAGCTTACTTAATAATCACCCACTGACATTTCGCATAAATTAAAACTACAGTCAAACTCATAGAAGGGTAATGATAATTTTAGCCAATATTTATGAATACTAATGCACTCTATTCCTATACAAAACCTGACTACAAAAATAAGGTATCTAAGTCAGCATTAAATTTGGCTGGCATAATAATTAAGTAACAGGCACTTCAAGGTTGTAAAGGCTGTATTGGATAGCCTAATAGCTGGCAATTTTGCAACAACCAGATCTAGTTTTCTAGCCTAAAGTCAAAGTACTAACTATTTAGGGCTTGTGTCATAATATTGGATCTTATAATATAGGCGCCTAAGGAATTTCACACTGAACTGGTCAACAGTAGATTGTTAATATTTGTTTCTAAGTTTGGTGATAAATAAGCTATTACAATTAACACCTGGTTGGGTTTGGGTTATTTGAAGCTATGCACTAAACGTACTTAGAGGAAATGTTATTCTCGTGGTGGAGTTGTGCGTAAAGCTTTTTTTTTTTACTTCGACATTTCTTTGCACTACGAGTATTGTATTAAATCTATTTTAAGGGGAGAAGCCATGGCTGCTGAAATACAGTGTAAAACTATTTCAGGAGTCTAGAGACCCTTACAACACAATATGTTAAACTTTTATGTCAATAAAATGCTAATTGTTTTTATTTGTAGTAAGTATTTTAGCAGAGAAAAAAAATTGTTCCGAGTCTGAGTGTTGTGGGACCATGGTCCTCGTAGTTCCGGGATCCCTAGATAGATGATATAGATTCTGGACCATAACTAGGATACCCTTAGGGTTGCTAAGTGTTGAAATTTAGCTAAACCTAAACATACTGCGCTACAGTACGCATTGAATCATTGTCATTCATTTAAAGATCTATTTAGAATTTCAAATTAAAATCTGGCTTTCAAATTGAATAGCACGTGCTTCGAAACAACTCTTGCGCAATTGCACCAACCAGCAGGTGCCCGCGGGAATTCACAAAACACTCGCATAAACGCTCACCTAAATTACTTTATTAAAATACTTCACAGCAATTAACTCCAATAGCGGTCCGTGATTGTTTTTGCGAAACAATTTCGCCCAGTCGACACTGCGGCCCATTATCCCGTCCGATTAATATCAATCGGGTGCCAGTAATTAGAGAACAGATATGCACGCCATTGCGTGCATATCTTGGTCGTAAAGCATAACTGAAAATGACTTAACTTATCTTTAACCCAATTATGTTAGTTCTTAAAGCTGGACACTGTAATGACTTAAACAGCCTATTCGTTACAGCAAGTGATTGTCAATTTTGTAGGCATGCTGTTTCCGATTGTATAGCGTTTCCGATTCAACTGACCGGATAATATTCTAATAGTATAATAGGAAATCTAGAGCTACTCGAATTAGCTGCCTTTCCAAATTGCAATATTGATAATCTTGCGAAATAGGACCGCTATACAATAATGTAGGCAGTACGTAAATGTCTGTCAGTTAAACAGAGACTGCGCGAACTCTGCAATAAAATATATTAAGCGTGCGATTGTTTTGTAATTGTGATTTTTGTAGTCGTCTTTTAAATATCTATTGAATTTTTAATATAAATTGATCATGCTATTGAATGCGCATTAGTAAGGAATTAGGGTCATATTCATTTTGAACGCTGTTGATTAATCAGCTGCTGTTGATAATAAGGGTTAAAACAAAAATGTAACCTCTAGACCCTAAATTACAATTTAGTCAGCCTACGCTTCGTTAAAAAACACGGAATATGAAAAATATATTTTAGTGTATTACCATTTTTATTGCTTTTTTTTTCTTTCTTAAAATGGCTAGGCTGATTACGAAGAAACTTTGCGTTCAGGTAAAGAACAATACTGTGACTAATATAGTGACACTTTTTAATTCGGAAAATTAAGACTGTCCGAGAAAAAAAAAGGTTCATTGTGAGTGAATTCGCAAAGTGCTTCTCAAGACTAAAGCATACCTAACTATCTTTTTATATATAATATGATCACAACGGAAGACATAATAGTGCCTGGTACTATTAATACTTACGGAAGACTTAATTGTATGGTATGCCCTACTAATTTAGTGACATATAAGAAAAGTCAATTTTCAAATTATTTTAAGTTTGTATTAAGATATAGAACTGTTTCCTACAATAAACAAACTGTGGGAGTATTCGTCGAGGTTAGTGGCAGGGTGCCCGCACCCAAAGGTTTGAGCTTTTGGAGCAGTTGGCCTTTAATCGGACAAGTTTTGGCTGGGCCGTTCTGCTAACCTATTACTTAACTGGAGTTTTGATCACGGTATGCTGTTCCATTGTACAGAAGCGACGGTAAAGGTAAATTGGCTAAATCATAATTAACACAAAACACGAAACACAGTTACAAAGATTCAGCTAACGTATTTACATCCGTAAGCATCAAGCTTAAAATCGCTTTTTGATATTAAAGACTTTTTAAAGATGGACACAAGAATCCAAGATGGTGGATTCAAGATGGCAGCCATTTTGAAGATTGGTGGGATGTGACAGATTTTTTCATCAACTTTTTTGGTATCCTAGATTCTAATACGATAAAAACATTATTTATACCACTTTTAAAGATGGCCATTAATCGCAATTACTGTTCATCAACCTGCTATCATGAACAAATGGCTTATCAAAAGGCGTGACATGTTAAAACCATTGAACTATTTATTCAATCAAATAGATATATAATTTGATTAGCTTTGCGTGCCGTAGAATTTCATTCCAAATACTAATATATAGCTGCCGAAATGTCATTCTAACTGAACCAGACCCTGGAGATTGGTGTACTACATAAATGTACCCATAATTTTACAAGCTACTGCTAAATATCAGACATTCAAACCATGCAATGCAAATATTTTTGAAGCAAATCATATTCTTTTCAAATTTTTAATTTTTAATTTATGTAATTAGTATTTCAGAAATAGTTATAATGCTGTACTGACATACTAACTCTGTTCTCACGGAATCACAGATATAATTACAATATAATAGACATAAAAGAAGGGACAATACCTCATTGTATTTTGTATATAATATTATATTGTATGTGACTGTATATCCACGCATAGATAAATTACCTGCGAGATAGAATAGTGGTCAAAAAAAAGTGTTCTACCCTCTCAGTTGTTTCCGCCGAGCTACAACATGGGGCACAAGACCGACGGGTAAAACATTTAGGTAGATAAGAGGTAGGCAATACATCGGCAGTGCCCCTGGTGTTGCAGGTTTCTATAAGCGACGATAACTGATTACCATCAGGTGAACCAACGTCTTGTTTGTCTGAAAGAAAATGACTATAAAGTTAGGCGTAAGCGTAAGCGCGAGTAAAGGCGGAAGGGCGGAATTCGAACTCGTTCTTACAACGGTAAAGGATTTAGTATTGTGAGGAAATGGAAATGTTATTGTCTATGGCATACACTTTTTTCACGTGGGACCACTCCCACAGGTCCGTATCCCTGTAGTAGGAACGAATTTTTTATCAGCAAGATTTTGATCTTTGCGAATCTTTTAATCGTCATTGGGAGGGCATTTAAAAGATTTTACGAAGGCATTAGATATCCAATCAACAAAAGATGTGGCATCTATTTCAGAGACACCTCTTAGTTTCAAGGCTCGAAGGGTTGGAAAAGCAAAGCATTTCAAATTGAGACGTACAACACGCAAAACATTGTCAAGGATGGCGCTGTAATTCCACATAAGGCCTAAACAGGAAACCGCTAGAACAGTACAACGTTTCACAGTACCTGATCACGCGTAACTAGCGTCAGTATTGTGGTACAATAGCACGTGCATAAATCAATTAGCGACGACAAAATGGAGATTGTTTTACCTACTGCCACCCGTCGCTATTGGTTGGTCGTAGGTTTGTTGACAAGGGTTTTGGTGCAGAGCTTTGTTTTAGGACTTGAAAGCAGTTGGTAACTAAGTGTGCCTTAGCAATTATGAGGCATTGTAAATTGACTTTTAACGATATGTACTAAGATTTACTACTTAAGTAAGAAAATTCTAATATAGACTTTGTTTCTGTGGCTTAAGGCCAAAATGCATTTTTGCTCATTGTTTTATATTTTAAAAAATCCGTAAGAAAGATAAGAATAAGGTCTGAAAATTTTAGGTTTTTATTTTTAGTTTAGTATTTTTTTTAGAATAAATAAAATAAGTATATTACATTTCATTCATTTCATTTCATTTCAAAACATTAGTTTTTGATTTTTGATTGTTGACACTTTTATTTTTACACAGTCTAAGTCAAATTCAAGTCAGAAATTATTATAATATAAATTAATGTTTAAGGTATTGCAATAAGCTGAATTCACAAATTAATAATGTTGGATCAACAAATCACAAGCTCGTAAAAAATGTTAGAATCTAGCTTAGTGCCATTTATTATTGATCAAGACATTTTAATGAGTACTGTTAAAAATAAACCATGCATTATTGAACACACGTTTCACCTGCAAACACCTGTACTAATTAATTTATAGCAAACATGAGACATTCTACGTTTTCGATAAATAAAAAAATTAAGAACTAATTGACACTACTGCCTGTGTGAACATTTTTAACCAAAAGCCTATTGTACCAAGCCCTTACCAGACCTTTAATGCATAGGTATAGTATATCATTAATGCCCGAAACAGGGTCAAGTAAATGGTAGAATTTAAAAAATAATTAATGAAACATAATATTTAACGTTACATTACCTAACTGGGGCTTGGTTTTTGTCAAATTGATTTAATTCTATTAAAACTTGCCATAGTAAATAGATTTATTACCGCAGGACGAATTTTTGTCAATCTATATTACGAGTTACTGTGAGTGACTGATGACTGACAGACAATTACGTACAGCCCAAATAGTAAATAAAAAATGAGTATGCTTTAAACCACACGACTGAAATAAAACTTCTTTAGTTTAGCTCCATCTATCAGCCGGTACAACTTTGTTTTTGCTTTGTTTAATGTTAATGTCGCCAACTTGACAATTGTAAATTTTCATTTTACCGGACATACCAACATAATAATAAAAAAATTTACTTTGTCACGTTGTCAATGGAGATCTACGTAAACCAACTTCAACTTCCGTTCCCCTCGCATTCACTAGCTTACTCTCCAAGTCGAGCGTACGTATAGAAGCTTAACTTCAATAATTTAATAAATTTAGTGGTACAGCATCTTTTTTAACTATTAGATAAGCTTGCGTTTAACCCTTTGACTAAGTTTGACCAGGTTTTCCTGATATTAAGGGACAATTTGGTCACCGTTGTAGCACGCTCGCTTCTAGAAACCTTTCACTCTCCTCTTGAAAGCATCCATAGCTATTTGGAAATACAGACTGTGGTAAAGTTCCACTTATAAGAAGTTATAATCATAAGAATCGTGTAGTTTGTGTTTTAGTTCGAAGTTTCGTTAATTTGTAATAATAATAATAATAAATTTGTAATAATAATAATAATACCGCCCAACGATCACATACATAGATCCTGAGCCCTAACTAGGATTCCCTATGTCTAGGGAGCCATGAACTATAAGGGCCATGATCCCACAACACCCAAACACAGAACAAGTATTCGCGCTTTTTTTTTCATTGCACAAAATACTTGTCCTGCCGCGGGAATTGAACCCACCGCCTCCGGGTCATGACCCAATCTGCTCAACCATCACATCACGACGCTGTCAAAAGAGGTGTAATACCCGCACATACGCCCTAACTACTTGTATAGATAACAATACAGTATAAACTTACGGCTTCCACCATGTAGACGCCACAATATACTCCAGTACTACTGACCACCTCTCTCATTTATCACCACCACAACCACCACCTTTGGAGCTGGCTCCTCCGTGTAATCTCTTACATGTGAGACCTACCAGAGCTCGTAGCGACCTTGCCAGTGGCTGCATTTGATATTACAATCGAATTAAAATGCTTGGTAATATTATGGTGACGAGATGCTGTAAATCCGGTCATTCGGTGGTGGATGAAAGCTGCATCGAGACTTGAATTTTGGAAGGTGTCTTCCTTTTATGGTGTAAGGTTATGTTTTATAAGTATTTTTAGAAGTTTAATTAGTACTTGAATCTTGGTACTAAAGGCAAATGGAAAGTCTTTATTTTATGAACGTGAGTGAAACCGCAAGCTACTTCTAGTATTAAAATAAACTTGCAGTACGTTTTGGGTCCAACATAAAAGCTATTACATGAATTATGTATTAAGGTCTCAGGGACCTTAAAAGTATGTAACGTCGTGTAACTCTTGTTACATATTCCATTGTGGCCTAAAAATGGATACGTTTAATGTGAGCGGATACTAAGGACAAAAAGTTGCTAGATAACAGTTTGTGGACTGTGAATTTGAAAAGCAAAATTGACCGGTTTTTGTAACATTAACAATAAGCTACTGGCTGTCCATAAATAACAATAAAAATCAATTTACAATTGGTAAATGACAATTTAAAAATAGTACTTGACCGGTATATGCGTTCATAAATCATAAGTTAAGTTAAGGTTTTAGAACCACTTAAATAGATTCTATTTGCACATTAACTAAACACATTAACACCCAGACTGAGAACAAGTCTTTGCGCTTTTTTTCTGCCCCATTTCCCTGCACCCATTTCAAACTCTTAGGGGTGGAATTTCGTAAAATCCTTTCTTAGTAGACTTTACAAAGCAGACCCTCCAAATTTCAAGTCTCTATGACCCTAAGACCAGCGGCTTAGGGTGTGCGTTGATATCTTCTTCTAAATATGTATAACTCAAATCTAAATTTAATCTAATTTTCATTGACAGGAGTAAGGTAGTGCTCGCACAAGATAATATTTATACATTTATTAGTCACGAACTCTAGATCCAAAAAAAAAACGTGAATCCTTAAGACTGAAAATTTAATATTAAAATTTAAAAAATTTAATCTTACTTGAGAAATTATCAATTGACACTGGCTAAATACATAAAAGTGTGGAGCTAAAACAAAAACAAAAAAAATAATTGTGCAGCATAAAGTAATTTGAATTTTGCTGTAACTTTATACTCCGTATTAAATAATATCAAAGCTACGTGCAGTGCGAAATACTTTAACACTAATGCCACTCCTACTACATAGCAGTAATTATCTCTGTGCAATTTCATGCAAATGCTATTAAGACTTGATTACTTCTACTGTGAGACTGAACAACTAACGATGTTGAGGTAGGTAATAGTCTTCGTTAACAACCCAAAGACCAATGTAATCCATTGTAGTAGTAACCAGTTTTAATTATGAATAACCAATTACAAAATATGTTTTAGTCATCATCAGCTGAAGACGTTTACTGCTGAGCGTAAATCTCCCTTAATACAATGTTAATAATAGGCTTAATTCATAAATATAAAAAATTATCTAACAAAAAGCACGGACCCAGGTGTCTGTGGAAATGCAGATTAATAAAAAAAAAAAATCTCCCTTAATATTAGGTCTTTACCTATGAAATTGCCGTTTTGTTTGAAAAAAGTTAAAGTATTTTTTTTCGAACTTATTTCTTTTATTCAAAGTAATCACCCCTGCAATCAATGCATCTTTGCCAACGCTGTGGCCGTTTATGGATGCCCTTCTTGAAAAAATCAGCAGGACGGGAGACAACAAACTCTTCAAAGGCGTTTTGTACTGCCTCTCGGGAATTGAATTTTTTTCCCGCTAAAAAGTTGTCCAAATTTTGGAAAAAGTTATAGTCGGTAGGCGCAAGATCTGGTGAGTATGGCGGATGAGGGAGAGCTTCCAAACCCAACTCATGCAGCTTAGAGACGGTCTGTTGTGCAGTATGGGGTCGCGCGTTATCGTGAAGTAGCAGTGGAGACGACCGATTGACCAAAGCTGGTTGCAGACGTGCGAGTTTCGCCATCATTGTGGTCAGTTCTTCAATGTACACATCTGCAGTAATGCTCTCGCCGTTTTGTAAAAAGCTATGATGAATCACACCAGCACTAGACCACCAAACTGTGACCATCACCTTTCTAGGGGTCATTTTTCGTTTTGCACATTGCTTTGGTACTGAACCAGGATCTAACCAACTTGCTGAGCGCTTTCGATTTGCAAAAAGAATCCATTTTTCGTCGCACGTAACAATTCGGTTCAAAATTCCTTTATTTCTGTGCCTGTTAAGCAGCGCAAGGCAAGTCTCGACGCGTACGTTGCGCTGGCGATCGTTAAGTTCGTGGGGCACCCATCTATCAAGCTTTTTTATCTTGCCAATCTGTCGCAAATGGACCAATATTGTTTTAACATCAAAAGCTGCTGCCAGCTCAGCTGTAGATTGAGATTCATCACCTTCCACAATCGCCTTTAATTCATCATTGTTGACCAAAGTTTCCGGACGACCACGAGGTTAATTTTTCAAGTCAAAATTCCCAGAACGGAACCGAGCTAACCAATAACGGGTTGTACGTTCGTTTGTACAGTTCTCTCCGTAAACGCCGTTGATGTTACGTGTCGTTTGTGCCGCGTTGGTGCCACGACGGAACTCATATTCCATAATTACACGAAATTTCAAAGTATCCATTATGAGGAAAAATGTTGAAATGTAATGAAAATACAACGCTAATCAATAAACAAAAGACTTATATTGTAAATAGAATGTCATATTTTTAAAACAAAATTAATTTGAATTTAGAATTCATAGCCAATCAAAACTTTTTTTTTGTTTGAAAAAGTCTGTACTGCAATACGGCAATTTCATAGGTAAAGACCTATTATTAAGTTCCACCTTGAACGGCTGCTCGCCTCCTGCATTCAACGGTTTTCCGCGGTTTTGACCAGGGGGATGATCACGAAACTTTGATTGCAATGCAACAGGAGATATTTCCATACTAATATTGCACATAAACTGCGTATTGAAACTGTCAAATCCATACAAATTTGTGTTTCTATCTGTTGCAATCGAGTTACGTTATCACCCAGCAGGTCGGCGGTTCTATATGTGTTCTACCTAGCAGGAGGCTAGTCTGAATCTTCCGGCTTATGATCGCTATTCGAAGGGATAAGAAAGAAATTTCTTCCCCATCGGTTGGCGATTCTGCGAGCAATTTTGCCTGCCCATTGCCATTTCAACTTGCAAATTTTAAATGGTATATCGGTGTTAGTGTTCTGTTCATTTAGGATCTTATCTCACAATAAAATCCTGAACATAGCTCTCTCCTTAACTCGTTGCGTGACTTTGAGGCTACTTTGAGCTACTAATGAGGCCAATAGTAGATAAGAAATATTTTACTATTATTTATTACTTATTATTATTATTTATATAATATTTTATTATATTGGTTTAGTACTTAACTGACAGAAATGTGTTTTGAAATTGGCTGCTGTGCGTGAAGCGATATAGGTCTTCACAGGCATCGTGAAAAGCTGAATCAGTTTATAAGTGCCGTATCAAAAAAAAATAACGACGGAATTAAAACACAAATTAATTGAGAACGTCCAGCCGATGTGGAGGCAAAATGTATTCTGAATATTACCTTACTGCTCTATTTGACCTGGTCAGCATTATTGTATTGTGCCTACAAACTCCTTGATAACTTCAGCCGGATCAGTTCACGTCGGCCGGACAAATTCACGTCAGGGTCACCACTTTGGCTGTATGCCTATGCTATTCCTATGGTGATTAGAAGCAAGTGGTGACCCTAAATAATATTAAATGTCTTTAGTATATAGTAACTTTATTCTTGATTTCGCGTAGGTACATACAAGTTGGTATATCGAATGCAAGCTGACGACTGAGGCGTCGACAATTTTACTACAATTACAAATATGGAAAAGGAATTCTGGCACAATTGCACATAGCTTCTGCTGAGTGTGCCCTCTCTCAACAATATAGGAGTGCGAGGGGGATGCTATTCAATTTAAAGTTGTTTGTTTTCATGATTCTAGTTCTATGTTTTTGAAAAATAAAATTCAATCGAAATGTACTCCTTACAATTCTGGTTGAATAAGCCTACCGAGATTAATGTTCTTAATGATAAAACTGTCACCCAGAAACATTATAGTAAAACAAATAAACTTCTGTTGCGCTTTACACGGTGGCTTGTTTGGTAAAAATAGCACAACTACAGCTGATCATTTAAGTTAACCAACTGTGTTTTAAGCCGTTTATTATACGACATTAAAATAAAACCAATCATGCTTTTATAGTCGGATAAAATGGAGTATTAAA
The DNA here is from genome assembly GCA_905220475.3 of Ennomos fuscantarius. Classification (NCBI taxonomy): domain Eukaryota; kingdom Metazoa; phylum Arthropoda; class Insecta; order Lepidoptera; family Geometridae; genus Ennomos; species Ennomos fuscantarius. The sequence continues at coordinate 5,084,115 of HG992029.1, forward strand.
TAGGTGGTTTTGAATTCGGAGTGTTTGTACTATTAGGTATACCTACCATATTGTTTATTTCAATCGGTGTATATTAGTTATCCTTACTTACTAATATTATCAACGTTCAACAAAAGTTTGTATGTATGATTATACGTTTGTTACTCTTTCAGGCAAAAACTACTGAATGAATTTTAATGAAACTTGGAATGCAGATAGTTTATACGTTGGGTTAAGATATAAGATACTTTTTATCTACGGGTGAAACCGGCAGGGCGCTACTAGTATTAAGATATGAATCATTTTTTCCGGTTTTAAATGAGCTCAAGAACCATCTTCAGAATTATAAAATCACTAGCTGCGCCCCGCGGTTGCACCCACGGATAAAAAGTATTTTAATTATTTCCTCACCCCATGGGAAAATTTCACTTTTCCGGGATAAAATGTAGCCTATATGTTAATCCAATTTATACGCTATCTTAGTACCGAATTTCATCCAAACCCGTTCAGCCGTTTGAGCGTGAAGGAGTACCAAACATACACACATACAAACTTTCGCCTTTATAATATTAGTGTGACGTGATTATAAAATCTTTGATAGTTAAAAAATTAATTTAAAATCCTAGAAATCTAGAACATTACCTTAAATCTTTGTTTTCCTTAAATATCACATGTGGAGTTAGTTTGAACACAACAAGTACAAACTTCAGATATAGCGTATAGCAGTTAAAACTGTAACCCCCCAGGATCGCCAACAAGTTTGATTCTTGTTTGCGCAAACGAACGTGGGTGTACAAAGAGCAATGCGGGCTGGAACACCTACAATCCTACATAGTAGCCTCACTTCTTGATTTATATTTCCATTATGGACTTTCACAGCAACATTGGTTTATTTGATGAGCCCATGGGCGTGAAATAGATTCATATAATGTGACAATATTTCTTGCATGCAGATAAAGTACATTTTTAATTGAAATATATACACCCATTCACGTTTCTTACAATCAACATAGTGCTCCAAATCTCGCGTTCCCAACTTATTAGAAATAATTCCATTTGAAAAAAGAGTCCAACTGACTTCAATCCCACCGCTTTTGTGAATCACAAAAATGAGAACATCATCAATGTAGTTGAAGCTGAACTACACATTATTAAAGATAACCCAAAAACTAGCCATCAGATCTTGATCAAATTAAAATAGGACACGAAAAACACCAGTTTTCAAATACAAAAAAAAATATCAATATCTGTTCACCCATTCGAAAGTTCTGATGAAACAATTCAATTGAAAAAACTCTCCTTTCCTCCTTTTGAAGTTGGTTGAAAAAGGCCAATTATATGCCTAATCAAACTGAACTGTTTTATAGCATAGTATAATGACTGGCCCGATAGCTCAGTTGGTAGTAGCCCTGCCTTCTGTACTGAGGGTTGTGGGTTCGATTCCCACCCAGGACAAACATTTGTGTGATGAACATTGGTGTTTGTTCTGTGTCTGGGTGTTATATTGTAGTATATGTATGTATTTACAAACAAAAAGTATTTAAGTATTGTATCAGTTATCTGGTTCCCATAGTACAAGCTTTGCTTAGTTTGGGGATAGATGGCGCTGTGTGAAATATCCACACATATTTATTTATTTATAGTATTAGGTAAGTATTATATCTGTGACTGAAGTAAAAACTAAAATTAGTCACCATTTTTTTTTTATGTTACTGAATGATATAACGAGCTAGTCGTTCACCTGATGTAAAGCGCCACGGCCGCCCATAACAGAACAGTGTCACTCGGAACTCTAAAACATAGAGTTTCGCGCGACACTGCACTGCGCACATCATCCTGAGACATCAGCACAGTCTGGTAATAAGATTACTCGACTGTGAGATCAGATCATAAAGTCTCAATTGCCCAGTAATTTTACTAGCTAATTCATAATAATTTCACCTTTCTGCAGAAATGCTAAATTATGTTGAAAATTTGACATAGTTTTTATTTAACCTCTTTAGTCTAAAATAAGTTCTACGCCACTCGCGTTTCTCGCGCAGCCGGAACTCTCATGGACGTGTGCATAAAGAGATTTTTATTAAATTTTCACCAGTCAAGCATCATGGACGCCTCTTCGTCACGTTCATGAGACAGTTTTTCGTTTTACCAACAGGTTTTTCATTTCATGTTTGTTTTTTCAACGCCCTTTGAGACATTTCTTACAGTGTTTTACCTTTCTAGGTTTCATTGCATTTATGCCTCTTTAGGCATGCGAATAAGCTGTTGGGAAACCAAAATCTCTATTTTGGTTTTAATGCATGGGTTTTGAAAGCTAAGTTTTTTTTTTTTCTTGTCTTTTAATTTATTGTCATTCTAAATAAGTTGCTGTGTTATAATTTAAATGTTATCGCAATACATTACATCATTAGCCTTTAAACGCACACTGCTAAACATAGGCCTCCCCAGTTGAAGGGGGTGTTTTACATAATCACCATACTTGGCTGGGTATTTATCGCAGTAGATTATTGGCAATGCTGCCCTAGGAGAATGCTGCTGCCCATTCCCTAGATATTCCCTTAATCGGATCTTACGACACTCACGGTAAAGATAGAGTAGTCCTATTATTATGCCTGGGACCACACGAATATATACTAGGATGCAACACATACCTAAATGCACAAACTTACTATTATAATTTACTAGTTGCGCCCCGCGGTTTTACCCGTGGATAAAAAGTATTTTAATTATTTGCTCATCCCACGGGAACATTTCCCTTTTCCGCGATGAAATGTAGCCTATATGTTAATCAAGTGTATAAGCTATCTTGGTACCGAATTTCATCAAAATCGATTCAACCGTTTGAGCGTGAAAGAGTAACAAACATACACACAAACACACATACACACATACAAACTTTCGCCTTTATAATATTAGTGTGATTTGTTTCTTTAACTGCTTTTTAACCAAACAATTTTACCAATGTAAGAAACTAGGATTTAGGATGGCTTACACACTCGCAATCTAATTATATAGGCAAATAATAAACGACATTGACAATGTAGGATAGAGACAGTTACTTAAATTCAACTTACGGGTGAATATTATTTTAGACACAAACAATCTACAAGATTACTTAATAATAACAAACTTTAATTTAATAGACATTATTAATATTGCCATATTAATAAAATTAGAATTCATATGAGTGAATAGAAAAAGTATGATGTAATAAAATATATAAAATGATCATTAAATACAGGTACATAAAACATAAAATAGCAATTCATTACTGTACGTTAGATATAATAACATGTAAAGGTTGTCAAACTATCAAAAGTATACCCCAATGGTTAAAAAACAAAAAAGCTAACCTTTGAAACATGACAATTACTGGGCAAATGAGACTTTATGACCTAATCTCAGTCTAGTAATCTTATTGCTAGACTGTGCTGATATCTCAGAATGACGTGCGCAGTGCAGTGTCACGCGAAACTATAATTTAGAGTTTCAAGTGTTACTGTAACTGATATGGGCAGTCGTGTTGCTTAACATCAGGCGAGCGACTAGCTCGTCATGTCATATCGTAATATAAAAAAAAGAAAAATAAATCTTATTATAAAAGCATTTCTATCGTTTGGAGAATTTCAACTGAATTCAAAGGTTTTGGTAATATAAATTATAGTCACGAAGAAAAACTACCAACATTTGATGGCAATTTAATCAATTTTTTTGATAAAAAGATATTTCAGGATCCACTCGATAACATTATTACACAACTTCTACATCAAAAAAAGGTTTAACTACTGTTTAGAAATCCCTGAAATAATATCCTACCCGGCTTGATTGATAATAATTGTTATTCCATAGCTGTTGCTTGTTCAGATGATCTAATTAACGTCGTAGGTACCTAAACAATAATATTAATTAACGATAATTGAATTGGGATGTCGTACTTTGCATCTAACTTGATATAGCGCAGTTTAGTAGGGCGGTATGCCGCCTCCTTTGATGATAACTGTCGCAGTTAATTAGACCTTTGGGTATTATTCGTAACTATAAAGGCTAGCACAATAGTTATATTAAAGCTATGTTGGAAGCCTTTGAGCAGGCAAATAGTATTGATTAGGTCTTACAACTTTACTATAAAAGAAACCATTTTACTTTGCAATGCAATGCTGCGCAACACATCACAGCGTAGCATAACTCAATGCTGATTAGTAAATGCCAAAAGTTCCAAACTTTTATTATTATTTATGAAAAGTCCGATAGCGTATTTGATATAATCAACGCAAGTTTTTTGTAATGTGAAGGAATGACATGAGCTAACCGTTCGCCTGATGTTAAGCGACACGGTTGCCCATATCAGTTGCAGTGTCACTTGAAACTCTAAAGTATACGTTTCGCGTGACACTGCGCTGCGCACGTCATCCGAGATTAGTAATAAGATTACTAGACTGTGATATTAGTTCATAAAGTCTCAATTGCCCAGTAATTTTACTAGCTACAATGCCGGAACACAGCAGTGCTTGCACATTACTGCTTGGCGGCAGAATAACTGGCACTTCGGTGGTACCTACCTAGACGAGCTTGGCAGAAAAGTCCTAGCACTTAAACATATTTCTGCTGATTCCTACATTGTTGCCTCGTATATTATTTATTGTAGTTGCCACATCATCATCTTAACTTTATGGCCGCAAATAAAGTACAATGTTCAAAATTATATCTCACTTTGTAAACCGGCTACATTGTTATACGTTTTATGATATTTTTAGCCTTTGATAAATATCGTTAAGATACGTTATGATATAGGTATTGACTTTTGTGATGCACTCAACCCAATAGTTTTAGCAAAATATCTGAATAAATATATAGTAGGTATACGTCATGATGAATATAATGTGGCTCGACAGAGAAAAGCAAAACAATTGTTTTAATGGATTGTTGCAAATTGAATTTATTTACTGTTATTATTAATATAAACTGCACTTAATAACAATTAACACATAATCTGATTTTTATCAATAATTTGACGTTATTTGTTATGCTGTTATATAAATTATTGATGTACTCAGCCTACTCAACCTTTAATAAGGTGACTTTTAAACACAACAATTTTATATCACCAAAAGTATCCAACCGATCATTCAAATGTCGTAATTTTTAGGTTAGGTTTTTCGAAGTTGGGTTGAATTGTTTTTCCTGGCGCGCTATTGCACCAGAGTTTTCGGTTGAACAGTAAAAGCGAACAGTTTCTTAGTCTTGGTTTGCTACTATGTATATTGAAGAATAAAAAATAGTAATACATTATAAGAGGTGCTCTTAGTGTTATTTACCACCCATCTATCTTCGAAGAGTACAAATAAAATGTTAATGAGTACGCATCTATGTTCTTGTTAGTCTAAGCCCATATGTTTTGAGTGACAATTGTTAACTGGTGTGGCGAGTTATAGCTGACATTATAGTCGTACTAAATTGTTGTGTAAGTGAGTGTTACTACTTACTGTTTCAGCCACTATATATAAAATAAGTGAGTTCTGTCCTCAGATAAGAATAATGAAGATGAAATATTAATTTATCTTAATATCGTATCTAAGTATCGTATATCAGTTATGACTGGCCCGATAGCTCAGTTGGTAATAACTCTGCCTTCTGAACTGTGGGTTGTGGGTTCGATTCCCACCCAGGACAAACATTTTTGTGATGAACATAGGTGTTTGTTCTGTGTCTGGGTGTTATATTGTATTCTGTGTATGTATTTACAAACAAAAAGTATCTAAGTATTGTATCAGTTATTTGGTTTGGTGGCTTTGCTTAGTTTTGGGCTACATGGCGTTGTGTGATATGTCCACACATATTATTATTATTATAGTTATAATTAATTTATATATCTGTGCAAAAATTAAGACTATTAGTAGTACGCAACGAGCAAATTTATTTTTACTTCCACCGCTGATGTTGAATCGAGCAAACGAAGGACTCTATTATCAAAGGCGCGAGATTCGAAAACCTTTACTCTCAATTGTCACTTACAACTTTACAGCTCAGCAACGAGAACAAGTAAAAAATACGCAAAACTATAACAGAAAAAAACTTTTTTAGCGTTTTGCGAAAGTGTTATTTCTAGCCTACTTCTTTTCTACCAATTAGTATAACTCGCTGTTATCGCAGATAAGAAGAAAAATACAGCAAAATAAATATAAAATAGGCATATTCAATTTTGTTCTCAGACTTTTGGCGGAAACGCAAAAATGTTCTGTTAATGTGAATGCGCAAAAATTAAGACTATTTGTAGTACGCAAACAGTTGACAAATAAATTAGTATCTGAGACCTCTTACTATTATTCGAAATTGGAGGAAATTTGAAATACTAGTACGCACACATTCTTTCAAGCAAGTTTTATCCTGCCGGTAAATAGCGTTTTTTATTTTACTGAACCAATTTGACTGAAAAAGGTATGAATAACATTTAATGATAATGATGAATGAAAAAAATCTCTCCGCGGAATCTACCTGGGTTGCGGGTAAAACCGCGGGGCATCACTAGTATATCATAAACAATGACGATTATACTCATTAAAACTATCGTGAAATATTATAGTCAGACAGATGGACATAATGAAACAAAAGGGTCCGGTAACAACTATGAACCTTAAAAACTATCTTTGCATAAACACGCGTTTACCTTTCAATTACAATTTTAAGCCTCCACCGGCAAACATTATCTATATTATCCATGGTAATTTAATGTTATTAACTAACTCAAACTTGTGTAAATTTAAGTATTATTAATGGTCTGTTATTAACCATTAAGTGTTCATAACCGTTTATAAGTAAAAAGTAAAAAAGATTGATCAAATAAAAGCCTACCATCACACTATCACACTAATATTATAAAGGCGAAAGTTTGTATGTGTGTATGTTTGTTATTCTTTCGCACTCAAACGGCTGAATGAATTTGGATGAAATTCAGTACCAAGATAGCAAAATAAAACAAGCAAATCAAAATGAGGACCCCCTCTTTTTTGAAGCAAATTGAAAATAAATTATGCCAATCAGCGTCCATAATACAAGTTATGCTTAGTTTGGGGCTAGATGACGCTTTATAACCACGTATATTTATTTATATAAGAAGCATTAATATATTTTTATTTAAGTTTAAACGACTCCATCAATGAGTCACTTCTACAGGTTACAGCATAAGGACACATCACAATAATTACTGATACAAAATCCACATAAACGTAAAAGCATAAGCCACATAAGTAAAGTCACATAATTATCCTATTATGAGCGATTACGACGAACTCATGGCATGAGAAAAAAGCATTGCTAGTGGCATATTTACTGTGACTCATTTAATAAACTATTAACTGCATTTAAGTTGAAATGTAGATATTACATAAACGTGTCAGCTTGTGGTTACTTTCAAATTTCAAGCCACATCCTAAGATACAAAGCTTGATAGGTACGCCCTTTGAACTTTATCCCAGAGCTTGGGAATGTAGCCATTGTACTTAGTCCCTACTATGAAATAAAATCATTTTTTGGGTAAAATTAACTGATACATACTTCTTTTTTATACTAACGGGTTAAATATACTGAGGAAGATATGTGCGACTCTGTCTTTAGGCTACGCGGATTTAAATCTCAGTTGATGAAGCTTTTTTAGATCTTAATCCGCATTAGTACTCTGGATTGAAACATTGTTGTGTTATTACTAATGCGTTTTCCCAATATAATTATGTATAGTATAATAAATACTAGGTGGTAGGACTTTATTGCAAAGTTCGTCTAGGTAGGTACCACCGCTTTGCCAGTTATTCTGCCGCCAAGCAGTAGTGCGCAAGCACTGCTGTGTTCCGGTTTGAAGGGGACTGTAGCTAGTGAAATTACTGGGCAAATGAGACTTTATGATCTGATCTCACAGTTTAGTAATCTTATTACTAGATTGTGCTGATGTCTCTGGATGACGTGCGCAGTGCAGTGTCACGCGAACCTCTATACTTTAGAGTTTCGAGTGACACTGCAGCTGATATGGGCAGCCGTGTCATTTAACATCAGGCGAACGGCTAGATCGTCACGAGATTCCTTAACATAAAAAAAAAACAAAAAAAAATAGCTCTCATGAATGTCTGTCTGCACACAAAAATAGGTGCACTGGAGATAGGTAATGGGAAAAACATGTGATTCCCGATTCTCCTTTAAACTTTCAGGGCATATCAGTAGCCATCATTAGACCTGTCCTATTATGGATTGGAGTGTTGGGCAACAAAAGGTGCGGATCAGAGATGACTGCAGCCGAAATAAAAATGCTGGGATATATGTGTGATCTAACAAAATTTACAAACTTATAAATTAGAAATGTGTACGTAAGAGGTCATTAACGGAAAAGTTGAAGAGTAAAGTTTAGCGTAGTACTGTGGTGTCATACGGAAGCATAAAAGTCATGTCACTAAGACGATGACTATGACTATGAATGTTGATGGCAAAAAGGCAGAGGAAGATCGAAAAAAGTGTGGTCGGACTGTGTAAAAAATTATGTGGCAGAAATTGCATTGATTTGAAGAGAAAAACATGCTGCACCGACTCCGTTTAGATAGGACAAGGGTAGGCGGATGATGCTGATAATGAATGTCTATATACGAAGACTAAAAAATAATAGTGGTCAAGGAAACCATAGACCCAAAGCTTTTCGTGACATGATCTTTGTGACCTTTCTTATAGGCCAAGGTCATTCTTAACAAAAGTATGTAACGCTATATACTTGAACGGTTAACAGCAACATTATAGGTCTTTACAAACAGTAACTATAGTACGGGCAAAGACATCGTGACGCGTGAACAATCGGTTTCCGAACTTCCCTGCCACGTTCTGAGTAAATCACTGACTATTAAACGCTTGCGCACTACGCTATATTCAGATTTAAGTAATGCCTATATTCAGGTGTTACCTTGGATGCTTGCTAGCATTGCAAAGAATAGATTCAAAGACACACAGAATGTTTTTTGTATTTTACCAAACTTAGGGTTTTTAATTCTAAGCGTATTTTGTTAAGATTTTTTTGGCAAGTTTTATTAATTCATATTTTATTCAAGTTCTCTAATAGGCGTATAAAAACTGTATCTCCGACGAAAGAGCCCTGATTCCCCCAGCACGGGTTTCGAGCCTAGTGTATGAGCCAGGTGTTCCAATCTCCACCATTATGTAATTTTGCCTTTTGTCAATTTTTTTAAATTTTTTTTTTTCATTTTCGTTCAACACAAATTCTTTTAATTGTTGAAAGAGGTCAACAACCTTTACTAAAAGCGTTTAGGCGTTTTTGAGTGAATGAACGAAGAAGACGAAGTTTTTGGATCAACTCGAAAAATTTGCTTTCATTTTGTGGCATACAATTCGTATTTTGCAAATATATTTACTTTCGTCTTTTTCATTTTTGTTAGATAGGTTCTACAATGTAGTAGTTTAGCTGTATTTACTCTAAAAACCCTATTTTTGAGTTTAAAGAAGAGAGAAATAAAGTTTTTGAGAAATAAAGTTGGTAGCTGTGACTTTTATTTGCCGAATTTGATAATATATGTCAGAAACTCAAACAAGTCTTTTAAGTATGAAGAGAACCGGTCAAGAGGTTGGTTATCAAGGTGTAATGGAAAATATAAGGTCGTGAGGCGAGTATACAGTTCGGAAATAAAACTGTTGCAAAAAAAAAGTTATGCTTGCGAGGTCTACTGTTCACAGAACTATCAGTAGTAAATCATTCAGTTCGAAATCAATTGATCCAGCATTGTGCCAAACCAAAGATTTGCTTGAAGTTTATTTTCTATAACGCACAGAGCTCCGAACTTTGATCAAACCGTTATAGATGCTATAATTCATACGAACTTATATCTAACTACGCCCCTCAAAGCTATCAAACTTCGTCCCGTAGACAATCCAATGGTGAAGTTAGTTTAATGGCGACTTTTGCATGCAAACTTTGTCCACAGATTGTTCGTGCAATGTCAAACTGATCCAGACAATTGGAGCAATTAATCGGTTTTCGTAGTTTGATTTACGCAGCGATATTATCGGAGTTTAACCATGGGTTAGGCTTAACGCCTCAAGCGTTGTTCGTGTTCAGGTAGCTTGAGTAAGTTTGGTAAAGAGTTGTTTGCCGGTGGAGGCTTAAAATAGTAATTGAAAGGTAAACACGTGTTTATGCAAAGATAGTTTTTAAGGTTCATAGTCGTTACCGGACCCTTTTGTTTCGTTATGTCCATCTGTCCGACTATAATGTTTCACGATAGTTTTAATGAGTATAATCGTCATTATTTATGATATACTAGTGATACCCCGCGGTTTTACCCGCAACCCAGGTAGATTCCGCGAAGAGATTTTTTTCATTCATCATTATCATTAAATGTTATTCATACCTTTTTCAGTCAAATTGGTTCAGCAAAATAGAAAACGCTATTTACCGGCAGGATAAAACTTGCCTGCAAAAATGTGTGCGTACTAGTATTTCAAATTTCCTCCGATTTCGAAGAATAGTAAGAGGTCTCAGATACTAATTTATTTGTCAACTGTTTGCGTACTACTAATAGTCTTAATTTTTGCGCATTCACATTAACAGAACATTTTCGTGCTTCCGCCAAAAGTCTGACAACAAAATTGAATATACCTATTTTATATTTATTTTGCTGTATTTTTCTTCTTATCTGTGATAACAACGAGTTATACTAATTGGTAGAAAAGAAGTAGGCTAGAATAAAACACGTTCGCGACACGCTGAAAAAAGTTTTTTCTGTTATAGTTTTTGGTATTTTTTACCTGTTCTCTTTGCTGAGGTGTATAATTGTAAGTGACAATCGAGAGTAAAGGTTTTTGAATCTCGCGCCTTTGATAATAGAGTCCTTCGTTGGCTCAATTCAACATCAGCGCTCGAAGTAAAAATCAAATTTGCTCTCTTGTTGCCAAGTTACTATTTTATATTTGTAACGATATACTTTCAGATTGCTCCGATAGAAATTTTGTCAAGCAAATAAATATATTTTTTATAAATATTTGTGGACATTTCACACATCGCCATCTATCCCCAAACTAAACTAAGCTTTTACTATGGAAACTACCTAGTTTCCATAGTAAAAGCTTAGCTTAGTTATAGCTACCTAGCTGATAGAATACTTAGATATTTTTTGTTTGTAAATACATATATAGAATACAATATAACACTAAGACACGGAACAAACACCTATGTTCATTACAGAAAGGTTTGTTCTGCCTGAGAGTCGAATCCACAACCTACAGTTCAGAAGGCAGAGCCACTAGCAACAGAGCTATCAGGCCAGTCAAAGTAAAAAACTTCACTAGTTTGTTTATTAAATCAAAATGTCTGGAAAAGATAATATGTGATCTAAATTATTTTCGGTATAAATTTGAATGCTGACGTCTTGCATAATAATTGGTTAGAAATGAAAACCTGCACTGGCGTCCTTTTGTCAAATATTCTTTGGATATATTTAGTAATAGGTACTCATTAACTGGTTTAGTATAAGTAGCAATATCCTATACTTATTTGTACTTCGCTGATCTATGGTAATAAATAATAATAATAAATATCTGTGGACATTTCACACAGCGCCATCTATCCCCAAACTAAGCAAAGCTTGTACTATGTGAACCAGATAACGGATACAATACTTATATAATTATATACTTTTAAACTTATGTAAGTACTTTTTGTTTGTAAATACATACTTAGAATACAATATAAACACCCAGACACAGAAAAAACATTGATGCTCATCACACAAATATTTGTCCTGGGTGGGAATCGAACCAATACCAGTAGTTCAGATGGGGTACTACCGACTGAGTTATCGGACCAGTCAATAATAATAATAATTGTAATACCACAGTTATACCATTGTTTAAACTATAAGGAAGCCAATGGAACTCAAAAAATAATGACTTCAAGAAAGTTTAAACTGCTTTGCAGTACAGTACCTACGGCAGTAGAAAAGCGTAGACGTTTGATAAATGCGGAAACAACCTCTAAGCTGGATTTGTTATCCCATATTCCGATATTCCGCTTTGTTCAACCAACTTACCACAAGAAAGTTTCATCATAGAAACAGTAACTCAAGGTTTAAGGTAACAACTAACCATATTTTTTTAGGGACTATTTTCCCCTTCAATATAGTAACCATGAAATAAATAATGATAGCGCTAATAAACAGCATGTATTTATGTTTAACTAGTTACGCCCCGCGGTTTCACCCGCGGATAAAAAGTATTTTAATTATTTGCTCATCCCACGGGAAAAAAATCACTATTTCGGGATAAAATGTAGCCTATATGTTATGTCAGTCCATCCATATCCAGTGTATAAGCTATCTTGGTACTGAATTTCATTCAAATCCATTCAGCCCTTTTTAGCGTGAAAGAGTAACAAACACACATACAAACTTTCGGCTTTATAATATTAGTGTGAAGTGTGATAAAAATACAAGCATACGCGAATATATACATATAGATTAATAAAAAAATATTGAAATAAGAAATGAAGAGGAAGATGTGTGGTGTCCCATTAAGTAAGGGTTTAGGTCCTTTGTGTTTAATACACTTTAATTATTATCAACCCATATTTTTTAAATAATAACCGCAGATTTGATTAAATTACCAAACCTGATGAGTTACAGAGTAAACCTAATCTGAAACAAAATAGGAAGTACTCTCTGCATATTGAAGAGATGCATAAGAACTGAGTTACTGCTAATCAAAATTTATTACAACGGCTGAACGTATAACAAAAGCCGTTGAACTTCCTCGCGTGGCGATATTTTGCCAAGTTCCTGATAACCTGTAAAGTACTCGAGTACCTAATTCCTGGCAGCGGAGATCAAAGCAAATAGTAAGCGCCTGAAGGCTGAACCACTATTATTATGACAGGAGCTAAAATCTTGTAATTTTTTGTTATCTCATTAATGTTTAGTTACAATTTCTTTTTTTGCTGCTCTCTGCTGGGACATGGGTCTTCTTTCAGAAAGAGTCATAACTCGCCATGTTGGCCAAGTTTTGGACGATGGAAGACACAATATTATAATGTTCTCAGATGATGTATTCTTGAACATGCTTGTTTCGTCACGATGTTTCATTCACCGTTGTAAGAGCGTCCAAATTCCACACATTTGTCAAGTCATTTGTGCAGGGCAGGGCGGTAATTTAACCTAAGTGATTCGGTTCTAAGGTCGCAATTGCTACCGCTGAGCTACTCGCTATTGGTAATGGATCATGCATAGGCATGTAGATCATTCTTATAATAAATTCACGCGTGGGCTTTATTATGTTGTAACGCCTCCGCACCTTGTCATTATTCATTTGCCGTCATGTAATTCATTTTTCTTATCTAAATATAAAATCTCCAATCACGTGGGGAAAATTTCCTCGTACGTGTTGTTCTTATTTTGTCCTCATCCATCATTATAGAAGGCCGCAGGTGTCTATTGTTTAGCCTTTTGTGTAAAATTGTTTAATGCTTTCTATAAATAGAGTACGCTTTGGTTACTTGTTTAAAATTTACAAAAAATAATAATAATAATAGTAAATAATGATGTGATCAAATGATGATAAACGCGCTTTTTTACAGTCATCTATGACAATTTCCATGGTTTCATACAATTAATCACGTCCAAATCTGACCATATCAGTTTAGGAACAGCTACATCTTCTGGAAGACACCTCCTACCTCCTATAAGCTTTGGCTACTATAAACCAAAATATTCACATAATTACTATAAGGACAGCCTCTGTGGTGTGATGGATGAGCAGGACAAGTATTTGTGCACATAAAAAAAGCGCAAATACTTGATTTGTGTCTGGGTGTTAAGGAACCATGGTCCTCGTAGTTCTTGGGTCCCTAGATACAGGGAATCCTAGTTACGGTCCAGGATCTATGTATGTGATCTTTGGGAGTTATAATTATATTTTTATTATTAAAGACGTCTTATCCAATAGAACTTAGAACTCTAGTTTTCAAGTATACGATTGATCGAAAACACAAACTTATTCATTTTTCATCAATAGCTGGACGACGTCCACTGCTGAACTCAGGATTCTCCATGAAATCTCACTTTGGACGCATATCATAGCTTTTGCACATAACTACCACACTTGGCCAAGAGGTGATCCTATTCTCCCACCGCCAAGACCACACGGCCAAAATTATTGTGCAAGTGTAAATGGACAGATATCGACTTAGCCACTATATCCAGCAGATGTGTCCGGCTAACCCGGACGTGTTCATAAGACGAACTAAATAGGTACCTACTTAGATAACTATCATGCTACGCCTGCGATCGTATCGACTCTTCTAATCAGTTGAGAGCGTGGTCAGTACTAGAGTCCGATGTAAACTTGTCGTAATAGAAATAGAATCTCATTTCCTTCACCAAAACCTCGAGCACATTATAGTAATTTTAACCTGGTCTCCGATGACTTCGACTCCACTACCATGTACTGTCATCATCACTTCAAACTGTTGTGAAAGCTATTGTATATCATGTAAAATAAAATCGTGAACAATAGATACTTAAGTACCTATATTTAACATATTAGTTCCCATGACAATACCTGGAGTACTTCCATTCAATTGCTTATTGAATGGAATAATAGAAAACCTTTTTGTCCAATTTTATTGTCCCTAATACTAGTCTGCTAACTTCGGATATCTATATAGAGACACGACGGTTTTTATAGTCGTATGTAGGTGTATTTTTACAAACTGTTTCCAGTGATTTTCCTGTGTATTATTTATACTTTAACACTCCCTTTGAAGGATTGTGGGAGCTTAGTAGATGACCTTAAATAACCGTACACAATAAAAGATCTTGCGAAATATGTTCAAGGCCCAGGAGTTTGAAGCCTGATTGATTATCGCCCGTCAGTCTGCCAGTGAGAGCTTACTCTATCCTAATATTAGATTTTCTTAGTACTCCTTCAATTTGTAACTGAATAGTCCTTGGTTGTACCACCGAATAAATAATCTTGTTTATGTACCTATTCTATACCACGTCCATTTTAAATCTGAATTCGCTGACGAACTCTCATACATCCAAATTGGCTCCTCAAAGCTTGTTAGAAGCAGAGGCGGTCCGTAGAAACGGGATCCGGTTTCGAATTGAATATTCAAGTCCTTTTATTGCTTAGTGTATTGTAAATAAACCGTTGCTTTTTGTGAAAGTTTCAAATGCTTTGTTTAAAAAATTTAAAAATAGTTATTTTTCTATGATTATCTACATGTAAGTAATTATTTATATTTTAACATTTAGGCCAGAATAATGGCAAAATATAGGCAAAACCAAAGGAGGTTTACGTAACGTATTAATTTGGAAAATAAAAAGCATCTGATAAAATTGAAGGGGTGAGAACAAAAAAAGTTTAACTGATTTTTTTCACAAAATGACTTATGGGTATCGTTGGATTCAGCGTGAAATTATCTATAATAATACATACCAAAATGAGGCTTAAATTTCGAGATTTTGAGTCTAAAAACGGTTTATCTGTCACAGGAATACAGTTCGCTTAGTACCTATAAAAACATTATTATATTTATTTTATTATATTATATTTCTAGAGTAATTGTGTGAATTAGAACTATATTTGTATTTTAAAATAGAATTAAAACATTTTAGTAACTGAAACTTACATAAACCTTTTCTATTACCTTATAAGCACTATACATTAAAATGAAGCCGTTGAAGTTTAAAGTCATTTTTCTCGAAACTATCAATTTGACAGTTAAACCCTTTTATTCTCAACCCTTCAATTATGACGAAATACAACCCAGGTTACCCGGAGTTGTTTAAGTGAAGAGTGAATGGGTATTTACTAGACAAGCGACTACCATCGACGGTACCACATCCTATATAGCTTCCCTTCAGGTGAGATTATAGTTTAAACGCTAATTTAGGCAATCATCAAAACGATGCTTTCAAAGACTGCCTTTTTGGGAAATAAAGATCATAAATTACAAAGTTAAATATCCATGAATAATTTGTGATTAATATGTACTTATATTCATCCATACACCCACGTTCACTCACAAAACTCTTATTTATATTTAAAAAATTAGTGTGCTTTAGATCACGTGACTGAAGTAAAACTTCTATACGAAACGTAACTCTCTCTCTCTTTCTATGTTCACTAACTTATACCTCCCTTTCAACTTCCGTACGGCTCGCCTTATCAATTTTCGTAACGCTCTTGTCGCGCATTCACCAGCTTACTCCCCAAGTCAAGCATGCGTAAATAAATTTTACTTCAAAAATATATTTATAAAATGCTATATATAAAGTACAATAAATTGGTAAGTATGATCGAATCTTTATGTTTTAGCAATCCGCTTCAGTTACTACAATTTTTATTACACCACAACATGATTACGTAAAGTCGTAGTATAATTCCAAATTGTTATTTCTGTGCAGGCAGGCAAATGGATGTTTATGATGCCAATATACTGGAACGTTCGTACCGTAAACTAAAATTTACTAGACTATGCTTTTTCTCTTTTTTATCACCAGTCCATTTTATGCATGTCCATAAAAAACCAATTCGTATCGACGCTTTCATAGACTTGCAGGATGTTATTTAAAACCAGCAGGTTCGTTTCCGATGCCAGTTCTTTAATTGGTGCTATTTTTTTTGTGATAGCTTATTAGTTTTTTACCTGCGTGTATTCTATGAAAGTATTTGACTATAGTATATAAATATTAGTTAATTTTACACACAAAATCTTTCGCATTAATAATATAATATGTATTCAAAGATTGATTAGTATTAGTGGGATTAATAAGTTTTTTTTTTTTATATTGCAATAAACTTTTTCGTGTTAGTATTCAAAATCACTGCAATAGTTGGCGTTCATAATGTTTTTGTGGTAAAAACAATAAAACTTAATAATAAAAAAATAATTAATATTTAAAAAATAAGGCAAAAGAAGCTTGGCACTTGTAAATATTTGAATATTATTACTTTTGATTGGCTTGCATTTGACCACTGTTTCACCATGCGGTCGACGATGAAACACGCTTGTCTAGAAGATACCGGTTCACTATTGCCTTGAAAAACTTCCAGACTATATTTTCCAGCAAATAGTCACTATTCCTTTGCCATCGGCGCAATAAATGTTAAAGGGAACATAAATACATAATTATATGGAATAATAAACAATAATTAGTAATCCACTATAAATTTACATAAGCACGAGTCAATAAGTATACTTAATTAAAAACAAATGAATCAATTATAACACCACCTCATTATAATTATTTGACTTTAATTAAAAACAAAAAACTAGTATGTCCAATTAAACGCTTATCATGTAAGTTAATGATGCTGTTTAAAGTGTGAATTATGTATTAAGTTACGTTATCTTATATATCAATCACAACATCTAAGTATATAAATAAGGTTGTTGTTTTAAGCTATCGAATTCAGTTATAAAAAAAAAGAGTGAACGTATGCGGAAAAGAATGTCAATATCCACTTAATTTGTATCATTTTGTACCATTAATATATATATAATCAGCATAATCTAAGTAATTATTATCATAAATAATGCAATCAAAAAAGTGTCAAGTAAAACAATATACAAAATTTTAGGGACAATTAAATTTATAAACCAAAACGTCTTATAAACATTCAATTTGTAAGAAATCCGCTTAAACAAGCAAAACTTTCGCTCAAGAAAACTCCAAAGTACTTTATCCCTAATATGTATGCATTAAATTACACACAGGTTGTTATATGCACAACAAACTTCACCTCTAGCGCCTTACTATGAGATATTTGCATTATTCAAAATGTCGGGTACTCTTGTTATATTTGCACTCAAAACTTTGGATAAACCATTCAAGTAGATGCCGAGAAAATAATATAAGTTTTGTGGTAGTTTGAATATGTTATGTTGCGCTACGGGATTATACTTGTCGCAGCGCTGCTTTATGAAACAACATTGTTAAGCCCTGAATGTCAGCCATGTAAGAAGGTTGCAAAGTTAATGTATTTACAACAGGCAAACGTATTCTGAAACTGAACTATTCAGTTAATGAACGCTGTTTGTGTGCAACTTTTGAACCCGCTTTCTATTACTTACTACTGCATTTAAGGGCTACTCGCTATAACTGAGAATGACTTTTAGTAATTAGTGTATTTGGAATAGTTTTACATGCAACTATTTAAGAATAAAGATACTGTATTAGGTAATATAGTCATTTAACACAAAAACATAAATCGTATTATTTTACAAATACGATTTATCTGAAATCGTTAATGTAACCCTGCCTTCTGAGCTGTAGGTTGTGGGTTCAATTTCCACCCAGGACAAACATTTGTGTGATGAATGTTTGTTCTGTGTCTGGGTGGTATATTGTATTTTATGTATATATTTACAAAAAAAGGCTAGATGGCGCTGTGTGAAATAACCATAAATATTCATTTCTTACAACTGCGTTTAAAGGTCCCACGCGCTATACTTAAGAATATATTATAGTTGGTTGAAGTTGAATTCTATTGGCAATCAATGTATTACTTACAATTATATAAGAATAAAGAAATTGTGTTAGGCATATAGTCAAATATAGTCAACACAAATAGATAAATCGTATTCTTTCAAAACATATATTAGTAAATAATTGCTATACAGTAAAAGTCAAAGATTGAAACGCATCAAGAAGAATAAGCGCATAAATATCATATTAGAGGTTTTTTGGTACCACGTAGCATAATACATTCCGTCTCTAATCAAACGTCGATAGGTAGGTGTCAATAGGTGTAAGGTATTGATTGATTATATCCAATGTTCGACTAATGCAAATTCCGTGTAATCAGCGTCAATCGTGGCTAATTCACTGCGAAGGCAAACGGCAAAGTAATTCAATAAAATTATAATTTTTTTAAATTCAATTTTGTTTCTTGTGAATAATTTATCTACCTATAGATATGATCATATATAACTGCATTTACCTTTATCTTCTTCAACAGCCTGAAGACGTCCAGTGCTGAACATAGACCCCCCTCGAGCGCCACTTTTACTGGCTGCTTGCCTCCTGCATCAAATGGCTCTCCATGATTGATGGTTACCTTGACGCTTACTTTTGCACTATGATATACATCTACGCTACGATAGGACTGCCCATTGTAACACTAGATTTTGTTTTTCATCTGCATTTCCACAGATACTTCGGTCCGTGCTTTTTGTTAAATTATTTTTATATTTATAAATTTAGCTTATTATTAACACGAATATATACAATAGTGGAAGGACAATACAGCCAATAACAAAAACATTAGTACTTATTTCTAATTGCGCATACACCACGAGCAAACCAGCTTCCGCAAGGAGCACACTAATTTACCACTATATGTAACACTAGTTTAAAAGGTTTCCTTCATTTTCTTAAATTAAGGACTGGCATGACGAGTTAACCATTCGCCTGATGTAAAGCGACGCGGCTACCATATCAGTTGCAGTGCTACTTGGAAGTCTAAAGTATAGAGTTTCGCGTGACATAGCACTACGTCGTCCTGAGATATCAGCACAGTCTAATAAGATTACTAGATTGTTAGATCAGGCCACAAAGTATCATTTGCTTAGTAATTTCACTAGCTACAGTGCCACACAGCTGTGCTTGCACACTACTGCTTGGCGACAGAATAACTGGCAAAGCGGTTGTACCTACCTAGACGAACTTTGCAGAAAAGTCCTACCACCTAGTAAATTCATAATACCTTTATATATATTTAATTGATGCGAAAATTAAGAGTTTTAGATCTATCTACGAACTAACAAGTAGTCAAAGTATAGCAATACTTTAGGAGTAAAAGCTTTCACCAATTTTTTTTGTGTATTGGCTCCACACTTTTGTGTATTTAGCCAGTGTCAAGTGATTGATAATTTATCAAGTTAATTCTATTTCACACAGATATGTGTCAAGTCACAGTCGAAGTCATCAAGTCAAGTCATAGTCTAGTCATACTCCTAGTAAAGTGGTGGCAACTTTACTAGAAGCTTCTATGGAGTTTTGGAAACAACACAGAAAGATCATCATCATTATGCCATTTTCCCACACTGATGCCTGTAATCCAGCACTTAACGAATAAAATGCCACCGAGTTTATGCACTAACACTGAAAATAACACAAGTTTTTGAAAATAATACAATGTGATGCGATCTTTCTCGTTTTCCCGCCAAAACTCTTCACCAATTTTAAGTCAAAAATTACATAAAACTTAAGTAAAAGTAAAGGCTCATTCATGTTTAATTTATTGCAAAAAACGCTCCAATTTTATTATATTATTTGCCCTTGGCGTGACATTATTACACAAAGCAATTTTGCTACGTTGAAAACAACGAATAACTTGGGACTTATTCATGAAAATATAATTTGATCATTTATTAGTGCCTTTGCAGACATATTTTCACTTTGTTTACTTCATATAATGTCTTTCAATATTGATACAATATCGTAGTCTTATATGATTGTAATACTACGCTGCCATCCTTGTTTTTCAACTCCTGGTGTAGTATAAAAACTGTGTGCTAGCTAATTACTCATACAATTAAACTTGGGAGTCTTTAAGAGAAGAGTGAACAGATGGATGATCATGAAACTTTGATTGCAATGCAACAGAAGAAATTTCCATACATAAACTGTGTATTCATACTGTCAAATCCATACAAATTTGTGTTTCTGAATGTTGCAATCGAGTTACGTGATCGCCCAGCTGGTGTCTTATAGGCAAGCATGTCCCATCGTTGACCATGTCATTCACGTGTCACGCCTTCGGGGGTAATCATAAAACTTTGATTGCAATGCAAAAGGAGAAATTTCCATACTAACAATGCACATTAATTGCGTACTAGAACTGTGAAATCCATACAAGCTTGTGTTTCTATTGGTTGCAATCGAGTAACATAATAGCCGAGCAGGTGACACAGTGGTCAAAACTCTATACATTGTTAAACATAAATAAAAATATCGGATCTTATCTCGCAGGGAAACACCAAGCATAACTCTCTCCATAGCACGCTTTTTTTTAGATAAAATACATTTTTTTTTCTTATTTACACTTTTATTAATTTATATTTATTAAAAAGTTTACACAATTCTTAATTGAAATGTATTTATTATTTTTTAGTTTGTGTTTCTATAATGTAAAGCGTGTATTTTTTACAGTTATTTTTTTTGGTTTATATATAAAAATGTGTTTTTTAATAGTTTTTCATCAAATTAGTGTATAGTCATCGGTCTTTCGACAAATCGCGGCCGAATTTCATTCAAACTTTACAAAGTTTGAATGAAATTCGGCCTCGTAAAGTAGGTCAAAATAGCGCCCAAAGGAGTCGGTTACAAACATACATAATATACATACAAACATAATTGTGTGAAATTGATAAGTGAAAGAAAACGTAATTAAAAAATGAAGTATGTTAGTAATTATACCGCTCCTTTTGCGGTTGAATATGTTCCTTTATATATTCAACTTTACCTACCTGCCTTAATAGGCCAACTTTGTGAGGGCCAATTGCCAAACTATCCCACTAAATATTGGGGCCGAACCTAACAATATAGTTTCATTGTGGCCAGCAAAAACTGGCTTAATTTATAGTTAGACCTTAGAGGGTGGGATAATAATGGATAGCCAGATGATGTATCAAAGTTCCGTGAACATTCTTCATTAGGGTTATAATGTGGGATATAGTTCGAGGTTTTTGTTGTTTTCGTTTGAAATTTATATACGCCACTAAGAATTAAACCTTAACTTTCGTAACTGCGTTTATTATAACTTTATTGTCTAATGTTGAATTTCGCACTTAAATAACATTCAATAATAATAATAATATAACACCCAACGATCACATACATAGATCCTGGACACTTACTAGGATTCCCTGTGCCTAAGGACCCAGCAACTACGAGGACCCCCAGACCCAGACTCAGAACAAGTATTTGCGCTTTTTTTCACAAATACTTATCCTGCTGCGGGTATCGAACCCGCTGCCTTCGGGTTATGAGCCGATCTGCTCAAGAGCACACCAAAGAGGCTGTCAAATAGAATAAGAAACGAAGAAAAAGGAAAGAACACTTGCTTTTCTCGTGTAGGCTCGCGTAGGTGTAGGGTAGGAGATCAGCCCTACCACCAGAAATTTGAAGCCACCCGCCAGGTGCTAGGCATATGTGACGTGCATTCCAAGTCACGGTATCTTTCAGTTGTGAATTCACTTTTTGCTAGCGGTTATTACTTGAATCCGTCAGCGAACTTTGCTTAACTTTACCAATCGGTTAAGAATGGATAGTCAAGATCCACTAAGAGTGCTACTTTAAGCGTTATTTGAACACTGAAAACCATTTACCGGGCTAATAGCCCTGGAGAAAGCTTTTAGGATAAAAATTATTTGTTATTTTCTACATTTAAAGGAGGTACCTTGGATTTATTTTTCTCAATAAAAAATTGTATGATGTATGATGCATGAAATTATCACTTCAACGTTACTGAATAGAACGGCTAAAATAGTCACGCTATTGCAAGATAGTTTAATTGGTCAGCCCAACCGTTTTACACATAATTGACAGCTACGATTTACTACTGCTTCATTTTGTATAATATTTGGGTAGTGGTGATTATCAGGTATTAAAGGTACAGTGGAGTTTGACAACATTTACCCTGAAATAAGGTGTATATTATCTTGTATACGTAAAATCGAATAGATTACTGAAGGTAATATTTTGGTCAGATTAAAATTTGGGTGTACTGGAAAAAGTATTAAGCTACTCGTGTTTTGTTTGAGTAGTACATAGCTATAAATTTTTTTATTTCAATATATATAACTCAAAGGTGACTGACTGATTGACTGACTGACATAGAGATCTATCAACGTACAGTCCAAACCACTGGACGGATCGGGCTGAAATTTGGCATGCAGGTAGATGTCATGACGTAGGCATCTGCTAAGAAAGGATTTTTCGAAATCCACCCTTAAGAGTGAAATGAGTGGTTGAATTATTTTCCCATAGGCCACGCCGCGGGCGAAGCTGCGGGCAGAAGCTCGTTGAGCCTAAGTTGAACCTAAAAAAGCAATATTCTATTCGATCTCAATCGCTCGATAAAGTTAAGCAAAGTTTATCGTGGGATGACCGCCACAGAAATAATTTGCGATCCTGTAGCCTGTAGTCCTACTTAATATCGTAACAGGGCGAAGCATTTGCCAATAAAGAAATGGAAGCAAGAACAGCTGAACTGATTTGGATATTTTACTTAACTCGACTGACATTCATATAACAGGGTTCTTTATAAGAGTTCCCGTAGATGATTGGATTTATTGAAGACGTTTCTGCTCAACATAGGCCTCTCCCACAGAGCAACAATTTGAGTGGCTGCTTGCATCCTGCGTCGTTGTTCCACCATTGGCTTACGCTACGTTTCCCAACACGTGCACTTGCCACTCCAGAACCGATTTTTTTATTTTGCATTTCCACAGACACCTGGGTCCGTGCTTTTTGTTAGAACCTTTCTGCTTTTTGTTTGAATCTTTCTGCTTTCTGCTTTTTGTTAGAACTCCAGAACCTTTATTCCCCATCGGTAGTCGCCTCTACAAACGATGTAATCTACTCGCTGCCATTTCTTAATTCTTGATAATCCAAAGAGCTTTATCATTATATATGGATCTCTTCGTTTCGGGATCTTATCTCACAAGTAAATCCTGAGTATAGTTCTCTTCAAAGCTTTTTGCGCGACTTTGAGGCTTATTCACTGTGACTCACTAATGAGGCCAATAGAAATAATAATAATATATAATATAATAATAATATAATATGTGTGCCCCAAACTAAGCAAAGCTTGTACTATGGGAACTAGATAACTGATACAATACGTACATACCTTTTTTTTTAAAAATACATACATAGAATACAATATAACACCCAGACACAATAACAGACTACACGCAAACCTCATTATTTTCACTTAAATAATCCAAATTTTCGTTTTCTTATCATCGACCCTAGTTCAGGTTGTTCAATATCCTATAAAAAAGTAATAAAGAAACTCGATTGAGAATTCCCTCAAAACTGAATTTCAATAAAGGCAAGTCAGAGTCAGCGACTTGCGTATTTACGAAGAAAGTTTTCAAAGGGGTAAGGGGAAGAATACCTTCTAATACATCTACTGATTTGGAAAGTACAGGGAAAAGGTGGTGCGTGGTTGTGAGTAATGAAAATCGTCCAATAGGCAGATGTGCCTTTACAAAGCTTTGATAAACTCCTTAAAGGTGGCGTTGATTGTGAAGAAAGTTTGTTTAGCAATACAAATAAGAATGAGTTGATCCAAAAGTATTCAATTGATTAAGTATTTAGATCTGAAGTCACAGTTATAAGTTTAATACCCGTCTTTATACTAAAGTCTATTAAAATACAACTTAGCTATATAAGCAATACTTTCCCCCGGGTTCTCGTATATGTTTGTTGAATTCGTGTCAATTTGGCAAACCAAATACTGAACGCTCATTGGTTGCCTGTTGATCATCGGCTGTATCAACCAATGAGCGTACAGTATTTGGCATATTGACTTGACATGAGTTTGATGAACGTACAAGAAACCGGGGGATATAAATGCGAACTTAGGAGCTATCAAATTATAGTACAGACGGATATTAAGCACTTGAACGAGTAATATTAATTCAGCACAAGACTTCAGCACAATCTAGACTGTAAGATCAGGTCATAGTCTCATTTTCCCAGTAATTTCACTAACTACAGTGCCCTTCAAACCAGAACACAACAGTGCTTGCGCACTTCTGCTTGGTGGTAAAATAACTGGAAAAGCGGTGGTACCTACCCAGACGAACTTTGCAAAAAAGTCTTACCAACTATTAAAACAGCATCAACAGACTATACCGTTTTTCTGTAAATTTCTATAAAAATAGATTTTACTTCAACGAAATATTATAATTCAATAATATAATAA
Source organism: Ennomos fuscantarius (assembly GCA_905220475.3). NCBI lineage: Eukaryota > Metazoa > Arthropoda > Insecta > Lepidoptera > Geometridae > Ennomos > Ennomos fuscantarius. The sequence continues at coordinate 5,109,075 of HG992029.1, forward strand.
ACACCATGTCAATCCGCAACTACAAATTTAAATCTTATTTCCTTCGGTCTACGAGAACACTCTATTTTCTCAAGTCACCTGAGATAATGGAATAAAGGCGATATATTTCTACTGTAACTTATACGGAAGTGAGGGTTGACAGCGGGTTGTTTTATTAGGAACATCTGTAGCTTCCGATTTTAAGTTATTCAGATTTGCATCGGGCGATCCACCTTTTTCTTGCCATCCCACAACTTCACAGATAAAGGTACGACATTTCTGTTTACTTCCCAAAACAACTCTTTCAAGGCAAACCCATTACCATAACCATTTCAAGCGCGCTATTTTATAATGTTTTCTGTCCTTTGAAATCCCGGCAGAATTCGCCCTTAAAATTTATTAATACTAAGAAGTCTTCTAATGAAAATTTCTATTCAAAAGCCCTGAACAGTTATTGTATAAAACAACGCAGGTATAATGTGCGATTATCATAATGAAATTGCACGGCAGCGGAGAGACTATAAGAAAAATGGTGAAATTTGTGGCGTTAAATAATATCGTTAAAAGTGGAGAAAAATGAAAGCGCCCTACAGGACTGGGGGCCGAACGCTCCTCTCTGAAATTGCAAGTCGTATATTACACAGGGAATTTTCAATTACGGCAATCCTGCGGTTTTTCATTCGTAATGTGACTTTTAGGCAATGCTTCGAATTGGTCATTCATAACTGCCAGGCTATAGAGTAAAGAATCAACAGACAAAGAAAATTTTGCAGAAACTATGGGTTATTTTCGGCTCAATATATATTGATATATATATATATATATATCTACCTATGTATAATATATTGGTTCCCATTTTCGGGATTGCGTTTATTTAATTTTAAGTAACATTTTTCAGTATGACTGTCATTTCCCATCGAATGTTTTTTTTTATGTTTTGGCTCCACACTATTGTGTATTTAGCCAGTGTCAAGTAATTAATAATTTATCAAGTTAGTGATATTTTACGCAAATATGTGTCAAGTCACAGTCGAAGTCATCAAGTCAAGTCAAGTCATAGTCTAGTCAAAGTCATACTCCTAGTAAAGTGGTGGCAACTTTACTTGAAGCTTCTATGGAGTTTTGGAAACAACACGAAAAGAAACGTTTCACCACCATTATACCATTTTCCCACACTCCCGCCTGTAATCCAGCACTTAACGAATAGAATGCCACCAATTTTATACACTAACACTGAAAATAACACAAGTTTTGGAAAATAATACAATGCGGTGACTTTTTCGCCAAAAACTCAAGGCCAACGAATGTTTTATTCGTCAATAGCCAAGTGCTACCTGTTTACTCCAGAAACACATATATTTTTGGTAAATTAGGTTCCGTGAAATACGCTTACATTCTATTCAACCATCTACCATCGTTCTGTTCGTCGAAGCTACAGGTGGATGGCAGTATGGGCTGCTGATAAAATGTACGGGTTATGAATTGCATCACTTGAAATATACGTAGTCAGAGCTAACAAAATACAAATAAACTTTCTGCTCATTCTATAGGAACTACTTAAGTAATTTATAACCTCACGCAATGGTTGTTTTGGGACTATAACAAATTCTTGTTTTGATACACAAAATGAATGATTGTGTTCAAGTTATAACAGTTTACACGATAGATGCCACATGTGCCATAGAATCCATACTGTTATTACAGCTCAAGTAAAAATATGAAGCAGCCGTGAATGCCTTCGATGTTTTTATTATAATGCAAATTGCACCTCTTTGTGAGACGAAAGTGCGCTCTTCTTATTGAAATCTTTTCAATTACAGATCTGTCAGTTCTAAAGATTATTGTGCAATGATTGGTGCAAATCAAACAAATCACTATTGGGCAACTTATAATTCTAAATGAGGTTTGATTATTCTTCTAGATAGATAGATAGATAAACACTTTATTGTACACCGTAAAAAAGAAAACAATTTTACAAAAAGAAAAACTTAATAAACTAGTACTAGTATACTAGGTGGTCTTATCGCTTAGAGCGATCTCTTCCAGACAACCTTTGAATCGGAGGAATCTGTAGCTTAGAATTTTGGGCTTTGGTGTACAAGTAAATCAAAATGAACTAAAAACTATTACAATAAGTTGTCCTACAATATTAACTAAAATATATATACAAAGGTTGTCTAACCATACAAACAAATATACATACAATATAAACACTTTTATGTTATGTCTATTCTATGTTATATATTTTTGGTGTGATTTACGTATTGAATGTAAGCATAGGTAAGTTATTAATGTCATTAAAAATGTATTATTTTATTTCAGTTTTTTAACATACTTAGAAGTCCTTTTGTCTGAACCAAACTATTTTTCCTTCTTATTCTTATCCTTTTTTAGGTATGTTTGTGGACATTGTCTTTCTCAATCGTGTCTACGCCTAATGCAGTTTTCTCTTTTGGCCATCAAGTCTTTTAATAAATTACATTTCCTTCAGTTATTTTTTTGTTGGTTTTTTGATTGACAATTTTGACTGACCCGATAGCTCAGTTGGTAGTAGCCCTTGCCTTCTGAACTGTGGGTTGTGGGTTCTATTTCCACTCAGGACAAACATTTGTGTGAAGAACATAGGTGTTTATTCTGTGTCTGGGTGTCATATTGTATTCTATGTATGTATTTACAAACAAATAAGTATCTAAGTATTGTACCAGTTATCTTGTTCCCATAGCACAAGCTTTGCTTAGTTTGGGGCTAGATGGCGTTGTGTGAGATGTCCACACATATTATTATATTATTATTATTATATTTCAATATTAAAATATAACAGGGAAAATCAAAATGATGTAGCCTTTTCTCAACTATCTCTTTGATGTTTTATTTAGTAAAGCCTAAAATAACTTTTACTACGCCTACTCTTTTCATCTTTAATAACACTCGTGTTCAGGTCTTCGTGACTTGATTTTCTTTTTATTGAGTGTGACATCTAAAAGTTGATTAAGCGCGCCTATCTTTATTGGTCTTAAGGTTCTGCTCTTTTATACCTATCCTTTTATAGGTATCTGTCACAAATATTATTAATTATTTGGAGAAACTTCAAGCAATTTTTGGATCAAAAGTCAAGTAAAAAACCATAATTCTATATGAGCGTCATTTATAATATAATAATATGTGTGGACATCTCACACAACGCCATCTAGCCCCAAACTAAGCAAAGCTTGTGCTATGGGAACCAGATAACTGATACAATACTTAGATACTTTTTTGTTTGTAAATACATACATAGAATACAATATGACACCCAGACACAGAACAAACACCTATGTTCGTCACACAAATATTTATCCTGAGTGGGAATCGAACCTACAACCCACAGTTCAGAAGGCAGGGCTTCTACCAACTGAGCTATTGGGCCAGTCAAATTATGTACATGGGTCGTTACCAATTTTTTTAAACCTATATCTCTGGCTTTAAAGTTTACAACCAAATAAAGCATGAATTTGGGACTTGTAGAGAATAAATCAACCTGTATCATGTTCATAACAGGTCATAATTACAACGTGAAGAGTTCCACTGAACACAGGCCGTTACAGCCCATAGAGACGCTTTCTTCATATTTTTCGCTTACGGAACCCTAAGAAAACTCACCGTTCTCAGCGTCATCTGTCTAGCTCGAAAGGAAATTAAATCTCTTATCATTGAGATAAAACCTGTTACCTTTTTTCATGATAGCATTTTTGATAGACTTGTTACGCTGAAAATGTGAGAATTGTGACATTATGGAGCTGCTGATATTGAAAACTGCTATATATATGAGTTTCAGGGAATAGCAAGGCACTACTTGTAGTCAACTTCGTACTAATTCATAAAGATTTTAAAATTATTTTTATGGTCACAACTAATAATGAATTTCTTGACAAATAATAATTAAGATAATAAGTGTTGATGAGAATATTCTATATATTTTTCCATTACATTTCCATTCAGGTTTCCGTATAAGTAGTTCTATATACATAACTACTCATACTGAAACCTGAATGACTTGTAAACTTAGTTTACCAATAAATGAGTATTTATAGTGCATAGCTAATATTGGGAGATTACGAACGCAGTACAGTCAAATGGTACGAAAGATTTTGTTATTCCAAATGATAAGATGGACACAACAGGCGGACCGTATATTTTTTCTATTATTAAAATAAAAAAATCCATAACTAACAATAACTAATAACTAATAACCAACAAGAGACATATAATTAAAAGAGATCACGTGTGTAAGAATAACCGTATTCTGAGACTCTAACTAGCGAGGTCGAGGCAGCATCGGAATGCAGAGAGCAGAGCAGAGATAAAGATAATTTATTTTGAGCTATCTATTAAACAAGGGTATTACAGTCTGTCATGTTAACTGCTGCTATCTAGTATTATATTATAACTTTTTCTTTCTTTTGTAATAAATATGTATTAGTTTATTTTATTATAAAATATGTAAGTATTAGGATGTATTTATATTTATATTTACCAAGTTATAGGTAATAGTTTATTTTTATTTGTATTTCTTTTTATTCTAAATTGTTTTAGACCGCCGTGTATTATCTTTTGATACTTTCCATCCAAAGGTTGTCTGGAAGAGATCGCTATTAGCGATAAGACCGCCCATTGTTGCACTAGTATGTAAGATTTAATAATTCCTGTATTGTATGAATTTCGTTGGTGAGACAATAAAGAGTTATCTATCTATCTATCTATCTACAGTATGTAATGTACACCGGAAGGTTTAATTTCTTTCTTAAGATTGCAGTCAGTAACACTCGAGAAGTATCAGATTTAAAAGTATACAAATTTTTCCAAAAAATTTAAAAATCGTAATACAATATATAGTTTACTATAATTTGCAAAATGAGTGCCTTTGGGTCTATATACGTATTACGAAACACCTGGTATTAGACTTGGATATTTTTGGCGTAAATTCTCATACAAACATTTAAATATAATAGGTCTTTACCTATGAAATTGCCGTTTTGCAGTACAGACTTTTTCAAACAAAAAAAAAGATTTGATTGGCTATGAATTCTAAATTCAAATTAATTTTGTTTTAAAAATATGACATTCTATTTACAATATAAGTCTTTTGTTTATTGATTAGCGTTGTATTTTCATTACATTTCAACATTTTTCCTCATAATGGATACTTTGAAATTTCGTGTAATTATGGAATATGAGTTCCGTCGTGGCACCAACGCGGCACAAACGACACGTAACATCAACGACATTTACGGAGAGAACTGTACAAACGAACGTACAACCCGTTATTGGTTTGCTCGGTTCCGTTCTGGGAATTTTGACTTGAAAAATGAACCTCGTGGTCGTCCGGAAACTTTGGTCAACAATGATGAATTAAAGGCGATTGTGGAAGCTGATGAATCTCAATCTACAGCTGAGCTGGCAGCAGCTTTTGATGTTAGCATCAAAACAATATTGGTCCATTTGCGACAGATTGGCAAGTTAAAAAATCTTGATAGATGGGTGCCCCACGAACTTAACGATCGCCAGCGCAACGTACGCGTCGAGACTTGCCTTGCGCTGCTTAACAGGCACAGAAATGAAGGAATTTTGAACCGAATTGTTACGTGCGACGAAAAATGGATTCTTTTTGACAATCGAAAGCGCTCAGCAAGTTGGTTAGATCCTGGTTCGGTACCAAAGCAATGTGCAAAACGAAAAATGACCCCTAGAAAGGTGATGGTCACAGTTTGGTGGTCTAGTGCTGGTGTGATTCATCATAGCTTTTTACAAAACGGCGAGAGCATTACTGCAGATGTGTACATTGAAGAACTGACCACAATGATGGCGAAACTCGCACGTCTGCAACCAGCTTTGGTCAATCGGTCGTCTCCACTGCTACTTCACGACAACGCGCGACCCCATACTGCACAACAGACCGTCTCTAAGCTGCATGAGTTGGGTTTGGAAGCTCTCCCTCATCCGCCATACTCACCAGATCTTGCGCCTACCGACTATTACTTTTTCCAAAATTTGGACAACTTTTTAGCGGGAAAAAAATTCAATTCCTGAGAGGCAGTACTAAACGCCTTTGAAGAGTTTGTTGTCTCCCGTCCTGCTGATTTTTTCAAGAAGGGCATCCATAAACTGCCACAGCGTTGGCAAAGATGCATTGATTGCAGGGGTAATTACTTTGAATAAAAGAAATAAATAAGTCCGAAAAAAAAATACTTTAACTTTTTTCAAACAAAACGGCAATTTCATAGGTAAAGACCTAAAAGTGCCTACTTACATCACAAATGTTTTAGTCTTGTTAATATCCAATCTTTATACAGAATCAATAGTCAGAACTTATTTAACTTAGAAAATAACCGTAACAAATAATTTCTTTCAGTCTTTTGCCGCACTGTAGCTACACTTTTTCTTTGTAAAGATTACTCCAAGTAGCTGGAAAGTTAATTCAAAAATGGCACGAGCGTTTCTTTTCTGAAATTAACCACCGTCGTAATTAGCGCCTTCGTAGACATAAAGAACCTGCAGTACGTTCGAAAATCTTTTTTGATTTCCCTTTTTGAAAGCGCCATTTACTTTAATAATATTTACTTAGCACTGGTTGGTGATTTCTGTTTAATATTACTGCATTTTGGCACTGTATTTTTTTTTAGCTCGGTTCAACCTATTTTTAACCTTGAAAATTATTAAATAAAATTCACTTTTCTATTTCGTCAAATTAAATAAAATTCAATGTTTTGTTTCTTCAAATCAAGTGAAACATAGATACTTCAAGTGTAAAAGAATAACCGTATTCTGAGACTCTAACTAGCGAGGTCGAGGCAGCATCGGAATGCGGAGTTATTATAACCAAACATTTCAACTGAGCTAAAATGCGAAATGGTGACCTTTGGAACCAAGTAAAATAAACAAACGTGCTTGCTAATAAACCTTCTTCTTTGTCACTAAAAACCTACTATTTTCAGTGTTACGCCAATTCCTATATTCATCCATTTGGAGCTTTCGCGTTGACAAATGTCAACATTTTTTTCTTCTCTATCCTGGATTTATAATTATAAAGATATGTTAATAAAACACAGAAATAAAAGGCACTAGTTTTTAAAGAGGTCTACTTAAATTGGTAAAACAATGTTTTCAAAGAAAGAGCGTATTAACCAACCAGTTAAGTAAGACGCAGGGCCAGCTTTTAGTTACGAGCATAAGCGATGTGGTCGTAAGCAAAACATGCGAAGGAATTTCCTCTTTTAATATAGTATATCGTACTATGACCGTCATTTTATTTTTAAACTACCACTCTATCGGTTACTTACTTTATGGTTGGAACAATAAGCATAGGTCATCTTAACCAGTTGTCGGCGTCGCTTGAGGTATTAGACTTAGTGCCAAAGGGCTTAACCTATATAGGTAATTGTAGATCATAGGAAAAGAGTTCTTATAATATTATGCCTGTTGGCGGATATTTGTACTGCCTCAAACTCGAAGTCTTGTGGTATCAGTGTACCGCTTTTTGTTAATGACACAACAGTTTATGAATGAAAAAAATAAAAAAATGTTATCTTGTTCATAAATTAATGTTCACGAGGCGACTGATTAAATACATAATTATGTTGGTAATTGCATTTCTGAACACAGTGATGCGTCTAATTATTTTCTGTGCAATTTGTAAAATCTTTGAAATCACGAAGTAATGATATTTATTTGAGTATCATTTTGAATTTGGGAATTTAAAGTACCTTTTAATGACTTCAAACTTTTGAATTAAATATTTCGTCACTTTTTTAAATTTTAGTTGACTAGCCTGAAAGCTCCGTTGGTCTGCCTTCTGTTCCCTGCTTTCTGAACTGTAGGCTGTGAATTCGATTCCCATCCAGGAAAAACATTTGAGTGATGAACATAGATGTTTATTCTGTATCTGGGTGTAATATTATATACTATCTATGTATTTACGAGTACGAACAAGAAGTATCTGTGTATTCTATCAGTTATCTCGTTCCCATAGTACAAGCTTTGCTTAGTTTGGAGCTAGATGGTGCTGAGTGAAATGTACAGAAATATTCATTTATTGAATTAAAAACTATTCGTAATTATTTCAATAATTTGCCGAATACCACGCATTGAAATTTGTGACCACAAAGTTAGTAAATCTCAATGGCAGGTAAGCGATACATAAAAAAGGGTAAACGCAAACACTGGCGGTGCCTTATTTTCCCTCCTGCTCTCGACGGTTTTCCAGTATCGTCGTAATTTTGTTTCGCAATTAAGTCCCACCTTTTTCTTGTTCCGCTCGAATTACTTTCCCTTTCGCAAATGGATGCAGAAACCCGATATCTTTATTTAAATGTCGGGAAACAGAGAAATAGGATGAAAATATTAGAATGAAAATTGCAGATCATTGAGTTTTGATATTTTCACAAATTCAGAAACAAGAAAAAATGTGGTTACTTAAAAAGGATTGTTTTTAACTTTTTAATATTTGCCGTGTCGGGCGCACAGTTTTCGATTTAATTTATTTCTTTTTCTTACACTGTACGGGTCAATATCAATTTTAAAACTAAAACTCAAAATATAAAACTAACTTGTCTTACAATTAATTATTACAATTTTTTATTCCCAACGTTTCAGAAAAAGTTGCCGCAATCATTTTCAATTCTTAAAGTTCCAGACTATATTTTACCGAAACTTCATCTCAAATTACTACATCTATAAAAAACGCATTGAATTATAAAATTAATTTTCAAACAAACAAATAACAAGATTACCCCTCGGAAAGAAATAAATAATGTAGCTATGAGCTAGATGGTGAAATGTACAGAAATATTCATTTATTGAATTAAAAACTATTCGTAATTATTTCAATAATTTGTCGAATACCACGCATTGAAATTTGTGACCACAAAGTTAGTAAATCTCAATGGCAGGTAAGCGATACATAAAAAAGGGTAAACGCAAACACTGGCGGTGCCTTATTTTCCCTCCTGCTCTCGACGGTTTTCCAGTATCGTCGTAATTTTGTTTCGCAATTAAGTCCCACCTTTTTCTTGTTCCGCTCGAATTACTTTCCCTTTCGCAAATGGATGCAGAAACCCGATATCTTTATTTAAATGTCGGGAAACAGAGAAATAGGATGAAAATATTAGAATGAAAATTGCAGATCATTGAGTTTTGATATTTTCACAAATTCAGAAACAAGAAAAAATGTGGTTACTTAAAAAGGATTGTTTTTAACTTTTTAATATTTGCCGTGTCGGGCGCACAGTTTTCGATTTAATTTATTTCTTTTTCTTACACTGTACGGGTCAATATCAATTTTAAAACTAAAACTCAAAATATAAAACTAACTTGTCTTACAATTAATTATTACAATTTTTTATTCCCAACGTTTCAGAAAAAGTTGCCGCAATCATTTTCAATTCTTAAAGTTCCAGACTATATTTTACCGAAACTTCATCTCAAATTACTACATCTATAAAAAACGCATTGAATTATAAAATTAATTTTCAAACAAACAAATAACAAGATTACCCCTCGGAAAGAAATAAATAATGTAGCTGGAGCTAAGGAACTTTTTAACGTGCTCTTAAAAGTTTTCCTTGTGCTTAATTACATTTTCATTTATCTTTTCCTTCATCCGTCCAGTCTGGCGTAGTAGCGGACTTAACGCGGCCTATAGTTAAATAACATCTTTATTCACTCCTTTTGATATAATAAAGTGTTGGGACTAGAACAGTTTTGTTAAGGAAACTTAATGAAAAACATCTTCGTGCTATCTACTTAATTTTCTCTTTGTTTCGAAAGCTAAACTGTCACTGTGCCAGTCTTTATAAAAACACGATGGACACATTTTTACAGAGTGCTAATAGCTTTATACATAAGGTGCCTACGCGACGTGTGTTTTCTCTACATTAACGTTATTAATCCTTATCTATTATGCCTACAAAACTTTTTTTCCAACGATCACACACATAGATCCTGAACTCTAACTAGGATTTCCTGTGTCTAAGGACCCAGGAACTACGAGGACCATGGTCCCACAACACCCAAACACAGAACAAATATTTGCTTTTTTGTTTACAAATGATTGCGCTGCTGCGGGAATTGAACCCGCCGCCTCTTGGTCATGAATCGACCTGCTCAACCACCACAAACAAAAGTACCTACTTTTGACAGCCTCTGTAGTGCGGTGGCTTATCAAAAAAATAGCCTATTTCCTCTGAAAATATTGAATAAAATACCGACCAAGTGTATTATGATTGAATTGGGACTTCAATTTTTTTTATCAACGAACAATTAAAAAAACATTATTAAATTAATAATTATAAACTTCGATATTGAAACTCATCCAGTACACCTGCACCAGCTGTCATAATATAAAAAAAAAACTTTACGAATTGCTTGAATAATTTTCATTTCATAGAGTTTCGTTAATCAAGCTAATCAACGGAATCTCAATTAAAAAGTAAACGATTACATTTCTTCTCGAAATGAGTGTTCCTTATCTCTGAAATTCAGGAAGGTGGGGATTGTCTGTCGAATTGGACCTGACGGTCTTGACGTGGGTAGGGATTGGTAAGGAGGATAAGTAAACGGTCTAATATAATGTGTCCGGACATTGTGGCATTAATTGATTACACGCTTATTACTATGATTTATTTATTTACGTATTATAAGAAAATTGGCTAATAAACATTAATAGAAATTTTATCTGTAGTTATAACAACCAAAATACGTTTGAAACTATACAGCACTCAAGCACTCTTATACTTATACTCTATACTAGTTGCGCCCCGCGGTTTCACCCGCGGATAAAATGTATTTTAATTATTTTTTTCTTATCCCGCGGGAAAATTTCAATTTTCCGGGATAAAATGTAGCTTTTATGTTAATCCAGTGTATTAGCTATCTTGGTGCCGAATTTCATCTAAATCTATTCAGCCGTTAGAGCGTGAAGGAGTAACAAACATACACACAAAACACACATACACAAATACAAACGTTCGCCTTTATAATATTAGTGTGATATACAGAGTGTATATATTATTGGGTGCGGTTACAAAATAGAGAAAAGAGCAAAGGGCTCTAAAACTGGAGATGGAAAATTATACTGAAAGGAAAAATTACTTTATTTTTAAAAAGAAATACATCAGCAATGATATCCGATAACTTGCTTGCCACATTTAAGAATCAGTTCGGCTAACTTCGATATTTATGGCATCAATCGATAAAATCAATCGTAAGTATGTATGGATAAGATCGCTTTTAGCAATATGAGCATTGTACCTTTCTTCCTAATCTTAATATGTGATTCTCAATCCTAGATGTTTATTATTTATAAAAAGAAATATATATCAGCAATGATTTCCGAAAACTTGCTTGCCACATTTAAGAATCAGTTCGGCTAACTTCGATATTTATGGCATCAATCGATAAAATCAATCGTAAGTATGTATGGATGAGATCGCTTTTAGCAATATGAGCATTGTACCTTTCTTCCTAATCTTAATATGTGATTCTCAATTCTAGATGTTTATTATTTATAAAAAGAAATATATATCAGCAATGATTTCCGAAAACTTGCTTGCCACATTTAAGAATCAGTTCGGCTAACTTCTATATTTATGGCATCAATCGATAAAATCAATCGTAAGTTTGTATGGATGAGATCGCTTTTAGCAATATGAGCATTGTACCTTTCTTCCTAATCTTAATATGTAATTCTCAAATCTAGATGTTTATTATTTATTGGTATAAAGTTGGTTAACAAAGAGTTTTGTTTTGTATTGTGTTGTTTTTTGTATGTTCTTGATAACTGCCATCACATCTGAGATCCGGTTAAAATTTTATCCGGTCAAACACATGTCTGGTCATTTCTAATCAAATTGTAACTGACGTGAGCTCAGCACCTGGCCGCTTTCTACGAAATTAAAAAAGTTTCAGCTACACAAGAAGTTTGCTGGACCCGTTCATTTAAATGCTAAGGTATTCCGCGTTAGTATTCATTGCGAGTTTTGTCATTCAGAGAAAAAGTTTTGTTTTCTACCTGTATCCATTCGCAAGTATCGGCTTTCGTGTTTTTATTTTATTTTTTCAGGGCGGTAGGAGACGAAAACATTTGAATTTCGTACAACGTTGTTACATTTTGTTCTACTTTAGAATTATACTTTTACTGCTTCAATGTATGCTGGTAATGAATTGTGTAGATTTTTTCTTGTGAAAGCAAGTAACCAACCTTATAATCAGTCACCCATCCGAGTGTCAAGGGCTTTGCGTAACTTTACCTACAGATGGCGTGCTATTCTATGAGAGGTACAAAATAAGGAGTATATTGCGTAACAAAAACCTTTTTAAAAACACATAAATTAAACAGAGCTTGTACTAAGTTATTCATGAAAGCCAGGCTTCCATTTAATTAATTGATAAAGCAAAACACAATAAAGATTTCTTAGAAATAATATAAACCCATCCGACGCCGTCCATTACAACAATGTTCGTTAATATTTCATGCTAAGATAAGATACTTTAGTAAACTAATTACAGTTTATTAAAACAAGACAGAATATATAAAAAATAAATAATAGTGAATATTTCAAACAACGCCATCTTGCTCGAAACTAAGCAAGCTTGTACTATGGGAACCAGATAACTGGTACAATACTAAGATACTTTAATAATAATAATAATTATGCCTAACGATCACATACATAGATCTTGGACCTGAACTAGGGTTCTCGTTGTCTAGGATCCCTATCCAAGATCTATGAGGGCCATGGTCCCACAACATCCAGACTCAGACTTTTGTTTGTAAGTACATACATAGAATAGGTACCTTAGGTACCCAGACACATAGCAAATAGCTATTTTCATCACACCACCGTTTGTCCTGGGTGGGAATCGAACCCACAACCTACAGTTCAAAAGGCAGAGCTACTACCAACTGAGCTATCAGGCCAGTCATAAATAAATAAATAAATATTTGTGGGCATTTCACACGGTGCCATCTTGTCCCAATCTAAGCAAAGCTTGTGCTATGGGAACCAGACAACTGACACAATACTTAAATACTTCTTGTTTGTAAATACATAGATAGAGTACAATATAACACCCAGACACAGAACAAACATCGATGTGCATCACAACCCAGAGTTCAGAAGTAATTCGTTCTAATAAGGGCCAGTCATAGTCAGTATAGTCATAATATAAGTCATATTCGCTTTACCGGCATCCGTATTTCCCGAAAACTGCAACCTTGGAGTCTTCAAATCGAGAGTGAAAAGGTATCTTCTAGGCAAGCGTATTACATCCTAGACCGCATCGTCACTTACCATCAGGTGCGATAGTGGTCAAACGCGAGCCTATCAAACAATAAAAAAGTAATTGCTGTACCTACATAATTATTCATCTAATTATCTGCGTCTCACGATTTCACCCGCGCATAAAAATTAGCTTATGTGTTAATGGTTCTCGCAGTTCTTGGGTCTTTAGATACATGAAACCCTAGTTAGGACTTAGGACCTACCCCTTGTTCGAGTTTACTCCAATGTATGTTACTCGCAGTCGAGTATCGTAATTTTTTTATGTTAAAAAAGGACGTAACGTGCTAACCATTTATCTGATGTTAAGTGACACGGCTGCCCATTCAGTGTCACTCGGAACTCTAATATTGTGACACTGCACTGCGCACGTCATACTGGGATCTAGTAATAAGATTACTAGACTGGGAGATCAAGTCATAAAGTCTCATTTACCCAGTAATTACTTAATTACACTATCTGTAGTGCCTTTCAAATCGGAACGCAGCAGTGCTAGCGCACTACTGCTTGGTGGTAGAATTGGTATCTACAATAGACGAAATTTGCAGAAAAGTCCTACCAACTATTTATATGAAACCTCAGCGCAGCGATAGCTATTGTAGCTAAAAATTATATACAAATATTTTATGATACTGGATTTCAACGAAAAAACTCGTATAACCCCGTGTACGAGTTTCTTCGTTGATATCGGTACTGGATGGGTTTGAGTGAAATTTCGTACTTAAGATGCTGACCCTGATAATTGATAGTTTTCAATGGAAAACGGGTAAGTTGTGGTTGTATTTTGCATTGTAAAACTAATCACATTCGCTTCTCACTTACCTACTGTATTTTTAGGGAATAATATATTTTGGGGCAAAATAGGATAACACAAAAATAACGAATTAGCGTTGATTTCAGTGCCTTTATATTTCTATGCTGTTTCACTAAAATTAAATTTAGTTTTAAGTTTACATGTCCAGTTCTCATTATTTGAATTATTATTTTCTAATTGCAGTGTAATTAATTTCTAAAGAATATTATCATAAAGATAAGAGCGTGCTAATTTTTTTTTTACATTCATTTGTGTTATATATTTAGGATGTTTGGAGGGAAAAAGGTTTACACTCCAGTTTTCTGCGTAACCCAATCTCTGAGGTCAGTGATGTTGCTGTAAAACCCAGGTTGGTTTGGTCTGGCGCATCCGTAACCAGCCGATACTACTCCTGCCAGTATACCACTGTCAGATAAAACAGCTGGGCCACCGGAATCTCCCTAAAAATAAAAGATTTAATGTTACATCTATGATTGTACCCAAATAAAACTGCAGCACACTCGCGGTTCATTACCTGCTTAAGCCCGACTTACAAAGCTACGCTGAGACATGAATCAGTACCTAGATTAGATTTCATTCATGACCATTTGTAAATGAACTCTCTAGTTGAGCGATGATCAACGGAGCGCCATTCCGTCTAGACCTAAGCTATCCATGTCAAAGACCATGCCAATGTTTTGTAACCTCTGTGCGGAGGTTTTTGATTGCTTACCTATTCCAAAACGGTGATAACTTAACTCGGTAAGAAACTGCCATATTTATTATTTTACTAGGTGGTAGGACTTTTCTGCAAAGTCCGTATGGGTATGGTATGGGCTTTGCCAGTTATTCTGCCGCCAAGCAGTAGTGCGCAAGCATTGCTGTGTTCCAGTCTGAAAGGCACTGTAGCTAGTGAATGTACTGTGCAAATGTGACTTTATGACCTGACTTCACAGTCTGTAATCTCATTACTAGACTGTGCTGATATCTCAGGATGACGTGCTCAGTGCAGTGTCACGCGAATTTTTTTTTTTTTTTTTTATGTTAGTGAATGATGTGACGAGCTAGTCGTTCGCCTGGTGTTAAGTGCCACGGCCGCCCATAACAGAACAGTGTCACTCGGAACAATAACACAGAGTTTCGCGCGACACTGCACTGCGCACATCATTCTGAGACATCAGCACAGTCTAGTAATAAGATTACTCAACTGTGAGATCAGATCATAAAGTCTCAATTGCCCAGTAATTTCACTAGCTACAATGCCCTTCAAACTGGAACACAGTAGTGCTTGCACACTACTGCTTGGCGGCAGAATAACTGGCAAAGCGGTGGTACCTGCCTAGACGAACTTTGCAACAAAGTCCTACCACCTAGTAACTTATATTTTATTATAATTTATTTATAATTTAGAATTCCAAATGAACCTGCCACTGATATGAGCAGCCGTGTTGCTTAACATCAGGCAAACGGTTAGCTAGTCACGGCATTCCTTAACATAAAAAAGCCAGTCACGTACAATAAAAAAAGCATTATAATATGAACTAGGACTAGGCTTATCACCAGGTCATACAATATCATCAACATCTTCTTAATAAATTGCATTACAGCCTATTTTAATTTGTAAACAGAGAGAAATAGCCCGGGCCGTAGCCTGCAGTATCAGGATAATAAAAAGCAAAACAAAGTTTACGCCTGGGATTTCTCAAAAATATCATACTAAACCCCCCCACCACGTGGACCGACACCTGGATATCTCTTACTCTGGGCTCTTTTTTTTGACAAATTAAAATAGACTGTAATGCGATGTATTAAAAAGATGTTGATCGCTCGGAGGCGAGCAGTCGCTCAAAGTGATGCTTTTCAGCCTGTCGATAATGATCATAGTCAATTCGATAATTGTCATTAAGCTCTGAAAGTTAAAAATATCATGGATTTTTACCTGGCAAGTGTCCTTGCCCCCTTCTTTGATACCAGCGCAGAATTGCCTGGAGGTCACAGACTGTTTCTTATTGCATTCTTCGTTAGTCATTGTCAGAACTTCTACAGCTCTTAGAGATGTAGTAGTTTGTCCGCCTTCCTAGAACATTATTAACTCGTAGAACTGCGTAAAACATGCCTCATCAAAATCATTTCAGCTGTTTTAGGGTTGAGTATTACAAATATACATAACACACTTACACGCACACACACACTCACCAAGACACACACACACATAAACACGCACACCATACACACACATAACCTCACGCCTCATACCCACACACCACATAGGATAGGGTAGGAGAAAGTATGAGTAGCTCTACCTTCTATAAGCTGTAGGTTACGGGTTCGATTCCCATTACGAACAAATATTTTTATGTAATAAACTTAATTTTTTTTGTATCTGGGCATTCTCTATTTAATTTATTTATAGAGCTCACGTACCGTAACTACCTATCCCTATAAAAGTATTTTAAAAGATTAAATTTTTTGAAAGGAAAGAGATAAATATCCAAGTGTAGAGTTAGGTATGTTGTTAATCCTAAATAGAGCTGGGAAATAAAATAATTACTCACGCTAGTAGCTCCCCAACCGCTCAGTTTAATTAATGACCCTGATGGTATACTTGTTCCTTTTTCTATAATTGCCACTGCTTTAGCATTCACCCCATCCAATACCATTTCCTTATCCGTTTTAACGTAGGCTATATCATAGTCTTTAGTTACTGAATTGTACTGATCGTGAGTTTCAAAAGTGCCTGGATATTCTTCGCCGCCGCTGAACTTGTCGGTGCTTCCAATTCTTACTGTTACTGTTTTAATGCTAAAAAAATGCTAAGGTGAAGTTTTTTATTATGTTTTGATTTTTATTAAACCGCAGAAAATATTTTCATATCCTTGAAGACTAGTTTATGGGCTGAAGATTGGCGTGAAAGTTTCTTTATCTCGGATATTCATCAGCAACCTGATGTTCACTGTCGAAAATAGGCCTCTCCATAGAGCGCCGTTTTGAGCTGCTGTTTCTTGTATTCATTGCCTCCCCGCGTTGACTGGATCATCGATCCACCTAATAAGGGACCGGCCTACATTGCGTTTTCTGGTTTATGCCATGCCACTCGAGAACCGTTCCGGTTCTGCGAGCAATATTAATCATGAAATATTTATGTGTCCGCGTAGTTAAAACCGTGCTAGCAGTTAAAAGACTGTGAGTCAGTAGTCCGTGTGACTTTCAAACCAACGCCAACCACTCAGGTTCTACCATACATGGCCCTAAACCGGACTTTTCAAGCTATGTGCGGAATTAGCACTCGCTCTGACAACGGTCAAGGAAACCAGCATATTTATGAATCCAGCAATAATTTAAAGACATTTGTCACGCATCAACCCGCATTTGCTGGATTATCACCTCTCTTTCTCTCTCTCTCTCTCTCTCTCTCAGTGAAGGTGCGTGTTTCAGCAGTGAGAAATTGACATGTAAGTGCCACGGATCAGAATCCAAGTTTCCTTGGCACCCCAAACGATGTCTTTCGGGGATGCCACGGGTCCTCAATGGAACGTATGGAGTTGATGATGATGACGAAAGTTAGAAACAAAATTCTAATATATGCGAAAAATATAATATGCAATATATGAAAAATAGACTATACATTATAGCCACTGTGGTGTGGTGGTTGAGTAGGTCAGCTCATAACCCGGAGGTGGCAGGTTTGAATGCCGTGGCAGGACAAGATTTTATGCACAGAAACAAAGCGCAAATACTTGCTCTGTTTCTGGGTGTTGTGGGACAATGGTTTTCGTAGTTCCTGGATCCCTAAATACAGTGAATACTAGTTAGGGTTCAGGATCTAATATAATACTTTACTAGGTGGTAGGACTTTTCTGCAAAGTTCTTCTAAGTAGGTACAACCGCTTTGTCAGTTACTCTGCCGCCAAGCAGTAGTGCGCAATCACTGCTGTATTCCGGTTTGAAAGGCACTGTAGCTAGTGAATTTACTGGGCAAATGAGACTTTATGAACTAATTTCAGTCTAATAATCTTAATACTAGATTGTGCTGATGTCTTAGGATGACGTGCGCAGTGCAGTGTCACGCGAAACTATACTTTAGAGTTTAGACACTGCAGCCGATATGGGCAGCCATGTTGCTTAACATCAGGCAAACGGTTAACTCGTCACGTCTTACTTAACATAAAAACAAATTAAATGAAAAAACATTACTCCTTGAAACAGTGTGCAGCTGATAAAATGTACGAAGTGCTAATTATAGCACCTCCACATTGATAATAGTCATTTTCACCCTTCGCTAGCAACAAAAAAGCTTGATACGGGTAGTCTTGTATAGAGGCATCATGGCCTCCTACAATTTTGTTACCATTTGCTTTTAAGCTATGCTTACGGTGATGTTTCTTGGCTAGTCCATCTGAGAAAGAAAACACGCCTCAGTTTAGTAATTGTGAGTATTTGTAAAACTGCGAATAGAAAGGTTAAAATAAATAAATTAATATTTGTGGACATTTCACACAGCGCCGTCCAGCCCCAAACTAAAATATAGTCACTTCAATAATTGGTTCTAATGGAAATTATAAATACCTTGGTATACCGTGTTTTTTTGTGCCAATTATATATTGAAAACGTACAAGTAGTAAAGAAAATTCACATAATAATTACCTTGACAGAATACTGCCCACAACATCAAGGTTATGATAATTTTAAAATATACCATATTTAACGGCTGGTATCACTGTTTCCAAACAGTGAAGTGAGGTTGCACTGGAACGTCACCTTTAAATAAGTGACTTTAACAGTAGTTAAAGTTACTTATTTAAATCAGTAGTCATTTATAATAATTGTTTCAAGATAACTGACGTTTAGTTTTCTGTAAACCTCTATAATTTTCAACCTGTAGTAATATTTGCTGTATTTTCAAACATGAAAAATATTTTAAAAAATACTTGAGGTTATTTATAATTGCGTCTATATACACTGATAATTAATGCGCTGTTTAAGTCAGTGCGTTGGTTTTTCAAAAGGAGATTATATTTTTTAATTATAGCAATTGTAAACGAAGGCTATATTGCACTAATTTCCAGAGAGTCGAAGTTAGCAAGTTATTTGTATTTTGTAATTTGATTTCCTTAAAACATCCATTTAAATAATGTTGTATCCTAATTTTGAACTGAACCTTATTTGAAACAAATTATTTGACTCTTATGTCTATGACTATTATATTTGTTCTAATTTTAGATACTGCTTTTTTCATCGGACTTATTTAGCACTTCTCTTACCTAATGGGAAATGACGATTCAACCGAAAGTGTAGCATGGTAGCTAAGTATTCAGGTAGGTATATAGGTGTTAAGGTATAAATATTCTTCAGGCCTCGGTATTGGAGAGAGCGACCTCCAAACCCACGGCGCGTATGCGGTGGACCACGAGGCTAGTGCCTACCGTGGCCAACCGCACCGCCTCCCCGAGGTCCCTCCCTCTCGCTACAACCAGGGTGTCGTCTGCGTAGCACGCTACCCGCATATTGGCGGGAAGCGTGTCACGCAGCACCCAGTCATAGCCAGCGGTCCCAGCACCGACCCCTGTGGAACCCTGCAAGAGACGCGACGGTGCCTTAAGCCGTCGCGTCCTACCACCAGGACCTCGCGGTCCTGGACACACGCTCACACTTAGCTAACCCAATAATTTGTGTGTTTTACTAGTATTTAAGAAATTGTACTAAAATCATTATAGCTTTGATCTATTCATTATTCTGGTACCACTTGCAAATTGCCGCCCTCTATAATCCTAATTTTCTGGCACAATCGCCATGTTTATTTATCTTAACAAACTCTCTCATAATAAACCTTATTAATTAAAACCCCGAGATAGAAATATTTATGAATTATCTTCAACCCTCAACTTTGATGCAAAGAAAACAATTTGAAGGCAAAACAATGAAACAAGTTTGTTGTGTAAACAGTGCCTTTATTATAACCGTTCAGCGTTATTTGAAACATCAAAAGTCGTAAGTTTTGAATCAACAAAAGCATATTATGGTACACAGCAAATTGAAAGTTCTAGACTATGTAAAATATGACTTTGCAAAAAGCAAATTATTTACAAATCAAATTCGAATTATCTTAGTAGTCGTTGAAACAGCTGCAACCTTTAGTCAGATTAATATTATATTCTGAAGACCTAACTAACGCAGAACTGCTTTTAATTCCAAACCGAAATTCCATAAATATGTCTGGAATATACATATAATTATATCCCAGTGATGAAATTACAGGATATAAGAGTTTGTACGCAATTTCTTATACAGAAAGCGATAGAGTAAAATGTTGGTCCTTCTCGCTGATAACTTTAATTACACTCGTATTTTGTACGACTTCTTATATAATACGAGTGTAATTAAAGTAGGATTGATTGGTGAGTAGACTGTTGTTCAAGTAATAGTCAAGTTTACATAAAAAGTAAAGTAGAATATAAAGTGTACCACGCTGCTCTTCAAAATATCCAAAACGTAATTTATACACCTGAAATCAGTTTAATCCAGTTTCTAATTGAGGGGTCCGATACATTAGTATAAACTCCTGGAAACCCTTTCCTAGCGCATCCTACTCCAAACGAGACTATACCTCTCTGGAAATGAAGGAATTCATTGGCCGCTGGACCACCGGAATCACCCTGTAAATGAAAATATTTCTCCAGTCATTTCTGTATAGAGATTATATTTTCCATTTCTGGTCTATTAAATACTGTCACATAATGCTATAACAAACTGACAAAAGCTGTAAATATGATTTTCTCTTGAAGCATTGAAATGGTTCTTTATAGAAATAGATTTTTACTAGGTGGTAAGATTTTTCTGCAAAGTTCATCTAGGTAGGTTTGCCAGTTATTTTGCTGCCAAGTAGTAGTACGTAAACATCAGGTGAACAATTAGCACGTCTCGTCATTACTAACATTAAAAAAAAATAGAAATTATCTTGATTTAAAATGATATAAGTTGAGATTTCTAATAGCAAGTCTGAAATGGGCTAACTACCAGAACGTCAAACTATTAAGCGTATAGGTCGCAAGTTTAGTATTACAGATACCCATAGGCTACGGTGATCTCTTCCCAATAAGTGGGTCAACCATATAAATTTTTAATACCCTTGTTGAAAATTTAACATTATTATCATGTTATTATATACCTGACAGGAATCTTTTCCACCTTCATTTTCTGCTGCACAAAACATTCGTGGAGTAATTCCACTTAATTCTTTACTGCAATCAGCATTAGAAATCACCGGAACTTTTACTCCTAGCAATGTACTGCTAGTATTTCCATTTTCCTGTAAACGAAGTCAGTTGTCAATGCATGACAAAGAGCTAGCCCTCCTCGGCCTTGCATATACACTTTTTATAACGTAATAGAATTATATATTTTTTTTGTAATCGTATTCCGTACGATCCTACTACAGTCGTACAGCAGCTGCACTAGGATCGCCTGCCATATCTATGAAGCAGATACCGTTCTCACATCATTATAGCACAACTTGGCTGACCATTCTAGTCGTGATTTTTCTAGAGGCCACTCTTCGATTAAGCATAGTCTTCCCTATCCATGCTACTGCCTAAGTCGAAGTTAGTTCGTTACCTTTGAGCTATTTATCTCTCACTTTAGAAGACTGAGCACCTTATGATAATTTTGTCGATAAATCAGAATAAGATCTTTAATCTCTACTCACACTTGTAGTACCCCAACCAGTCACAATAATATTAGAACCGGCAGGTACACTAGCGCCACTCGGTGATAATGGAATCGTTTTTGACGTCTTGCCATCCAATTTCATACTCCGTAGAAGTCTGATCACGCCAACATCATAGTCACTAGCTCGGGCGTTGTACATTGGATGCGTAAACAACATAGACGATTGGTACTCGGTACCTCCACTGTCGGAATTTGTACTGCCGATTCTTATATAGGCTCTTTGTATACTGTAAAACGCCAAAGGTTAATCAATGATTGTTTTATGTTCTAAAATGATACATTGGCTTTATAGTTTTAACTTAGTGCCAAAGTTTTTAGAGCGATATCCAGAGGTGAAAAAAAAATCTGTATTTTTTTGGGAGTAATAAAGAACATTCATAATTATGTGGAGGAGGCTTCTCTCCAATATTGGATAATAATAAACACTAGCTGGCCTATTTGCTAACTCAAATGGCAGTTTAAAGTGGTTATTACTTTTTTAGTGGCCACTGATCTCTAACTACAGGAATCGGCTATTTAACTATTTGTTTATAAATCGTAAATAAATAATTCAATAGCTGTGGATAGTAGACATTTCACACAGCACCATCTACCCTCAATGAAAACAAAGCTTATACTATGGAACCAGATGTCTGATGTAACACTTGGATACTTTTTGCTATAAATACAAACGTATAATACCCGACTTAGAATAAAAACCTATGTTCATCACATAAATTTTTGTCCTGGGTGAGAATCGAACTCACCACCAACCAAATTACCAAAGGTCATTCAATTAAAAAAGAACATAACAATTTTTTTATGTCCAGCCAGGGAGCTTTGAATGTGTCACAGTTAGGGAAAAAAGGAAACGATACAAAATGACATAAATATAAAATAATATATTATTAAACGTTTTTACCCGATAAGGCAATGAGCAGCTGTTAATACGGCTCGAGCACTGATGATAGACCCTCCACACTGGTAGTAATCCTGACCCTTTTGGAGCAGTATATAAACCTGGTATGGGTACTCGGAAATCGTGGTATTGTAGCCACCTACGATTTTACCACCCGATGCCTTTACGTGACCATGTTTTTTAGATGACACACCTGGAAAATATAATGAAAAATTACATTTTCATTCGATTTAATACAATTATATCAGATTGCGTGAAGAAGAGAACAGTCCAGCAAAGGCTTAACAAAGGCTTAATTCATAAAGATCTGGTTCTAAACAAAGTTTTTAGTATGAATTTATAACCTGTCCTATTTTTCAAAATTAATTTGGATTGGTTAAATTGCTTTTTTTTTTGGTTGGCAGCACTGGCACTTGATTGGACTGACACGTGAATCAGACAGCTGGGGAAGAAAAACTGTCGTTTTTGTAGTCTTTGGTTTACAAGTGAAAAGCTATAGGATCTATATCGAACAATAACAGCGAATTTCAAGAGGTGCTCCTGATTTTCTTTACAATATTTTGTAGTAGAAAGATTGGTTAACATATAGAAGGAGCAAGACTGGTACGAGACCAACGTTTACTTTAGTTCTAGAAACAAAGGGCTATAATGTTAGAGACTGGGGAGTTTTTCAGCACTGGCATCATTTATAGGCTTTTACTTATTTGTCACCAGTTGAAATGGACTTAGTGGTGACGGCTCCGAATAGTCCTACTGATCTACCCATCATACAAAAATACAATATTATGATATTTTTAAGTACTTTAATATAGGAGGTAATGATTTGCTAGTAGAGTTTATATAGTTCTTTTCAAAGAAATCCTCTTACGGAGTTCTCAAATGAGGTTCTTTTATCAGCCTTTACTACACATTTTGATGATAGTTCAAGTAAATAAATTAATGAGTTTTGGCGGGAAAACGAAAAAGAGCGTGTCGCCGCATTGTATTATTTTCCAAAACTTGTGTTATTTTCCGTGTTAGCGTATAAAATTGGTGGCATTTTATTCGTTAAGTGTTGAATTACAGGCATGAGTGTGGGAAAGTGGTATAATGATGTTTCTTTTTTTTTTCGTGTTGTTTCCAAAACTCCATAGAAGCTTAAAGTTGCCACCACTTTACTAGGAGTATGACTTGACTTGACTAGACTATGACTTAACTTGATAGCTTGGATTGTGACTTGACTTGACACATTATATAATATTAATAAACTTGAGAAATTATCAATTACTTGACACTGGCTAAATACACAAAAATGTGGAGCGAAAACAAAACAAAAAAAAATTAGTTAATACAAAAAAATACCTGAATCAAAAATTGCGTATAAAAAGTAAATATATATTGCACCACCCATTTTTCGAGTCCGGCGTGAACTATGAAAGGATTTTCAGTGAGATTCATTTAAATACTTTCAGAAGCCAGTTTAAAACGTTAATAATGTTGACATTGGCAGTTCTAAAGTATTTAGTAATTAGAGCGATAACGCGATTGTTAAAAGTCGATCAATGGACATCTTTCTTGTTTTAAAGGTTTACTTAACAGAATTACAACCCAAAGTAAATTACCTAAAATAGAATTTAAATAAGCCGTATATGTTACGTATGAAAAGCGGCATCTCAGGATAGGAATGTCTTGGAGCAGACGTGTGAGCAGACCCGACCCCAAAAAATAAGAGCATATAAAAAGGGAAATAAAAAATTAAAATACTTTAAAAACACTTTCCCATAGTTACTTTTCATCCATGACAAAAAGTATCTTTAAAGTGTAAAATTATATTCTAATAGGTAATCTTTTTAAGCATTTAGCAGTAATTGGTATTAATGTCATAAATTGAAAGATTAAACATTGCACATTCAAGTCCGTTCAGCCATTTTGAGCCATACAAACAATTGACGTTTCACTTGTATTGTATAATCACTGTGGAATATAAGAGAGACTGTTTTTAATTACTATTTTATTTTTGTATTAATTTTTTTACTCTATCACATACGTCAGTTGTGGTATAAAAGCTTGGGGTGTTTAGAAAATGTATATGACGGCGGCTACGTCCAGTTATAAACTCTATGCGCAGCGGGCAGTACCGTAATTTACCCTGTGGTGGCATTTCAATTTATTACAGTGGCAACACCGGCAACTGTCGTCGCTGCCCCACCCATCTGGCTATATAAAGGGATCGATTGGTGTGCTACGGACACAGAATACTATTACTCTATGGATCATTCTTGTTCCAGACACGGCGCGGTGTGCACTTCCTGAAGGCCTATAGTTATATAGGTTGCAACCTACGCACAATATACGTTCTGCTCACATATACATCATTTTATTATGCTAAAACTATTATATTTTTATGTTCTCTTTTGTTAAAATATCATTCTTCATTTGCAGAGAAAAGGACACAAAGATTCATATGCAGCAAAGCTCGGGTTGGTCATGGGTAGCTACACGTTCACAAACATACTTGCGCCAACTCTTCATAAAAACACAAATACAACGACGGTTCTCAGCCACACAGCTGCAACTGCATTACTCGAAAATAAGAGGTTACTAAAGTTCAGTTCATTCACGAACGCAAACTTTGACCTCCGTCACCAATTATTTCACGCTGGCAAAACTGTCACGTACGTAGACCTACTAAAGCACTTGCAGTCTCTCTTAAGGTTAACGTCCACAAATTCGCTTTGTACGCATTAGATATATTAAACGATTACTTTGTTAGCATGTCATCTGTATTCTTATAGAATTCTACAATCTGTTTGTGTTGAACTATAGACTAGTTTTAATCATTTTAGTTTGGTCTATTTTAATATGACATCTATTTACCTATATAGGCCGGTCAAGTTAGCTTAAAAAATAAGGGTTAAATTACCATAATTCGCATAGAGCTGAATATTGGTACAGATGTTGAGAACACCATTATAAATCACATCGGACTATCACACTTCACTCTAATATTATAAAGGCGAAAGTTTGTATGTGTGTATGATTGTTACCTTCACGCTCAAACAGCTGAATGGATTTGGATGAAATTCGGTACCAAGATAGCTTATACACTGGATTAACATTTAGGCTACATTTTATCCCGGAAAAGTGAAATTTTCCCGCGGGATGAGCTAATAATTAAAATATTTTTTTCCGCGGGTGAAAACGCGGGGCGCAACTAGTCATCTATAAAAATAAATAAAAAGAACATGAAAGTACATCTGTTCAACAAAAAATAAATGTACTATCTTGGTTTGTAAATGGCGGAGATTATAAGGTATGACAAACTTTAAAAAAAACTGCTGAATCAAGAATTTCTTCATTGAAGTCGATCAAAAAATACAAATCAAAACAGAACAAAAATACTCGAATATAACCTTAGCTTTGATTTTTACAATTACATTTAACTGAAATATAAATTTATCTTATTTGTTTAATGCTCATACTGGATAGCGTAGTTCTTAACAGTGTTTTTTCCCAAAGACATATAAAATGCGACCCTTAATATCGGGAGAGGCGTGAGCCGTGACTATCGCACCAAAATCGTTTTAATTGGCACCGAGAGGAAAACGTCTAATGATGTCTTGAAGACACACAGCATTGATGTTTAACGAACACGAAATTGTAACTGAGAACGAGAACCATTTATTGTAATTTTTACAGAAAAATGCTATTTTATGTTTATTCTCTTTTCGTTGATATTTGAAATTGCAACCTTTTTAGTACACTACATATTTTAATCTGTCAAGTGATTTGTTACCTCAATCTGTCAAATCGTATCTTTTTTTATGTTTTGGCTCCACACTCTTGTGTATTTAGCCAGTGTCAAGTAATTGATAATTTATCAAGTTAATGATATTATTTCACGTAAATACATGTCAAGTCACAGTCGAAGTCATAGTCTAGTCAAAGTCATACTCCTAGTAAAGTGGTGGCAACTTTACTTGAAGCTTCTATGGAGTTTTGGAAACAACACGAAAACGTTTCACCATCATTATACCATTTTCCCACACTCACTGTAATCCAGCACTCAACAAATTATATATATATAAATAATTTGTTATATATATATGAACTCAACAAATTATATATATATGAATAATTTGTTGAGTGAATTATATATTTAACTATATGGCATTCTATTGAGTGACGGATATTCATATTGAGTGATGGATTGAGTAATGTCTAAAGGCCTTTGTAATTTGTTAAACAGCTCCTATAAGTTCTAACGAATACATTATTATTATTGAGTTAACTGAGAAATAATAGTTGTTAACCAAAATTCTAAGTTTATTAATCGTTTGCCATTTTGTTGAAGCAGTGAATCCCATTTTCCGTCTTGGACAGTCAATCGAGGTATTCTCCTTAGTCACGCTTCTTTTTCTTACTCCATAATCCGATGATTCAATTAAATAATTCACCATTTGAATCTTTGTCACAACACAATCATGATATTATATTCTTCATCAAAAATATATTTTGCATATTAAAATTAAATTAGATTATAATACATATAAAAAACAATAAAATAAAAAACGAAATGTTGCTTCGAAGGTGGAATGTTCTACGTTTAGAAAGATCAAAATAATCTACAAGTGAAAATAAATATTCTAAATGATTATTAATTGCTGGAAGTCTTAACAATTAGTAACGCTAAATAGTAGAAAAATCTGAAGTATAAATAAATATGTACTTTTCTTTTGTTTGATAAGCATGACTATTAATTATACGGAGTTACTAGTTTTTTTTTTTGTACGGGCTAACGCTGTTGATCTCTACTGGACTTTACAGCGTCATCGGGCGGGACTAAACTACTAACATTAAGTCTTACCTATATAAACACAGGAAGCGTAGTCACATAAGACAATAGGCAAAAATGTGTCAATTCCACCCAGAACCCAGAACGTTTTCAAAAGTTGGCTTCTGCGTTTTCAAAAGTTATAGACAAAATAAAGGCTGCATGGTCCCGATTGGCTTATGTCGACCACCCCCATCTCTTCCCGTGGATGCCATAAAGACTGACTAAGGGAATATCCGGAGTATAAGCAAGATACATTTTCTCTGTTCATTAAAATGTTTGCGATCGAAGTGACGTTTTATAGGGGACGCCTGTGTTCAGCAGTGGAGGTCTTCCGACTGATGAAGTGATGATGGGAAGTAATGACAAGTGAATGTGGTGACATCACTGACAATAGTGGACACGAATCCGTCATAACTGTCACAAGTTGCCTCATCCATTATCTTAAGATAAAAGTTTGGGAATTTTCGACGCCGTAAATCATCAAATCAATTTGTGGCCATAAATCATAAGAAAGTTGCTAGACCCTGCGAAAAGAAAATGTAGAAAATTTTCATCATATTACGTTCGTTGCAGAAGCCAAATTTTGTAGGTACAAGAACAGAGTTATTTTCTTATCAAATTTATAGGTAACCATAGTTTAGTTTGACTGGCCTGCATGCCTGGATAGCCAGGTGGTAGCCGGTTGGTAGGCGCTGCCTTCGGAAGGTAGTGGGATCGATTCCCAGCCAGGACAAACAATTGTGTGATAAACATAGGTGTTTGTTCTGTGTCTGGGTGCTGTATCGTATTCTATGTATGTATATTTAAAAAGGTGTGTATTGTATCAGTTATCTGATTCCCATAGTATAAAAGCTTTGCTTAGTTTGGGACTAGATGGCGCTGTGTGAAATGTCCAAATATACATATTATTATTTATTTAGTTTAATGTTCATATATTATGTCATACGAGTATCGTAAAATTGAAAGTTAAAATAAAAAGTACTTATACTTATAAAAATGACTGCAATATTAATGACTAAAATGGCAAAAAGCTTCCGTTCACTAATAGTCATAATAACAGCTTTTTATTGCCACTGTCCGTGGACGCTAAATGCAGGCGATTAAAAATGTAAAACGCGCAAAATAAGAATGGATGAATGGAAAAAGTTTTATGGTGATTTAGTTTGAGAATAATTCATTTAGATGGCGTTGTGTGCGGTACAATGGCCGTTGGCGTCGGGAACGGTGCACCTAATGCGTAACACTAATTTATATAAAAGAAAGTCGTGTTAGTTTTTTTTTTTTTTTTATGTCATGGTATGACGTGACGAGCTAGCCGTTCGCCTGATGTTAAACGACACGGCTGCCCATATCAGCCCGCAGTGTCACTCGGAACTCTAAAGTATAGAGTTTCGCGTGACACTGCACTGCGCACGTCATCCTGAGACATCAGCACAATCTAGTAATAAGATTACTAAACTGTGAGATCAGATCATAAAGTCTCATTTGCCCAGTAATTTCACTAGCTACAGTGCCTTTCAAACCGGAACACAGCAATGCTTGCGCACTACTGCTTGGCGGCAGAATAACTGGCAAAGCGGTGGTACCTACCTAGACGAACTTTGCAGTACAGTCCTACCACCTAGTAAAACACTACACTATTTATAACTCAAGAACGACTGTACCGATTTGGCTGAAAATTGGTGGAGTGGTACCAGGAAACGGACATAGGACTTTTTATCCCGTTCGCCGCGTTTTACCCACAATTCACCCGTGCAAAACCGGGGCGGGTCAACTAGTAAGTTATATTCACGTACAATAGTACCGTCAATTGACGATAAATAAATAAATAAATATTTGTACACATTTCACACAGCGCCATCTAGCCCCAAACTAAGCAAAGCTTGTACAATGAGAACCAGATAACTGATATAAGTAGATGACTAGATAAAATACTTGGATACTTTTAGTTTGTAAATACATACATTGAATATAATATAACACCCAGACACAGAATAAACATCGATGTGCTGAAGATAGTACTGAAATTAAACAAAATCAGTGAATTTTGGAGTACTAAACCATATTACAATGCTTCCATTTCCTTAGCATCGTCAACATTTATGTAAACGTTCGAGTGTATTGGTTCAAAGTTTGGTTCAAAAAAGTTGAAACTCCCATTTTGTTATTTTGTGCCCGTAATTTCTATACATAACGGTGTCTTATAAATGTTAAAAATTACATTAGTTTATTTGAACAAAGCTAACTGTTTGAAAGTAGACGGTCGGTTAAACACACATAATCTGGCAACTTTATCCCCACAATACAATGCGTAAAAAATGAAAATCCCAAAAAGTTTCTGCTCAAATGCCTGTACTGAATGTCGAATAAAAATATGTAAATAAGCCGCGTATCTAATTCGAGTGGCATACATTTTATATTCCCTATTTTATCTTCGTACGCCCGACACAAAACGTTTTGTTTGAATATGAATAGCATTTTTTCCGTCTTGCGCAAAAATAAAGTATACGTAACTAAACGTTTCGTGACTGATTATCGCTTAATTATAATAAATAATAACGCCCAACGATCATATACATAGATCCTGGACCCTAACTAGGATTCCCTGTGTCAAGGACCCAGGAATTACGAGGACCATGGCCCCACTACACCCAGACTCAGAACAAGTATTCGCCCTTTTTTTTCTGTGCACAAATACTTGCCCTGCCGCGAAAATCGAAACCACAGAGGCTGTCAATTATAAAACTTAGGAAGTAAAGAAATTCTAGAGCTTTGGCGAGAAAACGAAAAAGAGCGCGTCGCCGCATTGTATTATTTTCCAAAACTTGTGTTATTTTCAGTGTTAGTGCATAAAATCGGTGGCAGTTTATTTGTTAAGTGCTGAATTACAGGCATGAGTGTGGGAAAGTGGTATAATGATGGTGAAACGTTTATTTTCGTGTTGTTTCCAAAACTCCATAGAAGCTTCTGGTAAAGTTGCCACCACTTTACTAGGAGTATGACTTGACTAGACTAAACTATGACTTAACTTGATAACTTGGACTGTGACTTGACTTGACACATTATATGATATTAATTAACTTGAGGTATTATCAATTACTTGACACGGGCTAAATACACAAAAGTGTGGAGCCAAAACCAAACAAAAAAAAAGAAATTCTAACTAAAAAAAAATATCCAAATTAAATATGTCTCTCATGTCTCAAATATGTCAAATATGTCCCAGTAAGGTAAGTAAAAGATTATAATGATTATTATTTATACAAAATACATATAAATTGTTAGATCAAATCTTCACAGCAGTCGTGTTATAACTTTGCATTAAATTACTTTACGGAGGTTATCACACCAGCAGACAACGTAAAAAATTAATAATCAATATTCGCAAACTTTCGTTTCTATTTCTCATAAGCAATCGATTTCGAGTGAACCCATTCTGCAACAAATCGATCACGTTTAGAAACAATTGTGGGTTTTTTAACTAACTTTGCGACTTGCGACCAAAATGCTAAATAGTTTTGTTCTAGATATACTTTCATCACATACGTGTTTACATCGATCTGTCGTAAGTCATAATCGCAAGTTGTAACTTATTGGTGCTTAGCTGTGGTGACATATTTTTACGACAATGCATGTCGGTAAGTAGGCGTTGTTGCCAAATCATTTTTGTTGCAGTAGTATTGTATAGGCTTCAAAGGATTAACATTGTCGGAATGAGTGAGTTTATATTTACTAGAACGAGTTGTTTTAAACAGCCTGTTCATAACATGATAACTTCTAAGACAGACGGACGTTTCTATTCGCTCACCATATTTATTAACAGTCGTATTTTTTATATATTATTTATTGTATACTATGTATATATTTATATACAAAAAGTAATTAAGTATTCTATCAATTAACTGGTTCCTATAGTACAAGCTTTGCTTATTTTGGATCTAGATGATGCAGTGTAAAATGTGTACAAATATTTATTTATTAAAGTTAAATATTTGTAGAAATTATTTCTTTTAAACTGTGCTTGTTGAAAAAAAAAATCAATCATCATAAAATAAATGAAAAAATGTTGATATTAAATAAAAGCAAATGTTTATTTAATAACCTTTAGAAAACAACTCATGCCTCAGATATATGATATATCTAAGCAAGTTACCAAATAGTCATGTTCTAATTATTAAACTTTTCTTCAAGACAACAGTTCAACACTATTGATAATGAAACTATCTTTCATAACCTCCAAGCAGAAGTCTGCTAATTAAATCATTTAAGCACAACTCAGTCTCACGCTCCAATTGCGCACACAATTAGCATTTATCTATAGTACTCACGATATATCGAATCGATTTACAAAAAAGCATATTGCCTATGCGCTACCGTTGCTTTTTCTATCCTTAACCTTAATTTTTGCCTTAGGGTGTTAGACGGCGCAAGCGCAGTTTCGGTTTTACTTTTAGGTGAACGCTCGGCAAGCACGCGCAGCTCTTCCGTTTTTGCCGCTCAGTGTGACCACGGCACTTGAGGAGAACGAACTTAGAAACTTGATTCAACCCGACTCGTAATCGATAAATACGCGACTTGTGAACTGTGAACTTTGGTGGTAGTGACAGTGTTGGTTTTAATTTATCGCTGTAAGTTTTTTTTTTTCTCGTGACTCTAGAATGCTTTCACTGAAGTTAGACGCGTGATTACTGACTGATGAATTATATTTGCCATAAATTACGGTTCTAATCGAGTCACTGATTAATGACCTTTGTAATGGTAGGCGATAAAACAAAAGACGATCGGTTACTCATGACTTTAATCGGCGTATTAAATTTTATGCGGTTGTGTTAAAAGTTGTAAAAACAAGTTGTGTTTATGTGGAAGAAAGTTAGAGAAATTGTTCATCGTCTGCGCAATCTAGACATTTCCTTTTGTTTAATGATTATAGCTATTTATATTTATGAGAGGTTTATTTGATTGATGAATGGAAATTATGAGTTATGATAATTATTTTTGACTTACATACAACATACGTTGATATATAGTATATACTATTATGAAGCGCAAGTCGAAAAGTTATATTTGGCAAACCGTAAAAAAAAAAATGTAAATATTTTAAATAATATAATAAAAAATGTTATAACTCTGAAATTGTTAAATAATTAGCTATAATTAATCAATATTTTTTTAAACTTAAAAATATCATAACTCTGAAATTGTTACAATAGCTAATTATAATTAATCAGTGCTTTTGTATTTTCTTTTTAATAATATAATTATACCGTTATATTATTATCACATTGTAACATGATTATTAATTTATTATCTTTCTTCATATTTTAATGAAAGCCTCTGTGGTGTAGTTAGGCCAGCTCATAACCCGGAGGCCACGGGTTCGATTCCCGTGACAAGTGTTATTGCACAAAATAACCACATAATCTGGCAACTTTATCCCCACAATACAATGCGTAAAAAATGAAAATCCCAAAAAGTTTCTGCTCAAATGCCTGTACTGAATGTCGAATAAAAATATGTAAATAAGCCGCGTATCTAATTCGAGTGGCATACATTTTATATTCCCTATTTTATCTTCGTACGCCCGACACAAAACGTTTTGTTTGAATATGAATAGCATTTTTTCCGTCTTGCGCAAAAATAAAGTATACGTAACTAAACGTTTCGTGACTGATTATCGCTTAATTATAATAAATAATAACGCCCAACGATCATATACATAGATCCTGGACCCTAACTAGGATTCCCTGTGTCAAGGACCCAGGAATTACGAGGACCATGGCCCCACTACACCCAGACTCAGAACAAGTATTCGCCCTTTTTTTTCTGTGCACAAATACTTGCCCTGCCGCGAAAATCGAAACCACAGAGGCTGTCAATTATAAAACTTAGGAAGTAAAGAAATTCTAGAGCTTTGGCGAGAAAACGAAAAAGAGCGCGTCGCCGCATTGTATTATTTTCCAAAACTTGTGTTATTTTCAGTGTTAGTGCATAAAATCGGTGGCAGTTTATTTGTTAAGTGCTGAATTACAGGCATGAGTGTGGGAAAGTGGTATAATGATGGTGAAACGTTTATTTTCGTGTTGTTTCCAAAACTCCATAGAAGCTTCTGGTAAAGTTGCCACCACTTTACTAGGAGTATGACTTGACTAGACTAAACTATGACTTAACTTGATAACTTGGACTGTGACTTGACTTGACACATTATATGATATTAATTAACTTGAGGTATTATCAATTACTTGACACGGGCTAAATACACAAAAGTGTGGAGCCAAAACCAAACAAAAAAAAAGAAATTCTAACTAAAAAAAAATATCCAAATTAAATATGTCTCTCATGTCTCAAATATGTCAAATATGTCCCAGTAAGGTAAGTAAAAGATTATAATGATTATTATTTATACAAAATACATATAAATTGTTAGATCAAATCTTCACAGCAGTCGTGTTATAACTTTGCATTAAATTACTTTACGGAGGTTATCACACCAGCAGACAACGTAAAAAATTAATAATCAATATTCGCAAACTTTCGTTTCTATTTCTCATAAGCAATCGATTTCGAGTGAACCCATTCTGCAACAAATCGATCACGTTTAGAAACAATTGTGGGTTTTTTAACTAACTTTGCGACTTGCGACCAAAATGCTAAATAGTTTTGTTCTAGATATACTTTCATCACATACGTGTTTACATCGATCTGTCGTAAGTCATAATCGCAAGTTGTAACTTATTGGTGCTTAGCTGTGGTGACATATTTTTACGACAATGCATGTCGGTAAGTAGGCGTTGTTGCCAAATCATTTTTGTTGCAGTAGTATTGTATAGGCTTCAAAGGATTAACATTGTCGGAATGAGTGAGTTTATATTTACTAGAACGAGTTGTTTTAAACAGCCTGTTCATAACATGATAACTTCTAAGACAGACGGACGTTTCTATTCGCTCACCATATTTATTAACAGTCGTATTTTTTATATATTATTTATTGTATACTATGTATATATTTATATACAAAAAGTAATTAAGTATTCTATCAATTAACTGGTTCCTATAGTACAAGCTTTGCTTATTTTGGATCTAGATGATGCAGTGTAAAATGTGTACAAATATTTATTTATTAAAGTTAAATATTTGTAGAAATTATTTCTTTTAAACTGTGCTTGTTGAAAAAAAAAATCAATCATCATAAAATAAATGAAAAAATGTTGATATTAAATAAAAGCAAATGTTTATTTAATAACCTTTAGAAAACAACTCATGCCTCAGATATATGATATATCTAAGCAAGTTACCAAATAGTCATGTTCTAATTATTAAACTTTTCTTCAAGACAACAGTTCAACACTATTGATAATGAAACTATCTTTCATAACCTCCAAGCAGAAGTCTGCTAATTAAATCATTTAAGCACAACTCAGTCTCACGCTCCAATTGCGCACACAATTAGCATTTATCTATAGTACTCACGATATATCGAATCGATTTACAAAAAAGCATATTGCCTATGCGCTACCGTTGCTTTTTCTATCCTTAACCTTAATTTTTGCCTTAGGGTGTTAGACGGCGCAAGCGCAGTTTCGGTTTTACTTTTAGGTGAACGCTCGGCAAGCACGCGCAGCTCTTCCGTTTTTGCCGCTCAGTGTGACCACGGCACTTGAGGAGAACGAACTTAGAAACTTGATTCAACCCGACTCGTAATCGATAAATACGCGACTTGTGAACTGTGAACTTTGGTGGTAGTGACAGTGTTGGTTTTAATTTATCGCTGTAAGTTTTTTTTTTTCTCGTGACTCTAGAATGCTTTCACTGAAGTTAGACGCGTGATTACTGACTGATGAATTATATTTGCCATAAATTACGGTTCTAATCGAGTCACTGATTAATGACCTTTGTAATGGTAGGCGATAAAACAAAAGACGATCGGTTACTCATGACTTTAATCGGCGTATTAAATTTTATGCGGTTGTGTTAAAAGTTGTAAAAACAAGTTGTGTTTATGTGGAAGAAAGTTAGAGAAATTGTTCATCGTCTGCGCAATCTAGACATTTCCTTTTGTTTAATGATTATAGCTATTTATATTTATGAGAGGTTTATTTGATTGATGAATGGAAATTATGAGTTATGATAATTATTTTTGACTTACATACAACATACGTTGATATATAGTATATACTATTATGAAGCGCAAGTCGAAAAGTTATATTTGGCAAACCGTAAAAAAAAAAATGTAAATATTTTAAATAATATAATAAAAAATGTTATAACTCTGAAATTGTTAAATAATTAGCTATAATTAATCAATATTTTTTTAAACTTAAAAATATCATAACTCTGAAATTGTTACAATAGCTAATTATAATTAATCAGTGCTTTTGTATTTTCTTTTTAATAATATAATTATACCGTTATATTATTATCACATTGTAACATGATTATTAATTTATTATCTTTCTTCATATTTTAATGAAAGCCTCTGTGGTGTAGTTAGGCCAGCTCATAACCCGGAGGCCACGGGTTCGATTCCCGTGACAAGTGTTATTGCACAAAATAACCACAAATACTTGTTCTGGGCCTAGGTGTTGTGGGACTATGGTCCTCGTAGTTCCTGGGTCCCTAGATCGTTGGGCGTTGTTCAATTATTTGTTTATTAAATATACTGTCATCCATGTTGTGACTAAACACGAAAGAACATAACTTATTATAAACTTAAAATGAAAACTTAGTTCGAAAGTTGCCAAAATCATATTCAGACAGAATAAATTATTACATTATTGACGTTGTAGCGCTTTCTACGAAAAACTAAAGTGATATATGAATTTTATTAAAACTTATTACTTATATTTTAAAAAATCAGGACGAAAGATAAGAACTACTGACAGTAAGTACGTACATAAGAACTGAACTAAAAAGTACTAACTACGTAAACATAATCAATTTCTTTTTAAACTTAAAATTTATACAGTCTATCGTACATATTTACTCATCATAATCAGTATTTGTGCTAAATATGTATTTCTTATTTTACTAAAATATATAAAATTTGGTCGTTCCTTTGTGTGATTTATTCACGCCAGAACGACTGAACCGATTTGGATGTTTTTGTACTACTGTACTGTACTGTACTTAGGTACCTATAAGGTGCGTACAATGCTAAGTGCCCGTGTAAAGACGGATAATATGCGTTCGAAACCATACGGCGCCCTAAGTACTCTAAAACCATCTGAGCATTAAGTAGAGTTGTTTTAATGCTTATGTTATCTATTAGCTTTAATTATACAGGTAATTGACAGGAGATACCTTTTCCTAGCAAGTGTACATAACAAGTTAAAAAATAAGGATTCGGTTTAGTTTTCTTCATTCAAATATCAGTTCGTTATTATTTTTCATGTGTTTTTCCCAACCTCTACCGCACCGCCATAAGGCAACCTGACATAGAAAATAAGGGAGGGCAACTAGCTCTTAAGGACATACCGAGAATTGGAAGTTAAAAATTCATATTTTACGTAAGATTTATTGTTGTAATATTTTTTTATCCAGCTAGCAACATATTTAAAAAGAAAATTCCTTGAGAAAATATTAACGAGCTGTCGAAACACGGCGCGCGTCTAAATTAGCATGTGCCCAACAGTTTGGCGTACGATGTTTTTTTTCTGGCTACCCTCATTTCGCAACTTCGATACGGTTCGCGCAAAACGTGTAACATCGTTGAGCCATAACGGACGGAATCCTATTAGCAAGTTCGTGAAATTACGAATTTCCATTAGAACACGACTGCCATTACTGAAAATATCCGGATTGTTTGTGGGCTAGGCAGGATGAAATGGAAGAAATAGGAAAGCTTTTCGAGGTTAGGCCTTAAATTAAAAGCTTTGGATACTTATGCGTGTCTGTACTAAAGTTTATTCAAATACAACATAGCTAAGCAACACTTTGCCCCTGGTTCTCGCATGTTTGTTAATTCACAACAACTTGGCAGAACCCACCCCCCCCCCCGTCCACCTCCTCAGTGTAATAATTTTCAAAATATTGATACAGTAACTATAAGCATTCTATAAGCGTATCGCTTCCACAACACTGTTCTCACTCAAAAGTATAGGTTTATTCACACCCACCACTCCCCAATTTCCACTCTTCTCACTCAAAAGCATAGGTACGTTCCACACATACACTCTTCTCACTCAAAAGTATAGGTTTATTCACACCCACCACTCCCCAATTCCACTCTTCTCACTCAAAAGCATAGGTACGTTCCACACATACACTCTTCTCACTCAAAAGTATAGGTTTATTCACACCCACCACTCCCCAATTTCCACTCTTCTCACTCAAAAGCATAGGTACGTTCCACACATACACTCTTCTCACTCAAAAGTAGGTAATAGGGACTTAGATCCTCAAAAAAGATAAAAGCATTATAATATCTCTTGCCTACGTTTCTCTCGGCCCCGTATGTCTCACGCTCAAAGATCATCGTGACCTACAAAATGAGAATACTCTCACTGTCGCTTGTAGACAAAAACAAGGGACGTAGTTATGCAACTGTGACCAATCATCTTAATTGCGGATGGCTTCGTTAGCATAACATATTTTAATTCCTTTTCCGCTATAGAATATATCAAGTCTTTTGAAGGTAATAAGTACCTGATTGTGAATTTAGTTGCTGCTCCTATCTTTGACATTTTTTTGACATTGTTTTGGGAAATAATAAGAGAAAATAAGGAATAGGAAATTAAAAAACACGATTAAACATTGTTTTAGGTATATCCATTCAAAATCATCAAGATCAAAAGCGAAGTTAATAACGACATACTTAATTATGTATGCAAAATTGTATTAATTATGTAAAAAATTGTTTTGTTCAGCATATATTTATACATAACAAAATAATTATATTATTAAGCAATCTCTTATTATATGATCTGACTCCTGTTGCAAGTGCTGCGCGCAATTTCACAGGCAATAAAACCTTGGTTAACAGGTGCATAAATCATCCACTTAACGCGATACACCCGCAGTGATTTGTTTGAATTGCGGACAGCTCTACATAGCCTTAATTAAAAATATATCTAAACTAGGCTTTATTCTTTTTTACTGCCGAAACAACATTGTATCATATTTTAAACTAGTTGCGCCCCGCGGTTTCACCCGCGGAAAAAAAGTATTTTAATTATTTGCTCATCCCACGAGAGTATTTCACTTTTTCGGGATAAAATGTAGCCTATATGTTAATTCCGTGTATAAGCTATCTTGTTCCTAAATTTCATCCAAATCCATTCAGCCGTTTGAGCGTGAAGGAGCAACAAACATACACACATACAAACTTTCGCCTTTATAATATTAGTATGACGCATGTACAAACATTTTCATATATGAAGTAGCCTACAAACATTTTGTGAAGGTGAAAATCGTACCTATATTAATTTTGAGAAATATGTTTTATATGAACGAAATGTAAAGGACAGTAGTAGTAGATAAGTAGCTTTTATATTTTTCTATTAACATATTTGCATAATAATGAAAAATTGAACTGTGTAAAAAATAGACACAGTTTAACCTATATGTAATATAATAATAATATAATATAATATGTGTGGACATCTCACACAACGCCATCTAGACCCAAACTAAGCAAAGCTTGTACTATGGGAACTAGATAACTGATACAATACTTAGATACCATTTTTTTTGAACAAACACCTATGTTAATCACACAAATGTTTGTCCTGGGTGGGAATCGAACCCAAAACCCATAGTTCAGAAGGCAAGGTTACTACCAACTGAGCTATCGGGCCAATCAATATGTATACATTTAATTGAAAACTCTACACTAGAGCCAAATAGTTTTTTTTATATTTTTATTGTTACATCATTCTACATACCTATCTATCTATAGGTATGTTTTTTGATCTATAAAAATGCTACAACAGGTTCATATTTACGGTTATCTTTAGATCTGACAAATAAATTATCTAAAATTAAGCACGTCCCAGTTTTGTGTGGAAGCTATGATTAAATCTACGAAGTATTGTTATTGTTGAAATAAATTTCTTAAAGCAGATTAACGATTACGCAACCGTACCAACGCCAGTTTACTTCTTTCCTTTCTATCGTTTTGTCGCATTATTTCTTATTTCACTAGATATAAGACATTGCAATCAAAATAATATTTTTTGTAATTATTGTGTATGCTTGTGTGTCTAGTTTTTTGTAATTATTATGTATACTTGTGTGTATATTTTTTTTAATTATTGTGTGCATAACAAATGGCTTAAATGTTTTACTTATTTATAATTTCGATACTAAAATTATGAAGAAAAAAAATCAATCTAAATAGCCGCAGCGAACGCGTTGGATGCAAGAAAAAAGTAGCTGGTCATAGCTGCGCTCTATGGAGGAGGCGTTTTCTTAGTAGTAGACATTCTTCGACTGGTGACAATGATGAACGCGTAAATTATTAAAAATGAGTATTATTTTTAATCATAAACGAATAACAAATATCATGGAATGTTCCAGAATAATAATAATAACGTCCAACGATCATATACATACATCCTGGACCATAAGTAGAATTCCCTGTATCTAAAGACCCAGGAACTACGAGGACTATGGTCCCGCAACACATCGGACCCGCCAACTCCAGATTGTGAGCCAATCTACTCAACCACCACACCACAGACAGTATATTTCATCACTATAAGTCGGCCTAGAGTATTAGGACTTCAAGAGAAAGAGTAGAGGATATAAAAAATGCCACTACTGGTCACAACATCGTTATGATACTTCGAATATAATGTGAAATCGGTCAAAGGCAATTTATAAAGAATTAATATCCTGGATTCTAGCATTGTTTTCAGATTTTTTATCAATTAATGATATAGTCTTACAAATCTTTTATTAATTCAGTAGTGTAATCTTTAGAGTATATATGAAATAAATTCAGTGCAAGAGTATTTCGTCTCACAGCGGAAACACAACACAACCTAAATCACTCGAATTTAAAAAGAAGACTATATCGTCACGCGCAACTCGAGATTCGCGACGAATGGCATGTGAAAGTAGCAGCAGGCATAACTTATTCTACACACGCTGTATGGGACCGGTATAACACACGCCACATAGCAGTCTCTGATGTAACTAATTATGTATAATGCTTCAACAGTCGAATCGAACTGATCGACTAAGCAGAGCGAAAGTCAGACGTAATAATTGTACATACCACATCACTAATCAAAGTTACCCAATTGATTAGGGACGAGCGTAGACGAAAATTACCATTTTCATTTAATAAGGTGCATAACTTACTGCATAACTAACCCAAAAATTATATATTTTTATGTTATTTTTATATTATTATAATATATATAATTGTTACTGCTGATCAAAATTATTTACCAAATTAAACTAATTAAAATTTGAAAAATGATAGCTGATGAAGTACTGTAAATAATAAGAACGTGATCGAATAAAGAAGATTAAATTCATAATCATGATTGTCACAATAGCATCTAATGAATCTTTATGAATAGACACTTCTCGTGTCTTAGTAGTATTATATTACATAGAAGGTAAACAAAAAATATTTCCCAATTATTTATAAAACAGCATTGTACCTAGTACAAACACGACTCACGAAGTGCAATATGCTCCAGTTAAACTACATACGTTAATGCTAATAGACTCAGTGCGTAAGTTGACGAAATCATTTCAGATTGTACTTAATTTAACTTAATTACCATACGTACGCGCTTATGGTTAATTATTACAAAAGACGCCGTTAGCAGTGTTGTTAATTTGTAACGATTGCTGTCTTTTGGCAGAAATAGGTATTTTACAAATAATGGTTCATAAATCATCCTTAATTTCATCTCTTGCATGTGAAAAGATGCTTTTTTTTTTCTTCTTTAGATGTGGATACATTTTTTTTCTTCTACTTTGGCCCTTACTGTATTTATTGTTTTTGATGTAATTAGATACTGTTACGGTAGATCTGAGTTTTTTGTTCATTTACTAATCCAATGAGATAGGTGATTGAACAAAGATTTTAATTCAATTACTTACCTCATTAGATAAGTAATTGTATAATCGAACAAAAATAGTATTTATGCATAGAAGTCATTAAATCCAACCGGATTTGTAAAGTTCTTGGTGAGGTCTTGATGAACTTTGCATTTCTTGTTATGCAGTGGGTAATTATACAATAGCTTAGAGATCGTAAAACTAAGAAAATAGTATGTTTTTTTTTTTGACGAACCTACTGCAATGCATTCGGGTATGTCACAAAGGAATAAGTGCGAACTTAAGGGCTGTTTAACTTTAGTACAAACGGGCATAATAAAGGCTAATTCTAATGAATGAAAAAAGCATATTATTCATTAGAATTAGAATTTCTAGTTGCTAATTCAACAACTGCTGCACTGATTCTTTTTTTTTCATCAGCATTTACTTACTACTGCTGGGCTTATCTATAGGCCTCTCCCAAGCTTCTCTTCTCGATCTTCGGCTATTTTTTCTCTTCTGATTGGTCACATGAAGTAATCAGTGGGGTCAGTTGGGACGATCTACCTACCACCCACTTAGAAGACGTCACTGCCCTTCGCCAATGTCTTTATTATTACCGCCATTAATAATTATGTTGTTACATTTAAAAACTTGTTAAA
Organism: Ennomos fuscantarius; assembly: GCA_905220475.3. Lineage (NCBI taxonomy): Eukaryota > Metazoa > Arthropoda > Insecta > Lepidoptera > Geometridae > Ennomos > Ennomos fuscantarius. Next base: position 5,151,256 of record HG992029.1, read on the forward strand.
TGCCTCCTAAAATGAAATATAATATTATTTTATGGATAAAAATGTCTATGTTTGCATTAATAAATTAAACCCTCGTAACTTATCATCCCAAAAGGGCATAAATAATGTTCTCACGACTAAAGTAACTAAAAAACAAGCAAGCCAAAGATACCTACACTTAAAATTTAGTTAAGCACCCTTTTAAGGTAGGTTGACATAATCGCATATACCTATAAGCGTTGAAGGTGCCCGTCGGGAGTCAATGCACCCACCGAAGTTCACTGCTCCGTTCTTCCCCAGATATTCAACACACGTACATAATGTTAAAATTTGTGTTCTATATCGTGTAAATGTATGTGTGTACGCGACAGTTGAGTTTTCACCGAACTTTAAATTTGCCACACTAGAAATTGTGCTCAAAGCTTCGCATGTGCTATTTTCTTAAATTGTTCCTTTCTGTAAATTGAACGTTGTCATTTTGTTCGTTTTATAATTTTTAGAGTAGCATTTTTTAGTACGATCGTATAGGTACTCTATCTTTGTAGTTCCGATCCCTCGGTCATATATTTTCTATATACACCCATCCCATTCACGTCTTATTCTACATTTCATTGATTCTACCATCATCGATTCAAGAGATTAATGCTCGATCTTCATATTTTTTTTATATTTTACTGCCTCATTTCAATTTCATTCAAAATTGTTCATACATTTATTACTAAAATTCTTCCAAGATTTTTTTACATGATCATAATCAATGACACATACTTGGGGTTCGAAAATATTTTACGATCCTTGCTCAAAATTCAAAACCCATAAAAATATATGAATAATAATATATGAATTTTTCATAGTACCCGTCCACTTCGCAAAATTGTTTGTGGTAGACACATTATGCTGGCCGCCCTTGTTTGCCAAAGGGACTTAAATTTATCATGCATCTATTCTATGGCTACTTGCCAAACGCAACCATCTCAAAATTGATTAATTAAAGTACACAATAGATGGTTAGGTATCGGGAAGGCTGACAACAGCCGCGGCATGGCGTGTATGGCGGTTGGTGCTACATACCTACATAACTATCATTAAATACTCCATGTGCATGTTATTATTATTAAATTTTTTCAGTGTCCGCAGTGGGCGGAACGTCAGTTAGGACTCATCTTAGTCGAAGGCAAATTTGGTTACGAGATCTAGACCCAATATTAATTTGCAGAGAAATACATAACATGGTTTTGGATGAATATTAACTGAGCTCATACCTAAATATCCATCTCAAGAACGCGTTTGAGATCTCATAATAGTACAAAAGTGTATATATCACCATCCCATACGTTCTAAGAATCTAACTAATTTAACAAAGAGCACGCATCCAAATATATGTGGTAATGAAGCAAAAAAAAAACAGTTTAAGAAAATCAAAATTAATTTAAATCCTAAGATTTATGTACTTATAGGAATTAATTACAAAATTATTACACCTACTTGAAGGTATGGAGGCCGTAGGTAAAATACCTTCATCATGAATAAAATCTATGATTAGCTCACATGCACTAATTTGTCTCAGTGAAACCCTTAAAAGGTATTTCATTTACTGTCTCAAAGGAAAGATAACAATCGAAACTCGAGATAAAAACCGTTCACACGTTCTTGCAATACCCATTTGAAATCAATATCTTTTTAATAATCCCAGTATGAAGTGCACATAACCATAACAAGCCAGTGTTTCCTTAAACATAGAAGAAACACACCTCAAAGTCGGTCAAGTAGATTGATGCATTCCAGTGATCTTGACATTCCAAGTTAACTAAATACCTACATAATATCTCATTACATTGATTTTATACGTGTAATGTAGCTCTTACATATTAGTAAAACTATTCACGCAATCGAAGGTGGATGTAAATATCTATTTTTATAGTAAAGAAGGTAAACGGGATGGATAGACTTAATAGTACCAATCAGACATAAATTTATAACTCTAGGTATAAATTAATAGAAGGCAAGAAGACAAGATTATGTAGGAATATTATCAAGAATAAGCAAATTATGCTTATTGCATTTATGAAACGAGATAAAGTGACAAGTTGACACTTCTTAATCTTTTAGCCTTAGGCATAGAATGCTGAATATACCGAGGGATTATGATAAAGGTAAATCATGTCTTATAATGTGATTTAGTATATTCGTATATATGGACAAGATCATCCTTTATTTTTTATAGGTTTACCTTCAACAACATTAGAGATAATGTCTAAAAAGAAAGATTTGTTCTGTCTGTGCAATTTTAATTTGCGTTTTTACTTTTTAAATTAGATTAATTTAGACTCGTAAATAATGAAAAATAAGCTTTATATAAATACTAAAAACCAACACTATTTTGCTGACAGCTTTGTTTTGAATAAGATTGATAATGTATCCTTTACTAAAACCGATATATACATATACAAGTCTGAAAAAGTTGATTTGAAAAAGTGTTTGAAAAAAAAAAACATTATAGACAACTTTTGCCAGTTGTCTTTGTTAGTAATAAAGGTTACCTTTCACGTCTAAAAGACTAAACTGATTTATGTGAAATTTTGCACATAGATACCATACTCTACTTCTTGTAGCAGTAAATATAATATTATGTAACAATCGAAAATTAACCAACGCAATTATTTAAAGCCGCCGTGGCTTGCATTAGTAACTGGCTCCCAGAAGAAGGACATTGAATTTGTCCGAAACCTGTTCGGAGTGATTTCGACTTTTTAGTGGACGTGAGTTTAGCCGTTATTTATTATTCAAAATATGTCATACTCACGATAGTTTTCTAACTAAAATCGAAAATTAGGAGAACTCTAATGGAAAACCACTATGTAAAATTATGAAAAAGATAATATATTCAGTACCTTCTAAATTTCTTACCTTTTAAACCTTGATAGCGTTTCAAGTATGGCCGTATATAACTGTATTATAATAATAACTGTACCTATCCAGTACATGTTTTTTGTGGCGTACACTGAGCTAGTCACGTAGAATCTTGGCCAAAACGTCAGAGCATTTTGAAGAGAGGTACGTGCTTACTGGTTAATATTTTATTTAATGGATATTTTTATCATTGTGTCTAATTTTTAGACACAATGTTGACACGGCAATCAACCTCTGATGTAAAGGAACCGAGTGTAATAAAGTTGAAACAGTGGTCGCCATGTCATAACCATTGTCCGGATGACCTGGTTAGATTAAATAAATATTACTTTGATCTTCTCATACTCCCACATTTGACGTTATATATTACTTTATTTTGGTGATGACAAAGACACTGCCGCTATAGAATTAAACCCTCCTACAGTTCGCAAATGTACAGGTAATAATAATATGATAATAATAAATAAATATTTTTAGACTTTTCGCATAACGCCATCTACTCCCAAACTAAGTAAAGCTTGTACTATGGGAACCAGATAAAATACAATACTTAGATACCTTTTGATTTTAACTTATGTTCATCACACAAGTGTTTATCTTGGGTAAGACTCGAACCCACAATCTACAGTACAGAAGACAGAGCTACTACCAACTGAGCTATGAGGCCAGTCAAGTGGTTGAATCATTTTTTTATAACAAATCACTGGATATACATATAAGGTCCATCGCACACTAGTTTCACAAGTATTATATATAGCTATGTTTATTTAAGTGAAATTCAAAATAAAACATTGTTAGGTACTTATATTAAGCGATTCATCATCTTAATTATAAAAATGACTTGAATTGTTGACAAAAAGTTTCATCAAATCTAACCTAATCTCGTTGGTAACAAAACAGCACATTTTTTGTGCTAAAAGATTCATCAATCATAAATAATTTTCATCATAACGAACTAATAATTTAGTTACAAGAATCAACATTCATGTATAACATAAATTACATATTATATTTTTAGGACTTCATATTGAGAGAACATTAAGTACCGACTGGTAACAAATAAAAAAAATTTATTCACTACAGTGTTGTCAACATCAGTGATCACAAAATTTAGGTTAAAGATATTTATTTTCAACTAGCGGCCCGTCCCGGCTTCGCTCGGGTGGACGTTTATTTATTAAACATTTTATAATATACGAAAAACAATGTATCACGCACCGGTGCCATCTACTTAAAATGTTGGTTTGTCCTGAATTTTTCCTGATTTTTCTTTGCTATAAACCTCACGGAGCCCGAGACCTTTCCAACGAATGCAAAACCGTGAAAATCGGTTCGTGCGTTCTGGAGTTATAGCGTCAGGAAGGAAAACCCGACTTATTTTTATATCTCTCTAGATTGCAGTATGAAAATCTGTATTAAATCGCAGATTTTTCTACTCCACAATCTAGCGTACAACTATAACCTACAGAACCTAATATTTAAGCATTGTTCATGTAAAATTACAAATGTGAATAAATAAAGAAAAGGGAAAAAAAGTAGAAGATTAAAGAAATGGAAAATGTACGTCCTAAATAAATAAATAAATAACGCCTAATGAATACATAACCCTATGTTCAATAGGGCTTTTACTTGCTTTAAAAGCATTTTCGAGATTTTTATCTCGAAAGTAAAACGAAATAACAAAAGAACCTAGGTTTTACTAACTCACAGCTAATCACTTTATTAAGATTGCCTAAAGAAAATAAGTGAAATAGTTAATCTAGAATCTGGCCTGAATATTAGTTTTCTGAATTTATTACGGTCAAGATAGAGATACATTTTTTGTAGAGAATTAGCTTTGTCTCTGTCATTTCGTAGTAATAAAGTAGCTAAGAGATTCTAGGGTAAAACATATACAATTACTACAACTAAGTATGTAGTTATATTACTTCTTGCTGGAATTTATCGTATTAGATTTGTTATGTTACAGAGTTATGAACACTGGTTGTTTATAACTCTGTAACATAGATGACGTCTACTGTTGAACATCCTCCCCATAAAAGGCCACTTTGAACGCTAATCATAAAAGGGGATTAGTCATAAACACCGCGCTTGGTGATAGATTTCAATGTACTAAGAAGAACCCTACTGCCCATTCCTGGAAAATCCCTTACCTTGCTCTTACGGCATCCACGGGAAGAGATGGGGTGGTCCAACCGGGACTACACGCCTATATGAATTGTGTATAAGCCTTTCAAAATTATTGGCAATTTCAAGCCTTTTTATATTTCAAGCTCCTTATCCTTTAATATCGATGATGTCAGACAAAGGGACTCTTGATACCTGTTCAAAGAATTTAGGTCCTAGGACTAAAATAAGGCAACATCAAATGCGCCGAAATCTTAAGTTTTAAGCGGTTCGCATTTCAACGAGCAAAGTATTGTAGATAAAAAATAAGATGAGCATTATATTATAGACGAGTTTCTGGCCGCAGCTTCGCCCGTGGCGTGACCTATGGGAAAATAATTCAACCACCCATTTCACCTTCTTAAGGGTGGAATTTCGAAAAATCCTTTCTTAGCGCATGCCTACGTCATAACATCTACCTGCATGCCAAATTTCAGCCCAATCCGTCTAGTGGTTTGAGCTGTGCGTTGATAGATCACTATGTCAGTCAATCAGTCACCTTTGAGTTGATATTTAGATAGATTTAGGTACATTATTTTTAGACTACATTGTAACACTTATTTTGGTAAAATTTAAATATTGTAGGTAATGCAAATGAATTGTTTTGAATAACGACATTTAAAGTGAAAGACTATGTAGATGGAAATTAAGATTGTTGTTTAGATTGTTTTTTCGAAACAGTATTTTGAAAACTGTGGGATGATCATGAATTTTTGATTGCAATGCAACAGGAAAAATACCATTACTAATTGGAAAATTTCCGTAGTAACTATGCACATAAACAATGTATTAAAATTTAACACAAATCCATACAATTTTTTGTTTCTATCGGTTACAATCAAGCTAGCCTAGCTTGTGTACAATTTATATAAGATTAAAATTTCGCTGCAATGACGTAGTGGTTGCTAGATAGTTTTTATTTTTGAACTACTTATAACTAAATTTTCCGTAAAATGTGCATTTGCAAGCAAAAAAAGACGTACCCATCTACACTACTAAATAAAAACCTTTCCCAACCCCATCCCATTAAACGCTACAAATCAGGCATTTGAAGAGTTGTAAATTTGAAGAAAAAAACGAGTGTGCTTTTGACCCGACTGAAGTAAAACTTCTTTAGTTTAGCTCCATCTATCGGCCGGTATAACTTTGTTTTTGCAATGTTAATGTCGCCATCTTGACAATCGTAAATTGTCATTTTACCGGACATACCAACATAATGAAACAAATTTGTAACTTTGTTGTGTTGACGTAGATCTCACGTGAATCAACTTCAACTTCCGATCGCCTTACATTCACCAGCTTACTCCCCAAGCCAAGCAAAGAAAAAAAAGAAGAAGAAGAAAGAAGAAGTTTTACTTCAAAAATAGCCTATTTGCTAACATTTTATTAAATTTGACTCGATATAATGACTTTTCATATCTTTTAATTATGGTTGTCATAGGCGTATATGGTTGCATAAGTGATTAATAAGCCGCGGAGAAAAATTACACTATAACATAACTTAATTTTACATATGAAAACTTTTTGCATTACTTCATTTCTGTAATCTGGAGTAATCTAAAGAGAGAGGTTACGTTCACTGTGCCAAATTTACAAACATTAAAGTAATAAAAAATATCATATAAAATACATCATGGCCTCAGACGACATATTTTACACGGTTATTATCAAAATTCTATATCAGCGTACTAAAGTTAGTTGATTCAATTTTTTTTTTTTTTAATAATATCGCCCATCTATCGCATACATAGATCCTGGACCCTAACTAGGATTTCCTGTGTCTAGGGACCCAGGAACTACGAGGATCATGGTCCCACAGCACCCAGACACAGAACAAGTATATGATCGTTGGGCGTTATTATTACTATTATATTATTATTTTATTATATTATTATACTTGTCCTGTTGCGAGAATCGAACCCGCCGCCTCCGGGCTATGAGCCGACTTGCTCAACCACCACACCACAGGGGCTGTCAAATTAATTGTATATACTTTGCTTACAAATAATGGTAATTAATTCCATAAGTGTTGGTAGATCTTTAGAATAAGTACATCCTACCAATATTTTCACTTCAAAACTAATCATGACTCTACGAATCCCACGCTTTGTTCGGAGTTTCCAACTATATTCAGCTATTATTTGTTACATTACATAGTGCAAACAAACAAATAGGTTTAACAGTAAAGGATTTATTCTCAGCAAAATCTATGTCAAGATCAAGGAGTTTAAACCAGTTTCTTAGTCACCAGAATATCACAGTATGATTATAGCAGTAGTGCTGCTACATACGGTCGATTAATTTTGTGAAGCATACACAAGCAGGTATGATTGCACACAATTTGGGTTCACGCTGCAAGTGCGATTATGAACACTCGTACACACTTGATGATAGATGTTACATATCTTACGGTTCACCCACTAATAATACCTATCATCATTTTTAAATATAAATGACTATAATAAATATAGATGATATTTTAAAAGTGATAGTATAACTATTATTCAAACGTCAATCAAACTACTATTAACAACTTCTGTTGGTTATCAATTGTAGTTTGATTTAGGTTAAAAGGTGGCAGGTTTGATTTCCGCGGCAGGACATATATTTGTACACAGAAAAAAAGCGCAAATACTTGTACTGTATCTGAGTGTTGTGGAACCATGAATCTAGGGACCCAGGAATTATAAGGATTTACAAATTATAAGGAATCATAAGGAAATCCTTATAATTAAAAGGAAATCCTTATAATTCCTAGATACAGGGATTATATATCTAGATACAGGGAATCCTAGTTACGGTCTAGGATATAGATGTGTATGTATGTGTGTGATCGTTGGACGTTATTATTATTATTAACTAGCTGCGCCCGTGGTTTCACCCACGGATATAAAAAAGTAGCCTATGTCAAAGTCAAAGTCAAAAGATTTATTGCAAATAGGCTAATTTTAGCACTTTTACAAGTCAAAATTATACTAGGTACTTAAAATTAAGTTATTTCACTAAGCATATAAAATTACAAAGTGCTTATTGTCAAAATGTGTTATACTGTGGTTATGTTTATGTGTTAATCCAGCTCAATCTAAATCTATATTCCAAATTCCATACAAATCCGTCAAACCGTTTGAACGTAAAAGAGTAACAAACATCCCTTTATATAGAAACTTTCGCGTGTATAATATTAGTGGAATTTACGCCAATTTAATATTTGCCAACACAACAAATAGGCGTAATTTCACTAAGTGCAACTATTACCTGACAGTGGTGCTAACTGACCTACTGCAGGTTATTTATACTGTGGTTATGTTTACTTGCTCGTTAGCGTCACTGACCCACAAAAATGCATATTCATTATTTTATATGAAAAACGATCATTACTTGCGGTCCACTGTTTATGTACGAATACTAAACTTTATGCCTGTTGTCTTTTGTTTATTTCCATGTTAACAAGCTATTGTCGTGTTGCTACTGCAGCCATTTATACTATACGTATTGCAATTAAAACTAGCCAAATGTAAAGTGAACCTAATGCCAATTTAATCTGCTAAAACTAAAGTCTAGAAAACACAAACCCGCTATTTAAATCTGCTAATTAGTTCGTTCGTTATTAACATAAATTTAAGTAAGCTTTGAGTATTTCTGACTATAATGGTATAACATTTTCAATTCCGGATTAGTTGTGTAATGTTTTATTTGCGTTATTGTCAACTTACCGCCTCTGTGGTGTGGTGGTTGAGCTGGCTGGCTCATAATCTGGAGTTTGCGGGTTTAATTCTCGCAACAGGACAAGTATAATAATATAATATAATAAAATAATAATATAATAGTAATAATAACGCCCAACGATCATATACTTGTTCTGTGTCTGGGTGTTATGGGACCATAGTCCTCATAGTTCCTGGGTCTCTAGGGACCCTAACTAGGATTCCCTGTATCTAGATACAGGGAATCCTAGTTAGGGTCCAGGATCTACGTGATCAATGGGCGTTTCTTTTTTTAAAATGTTATATACGTCTACACAAATGAAAAGTGAAGGCAACATCGATAACTACCGGTACATTTAAATCGCTCCAAATGTTTTAATAGCAGGCCTAGAGAAAAATATATATACTTATCTCCAGTTTCACGTATCTCGGAAACACTAATTCTCTTTCTAATTATATAAAATAACATGGCAAAGGGAACTTATTTTAGAGCATGCGGTTAATGATACCAATCAAGGCGAAGCTCCAATTTACAGCACGATCCAAAACTCGTCCACATTAAAAAGCACCAGCCAATCTCAGTTTGGAACTAGCAACTCCAAGACTGCTTGTTAAGTAATACATCCGAGAATAACTTTGCTACCCTGTTCGGACTAGCAGAAAATAATGCACCCGGCAGTCAATACCTTAGGAGTTCGAGGTTTAATCTTAGTTGGGATAACTTGAGGCCCGTAGTTGTTTCCATTTCGTACCAAACTGTGCACCAGTAATGAAAGTGTACGTCCTAGATACAAAACTTGACTCACACACACACACTAACAAACGTTTTGACATGCCTATGACATATCCATAGGGATCGCTGTAAATTTGAGTATGAATATAATAAGAAACTTTTTTAGAATCTATGTTTAACCCTGGATTGGAAGAAGGGTGTTATAAGGTTAACGTGTGTATCTGTGTGTTTGTCTGTCTGTCTGTATAGAACGTCCTAGCGGATAAACCGATTTGAGTTTTTTTTTTTTTTTGCTGTAAAACTTCTTTACGCACGCTTAAGTGAGTAAACTGGTAAATACGAGGCGAACGGAATTTGAAGTTGATTCACGTCGATCTTTATTGCCAAAATGACAAAGTTAAATATTTGTATTATTGTGTTGGTATGTCCGGGCGACAATTTACAATTGTCAAGATGGCGACTTTAACATTAAACAAAGTATAACAGCCGATAGATGGAGCTAAACTAAAGAAGTTTTACTTCAATCGTGTGATCTGAAACACACTCGTTTTTTTTATTTGAAACGTGACTTGGTTAAGTGTATTCTTAGTTATGATTGGAGAAAATCTGCTCAGCCGTATAGATAACTGCCGAGATTACTTACTGGCCATAAAATATACTGTGTTACTTTTCGCGTTTAACCTAACTTTCATGTAGTTTTATATAGCTTTAAGTTTCAGTGGTGCACAAGACGAGTGCCTGCTAGAGTTCATTTGTTTTATGAAGCCTAGCAGAACGTAAAAATGTTTGTTAGCTCCGAACAGGCAAACTTAAACTAAGAGTTTTTAAAAGGAAAAACTGCTATTGAACATTTGCATTTGCATTTAAAGCCATGTCATTTTATGATTTACTTCAATGCAATTATAAATTAGCTTATCGTAAAACTTACGCATAAAACGTAATCCGATTACGGCACAAAGAGGCTTTTGCAGTCAAAACTTTTAATAAATAATTATAATAAATAACGTTCAACAACCACATACATAGATCCTAGAGGACCATGGTCCCACAACACCCAGATACAAAACTAGTGTTTGCCCTATTTTTTATGCACAAATATTTGTCCTGCCACGGGAATTGATTCCGCCGCCTCCGGGCGGTGTTGAGTTGAGTTGAGTTGAGCTACTACCACAATACTCTCCCAAACACATCAATATACCTCCAAAAAGGTGAAAAGAACTGAATTTAATTTATTTTATTTGTTACAATCTGTCAAAAGTATAGTAAAAGTGCATGCAACCATTTCTAGCATGTACTACAACAAGAGCAAACATTTTAAGTACTGACCCAAAATTCTCGTATTAACCTGCACAATACCGAAGATTAATAATAATACGTTAGCATGCATGGTTTGCCGGAGCCATAACAGAAATATGCCTACACTATACATGCTTACACTATGGCAGCTTAGCTTGTTTGCTTTTTTTTTAAACAACAATGTAAAAAAGGCACTTTTCCCGTTGAAAAATACAAACTATTCTCATATAAATACGGGTTATTGTACTTATCCATATATAGGTACTTTAATTCCAAAAAAAGTAACTTCTTGCCATACAGACCGGCAGCGAATCACCAAAAAATGCCTCTTCGTAATAAATGAAAAGGCAGTAAAAAATATATTAGGTACTTAACTCGGAAGCTTGATGAAAAGCGAGTTTAATACTCTATTTCAAGAATATTTCTCACTCATTCTACTTTACTGCATTTTCAGTTGCAGCCGTTTACGTCGGTGAGACCATATAACTAAAATATTTTCATAGCTGTGCTAAATTAAACCTTACAATATCATGCTCTCGTGTCGTGTGGAAAATAATCCCATTGTGATCCATTCGGAATATTATTATTTATATAGTCCATACTCACATGTATCCGCCAAACCTCAATATTATTTCGTTAGTTGTTATTCACGTTGTTATTAGATGTACATCTACTTTTTTTGTTTTTTGGTTTGGTTCCACACTTTTATGTATTTACCCAGTGTCAACGTTTTTTTTCGTGTTGTTTCCAAAACTTCATAGAAGCTTCTGGTAAAGTTTACCAGGACTTAACACTTTACTAGGAGTATGACTTGACTAGACTAGACTATGACACAACTTGATGACTTGGACTGTGACTTGACTTGACTTGACACATTATATAATAGTAATTAACTTGAGAAATTATCAATTACTTCACACTGGCTAAATACACAAAAGTGTGGAGCCAAAACTAAATAAAATAAATAAATAAATACTTTTACCATGGTATTACCGAGTCTCTATGTTGTACATGTCACGACACGTATTACATATCCCGGTATTTCAAATCACGTACACAGATTCCTGGTTATACAATGCGGGCTGTGTAATTTTTTGGTCGGACACTGCTGGCTTCCCATTGTACTACCAACTTATTCTTCCTCACCGCAACATTATGGTATTCGCAGTTTTATGTAACACTGGTAACACTCGCTGATCTTTTTTTTTGTTATAGGTAGGAACATTTATTGTCTTCAATGTTGGCTAATCTGTGGTTAGATCAAAATAGAAGATTGAACAGAATTATCTTTAATGAAATTGGCAATCTAGTTAATCGATCATCGTGACCCAGTTTTCATGAATCAATAATAGGATCATAACAAATCACAATAAAATTGTTTTGTATATAGCAAAGGCTAGAAGAAACTGGCGTAATCGCCTATGTAAATACCAGGCGGCCTGTATGTGTCTATATTATGACGACGCTGGTAAAGTATCATTTACATTGATGCGCTGGTTTGTTCCTACCTTAACAATAATAGGCTATTTGACTACTATTAAAAATGAACAAGTAAATATTATTTTCATAAAGTAGGTTAAAAATGAATGTAATCATTGTAAAAATAAGTAAAATCGGTAAATTAATCACGGAGCAGTACACTTTTAAAGTTTCATCGCCTGTCCCTTTCTCGCAAAACAGAGATCGTGTTGAGCTTCCTCACAGCTACTATGAAGGCATGGCTTGTGACGTCACATGCCAAAAAGATTGTATGTAGAGCTACCACAGCTTAGTAATGAGTTACTGTGAGGACTGGTAACTGACGTCACTGCGTGTTTGAGTTGTCTCTTTCTATTTCTGTATTTTAAAATGCCTGTAACTTAGTAATTTTTTGAGATATTCAAGTTTTGTTTTCACATTTATCTATTTTTTGAGGTATATTATTTATGTATGTAATAAAAATATAGTAGTCAAATAGCCTATTATCTAAATACATCGAAATTCGTAAATGTTTACTAAACACCGTAAATGCATCTTTTATATTATCACAACGTTAGTCTATAACTCTCATTATCTGGCAAGAGCAGAGGTTATTTTTAAATCTTTGATGGGTTGAATTTTTGCTGTTTATTTGTTTAAAATTTAATTGTAAATTTATTTTAGGTTTTAGGGTATTAAAATTTCATTAATATGACATTAATCTAATTCCAAATTTGAACACTCTAAAACCTAAAATAAATTTACAATTAAATTTTAAACAAATAAATAAAGCATAAATTTAATCAGACAAATCAGCACGAAATTACAATTCATTTGCAATAATGCATTCTTTAAAGATCGTTGCACTTTATAACTCTTGCATTTCTTCGCATGGTTACAAAGACATCTCAAGACGCGACTCTCACAAGATCGCATTAAGGCCAGCCGTGTTGTGAGTTACGCTCATACTGAGTATGAGGCACTAGTTCCGGCCGCCGACTTTCCAATGAAAGCGACATTTGCGAACGGCCTTGCTTCGCGCTCCAAGAGTTTTAGGGAATTCACGACCTAGATAAGGTAACTACCACAAAATATTTGTTACTACGTTCAGTGGCGTAGTAGATAACCAAAGGCCCTGGGGCAAACTAGGGCCCCAACTAAACTATAATTAAAATCGTTTTTTCCGTATTCGTAGTGTTCTGAAATCGACGTACTCCATACTCCGAACGTGGGAGAAATTTTCACTAGTTCAATTTATAGTTTGTAAGTCCAAGTCCAAGGTGCCCCCTGAGTTTGGGGGCCCCGGGGCACTGCCCCGTCTAGCTCCCCGGTAGCTACGCCACTGACAGTTTCAATACGCAGTTTATGTGCATAGCTACTATGGAAATTTTTAAAATGAAATTTCTCCTGTTGCATTGCAATCAATGTTTCGTGATAGCCCCCCAGTTCTCACGTCGAAGTCATAAATTGTTTTGTCACCATTAAGTTATGCAATTCAACTCTAGTCATCGTTTTAATAGGCATGAAGTGATTAAAGGGCCGTGTTCAAAGAGTCATTAGAAAGCGTGTAATTACTTTAGGTTCAAATCTAAACTCTTAGTTGACAATTTCGTGATGTTACCTAACTGCAATTTCGGTAGGACATAAGCAATAAATTAAGCGTATATAAGTAAATAGTTAGGTACTCATTAAAAGCTTTTTAAGTGAAAATAAAACAGTATTTCAAAACAAATAACAATGCTTACGCATGGAATAGCTAGGATAGACAGACAATCGCTGAACAAAAACTTACTTGCACCACGATAGTACTATTAGTTATTCTGCGCCAGCACTGCCTATCTTTGTAAAATATTTGAACTAATTGGTAGTCAAATATCACCATCAAAGTCCGCTGCTTTCAATCAGAACACGTAGTGTAGACGTTGGTTCTTTTAATCAATAGCCGGTGTGTTATACTTTTAAAAAACATTGTGCAAGAAACGAAATATAGCGCTGTGTCCATCCTTTTGTGAATGGAAACAATGTCCGCTGGTATGAAAGTCTTTGCAATATTGTTCATGTTCTTTAGCTTTTGTTTTTAAAATCGCTCTTCGAATATAGATTGAGCGCCGATATTGCTTTGATTTGTTTTGTTTAAAAGCATTCTCGAAATAAAAGCTTTTAGAATGAAATATTTCAAGTTAAAACTTACTTCTATCTGCCTTGAAGTATCAAGTTGGTCTGGTTTTGAAATTAAATGTAACATTTTGTATCAAAGAGAACGTTGTGATTATAAGTGTTGAGCGTTTTATTTAATTCTTTTTAATAATTAGCTATTCCTAGTGTTCTTCTTTGTCAAATAAAAACTACCTTTTCCAACAATAATAACGAACTTACTAGGCCTATTGGTTCAAGCTGTTAGCTCAAGTCTCGAGCAATGTATTTAAATCTTAAGTTGGGCGGTCATTTCGAGGATGTCCGGCCGGTCGGCGGGACCGAAATCTTGGTAATTGCAGACCAGTGGCGCGCAACTACAACTTGTTTGGCAAGACGACACCAATTTAAACTGGAAACTAATTGTGAACCGATAGATCGATACGTACATATAGAACTGTTACTATGAAGTTTGTATAGATTATAATGAATTCAAATAATTGACTCAAAAACAAATACTCAAATACTCATTTATTGATAAACTATGTTGTAACATGTTACAACATAGTTTATCATGTTAGTGTATACATTATATACACCTACGCTAATATAAAAATATACAAAAAAAATTAAATTATAGATATCGATTTCCAAATAGTGATTATTTAAATAATTACACAAAATAATTAATATTAATATGTAATTAATATGTCAATTTTTTTTTACATTTGTGTTTGTTAAGATTTAAGGGTGAAAATCATTTTCTCCCGGAACGATAAGATCTTGGTAAATTCACTCGCGGGCTTTATTGCCTCTATCACACGTGCAGATAGCAGATACGGCAAAAACATATTCAAATACCCGGATGATCCTCTTGATAAATACTACTTTTTAGTACACGTGAAATTACTAGCATTTTACATCTCTCATTAAGAGACGATTTCGTACATTCCTGCGTTAATTTCTACTTTAAAATGCTACTCAGGTACTTTTAAACCATTTTTATAACTACAGTTTTCTCGCGTTGATATTAAAAACACAGCGACGTCAATTACTTATCTACTTAAAGTGGTAATAACATTCCACTTGCTTTCCATTACCCCGTTTTGTATTCGTCATTTTTTGTTTCTCTCAGCACGTCTCAACGCATATTCAAGATATCTGAGGTATATTTTCTGAGGGATATATTCTTGAAACTTCGTTGACCATTCAAGCTAGTTTACGAAACTGCTTGCTTGTAAATGAATCTGGATAGTCATTGCCATCTATATCTTGGTAAATGTATTAAGTAAAAAAACAGGTGTACTTTAGACCACACGACTGAAGTAAAACTTTTTAGTTTAGCTCCATCGGCCCATATAACTATGTTTTTGCTTTGTTTAATGTTAATGTCTCCATTTTGACAATTGTAATTGTACGGGACATACCAACATAATAATACAAGTTTTTAACTTTGTTATGTTGACGATGGAGATCTACGTAAACCAACTTCCGTTCGCCTCGCATTCACCAGCTTACTCCCCAAGTCAAGCGTGCGAAAAGAAGTTTTACTTCAAAAATATTAAAGTCTCGGTATATTTAAAATTAAAATGAAAATCTTTAAATTCTATAGTCGGGGATTATTAATTTTTCATCTGAACGTGCCACGGCAGATAGGAAGCAGGCTTCTTTTGAAGATCGAAGGGATAAGAAAACGGAAATTAAATCTATTTCCCGCCTGACAAAAGGCAGGTCTGATCATGTTGGACCAGTTCAAAATTCTTTTTACTCTGTTTAAAATACGTATTAGGTTTTATTATAAATGACGTCCCATAAAAAGTTAATGGTATACAAACACAAATATATTAAAAGACATTTTAGTTTACAAAATGCGATGGCAATAATACGACTCGTAAAGTAACAACTCAAAAGTCAAGACCAAGGGTCAATCTTTCAATTGCAGGGTAATTATTCTGAAATCTATTATGAACCAATTATTCTCACAATAAAAACTCTTTTTTAGAATAAGTACTTTATCTGGCTATTAGACTCAACTTTATGAAATAGAAAAAAATACATATATCACTTTCCATAGATTATTGCATTTCCTACATCAAAATTGTTTGCTTGTGGTTTTTGGAAAATAGTCTTAAGTTCTTTTAATATAAAAAATAAAATACTAAACAAAAAAGAAGGATTTTGGTGCGGGTGCGTCGTGAGATTTAATCAGCTGAGCTGAAGTGCACTTGACGTCCGGAAGAGCTCTTAGCAACACACGGGCTAAAAGTAGATGTTATGCACCGCTGACATAAACCAAGATAGAATGGCACGAAAAATAGGCTACTTGACAACATAGAAAATGTACTAAAAATTGTGGTCACCCTATCAGATAATAGCGTAGAAATATATTTCACTTAATTTCAACTTAAGTAGGTTTATTTTTATAGTAAATTACATGTAAAATAATATCATCTATTTTTTCTGTAACGGAAACGCCCTTTGATTTTCGCAACTCTGATGTCATGTCACATGCATGTAAATATAGGAAATATAGAAAAATGTTTTGGGCTTTGTTGGTATAGAAACATTATCTTTCTGTAGACTTTTTATAGTCTTATATGTACTCTGTGGCACTACACGTCATTTTATCCAATAAACTCGAAAAATAATGGTAAAATTCACTTCACCTGCGCTGTTTTATTAGGATTATTGATGTTTACTTGCGTGTGACGTCACGCATGTCACGCGATTGCCACGTGACGTATGTGTACACTAGCACGTGAGCGCCATTACAGAATCGGCATTTTGGCACATTATTATGAATTTATAATTGATTTGTTTATAATGAATAGTTTATAACTATTTTCCAAGATTCGTCAAATAAGGTTATTTGACGAATTAAATTTTTCTAGTTAGGTAACTAGATTGGAAATAAAGTAAGATAAAATAAAATTGATAATTTGATTTAAATTGTCAATTTTTTATTCATCGCCGTTAAGGTAAAAATTTGGTACTGAATGAAGTAAATAAAAACTTAAATAAGAATTTTACTACTAAATGGTAACTACAATATAATGGTGAAATAATGGTACTACTGTTTCTAATATGTTTATATGGGATTATGAAATAAATCGTATGTATAGAATTAGGTAACATAATAAAACAGTCAATGACCACACATGCTTGAAACAAGCTTTAAGGAAAAGTAAATTTAATAGATATTTCTCACACTTTCGTTTCCTTACCTTATGTTTAGGCTCACACGCGAAATAATACATGCCTGAATAGTTTGTACGAGAGCTTATATCAACCTGTCTTAAAACCTGCCTATAATTCTGATGCATCTTTGTTTTAGCAGTTTTCTTTTTTCCTTCAGCCAGAGACGCTACACATTTCAAAAAACTTGTTTGACGAGAATGATCATGATGATCATCTAGATCATCTAGAAGTGCTAGAAAAGGCCAAGTCTTTTTTTTTGTTTTTGAACTGCCTAATTAATTTGGCACCGAACTTTAAAACCGGGTGGGAGAGCAGGCGCTTAAGGCGCCCAGCTGTCATTATTGGGGGGCAACTAGCTCAAGGGCACCCCTGGGCCTCGGCTTTAGGGTGCATCAAAATAGAGGCTGGACGAATCTTTTATTAACTCACATCACTCACTCTCTACTCACCCGACCCGGGCGTGTTCAAGAGAAGAGTGAATAGGTATTTACTTGGCTAGCATTCTACACCTTCGATCGCATCGTCACTTCCCATCAGGTGAGAGCGCGGTCAAATGCTAGACAAGTTAAAAGTTAAAAAAAAAAAAATAACTGGCGGATGGAAACGCCAAGTCTTCTACCTCCAACGGCCATAGATAAAGTAGTTATCAATTGTTACGTTGTACTGACTAGTTCATTGTCCCTCATTATCTCTTCTTTTCTCTCACTCTTTGTGTTGCCTGTACCTCTAAAATATTGTCTTCGTTATAACATTTCTATTAAAATGTATTTCTTTTAACTGCCCCAGAGGCAAGTTGATTAAAACTGGCATCCAGAAAGCGGTGGAACGGCCACTTTATTTGAACAAACCACTCTTCACCGGCTGCAAGGAGGTCGTTATGGCGTCCTCTTGTGTTAGTGCTTGCTATGTTTTTCGCTTCTAAAATTTTTAATATGTTTTTTTTATGGACAATGAGTTTTTATTTTTTCAACTAATTAAATACTGCAGTAATATAACAACTACTACTAAACAATACTTAAACTACTAAATTACCTAATATTAACCACTAGTTGCGCCCCGCGGTTTCACCCGCAAATAAAAAGTATTTTAATGATTTGCTCATCCCACGGGAACATTTCACTTTTTCGGGATAAAACGTAGCCTATATGTTAATCCAGTGTACAAGCTATCGTGAAGGAGTAATAAACATACACACATACAAACTTTCGCCTTTATAATTAGTGTGATTAAACAGATAAAAGAAATTGCCACGTTGAATGGCAATGCTCAATCTTTGGCTAAAGTAGAGGCCAGTATTTCGGCCACGTGTTGATAAATAAATAAATATGATTCAAATTTTACAACCCATAAAACTCATATATTTAAATGAACAGGATAATTTAATACTATTTCTCTTCGTATTTAACAACAGGACCTCGACCTGAATTGTAGGCAATTGAAAATATGGAATATTCCTTTTCAATGCAACAAACAGCAAGTCAAACGCTCTACGGTTTATTGTAATGACTTTGACGGACATAACCACTTACACCATATGCTTTGAGTAGCTTTTGTGTTACTACTATTTGTATTGCTGTCAAAAATAATATAGACAAAGCCTTGATGAGTAAATATTTTAATTTTAATTTTTATGTTAATGAATGATGTGACGAGCAAGTCATTTGCCTGATGTTAAGCGATACGGCTGCCCATAACAGAACAGTGTCATTTCAGAACATTTCAGAACTCCAAAATATAAAGTTTCGCGTGACACTGCACTGCGCACGACATCCCGAGACATCAGCACAGTCTGGTAATAAGATTACTCGACTGTGAGATCAGATCATAAAGTCTCATTTGCCCAGTAATTTCACTAGCTACAGTGCCCTTCAAACCGGAACACAGTAGTGCTTGCACACTACTGCTTGGCGGCAGAATAACTGGCAAAGCGGTGGTACCTACCCAGACGAACTTTGCAGAAAAGTCCTACCACCTAGTAAAGTAGTAGGTTGTGAGCCAACCGCAGCTGTACGATGCGTTTCAACCGACTTTAAAAAGGGGAGATTCTCAATTCGGTTTTGATTTTAATGTTCACCTCAGAATCTATTATATATATATACCCATTTGAATTTTTTTTTGGTTTGTAACGATGCCTACCTATATTTTCGGACTGATGCAATAGAAGTTTTATCAGATTCGTTACAGTACATTTACAAGCTATAGCTTTGTTTTTGTGATTTGTAACATTTAAATTGTAATAAAAAATTATAAAAAGAATATTAAAAATATATTTTAAAAAATCATTTCAACTTAAATTTAAATCGTAATTGTATAATTTGTGAATAAATTATTGTGAGAATATTATGATTATTATGTTCTCAGTATGTAAATGTTAATTGAGGCAATTGAATTGTTTTAACTCCCCATTTTAAAAATATATTATTTTAAAGATATGATTATCTGCTATTTAGTTGCTAGTCTAATTTAAATTGTTTTTAAATATAGATGAGAGAAACATTGAGATTCCAATTAATTATTTTCCGAGAAAATCAATTGATTTCTATAAGTTTAACCTTTAGCAATCGTGACAATATTCATTCCTGACCTTTTCTATGTGTAACAGAGCGTTTGTATTTAAATAAATTATTGTACTCATTACGATTCCACATTTATTACAACGATTAATCACATTGACAACCTGTGTTAGCATCTATGCCTATTGAGTCTATCAGCATCCTGCGTATTAATTGTTAGTGTCAAGGAGTTTACTAGAGAGGTCGTGGAATCTTTGCAAATTGCGTTGTGTATTACCTATAATAATGCCAACGGTGTGATAATGATGTCAGTTCTGTTGTAGAAAATACATATTAATCGAACTTTTTTCAAACGGGCAAAGTTTTTTTGAACATTAAACTAATTACTACAAAACCAATTATGACTAAATCCTACTAGTTACACTACCCATAACAAAAAATATTTGGACTGTATAACTGCGCTGATTGCAGGAATATACTCGTACACTAAGCTTTTACAATGGTGATGTACAATGCACTTGGCCAGAGTAGCGGATTGTGACCTACTCTCTCTCTCTCTCTCCTTTTTTGCTCTTGCTCTACTCCCCCCCCCCCCCCCCTTCTTTCTCTCGCTCTTTGAAAAAAGGCCCGTTTTGAAACGATGAAAAACTCTGAGTAACAAATTCACTGCTATTTAATGACATTCATGAATTGTGAAGTTATTATATTGTAACTACTTACATATGACTCATTAACCCAATAATTATTATGTTAAATATTAAAAACAATAATAACGCAAAACGATCACATACATAGATCCTAGACCATAACTAGGATTCCGTGGTTCTAGGGACCCAGGAACTACAAGGACCACGGTCCCCCAACACCCAGACACAGAACAAGATTTGCGCTTTTTTTTCTGTGCACAATTACTTGTTCTGCCGCGGGAATCGAATTTGGCGCCTCCGGGTTATGAGCCAACCTACTCAGCTACCACACCACAGAGGCTGTCATATTGTTAGGTATCCTTACAGATTCATTAGAAAATAGTCCAAGGCTAACTACGATTCGCTGTTTTATCTACGCTTATTCCAAAGGAAATTCTCGAAGTCTGTCGTATTAAGAATTTCCACATGCATATGCGTCTACTTATCTTTAAGTTACAAAACAAAAGAAGCCGTTGTTTTCATTTGAAGGTGAAATGCGTGTCATTGTAATTTATACGCATGATAATAGTACGTTTTAAAAATGAAAAAAGGCTATTGAATTCGACATGAAGTATTAAGTCAATACCACAAGTATAAATCAAGTCTACTACCACAAGTATATATCTATATAACTAAATCTAAATATATATAAATCAAAGGTGACTGACTGATTGACTGACTCACATAGTGATCTATCAACGCACAGCCCAAACCACTGGACGGATCGGGCTGAAATTTTGCATGCAGGTAGATGTTATGACGTAGGCATTTGCTAAGAAAGGATTTTTCGAAATTCCACCTTTAAGAGGGTGAAACGGGTGGTTGAATTATTTTCCGATAGGCCACGCCACGGGCGAAGCTGCGGGCAGAAGCTCGTATAATATATATCTAAAATCGAATCTTTATTTCTCTTGGTCATCGTATCACGTGTGAACGCTAATTTTTACTAATTCTTTTTTTGTTGTGTTTATTATTGTCAGGGAAAAAAATAGGAAAGTTGAGCGGAAAATTAGAAGATGTACACCACACGAGTGAAACCGCGGCGCGTACCTATTTATTTATGAAAATAAGATTTTTACACTTAAGCTAATATTGTACCGTACTAGTACAAATGATTGTTTGACTGTATATGCTACAATTGGCACCTTTTTATAGGCCGAAAACTATATCGTTAAGAAAATGGGATAGCAGTGCTAGGTTCCCATGATCTCTCTATTTACTCTGAAACCAAGTGTCAAGGAATTTTCCGAGGGGTTATACAATAATTGCGATAGTAACCGCCAGTTGCTTAGTTGTTCTTATGCAAATGACGGCAATGACACTTGCGTAAGTACCCAATGGCAGCATGGCAACATTGGCAACTTGGTCTAGATCGCAGTTACGGTTAAAAAGAGTTCAACGCACGCTATGAGCTTTTGTAACGCCTACTGAATGTTGTAAACTGTATACTTAGGGTCGTTTGTCATAGTCCCTTTTAATGTTAGGAAGTTACAAAATGAGCAGAGTCTTGGTAAAATGGTAAGCGCTGTTTTTTTTTAAATCGTCGAACATTTCAACAAATTATTAGATTTTACCAAAGTTAACTGAACGATCTGTTAGCTTAAGAATCGTCTGTTTTAGGTATCCAAATAGGTACATCAATAATCTAGTAGAAGCTTTAAAAGGAAACTGAGTTCATAATTTTAAGCAATCTCTAAATTTTTCCAGTCACAGAACGTAATAGTTTTCGTATATGTACATAACTTTACATTACTTTTCGGCATGAAAACATCCTATCTCCTATTCCAGGATCTATATTATCTATATACTAAATTTCATCAAAATCTGTTTAACCGTCTCAGCGTTGAGTGGTAACAGACATACATATTTTTTTACAAAAATTTTGCTTTGATTATAACTAGCGTTCTTAGAAGTAAAAGTTAGAATAACGGCTAAGTTGTTGAAATAAATAAATTAAATGCTTCAATATTGCTTATTACGTACTCAGAAATGTTTAATAGAAAACCAGTAGTAGATAAATCATGACAAACAAATAATTAATTACGATTCCAAATTGACACTTTCAAAGCTTATATCAATAAGTATTATCTACTCTCAGCAATTTTAAAGTGACATATTCATTTATATGTAGACACAAAGACAAGTGGTTGAATAATTTTGTGGTTCAACGAATCGGTAAAGCCTATGATTGAATCTGGCCGACAGTAGCGCAGATATTAGATAAACACTCATGTCACACGTCGCCAACTCTCTCCAATCTTCATTCAATAGATTATTCAAAGCTTATCGCACACTGCATGAAAGAAAGATAAATTATGTACAAGTATTTGTGCATATACAAAGCGCATATACTTGTTCTGAGTCTGGGTGTTATGGGACCATGGTCCTCGTAGTTCCTGAGTCCCTAGACACAAGGAATCCTAGTTAGAGTCCAGGATCTATGTATGTGATCGTTGGGCGTTATTATATATTATTATTATTATCTATGTGGTGGTTATATTGAACCAAAATAACTAATAAATAAATAACGCCCAATGATCACATACATAGATCCCGGACCATAACTATGATTCCTTGTGTCTAGGGAACCAGGAACTACGAGGACCATGGTCCTTCAACACCCAGACTCAGAACATGTATTTGTGCTTTTTCTGTGCACAAATGTTTGTCCCACTGTGGAAGTCGAACCTGCTGCCTGCAGGCTATGAGCCGACCTGCTCCACCACCACACCAGCAAGGATGTCTAAGATAGATAAATAGATAAGTCTTCATTGTTTCACCAATGAATTTACAATGTGCATGTAAATAAGGTTATTAAAAAACTTTAAATGTTATTTTGAAGAATTTAGAAACCATACGCAATGAAATTACAAACTTCACGATGAAATTCCAAAAAATCAAATAGCTTAATAAGACGAATTTATGAAGTGACTTTTAATTGATATTCGAACCAGTGTGTTATTATGTCGCGACAAAAGCCCGCGCTGCTTTGTTGTAACTGTTTTGTGAAATCTGGAACAAAAACACACACGATGTAAATCAGATATCTACAAAAGATATGTATACACTGTTCTCATTATTGAATAAAATTTTAAACGATATATCTATATCGTTTGTATTAAATTAAAACACTCACAATAGTTTACAAGTAACTTTAATATAACAGATATCCGGAATCTAAAATCTACTAATTTTCTTTCCATGAAATATAAATTATCAAAATAATAATAATAGCACTCATCGATCACATACATAGTCCTATTATATAGCCTAACTAGAATTCTCGTAATTGTACCTAGGGACCCTGTAACTACAAAGACCATGGTCCCATAACGCCCAATACATACACAACAACAATTTATACTTAAAGACTGTATAATAACACTTATTGTAATGGTAATAAAGATAACCTTTCAACTTTCAATAGCAAACCTCATTAATTTATCATCAAAAAATTAAGCTTTTAAAGTGACTCGTGGCATATACTCTAAATACGGCCACCAAAACAAGCGTATTCTCGTTTTGTTCGTGATTAAAAACCTGTAGTGTGTATCAGTGCGCACGAAGCTTAATGTACTATTATTTATTCTGTGACCAAGCCTACTTTCTTCCGCACATCTGATCGTGAGTCGTGGAGTTATGGAACTCGTTTGTATCTGGTTTCGCGGTGACAAGATCGCATCGGCGCGCCCTCGCGTTATGGTATTATGTATCGAACGCTGTTGGTTCCTGTATGTTAAGTTACATATGAGTGAGAATAGAAAAGTTTGTGAAAGGTGCTTCATATTGTACTGTAAAACATTTTGTGTATTTTCTGTAGTACTTAAGAAAATTGTTGAGGTCAAGTTCCATAAACAGCTATTGCGCGTCTAATAATTTTGTAGCTTGTAGTTCTAATTTTATGTCTATACAAGGTGGAATTTAATTCGTTCTTTTCCATTAATGTATGTATTCAGTCCATGCTATAGAATGCTTCCACATAACTAAATAATAAAAGTACTTATGAAATAAAACTTAAATCTAGGTTTTATTAAATTTAAATTCTAAAGAAAAGCCTTGTGACTTTGAACAAAGCAGGTGTTTTATTGCCTACGAAACATTTACAAAGCACTCAGCTGGTGCCCCCGCTGTGTGTACCGTTAAATAGACATTTCGGCTGTCATGCAGTAATTTTAAAAGGCACTAAATACTAAAACAAAATATTTTTTTTTTTAATTGGACCTTTTACGAATATTCTATAGCACGGTCTGAGTACATATATTAAGAAAAAGAGTGAATTAAATGCCACCGTATATATACATCGTAGTTTTAGACACTTGGAGTCTTAACATCACCTCTTTGTGCAATTCAATTGAAAAATTCAAGTGAATCGCTACAATATAATTTGTACTACTACCACTATTTGAACTAGTTTCATAGGCATTTACTGTGTATAAAGCCTTACAAGGAGCGTTTTAAAGTTAAACTAACCTAAATTCATACATACAACATAGGATTTCAGTAAGATAAAAATTAAATAAAAAAATTGCAGCTTATAGAAATTATTTTAGAATAACCTTGGCCAGATTTAAGTTAGTGTACATTAATTCTGAGGCATGCGGATAGATGAAAAAGATTTTTGGCTCAATAAATTAAGAGTCTGTCAAAAATACGGAACAAAACTGACTAGGTATGACCATGTTATTCATTAGTGTAGCAAATCGTGCGTGCCTTCTTGATGCCAGTTATACACAAAAAGAAGCTGAGCTGGCATGAACAGCGTGAGGTCATGTCACGAACAAGACTAACCATTAGGTAATAGATTTATTTAGTTGACTTTACAAGACGGCTTCCTCGTGTTTTAAATAGTATGACATCATGACAAATGCTCTAGGATCAAATCAAAGGATCAAGAAAAAAATTGATGAACTCGCAAAAAAGTTTTAGCCAGCTAACTTTGAGTAAGATCTAAGCATGCGATTGTTTTTCGTCGCGTCATTTGTTTGTTTTTACAATTGCATTTTTTTTTTTATCAACTCCTGACTTCTGATTGAATCTAGATTAAGAATAACATTTCACGATTATTGACAATGTGCGTCAAGTATCAAAAAATTAATGTATAAGGTACAGAAATGAGCTAGCTATTAGAAGTCCATATCAAAAGGTATTTTCTACATCACGACATGATTTATTCTCGCGGAACTTTGTGTTGAACGATATATATTATTTCTAAGGTCGGTTGCCTTATAAATAAACAGGACAAGCTTAAAGGAAACAGTTGTAAAAATTTAAAGTCACGCACAAAAGTCATTTGTCATAGTGATTGTTGTCGACATCTGGCTACCGAAATAAATTGTGGAGTTTTAGCATTAGCGGCAGTGGTCGCCGCCCGCCGCGCCGCCCGCCCAGCGCGCTAGGCGGCCAGGTAATAACTTCAATCCGCAACAGAGAACCCTAACTTCCAAACGACCAAACTTCAACACGTTATCTTTTAATTTGAACCCTGCGAATAGACAAATAAGATATTGCCGAAAGGAATTTCATTGAAACTGTTGAAACTTCGGTCGAGACAGAATAAATTGACGCTGAAGATTGCCGCCCTCCATCGCTGTTCCTAAAGCGATGAGATACGAATTTCTCATTAAAATTTTCAGAGTGGAACTCGGAATCCCGGTGCTTCATTCAATTCCGCCTTTTGAAACTAAATCACAAGTTTCAACGAATTACTTTGACAATAAGGTGTTAAATTAAAAGGTGGGTGCGTCAATAAACGGAAACCTCTACATTGGCATGGGTACGGCTTCCATGTTTGAATTGGCCTTATAAAATACGAGAAGGGATTGGACGGAACTAGTTTTCCAACACGATTGCCCCGAGCAGGCTTCATATACTAGTTGAGCTTAATGCGGCACAACGCCGATAGAAATGTAACAGTGCAAACTTTGACGATATTTCATAGAAATCACGGTCTAGTTTACAAAGTTGTATATGCCTACCATACATGTTATGTTGCGGTTGCTAATGTTAGTACAGAGCGAGCAAATAGAACGTGATATGACGATTGACAAGGCTGAGCGATCCCCTAAAAGCATGAGGATCGGGTTACAAGCCGAATAAACTGTTGATGGACGATGTTTTTCTCATCTTTTGTTCGCGTTACGTCAAAAATATCATATATTGTTTTGAAAACTTAATATTTACTCATTGCTTAGCTCAATGTTTTTTTTCTTGTTTTCATGTATTTGTATCTACACGAATAAAATAGTTTTTTTTTGTTTTGTTTTGGCTCCACAATTATGTGTGCCAGTGTCAAGTAATTGATAATTTCTCAAGTTAATTAAGATTATATAATGTCAAGTCAAGTCACAGTCCAAATCATCAAGTTACGTCATAGTCTAGTCTAGTCTAGTCAAGTCATACTCCTAGTAAAGTGGTGGCAACTTTACTAGAAGCTTCTATGAAGTTTTCGAAACAACACGAAAAAAAACGTTTCACCATCATTATACCACTTTTCCACATTCATGCCTGTAATTCAGCACTTAACGAATAAAATGCCACCAATTTTGTGCACTAACACTGAAAATAACACCAGTTTTGGAAAATAATACAATGCGGCGATACGATCTTTTTCGATTTTCCGCCTAAACTCAAAATAGTATTATACTATAAATTTATTTCTGATAGTGAGGCCCACTTGCGCTGTCTCAAGTTGCGTATTGCTATCTCTTTCTTTCGGTTAGTGAATGCTTTGCACCTGATTTATGGGGATAAATTTCAATCTTAGAGCCTTAAATCCCTTCTTTTAAATAACGCCCAACGTTATTTCAATCAATCATATTTCCCTGTATCTTGACTGAAAAACTACAATAACAAGACCATGGGACCACAACACTGCGATATAGAACAAGTATTTGCGTTTCATTTATATTCGTGATTTCTACTATAAGGTTTGACATGAACAAACAAAATAATAAAACTCACTTATTAAACTCGTATATGTTGTCTACGGAACTGCATAAATATTTATTTATGAATAAAAACTGTACACCTAACGGTGCCTTCAAGGTTCTAAATTGAATATTTTCAAAGCACCAAAGGCGAAGTAACAAAAGTCTCTACTTGCAGGTAAGGACTTTACTTTAGCAAAGTGTGACCGACTCCGCCGCCTTCTCATCTTGACTTGTATTATGCTAATCGGTTCGCTTCACAAGCAGAATGAAATTTAATGTCTTCACAATTTTCCCTTTAAGAAGTTCCTTTTTCTTTGCTTATTCAAATAAGTTGATTAATTTAAGGAACTCATTCTCAGTTTCATCGAATGAAACAAGTTTAATTAATAAGTTTCGCGCTCGGGACTTCGCGATATTGAAATGGTCGCTGTTGTGTTTCGAGGTCAATGTAGGAGCAACAAACTTTAGGAAAGCTTTGTATGCCTACTTTGATTTGTGAAAATTAATAAAGTCCTTATTTAACTTATGCCATATTGTTGGCTGTTTAGTTCATTGAGCGTAACAAGTTTCAATCTGGATCTCTTCAAATAAAGAGTGGATAGGTACTTCATGGGCAAACTTACTCCAACGCAAACCGCATCATCATTTTCCATCAGGCGAGATTTTGCCAAACGTGAGCACATCAAGGCATATAAAAATCTGATATATTGGTTCCACTACAAATCAATTAATTTATAAATAAAATATCAGGGAAAAAATTCATTAATTGTAGATAAGGTTCAAAATGGTTATTTGAAAATGATCGCTCCAGACATTGGAAAATAAATAGAGATTTTTTCTTCTCTTCTAGTCTCTGAATTTACAAGGACATGATACAAAAATGTATTAATTTGATATTCAGCAGTTTTACGTGCTGTTTACCCATTTTCCCGCGGGAACTCTTCATTTTCCGGGATAAATGCATCCCATGTTTATATCGATAGCATAAGCAATAGCTTTTATCTGATTATTGAGGAACCGTGCCGGAGTTAAATACTTAAGATTGCCTATATTAGTTACCTGGATGTTACCGTTCCTACTCGCATTTAAAGATGTTATTTTGTATTTTCACTTGTAAGTGAGTATGATTCTTTAAGTGAAAATAAATATCTTAAACCTATCTCTCTGTAAAATCTCAGTCAAATCGATTCAGCCGTTTTGACGTGAAAGCTACGCAAACAACTAAACAAGCAAATAAACAAAAACCAATAGACGACGTGTCACTTCTATTTAATTGGAAAACCATTACACCGTAGGTTTTAAACTTAACCTAACAAAGTAACCGAAGAAATAGTAAATTTTTCATTGCGTTGATGGCATAGTCATGTCACCAACAATACTCGTAAGTAAGCTCAAAACACCAAAATAATCATTATTATATACCCCACCAAGCTTCCGGTATATTATCTGTGACATCAGAACCAAGAGGAGGTCACTCAGCACTCTCTCCGCGACCTCTGACTCCGCAGATTCTCGGTTTGATCACCGGTTGCGCAATGTGATATTATAGCTTAACGATCTACCGTGGAAACTTGAGTTTACCACAGAAGGAAAAAAAATATTTCACCCTTTACCACAAGACCTATATACTATATACCTATAAAATATTATATTATGTTAATGATTGTCGTGACAAGCTAGCCATTCGCCTAACGTTAAGTGACACAGCCACTCATAACAGTTAGAGTATCAATCGAAACGCTAAAATATAAAGTTTCCCGTGACTTTACACTGCACACGTCATCCTCAGACATCAACACAGTCTAGTAATAACATTACTAGGGAATAAACTCAGTAATTTGCAGCTGCTGAATAACTACTATGTAAGCTACTATGTAAGCTAAGCACTTTGACTCCACTTTTATTTAAGTTCCTTGTATAATCCTCTTTTAGCCTTATTGTAACCTAAAATGTATATCCTTTAAATGTATATAAAATGTAATGGATTATCAAAAAAATAAAATAAAAATAATATATACAATCTCAAAGAATGAGACACTACAAGAATCTCTCTCTCTAAGAAAAATCAAGTTGATATTATCATACCATACGTTGCTGCTTGCATATCTTTGAATAAACCGATACCTATTCAAATGTTCCTCCAAAAAACATTAAATTTGAATTCTTGTTAATATAACACAAAACTTTTTGTGTTAAATAAATACCAGTTTTAATCCAACATGCAGGCACTATTTTAAGTGAACTTCAATCAACGTGTTGTAAACGCGTCGTTAAATGCCTATTAAATTGTCAACGTTATATGACTGAAAATATCCTTTGATACCTTAATAGCCTTTTAGCGTTCCATTGAAATACTATAAGCGAGACTTGTAAACGCTACATATTAAACTAGATTGGTTAAGTATCTAATATAAACTTATTTTCCTTTTATTGTATTTTTTTTAAATGCAATCAATAATCGTAGACTAATAACATGGGAGAATATATCACGTAACGGCTCCATCTAGGGTCCTAGAATACCTATCTAGGTCCAGCACCCCTACCGCGTAACCGTTCTGGGAATCGGCTTCGCCTGCCATCCTGCACGCGCCAATTAACAAGTTCACGAGTGCGAGCAAGAGAGAACACGATTACGATCTCCACCGGACTTACGCGGTAAGGCCCCTGATCCTACCTGACGGCGACATGAAATAAAATAGGAGAATGGGGCTGGAAGGAAAGACACTTTAGTTTACACGGTATAATAAAAACAGACTGGAAACCTGGTTAACTATGCATTGTATTAGAATATCTACTATATGCCAATCCAGTTTCCTATTATGTCTACTCTTACAGCTGCTATGCTGAGTCCAGTTTCCTACTACATCCACTCCCAGAATGTTGTGTCTCATATCGTATCACAAATAAAATTTCTCGTCTGGAATTGAAATATGAAATTCTGTTTCATCTGCGAAATTCCACTTTCTCCCCGTGCTCGCCGAATCAATCGATATAAGCCTATTTGCAATAATCGTTCCATCGCCCAAAACGACCGAAGCAGCCGGTCTATTAAAATTTCAACGTAATCGCTTCCGAGTGACTAATGGATAAACCAATAAAGGAATAGATTTTTAAACCTTTTCTGCACCTCAAAGGGACGAAAAGGTTCATTTGCTAGCTAAAGGGTTTAAACTGTCCGATAAAAAAGGATTTTCGAACATCAAATTTGATAAGAAACTGGATTACTTAAAATTGCCTGTCACATAAAAATGAAATACGCTGACAAAATAAATTACGACATTGGGGGTGTACAAAATTATTATTTTGCGCCTGAACTGCTTAGATGGAAAAAAGTTAGGTAACGTAGTGAAGTGACACTTTTTACCTGCGTAGTATTTACAAAGTATGTTCATATTTCTAAAACCAATTTGATAAATCAAAGAATATGTTTCTTCTTACACTGTCTCACTTGATGGTGAGTGACGACGTGGTCAACAATTGAACATGCTAGCCTACAAGATACCGGTTCACTTGACTTGAAAACTCCCTGATTATATTTGTCAAAAACAAATGTCGCGATTCGTTTGCCATCCGCACCAATGTCTTCTATACATATAAAATTCATCCTGACTGACTGGCTGACTTACATATCAACGCACAGCCTAAACCATTGGCCCTAGAGACTTAAAATTTGGAGGGTGTATTCATTATCCACTAAGGAAGGGTTTTTCGAAATTCCACCCCTAAGAGGGTGCAATGGGTGGTTGAATTAGTTATGAAAAAATTTCTTCTTCGTTTCCTATAGGCCACGCAGATGAAACTGCGGGCAGAAGCTAGTACTCAATAAGGTTGAACACTCGATAATCGATAAGCCAAAGTGTTGTATAAAAAATAGGCTTGCTTCCAATCGTGACACTTTATGTCATCGGCAAGACGGACTCTTTATTATTATTATTATTATATTATTATTATTTATCATTAATTAAATTTATAGATCAGAGAAAAAAGTATTTTGTAAGAATTAATTTGAATTAGAATTTCGTTGGTTGTATTTTGTGTATTTGACTAGTTTGGATATTACTAGAATAAGGCAATTTAAAACAATACAATATATGAAAAATATTAAAAAATATTTTCCGCTCTAATTTCATTTATTTCGTTTTTGACATTATTTGTTGTATATGTATATATGTGATTTAAATTACCGACGTATGTAACACGTATATTTAGAAAAAGTGAGTGAAAAAAATGTGTGAAAATAACAAACACAATTAGCATTATTTGTTTGGTTCTCCAATATAAAAAAACACAATTTTGACATAAACATATGATTCGTTTACCGACCATCTGTAGTATAAGTAAGGATGGCATAAAGTTGGTTCAAACGGGAAATATTTTACTCCAAAATTGAAGCTAATTCTAGACATTCTTTAAATCTCTCAAATAAAAAAATAAACTTATTCCCGACCTAATAGTTTATAGAGCGATGGTGAATAAGACAGAAAATAATGTGTAAAGTTGCCACGCGTGACCAAAATGCTGGCCTCTACTTCGGCCAAAGATTGAGCATTGCCATTCAACGTGGCAATGCTGCCTCATATTGGGCACGTTGCCTACTGGTAGTGGTTTGTTTGATTAAGTTCCCTTTTTATTGTTTTATGTTTATTAAATAATATTATGTTGTATGTTTCAAAATAAAATACTAGTCCTCCATGTGTAAAGTTACAAAACAGTTACTTATTTCTAGTTGCTGTTTTAATACCTTGTTATAAACATATTGCACTATAATTATGCACAGAGTAAATAACCTAATAGTATTTGGTAAAGGGTATTTAAGTGGTTGCCCTCCAGGGCTGTCACTCAATATTTTACGTAGGCGCGTATTAACGAAGGTAGAAATTGAAAATTACTTCCTACTAAATATATAATTGTGAAACTGTTCATGATCCGTGGGCTGATTTGTATTTTTAGGAATTCATTTCTTTTATTTGTTTCAGAATATCACCCTGTGCAGAGACTATTTCATTAGGTAAGTGGTTATAGTAATAATAATGAACTTTTTTTACCCTACCACACAAGACTTGGTACGTAGAAAAATTCTATAAATTAAATCCTAATCCATCTAAGTACACCTTTCTTAATGCCTTCCTATAGATTATCGATAATTTAGTAAATGATTTAGAGGAAACGCCAACTTCGATGATATCGTCAAACGAATCGAAACATAATAGCCTACGGTACAATTAAAGAAATGAAATAGTCTAGAACCTAGTGACAGCTTTATTTAAACGTTAGCTCAGTTGGTAGCAGCCCAGGGTTGTGGGTTCGATTCCCACCCAGGACAAAGATTTGTGTGATGAACATAGGTGTTTATTCTTTGTCTGGGTGTTACATTGTATTCTATGTATTTATCTACAAACGAAAAGTATCTAAGTATTGCATCAGTTATCTGGTTCCCATAGTACAAGCTTTGCTTAGTTTAGGGTTAGATGGCGGTGTGTGCAATGTCCACAAATATTATTATTATTATACAAATAGTGAAAATTATGCTACAATGAAATAAAATATTAGGTCTTTACCTATGAAATTGCCGTTTTGTTTGAAAAAAGTTAAAGTATTTTTTTTTCGAACTTATTTATTTCTTTTATTCAAAGTAATCACCCTTGCAATCAATGCATCTTTGCCAACGCTGTGGCAGTTTATGGATGCCCTTCTTGAAAAAATCAGCAGGACGGGAGACAACAAACTCTTCAAAGGCGTTTTGTACTGCCTCTCGGAAATTGAATTTTTTTCCCGCTAAAAAGTTGTCCAAATTATGGAAAAAGAAATAGTCGGTAGGCGCAAGATCTGGTGAGTATGGCGGATGAGGGAGAGCTTCCAAATCCAACTCATGCAGCTTAGAGACGGTCTGTTGTGCAGTATGGGGTCGCGCGTTGTCGTGAAGTAGCAGTGGAGACGACTGATTGACCAAAGCTGGTTGCAGACGTGCGAGTTTCGCCATCATTGTGGTCAGTTATTCAATGTACACATCTGCAGTAATGCTCTCGCCGTTTTGTAAAAAGCTATGATGAATCACACCAGCACTAGACCACCAAACTGTGACCATCACCTTTCTAGGGGTCATTTTTCGTTTTGCACATTGCTTTGGTACCGAACCAGGATCTAACCAATTTGCTGAGCGCTTTCGATTGTCAAAAAGAATCCATTTTTCGTCGCACGTAACAATTCGGTTCAAAATTCCTTCATTTCTGTGCCTGTTAAGCAGCGCAAGGCAAGTCTCGACGCGTACGTTGCGCTGGCGATCGTTAAGTTCGTGGGGCACCCATCTATCAAGCTTTTTTATCTTGCCAATCGGTCGCAAATGGACCAATATTGTTATGATGCTAACATCAAAAGCTGCTGCCAGCTCAGCTGTAGATTGAGATTCATCAGCTTCCACAATCGCCTTTAATTCATCATTGTTGACCAAAGTTTCCGGACGACCACGAGGTTCATTTTTCAAGTCAAAATTCCCAGAACGGAACCGAGCAAACCAATAACGGGTTGTACGTTCGTTTGTACAGTTCTCTCCGTAAACGTCGTTGATGTTACGTGTCGTTTGTGCCGCGTTGGTGCCACGACGGAACTCATATTCCATAATTACATGAAATTTCAAAGTATCCATTATGAGGAAAAATGTTGAAAGGTAATGAAAATACAACGCTAATCAATAAACAAAAGACTTATATTGTAAATAGAATGTCATATTTTTAAAACAAAATTAATTTGAATTTAGAATTCATAGCCAATCAAAACTTTTTTTTGTTTGAAAAAGTCTGTACTGCAATACGGCAATTTCATAGGTAAAGACCTATTATAAATTTTAAATTTTTAAGGTAAATATAATATTTTTTATTCCCAAAATAAATTACTACAATAATACCAAACACTACTAGTTACCAGATATTTTGCCTACTATTAAAAAAAATTTACTTTATCTAGCCTCGATGACCTATTACAGTTCAAATGTGAGTACCCAACCGGCTGGCAGCATTGCCTCGTTCTCAAAGTAATTTTTTTAACAGCAGTATTGTTCATTCACACCAACTGTATACAATCATAAAAAAATTGCAACATTTTATAAAGCTCGTTGCCTTTTACTAATAGTACGCTAAACTTTTGAAACCCGTGAAAATGGTGTAAAGAAGCTTGTAATGTAATAAAATAAAATAAAATAATAAAAATGGGATTGACACATGATTTGGTTACCAGCTTGTAAAATTGAAATCATAACCAACTTTGGCAATACAATAAAATCAATTTGTTACAGACACTTTTAGTTTTAAGCCTACAATAAAAGGATATATTGCAAGAGTTTTGAATTGAGAAACGGAACAAACCCAACTTTAATAAAACAAGTCAGCTAAAATATTTGTTTTAAGATCGCTTTTATTTTAATAGTAATAAAGTATTGCACTAGCTTCCGTCCTAACTCCAGGCTTAAATAGCCGAACACGTGTCGTGCTTAGCTGAAATCCGTTATCGAAAACGACTCTCAAAGGATTTAATTTCCTGCCAGCGAAATGAAAATCGATTAGTTTGATTTCCGGCGGCTGCGACCGCCCGGCGCCCGCCCCGGGCCGATAGTTTCCGATGTGGCCCGAGCCAAATTAAATAAGACGTGCAAGTTAATCTAACTAGAACGGTTACCTTCGTTTTGTGTTAATCCTGGTTTGGCTTTTGTCCATACTGCTCCTATTTTGTTACATTGTTTCCCGATGCTTGTAGTTTTACCAGATTACAAACTTTTTTAACAAACTCTTTAATAATTTTTAAAATGGGTTTTGATTATGTTTGTATACTATCTTTACATTACAATACTACAATACAAAACACTTTATTGACACAACAAACATGTAGAAATGAAAATTACGTAATAAGATAGGTACAATAGGCGATCTTATCGCTAAGAGCAACCTTTCCACATAACTTTTGTATATGAGACACTATGAGCATGGACGGTGGTGCAATTAATTTATCATCTAGTTCACACTTTTTCTATTAGTATAAGTTTTTTTTTTAATCAAAATAAATATTGCAGACATCAGTTTCAACTAATACTTTTATTACACATACAATGCCTCAACTGTGGTACAACATTTTCTTGGGTGAATTCTTTCAAGCTGAAAGAATTCCTGTAGAGAAAAATTCCCATCAAGCGAAATTGAGTTTTTTCACTTAGTTTCGAGTTAAACGATACTTCTTGAGTAAAAATTCTTAAGATCAAAGTATGGGGTGGCGGCGCCGTAGCGAGTGATGCTTGAAAGTCTCGAAACCCTCGTGGAGTCGTAAATCAAATGTGTAAGGAATTCCGGGGACGTCCCCTCGAGAGAACAAACAGAAGTCGTTCTGAGTTGTATCAAGTAATACCGACTGTAGGTAAGTGTCGTTGCTTAAAGGTAGCTTGAAAACGCACCTGAAGTAATATCTCTGCCTTTCAAAATTTTTGTTCGTCATTTGATTGAACAGTAATATTATAGAAACTGACGTGAGTAGTATTCATAACTACAACTAGTGAACGGCTAACTCACGAGATACAGTCGAATAACTCGACCGGTGTTCGGGCTATACAGATGCCCATCCTCAAGGAGTACGCGCGGCGGCGGGGGCGGCTCGGCGCTGACCCCTGACCTGATGATCGAACAGTCATTGTTGAATGATAAATTACCATCATAAAATAAGTAAAAGCACATACAATCATGTTACTTCTTTAATTCATTAATATTTTTAATGGAGTTATGCATTTTTAGAACACATACAAAAACCAGTCTGCTTTAGACCACACGACTGATGTAAAACTTCTTTAGTTAACTCCATGTATCGGCCGGTATACCTTTGTTTTTATTTGTTTAATGTTAATGTCGCCATCTTGACAATTTTCATTTTACCGGACATACCAACATATTAAAAAAAATTACTTTGTTATGTTGACAATGAAGCTCTACTTAAGCCAACAAATTTCAACTTCTGTTCGCCTCGCTAGCCTACTCTTCCAATCTATGGATACGGAATAAATGGTCTTATTTTCAACTACTTTATAATAAAGTGATGATACCTATTCAATAATATAATAATAATAACGCCCAATGATTACATACGTAGATCCCTAACTAGGATTCCCTGTGTCTAGGGACCCAGGAACTACGAGGACCATGGTCCCACAACACCAAGACTCAGAATAAGTATTTGCAATTTTTTCCTGTACACAAATACTTGTCCTGTCGCAAGAATCGAACCCGCCGCTTCCGGGTTATGACCTGACCTGCTCAGCCACCACACCACAGAGGCTGTCAAACCAACATTCCCGACTAAAGCTCAATTCAAAGGGCAGACAAGTACATATTATGTGGACAGATATATCGGAAAAGGTAATAA
The DNA here is from genome assembly GCA_905220475.3 of Ennomos fuscantarius. NCBI lineage: Eukaryota > Metazoa > Arthropoda > Insecta > Lepidoptera > Geometridae > Ennomos > Ennomos fuscantarius. Next base: position 5,188,354 of record HG992029.1, read on the forward strand.
AAGTAATCCGATTTACAAAAGCCTGATATGAAATGTACAGACAACTTCAGTATCATGGAAAGCTCCGCCTTTAGTGTTTAAAATTATGATATATAAAATTTTCTTATTCATCATCATATTTCCGTTTTTGAGACTCGAGAGTATTTGCATTGTTGGACTGAAATCGTATTTGCACGTGCTCTTATTAATATTGGTCATAATTATTTTTTAATTTATATATTTATTTCGACTACATTTATTTGGATAAAACAGAATATAACAAACACAAGAACAAAAAATAAAAAATACATACATTTTGAGCTAGATTATATTCCAAAACATGTGTATATATATCATGATTAACAAAACTATAGAATAATTAGTAAAAAAAGTGAAATATGTTATTTCATAATCATAATCGTTGTTATAGTTTATGGTATCAATTTGTATCTTAAATGCAAAATAGTCAATCGGTCAATGTACCGAAATGATAGCTGAAAGATCTCTTTTAAATTTTGGTAGTTTTTGGTCAAAATATCAATTGAGCTGTGGTGTTCCTTCAAGATGTCGTTATACTTTTACCAAAGGGTTTTAAAATGGGCTATTATCAGTGAACACCTGAAGTATTTAAATGGTTTATGGTAATAAGGAATGGTTCTTGATTCGTCAAATTCTTTATACCAGTAGATTATCAAAATTACCTACTTTTATTGGTCATCATAAGCCAAGAGACGTACTGTTGAATCTATGGTTTGATAATTATAAACAAAAAATTGAATTAAAAGAACGTATGTAGTATTATCTAAAGAAGATCTACTTGTGATTACGGCTCTGCACCTGACTGTATACAAAGGGAACACTTCGATTTGTCCAGCGACGCAAGGCGACCTCTCGTGGGAAATTAACGAACGAGATACACGCTGACCACTGCTTTATTCTACTCCTAACAAAAAATATAATACGTCAAATAAAAAGAAAATAACATAGAACTATATTTTTTACGCTATACTATAATGCCACCACGGATTCCATAAAATAACTCTACATCATAACTATAGCAGAGATGTCTAGACGTAATTTTATTTTAGTAGTGTGCCATATTTCTGGTCTAGTACTGTATTTATTAGACTGTAGATTCGAATGTGCTTTTATAGTTTCTATTATTTGCATACAGTAACCTATTAATATCTCTACATTGACTGGATTTAACGGGGCAATAGCTCAGTTGGTAGTAACCCTGCCTTCTGAATTACTGAATTATAGGTTGTGGGTTCGATTCCCACCCAGAAACGACATGTGATGAATATCGATGTTTGTTCTGTGTCTGGGTGTTATATTATATTTTAGTATTTACAAACAAAAAGTATCTAAGTATTCTTTCAGTTATCCGGTTCCTATAGTACATTGCTTAGTTTGAGGCTAGATGGCGCTGTAGGAAATGTCCACAAATATTTATTTATTTATAATGTTCATATTTCATAACATAACATAACTTACTTACATACTTGATACTATGACGCTCATTACATTCAATATTACATAATTTACTGTTCTAATAAAATAAAAACAAAAGCATACTCTTAGTTCTCATAATGAAATCGTTTGGTTTTTATTTATTTAATTTAATAAAGTAATACGATATTGTAAGCACAATCCTAATAGGCAAAAAACGGTGAATAAACGTCTACATTACTCGGGGCGAAAATCTAATAATGGAAAGGATTACAAATGCCTATTCGATAATGTTTTATTTTTTAATCTCGTAGCCGTGAAGCATGTCAGCCGCGGGCTTAGCTTTTTTAACTTAATATTTTTAATACAAAATACCTGTAATGTTCCATTCGCTGTTACAAGCTTAGTTCGTGAAACTATTCATTAAGTTTTTGTGTATTCATGGCCAATACAGGTAAATGTGGAGGATTATTTAACACGCGTGACTTAAATGGTGTTCGTCATAGACTACTGATAGTCTTCTTTTTGTTAGAAAACGTCAAGTTAATGCCTTTTCAAGTGCGTTTGTAATGCTATTTCAAGAGCATACGTTTAAATTACCTTGTAATTAATTGTACATAAAAGTAGTTCTTAAGCTAATTAGCTTAGGAACTACTTTTATGAAATTTAATTCTTTAATTACAATCGTAAATTTCATGTCAAAGTACATTTTTTAGCATTTCCACAAAAGTGTTTGTATATTATAATTCAGAAATTTTGTATATAAATACTAAACATTTTACTAGGTGCTGAATTTTTCTGCAAAGTTTGTCTAGGTAGGCCACCACTTTGCCAGTTATTCTGCCGCAAAGCACTACTGTGTTTCGGTTTGAAGGGCACTGTAGCTATTGAAATTACTGGGCAAATGTGATTTAATGACCTGATCTCAACAGTCTAGTAATCTTATTACTCGACTGTGTGATGACTCAGTATAACGCAGTGCAATGTCACACGAAGCTATACTTTAGAGTTCCGAGTGACACTGCAACGATGAACGGTTATTCATATCATTCCTTAACATTAAAAAAACTTTTAACAAGTTTTGCAAATCTGTGTCTGATTTAACGATCCTATTCGTCTGCAGTTTCTCAATTTTTTTTACATAACGAATGCGAAAAATGGTAATCGAACAATAAATCTTTCACTTTTACATGTTAACATTTGCATTATAGCATGTACTATCGTTATACGTTATAATTTATGTTGTTATCGTTTCGCGCTAGTGTTATATCACGTGATATGTTATGTTATGTTATGACGCAAACGGGTGCAATGTGCATCCGACGGTATGCGTATATCATTTTTATAGCAAAACTACTCGTACGGAAGCGTTAGATTGCCAAATATGATTTTCACAGATTGAATTTTTCAGCTTTAATCATTTAGAAACGTGTTTATAAATGGAATTAACAACTTTCAATATATATTTTTACTAGTTGTGCCCCGTGGTTTCGCCCGCGGATCAAAATTATTTTAATCATTTGCTCATCTGCTCATCCCACGGGAGCATTTCATTTTTCCGGGATAAAATGTAGCCTATATGTTAATCCAGTGTATATGCTATCTTGGTACCGAATTTCATCCAAATCCATTCAGCCGTTTGAGCGTGAAGGAGTAACAAACATACACACATACAAACTTTCACCTTTATAATATTAGTGTGAAGTGTGATATCCTTAACCTAATGTACAATGTAAAAATTTCAAAATGTTAATTTTAGGAGTAATGGGTTAAGGTTTTCTTAAATATTACGAAATGTTTGCGAAATGGTGACACAAGTATACTAGTTAGCTAGTTAATAGTGATCTCCCGCATATTTCTAGCAGTTGACAGCGGTAGCTTTCAAAAGAATGTGATGACCATACACAAATACCAAAACAAATCCTTCAGTAACGGTAGCTTGAAACGGACAGGTGGTCGAGACTCGAGAGGCGTGTCTAACGAGGTGTTATGCAATATTTATAACATAAAAGTGTGTGTAGTACTGCAATTTGCATGGAAAGGCTTAGTACTTCCCATAAACTGAACGTAATATACATTTCACAAGTGACTTTAAGTAATATTGACACATTCATTCCTATAAAAAACTAAACTAAATTTAATTATTGGAGAAAAAGTAATATTGTAGGTAAAATGGGGTCATAAATAAAAGACAGAATTTAGATCACCGTCTGCGGGTAGCGTACCCAAAAAGCTGTCAAGTTATTTACATTTATATTTTTATTTTTATCGCAAGTTATTTACAAAAAATTTATCTATTTGCTTCTCTGTGATTGTCAAAATCAACAATATCATAGTTACCTACCAATATTGTCAGTAATGTCAATATCAGTAGGTAACTATTTAGAGTAGGTGATAGGTAACTATTTAAACATAGGTGGGTAAATTACAAACATAAAATATCTAAGTATTTTAGCATCCGCACTAGGTTACCATGTATTACGTTTGCTAAGCTTCTGAAAAACAATGACTTTGTGTTATATATAAGTGACTTCAACATCAAAACTTTAAATATTTTATTTATGTACCGACGTTGGTATATTGGTACTGAAGCAAAAATTATACGATTGGTTTTCTTGGCATTCGTTGATATATCTTTCAATAGAATATTCACATTTTTATTGCTTCTTGGCAAAGTGAAGCTCCATTTAGAATCACCAAGCAATTAATATATCACGAAGGAATCAGTCAGTAAAATAACTATTATTATTTAAAAAAACCTATTTATCAGAGGGAGTGGACCATGTGACGTCATCACGTGTAAAATACTATCGATAGAGGGCGCGGTTGTTTACAACCGACAACAATTTTTGTTTAATTAAATGGCATCACGAGCTAGTCGTTGGGTTGATATTAAGCGACATAGCCACCTACAATAGTTGCAGTGTCACTCTGAACTCTAAAATATAAAGTTTTACGTGACAGTCCAGTTTAATTTACGCAATAATGGTCTAATATAATGTAATAAGACCTATTTTGGTATGAAGTAAATAGGGCCTATAATATAAATAAATTACTCCTATTAGCAAACGATTACAAGAATTTCAAGGCGGTATTCGGTCACGGTCTAATTGCAGGTTAAACTACGTATTTGCCGCGATTTCACATTATCCGGATAATTGAACGTTTTTTTATTATGTGGATGTTACAGTTTTGTATGATATGTTACGAATCCTCATTCTCCCTCCTCCCTCGTAAGCTGGTACGCAATCTAAAAAATCGTTACCCGTTTTCATTAATTGGTCTTTATATCAAGAGCCTCGAAATTAAACAATATTAAAGCTAATAAACAATTCAACCCTCAAAATGTACGACAAAAGTATTTCCATGAAATAGTAGAGGGAATATTTTATTTTTATAATTTCACTGTAACAATCACTTCACGCTATCTACGCTTATCTACGTAAAAATCCTGGTTATTTAATTTCCATATATAGTTATGTATATATCATTTATAAGTAAGTGCATGGTCGTTGGTTCCCATTTCATAATAACAGATAGTTACCAAAAAACTATAACAGCCGTCACATAAGTCTATAATACCTACTAGATAGGGTGTGTATGGTGGTTGGTGCCGATATACCTATATAATGATTATTAAATACTAGTCGGGTGGGCTAAAACGCATGCGGTTAGTGTTTGTACGCTTGTTGGAGGATTTTTTGCCCATATGGTATTATTATTACATTTTGTCGGTGTCAGCAGCGGCGGGACGTCTGGTAAGGCTTTATGAATTGACATTAGCGATGATACTTCAGCAAAAAGCAGAAAATTGTCATCGGGAGTTTTGGCGGGAAAACGAGAAAGATCGCGTCACCGCATCGTATTATTTTCCAAAACTTGTGTTATTTTCAGTGTTAGTGCATAAACTTAGTGCCGTTTTATTCGTTAAGTGCTGGATTACAGGCACGTGTTTGCGAAAGTGGTATAATGATGGTGAAACGCATTTTTTGGGTTGTTTTCAAAACTCCATACATGCTTCTAGTAAAATTGCCACCACTATACGTAGTATGACTTAGACTAGATATGAGACTTGGCTTGAGGACTTGGACTGCGACTTGACACATTTCACGTGAAATATCATTAATTTGAGAAATTATCAATTACTTGACACTGGCTAAATACACAAAAGTATGGAGCCAAAATAAAAAAAGAATGTCATCTGTTTACCACCAGTAAATATTGTACATAGAGATAATGCTTGGTAGAACGTCGACTCTGTCACTCACATGGAGATATCGGCTTCACATAGCGTTGTCTTTTACAACGTGCATAATTTTCGACTGTACCTGAACACTGATGACACACATCCATACAATAATAATAATAATATCTGTGGACATTTCACACAGCGCCATCTAGCCCCAAACTAAGCAAAGCTTGTACTATGAGAACCAGATAACTGATACAATACTTAGATACTTTTTGTTTGTAAATACATACATAGAATACAATATGACACCCAGACACAGAACAAACACCTATGTTCATCACACAAATGTTTGTCCTGAGTGGGAATCGAACCCACAACCCACAATTCAGAAGGCAGGGCTACTACCAACTGAGTTATCGGGCCAGCCCAATACAATAAAACAAGGCATTGTAGAGTAACGTCATATTTCACAACGTCAATAGTGATTCGTATTGTGTTGACATAACGCTCTATCACGTATTCTAAATAGCTCAATAAAGATGCGATTTGCATAAAAATGTTATAGAGGTGTGTTGCTAATTTGGCATCATTGTAACCTTATCTATTACGTTAGACGCGTCATTATTATTACGTTATAAACTTGTTCGTTTGTTTGCTGAAATGATTCAACTGGTTTGGATGATTGCTAATTTTACTGTGATCAACATCATAATATAAGTAACAATATATTAAACTAGCAGTTATCCGATAACCCAATATCACGCCAACTGATATCGATGATTCTTTTTTTAGGAAAGGATGCACTTCAAAGTTAGTTTGATGATAGTTTGGTTAATAATTGACGTCGCTTTTTTACACTTACATACAATAAAAAAGCGACTTACATACAATAACAACTCTGCAAAAAGATTGAAATCTCGGCAATTTGCCGTGAAAAAACAACAACTGATTTTTTTAAGCTATAGCTATAAAATATTAACTTGTTTATACATAACGTATTTTTTCGTTGTGTTAGCTCACGGCGACAATTCTAACAAGTAAACACTTTCACCCATGACTGTCAGTCAAGTTACAAAAGTAAAAGTGTCACAAAACGAATCCAGTTCTTCTTATATCATTAGATACACTTTTGCGGAAATGTTACATATTAGTGTGAAGCTATTTCGCAAAGATACTCCAATTATGTAATGGCCGAGTTTTTTTTAATTCGTTGGAGATATTTCCCATTAATAACATTATTGTTGATATATTACTAATAATTAAGTCAGAGACATCCTGTATCCTACTATATATAAATATGAAAGTTTGTGTGTGGATGTGTGTAGGTGTGTCGCAGTGTGTGTGCCTCGGTGTGTGTGTGTATTAGTGTTGAATGGTGTGTGCCACGGTATGTGTTTGTGTGTATGTGTGCCGTTAATCTCCATAAGTACTTAAATCATTTTGATGAATTTTGGGATGCAGATATATTTTACTCTGGATTAACAAATAGGATACTTATAATACGTGGGTGAAACTGCGGGACGCACTTAGTTATTATTATATATTGGTGCGATGATAAAATAGTCTGAAGAAAATGTCATTTAGAGTAACAAATATAAAATAATACCCATATTATTGTGAACAATCACCAATTATAGGTGTGATAGCCTTCACACTGTAATATTATGATTTATGACCTATTTATTATAAATGCGAAAATTTGTATGTATGTGTGTGTGTGTGCGTGTGTGTGTAATTATTCCCACTTCACAACGCAACAACTGAACGGATTTGAAATGGAGATATATTATCATTGAATTAACATAGGACACTTTTTATAAAACCGCAGCTAATGTTAAATATTCCCAGAAGCACAATAAAACATGATATCTTTAATGTTCAAGTGAAAAATAAGGCGAGTTTCACACTCGTTTGGCGTTTACTTGCAGCCATTAGTGGATCTTATCTTGGCAGAATGCTGGCACATGACACGCCGCATTTTGCTCGGCGCTCGGCGGCGGGTGTGCTCGAGCCATGTTCCCTGGGTAATTAGGATTCAAGCTCGGTACTGGGTCAATGTTTACGAAGCACGGTGACCCTCTCGGCGATCTTCTTGACCCTTTTATTACGCTTTCTGTATGTTGATAGATGCTCCTCATGTACTTGCCATCGAGAAAGCATTTTATTAAATATACATAACGCTTAACGATCACATACATAGGTCCTGGACCGTAACTAGGATCCCTTCCTTTTTTGTCCCCCGTGAATATATAGCTTTATTCAGCAGCAACCGCTAAAGAACTCGCAGTATACCTTTTATTTTCACTTAGCCTTGTCATTTTTGGTGTAACTTAATCCAGAAGTTTATTTTTAAAACGTTACATAAAGCTTTTCAATATTAATTTATTATCCTACCCAAATATAAATGAAATGTTCCCGGTTCGAACGCTAAATTCCGACATTTCCTTATCCGGTTTTCAATGTGGTGTTTTATATTTCTCAATGGAATTGTTTAATATCATTAGCATACAATATTAGGCTTGTTTTTAAACGATACACTAGTCTACTTTTAAACTGTGTCGAATATAAAAATGTAGGTAATTATGACGAACATTATGTAGAGGTACAGTTGTGATGATTTCAAGTTTGTTGCGAATATCTCTTTGTTTTTGTGTTGTTTTATGTGTATGTGTGTATGTTTGTTACTCCTTCACGCTAAAACAGCTGAATGAATGAAAGGATGAAATTCGGTACCAAGATAGCTTAGACACTGGATTAACATATACTACATATAGCCCACATTTTATCCCGGAAAAATGAAATTTTCCCGTGGGATGAGCAAATAAATAGAAAACTTTTTATTTGCGGGTGAAACCAGTGACTAATATTCTCGTCAATGATTGTCTACTCCAACCTATGTTGGCTGTTAGTTGTAAATCCTAACCTTATTAGGTCTGATATTATCTATTATTTTTAATCAATTTTGATTTTTATTAAGGTGCATATTTAACTACTTTTTAGTTAACTACTCTAACATTATATTTTAATTTATTTAACACTAATTTATTAGTTATTTTCTTTATCAAGATAATCAAGTAAACGACAAACTTTGTATATAATAGAAAATAGTAAATATACAAACTAAATAAATAAATACATACTACTTATATTCAGTTAATCGTACATTAGTTACACACGCAATTAATATAACTCAGGTTTCATAAGTGCCTTTTTCGAACCCATGCGAATTAAACAATTGGCTTCCAATTTTGAATCATACTAAACTTAACCACATAAAATTAAAGCAATCAATCACAAGCATCATTCCAACAGTTTCACAAAATTAATGCGAGAAATAAGAAAAGTCAGCCTTCATGGCTTCTGCGTTAATTACTGCATCATAGTCTATTTAACGATAAGATTATAGTTGTAGAGCACAGGAAAGGGAAATGACGGTACCCAGCAACTTATTCAAGGTGCGAATGCTCGTTTAACATTTGCAAGTAGTTATGTCTATAATTAGAATTGTTATAGTTATAGACTTGTGCAACTGACTAGTTTTTATCGGCATTATCAATTTTTATTGTGATTTGCAAATGATAGTGTTATAAAGTACTGATTAAGTAGATCATTACCACATTTTGGCACGTGAGATTGGCACTTAAGGTGGTAATTATTTTGCGATAGTAATTTAGCTCATTATAATGTTAGGTAATTCTTCGAGTCATAAGCAATAAATTAGTACTAACAAGATAGAATTAATGAGACATAAATCTTATTAGAATTTGATCGAGTTTTTTTCCTCAGATTATTAACATGTTTATGACTAACAGTACGATCTTGTCGATGCTGTAGGTAATGTATTTTTATGAGTTGCTGAAATTAGTCTGCTTGGACCGCTAAATTTACAAGACTATTTCAGGTTTGGTTTTGGGTCTAATAATATCAAATTAAATCACAGAAATTTTAGTTTAAGAATGCATGCGTACTAAATTCGAAGTAAAGATATAACAGCATCTAACGGTTCTTTGTAGTTGGTATTGCTTTGACAGATAAGTTGCCTCTCAATTCCATTGCTATTGCTTTTAAAAACTCTCAAAATATCAACGTTTGATTTATAATCAATGTCTTCAGGACACAACGTGTAGAATTTTTATAACGAGCGTGTTCAAGAGAAGAGTGAATAGGTATTTACTTGGCTAGCATGCTATTCCTTCGACCGCATCGTCACTTCTCATCAGGTGAGAGCGTGGTCAAATGCTAGACAAGTCTGAAGTAAAAAATTACATGGCACATTTTAAAACAAATGCGGATTGTTGTATTTCTATTGAGTGGCTACGTTTTTTAAATTACTATTTTTCTACACTAACTTCGTTAGTGAAAAGTACCTATTTCCCTTTCATCACAGCTTGCTTAATTTACGCCGTAACTGACTTTTTGTTAGCGCTTTCACTCATTAAGTCACTCCACAGATCGTCGTCGTTCTGCATGAGTTGTCATCGAAATTCTATTAAAGCAATCAATGTTTTCATACTTATTTAATAAATGAAATTTTAAAAAATCCAGTGTGCTTTAAACCACACGATTGATGTAAAACTTCTTTAATTTAGCTCCATCTATCGGCCGGTAAAACTTTGTTTTTGCTTTGTCTAATGTAAACCAAACAAACTGTCACCATCTTGATAAATTGTAAATTATCATTTTACCGGATATACCAACATAATAATCTATTTTTTTAACTTTGTTATATTGACCATGGAGATCTAAGTGAACCAATTTCCACTTCCGTTCGCCTCGCATTCTCCAGCTTACTTCCCAAGTTAATTGTGTGTAAAGTAGTTTTACTTCAATAATTACACCTGATCGTATGTATAATAGATAAATATATATAAAATAAAATAAATAAATAATGAGATAAATTAATATATATCTTCAGTCATATTATCCGTTATCACCGTGACCCGCCTTACTTCTACAATACACAAACCCTTGCCATTATAAATTGGTGGATCTTAAGAACGATTTAATTAATGATAATGCCTGGAGATTCACCCTTTATACAACACCCTTTCTGCGTACACTGATAACTTAGCTCCACAAGCATCATATATTATTCACTTAGGTCCTAAAAGGGTTCTCATTGAAGTCAAATTAGTCTGTTTAAGTATACCTAAATGTATTTTGTATTGAATTTCTAAATAATGGTTTAAAAAACGATTCTTAATTCAATGTCTTCGTAACAATCATTGTAATGCACTTAAAAAGTTGCAGGGAAATTATTGGATTAAATCAGATATCATGAACTTTCTTCAAAAAAGCAGCGCACTATACTTGCTTTCAGCATGAATCAAGATCGTTTATCAGAAACGCATTTAAAATCTCTAAAACCTCGACGGATCACGTAATTTTCATGCTTCCGTGGCTACAAAAATTACTCTACTTAAAATTGAGTTGTAAACACATAGTAAAATTGCAACAGATAAGGCACTAAAGTCAATGCCACTAGAACTGACTGAAATTCTTACACTCTAGTGACTCCATATAAAATGCGTAAGCATTTCGCAAAAGTACGTTTATGTTTTCTAATAGCTATTTTAAGTGTTATTGAATTAAGTGGGTGGTTACCACATTTTACAGTCAAGGTTAATTACGTTGAGCACACACACCTGAAAATAGAAAAGTAGATATAACCTGACTTGAATAATTAAACTAGCTTAACAATATATATCTAAATATATTCAGTATCTATCTAGGCGTTTAGTTGTTTTTAACTGACCCTGAATAATTTTAATATGTGTTATAATAATTATTACTTAATAATAAGTTTAATTAGTTGGACTTTTAATTTATGTTTGAAGGTGAAACATTATGGATTTTTTTATATACTTTGTAATGCCAATATAGCTGAAAGTAATGGACATTGAAATGAGCTAGTGCTATTAACAGCCATCTTTTGAAAGAAATGTTTGAAGCTCTTAAGTTCATGCTTATCTCTCTAGGAGGAGCAAGAAAAAAAGAAGTGTTTAAAGAATCAGGAAAACAAACAAACTAAAAGATAAAGTTTCTCTTTTCATAATCTAATGTAAGAGCACGTCAGGGGCTTAGTTTTCATTAAAAGATATTTGATGATTTGAGAGAATTTTGATGTACTAAAGAAAAGCTTTAATTCCAAAATTAAAACTAGATGCCAAAATAAGATACCAAATCAATATTTCTGCAGTAAATAATATTTCACCATTGCCAGTGATTGGGACCTCAGAGAGGAAATGCTTTAGCCCGGTGAATGGATTCACCCTGAAAAGGAAATTGAGGGGGTCGTTATGTGCGCCTTTGAATCGTTCATAAATTCACCGCTGAATTTGATTATTTGTATTATGGCGGTAGTAGTACCCACTTCAGATGCAGCTAAATTGTGCGTGCTGCTTCATAGGGAGAAAAAACTAAGTTTTGCAGACATAAAATGTAGGCACTTTTTTCACTGATTTGATATGCCATAATAAATTGTAAACCATATTTATGGATTAGTTTATGACCCAAAAGGCTTTGATTTGCATCAATCATAAAGCTTATAGGAAAATAAGCAACGAGACTTCAGCGCGATGCAATTGAATTTTATAATCACAGCTACAGCCTAAATAATTATAAATATCCTTTATAACGATTTTCTCTTCACAATAACATCCTAATATCAGAAATATTACAATTGAAGGGTTGAGAATAAAAAGGGTTTAACTGTCAAATTGACAGTTTCGAGAAAATTGACTTTAAACGTCAACGGCGTCATTTTATTGTAGAGTGCTTATAAGATAAAAGAAAAGGTTCATGTAAGTTTCAGTTGCTTGAAAATGTTTTAATTCTATTTTAAAATACTAAATATAGTACTAATTCATACAATTACTGTATAAATACAATATAATAATGTTTTTATGCTAAGTGAACTGTATTCCTGTGACAGATAAATCGTTTTTAGACTCAAAATCTCGGGATTTAAGCCTTATTTCGGTATTTTGAGAAAAAAACAGTTAAGCCCTTTTTGTTCTCACCCCTTCAATTATACACTGTAATTTGATGTTTAAAAACGTTTGCACGCCTTTGCAAGCGCTCCAGCATAAAACGTGCTAGCTAAATAGACTAGCGGGAGAAAACAAAATAATTTATGAAGGCTTTTATCGCATCCACTTAGAAATAGGTCATATTGTTTAATTAAATTACGACTGGTTATTTTATTCTATTTATCTTATTTTATACCAACTTTTTCCCGTTATATTTAGATTTACATTTGATCGCCATCTCATCTGATGGTAAGCGATGGTGTAACATTATTAATAATAAATTATAAATAATTTAATTATATATCTAATCATATATTTCTGTATTTTATTTATTACCCCTTTTTAGTACAATTTGGCTTTTTAATTAAATATAGTTTACTTTAATTTTAATTTAGTTTGTCATTATATTTTGTTTATTGGCATATAAATCATAATGATTATGCGTTGGAAGAAAAATGCGTTGATACAACGACTACTCACTTCATTCTATTTATCATTTTTTATACCATCTTTTTGTCTCTATCTCTAGATTTACGTTTGACCATCTCGCCTGATGGTAAGCGATGATGAGGCTGAAAATCAATTACGTAAATCTAGAAGGTAATTATTCGCTCTGGCTTTGACATCCAGGTTATGTTTCATGAAACACGGAACAAGTTTCCTTAAACAAAATCTTTTGCATTTGGTTGTCACGTACATTCCCGACAATTACATTGTAATTAACGTTTAGGGAAAGAGGAAACGGTAGCGACTGAAATCTATTTGTCCTGTACTTAGCCGGTGCTTACGGGCCATTGCTTGTTAAGTTTCTCTGTGTAGTAATTGTAAACAACGGTTGGGGAATGAACGTAGTGCTAGAGAAAATTCCATAATTGTACTGTTTTAAGTATTCACAACTAATACTATCCACTTAAATCTTGTCAAATATAAATTCAAGCAAGAGCTCATTACGATGATTGATATAATATAATACCTGTCTATATTTGATAATGTTATAATCTACCATTAAACTTAAAAAAGGTTATTTACACTTTAATACATGCTTCGGTAACAGTTACTGTGAATTATACTAAGCAGTTAAAACTAAAAAATATAATATTAACCCGTCGAACATTAACGTCTGCATAACATTATTCTAAAGTTGCACTGCCGTCTGTTAGCTAACATTCCATGAATTCATATTTTATTTCATATATATATTGATAGCCATATTTATTTAAAAGGTTGTCTGGAAGATATCTTTATTAGCGATAAGACCGCCCATTGTTGCACTAGTATGTAAGATTGATTCATTCCTGTATTGTGTAAATTTCATTGGTCAGACAATAAAGAGTTGTCTATCTATCTATCTATTTAATTCTGCATCATAAAACGAGTAGTTATTTCGTTTTCTCAGAATTTAACTTTTGCAGGTAAAAGTAATCTATTATGGACCTAATTCAAGCATCTTAATTTGACAGACACACAATATAGCTAATACACTGACAACATCACACGTTCATACTTTAGTAGAGAAGTTTGGTAATTCAACGGTCCATTTCCGCCAACTACTGATAACTTTGTCTCTGAGCATAACAGCACCAAACTAAAAAACAACAACAATTCACAAATTTTTAAAATGATGTGCAAGATGGGATTAAAATAAAAAGACAGACAAACTCAAGACAAAGATTCAAAAGTAAAAACCGCGACTTTTTCAGGCTCCATATCAGACAATAATACATTACATATTACCTACACAAGACAGCCCTGAGCAATAGATAGTATCAACTACAAGATGTTTTGTTTTAATAAATCTCTGCACATACCGTTTACGCGCTGTGTGGAAAACGACTCGTGAAACATTAAGCTTCCGAGACGAGTAGATGGCAGGTAGATTGCGCGCCTGGAGGCAATCTCTTTATTAATGCACGCCGCGCCGGCGACGACCTAACCAACTTTAAGAAAACTGCTGAGTTTTCTCTTATACCCCTCATTTCGCAGACATTAAACAACTAACTGTTTATTGTAACGGGAAACTCGAGAAATTCCTTTTTCTACTAAACAAGACTATTTTCAGTTTAAAATAACATCGTGCAAGCACGACTAAAGTCCAGCGTTCAGACGCTCACAAATGCTGTTATTAACTCTCAGCGAATATTCAAGGTAAAATTTAATTCGTTCTTTTCCTTTAATGTATGTATTCAGTTCATGCTATAGAATGCTCCCATATAACTAAATAAAAAAGTACTTATGAATTAAAACTTAAATCTAAGTATTATCAAATTTAAATTTAAAAAAAAAGCCTTATGACATTGTGCAAAGCAGGTGTTTTATTGTCTACGAAACATTTATAAAGCACTCAGCTGGTGCCCGCGCTGTGTGTACCGTTAAATAGACATTTCGGCTGTCATGCAGTTATTTTAAGAGGCACTAAATATAAGGAAAACAGTGAATTAAATGCCACCGTGTATATACCTAGTTGAATATATTTTTATATCGCACAGAGAGGTTATTTATGTCGTTCGTTAATGGAAATGTGCAGGTATGTAAATAGGGTGTTACGGTCGGGGATATTATCATAAGATTCATAAGCGTGTTGAGTGGACGCCTCTCGTGGCGAGAACAATGGCTTCCATCCCGGACCGTCGCAGAACCTTTCCGTAACCGTAAATCTCAATCTGAATGCTTTATATGTGCATACACCATGTTGTCACATTAGAGAGATCGATTCTATCGCTATGTTACTTAGAAAGCAGCGACAAAGATTAATGTCTCTTTCTACACAATGGTCTTCGGTCATTATTATGTGGATACAGTTTATTTTCTTTAACTCTTGTATTTATTCTTACTCTTTTGAATATGTATTTGACTCTTTACAACATATAACTCTTCATAATAGGCGTAGCAAACAGATGTATTAATTAACATAATTATTCTAAGCCCCCAGCATCCTAAACAAATTGCGGCCTTTCGCAACAAGTGGTTACTAATCTAATTGACTCAATTTTGTACTGAAAGCCAATCTTTGACCTGTTGCGTGCAATATGGCCTATGAAAAATTTTATTAGAAAAACGAATGGTTGTTGTAACTTGCGTAAGGAATTCGACGGAGGCAGACCAGCGAACTTTGCGAAACTGGTCGTGATCGCTTAACCACAAACTTTCCGTCTCAAGCAATTTTACCATAAGGTCGTTTCTTTCGATACCAAACGTTATTCAAAGACAATATGGACTTTGTGCACTTTTAGATTTACCACAGTCATAACTGACAAAATATCTGTTCCGTGGCAGAGTATATACGTCTCATTTAATAATCGCCTTACTTTTTCACTTTCCACAACATTCTACTACTATGTGCTATAAAATCAATTTATGACCAAAGGGCTGGCACATACCTTGGCTAACGAATCAGCCTAGCTATTCAACGAGGGTATGTTGCCAGCTTTTTGGGTATGCTTCCCGCAAAAGATGATGTAAATTCTGTGTTTTATTTATAACACCTTTTATCTACCATTGCCTATTTAATTAACTATACACGACTGTTTGTATTAAATTACCAATTAGCGGATGATTATGTCATTATAACTCATTTCTTAAACTGTACGCAATAAATATTAATTTACGATGGCACCATACTTACGTAAATGGTCATTAATCAAAAAAGTTAAAGCAGCTCAAAGCCGTCAACACCGCGGTCGTCCTCAAACTTCCCTCGTTACTTATTCATAGTCATAAAGCTCCGGGCTATTGGTTATCAACACAAAGTGACTTTACTTTTTCCTTCCTCTTATCAATTTTGCATCGAAAACAAGCTAAATCCTTTGCCGGCAAATAAGACCTGTCGGTTAACATAAACTTATATCTTCTACTATAAGCCGGTGACTTTCAGAAACTGTTCGTTAGCCTTGATAATTTGCGTTACGTTACTTGTTTCGTAGGTGCGTTGGAGGTTGGATTTTTGATTAAGCGGGTAATGTGTGCATGTGAATGTGAGATTGTCGCTTGGGATAGTTCGTCAGTAAGTGCACCTGGTATTGAACGGGGCCGCGGGCTCTCGGTCAGCTTGCCGCAAACTGGTTTTGTTCATTATCAAAAGTCAATAACTTTCCGATGCATTCCGAGTCATGGCCGAATCTATGCCGTAACGTCATAAGCAAAAGTTGCGCTGAGTATTTACTGTTGGATCGCGGAATTGACAATCAACTTGTAGATGACTTCGATAATTCTTTACAAAACAAAAATGGAAGTTGACTTTCTTTCCATTTTTACGCAAGCAACTTTCGCCTTCGTTTTATGGAGATTGAGAATCATCCTTTGTAAGTTTCTCTTTTAATTCATCAGTTTATTTGTGTTACAACAGTACGTTGCATTTGTAATCATTTATCAATATCGTGTCGGCTAATTTGACCTAACTAGTTACAACAAATATGCCCCATTAGTACAAGATAAGCCATTTTGTGCTTTAGCGATATAAAAGCTGGTCTAAGCTTACAGACATAAATTTAATGTGTTAATAGCTGTAATTTCCAGTAAAAATTACTACCCACATATTTCTGTAGACACCATTATTATTATAGGGGATTTTCTCTTCCACTTTCATTTTGTAAGCGAGGCGCAGTGGTTACAATTTTACTGTAAAAGTAATACTGTGATCAGACGAGTATACGGTATATTAACAATACGGTAATACGGCGGGCGGGATTATCAAGTTTTAATTGCATTTGAAATGTTTTTTAATACGGATGTGCTTTTTGATTTTATGAATACTTAAAGCAGTTTCATTATAGCACTTTTATTGTTAATACAATAAAAGTGCTATTCGAATATAAGAATATTCATATAAGAATATTGTGAATCTTATTCAATTTTAGGAAGTTGTTACTTTAATTGATATTAATATGTTGTCGTTGTTAATCCATAAAGTTGAATGGCTCAGTCTTTAAATAACATTAGATGTCATATAAGATTCTAAGAAAAGATTCTTGAATTATGCAACTTTATGTTACGCAAGCATTCCGTGTGGACTTTTATGTTTTTATCGTTCTGATAGGTATATTATATGTTAGTTACACTATTTTTTTATTTATAAAGTTCAGTGAATATATTAGCAAATAAAATTACTACTAGGGAGTCATAACCTTACGCAAGTAGCAGCTTGAGCTGGTTTAATAAAAAGATATATTGGTGTCGACGACCGAATCAGGGCTCCCAAGACGCTTTCCCCAGGTTAATTCTGTAAATAAGTAGGTATATTTACACCACAGTGTAGGCCTGAAAAAGACGAATTGGGCCCAGTGGACCAAGCTTGCAAAATTGATTAAAGTTTCAAGAAAAAATACGTACATCAGGAACTCGTAATTTTAGCTGTACTGTTATTTATTACAATACTTAATTAAAGAATAAATAGTACTCTAATACTTTAGATGAGTTGTATATAGGATTGATGAATGGCTGACATGCATTTTGGTTTAAAACTCTTTTGAAAATAAAGATGTTTTTTAAATTCGTTTTCATCAGATGAATATAACTCCTCTTTAATAAGCCTGTTGGTTTTAATTAAATAAAAACAATAATAAATAAATCAAATAAGTACCAACGCTCATATGCCTATCCTGGACTCTAAATAGGATTCCCTGTATCTAGGGACCCAGGAACTAGGAGGTCCATAGTCCTACAACACCCAAACACAGAACAGGCAGTTGCGCATTTTTGCCTGTAAATAAATACTTGTCCTGTCGCGAGAATAGAACTCACTGCCTCTGACTTACGAGCTGACCTGTTCAACCACTACAACAGAGGCTGCCTTAAATGAATCCTACTCATTGGTTCTTTAACTTTCATAAATACAACATTAACTCTATAAAAAAAAAACTTGAGAGGTGTCAAGGAACACCCGGATAGAACGAAGTTCCTTTCGATTATTAAGTGAAGGAATTATAATAACATTTTATTTTTTTTAAGTATTAATATTTTTTTTGATTATTAACAAATACAATGTAAATAGAAAGAATATTAATATAATATGAATGCGAAATAGAAAGACGAAATGAAAATAACTGGCTTGCTTTCTATGAGCGAGAGAGATAGAGAGAGAGAGAGAGAGAGAGAGAAAGACAGAGAAACAAGCACACGCCGCACGGCTTCAAAAAATGTCGTTACAACTTTTGGTCTTAAGTGTCGTTACAACTTTTGGTCTTAATTTTTTCCGTCTAGACCCCCTTCGCAACGCGCGATAAGGAACTTCGTTCCAAAAACTACCAGACTTAACAACGTAAGATCACCCAAGATGTCTCCAGGCTAATTTAATAAATAAAGGTGTTTACACACGAGAACGTTGTTTTGCTGCACTCCAATGAACCCGGGTTCTCTATGGCTGCAGTTAGATAACGTAGATATATAGGACGCAGCGACGAGCGTCTGCAAATACTTTCCCGGCTACTACTCGTATTTACAAATGAATAGTCTAGCTAGGTTTGTGTTGATTTGATATATAAAGCATTCTAGTAATTCTGTCACCAGTAGATTTCGAGAGCACAAACTTTTCGCAAATAACTGTGTTCCATCGGAAAATCTCGCTATTCAGTTCCATAGTAACTCTTGACAACCTTTTGAACAATAATTTTATTCATATTATTCGTAGCTTAGAATTGAGAAAATTCTTTCAAATATTAGGATATATCCATGATTTTCACGTAAATTTTATTTATGGAAAAAAAATTTTAGTGAGTGATGATTGTGACGAGCTAGTCGTTCACCTGATGTTAAGCGACACGACCGCCCATAACAAAACAGTGTTACTTGGAACTCTAAAATATAAGGTTGGCTTTTATTTTGCACAAAAAATAAGCATTGCCATTCAACGTGGTAATGCTGCCAGCATTCTGGAAACTTTCCCCTCTACCAACGGGTTATTTAAAATTTTCAGTTTTTATTTATTTTAAGTTCTTAGGTTTTGGTAGGTTTGGTAGGCATTAGTTTTTTGGGTTTAGTTTAGTTATTGTTAATTCATTTGTTAAAGCCATACTAAGAGATTAAAGTTTCGCGCGACACTGCATTGCGTACATCATCCTGAGACATCAGCACAGTCTGGTAACAAGATTATTAGATTGTCAGATCCGATCATAAAGTCTCGAGTATTGTACATATCAACATTTCTTTATATACTTAACGTATCTTGGATAGCTTCAATCAGCTTATTTGATATTGATAGCCTACGGACAGTTCTACATCCTACTTCCTGCTAATATTATAAACGCAAAAGTTTGTATGGACAGATGTTTGTTACTCTTTCACGCAAAAACTAGACGAAAACTAGATGAAATTTGAAATATAGATAGCTTACATACTGAATTGACTCAAAAGCTACCTTTTAATCGAGTGTGAAAACACAGGGCGCAGCTAGTATTACATACAAAAACCTATAGTAGTTCCATAATTACATTAAATTTTATTCCTTCACAAGATTATGGAGACACCTAGACAGCCAGCAGTCAAGAGACGAATGCCAAAACACAAGATTATTATATTTTATTTTCATAACGTCGTGCTAAACGAAGGCCATCCTGGTATGTCGCATAATGCTTTCGTTAAACAAAACGTTGCTTCTGCCCTAAGAGATGTTAATTCATGTCCACAACGGGGACCGTGTACTCGCATGTAATTAAACCTGGCTTCATTTATGTTTTTAATCAAATTCGCTTTTTGGGACTGTCACATTTTAATGAACGTGCACGGGAATATTCTCTCAAAAAGGAATTTAGTGGTGAAAATTAGGATTACATAAATTGTTAATGCAAGAAATGCTGGCTAAGGCAATATGAAATGATTTATTGTTCCATACAAAACTGGTGGCCGGATAGAAATCGGACCGTGTTGAAGACATCTCGTATAAGCCTAAAATGTGCCTACAAAGATATTTTGTTTATTATTATTTAGTATCCGTCGTTTTATTTTTCTGTTTGAGAAATGTCAAGGTATAAATAATTTCCTCAGACCGCAGACTGCTCACAATTAGAAATAAATACATTTTTTACCTCACTTTCATTGTCACAAACGTGACTTTGCAAATGACTTTCTCTTCAACTTTTGATAATTTTATTATTTTTATACTTAATTGAATAGATAGTTTTCATTATATTTAAAACTGTCACATGCCATTTGGTTTTTAATACGTCTAATACTCGCTATATTTTTAAAAGTATTTAAGCATTGTATCAGTTATCTGGTTCGCATAGAACAAGCTTTGCTTAGTTTGGAGTCAGATGGCGCTGTGTAAAATGTCCACAGATATTTATGTTTGTATATATTATTTATTTATTTAACTCCAAATACCTTGAAATTTTAGCTCAATCCAAATCAATTGATTGACACTACTATCAAAACATTTAAGGGTCCAATAGTGAACTGTGCAACTTTTCTGACCCTGCACAAGAAGTTCTGAATAAATTCTATAAGAGTTGAGTGATCAAATATCTCTTAATTCAAACATAACTCTTCTCTCGTTACGTCGATAAGTCACGTCATTCATTTATATAAAAATTGCCATTACGGAAACGACTTAATTAAATTAAAATGGTCTAAAAAATATAAAGGAAACAAAAAAACTGTCAATTGAAGTGTAAACCGCAAATAATTTGTTCTATTCTTGTTTCTAACGACGTGAATACTTAGTTATTTAGAATACGTAATTATTTAGTTCGGTTTTTATCCTGCATCTTCGTGCAGGAATGCAATGACTTGGCTTTTACGCCTGCTTTGCTAGCTTTGCTTGGTTTGGCCTTTTGTTCAAGTTATTTTCAAGTAATTACATATATCATTCAGTAAAATATTTTAATATTGTCAGCTATGTAGTGACAGCCTCTGTGGTGTGGTGGGTGAGCACGTCGGCTCATAACGAGGTGGCGGGTTCGATTCCCGCGGCAAGGCAATTATTTGTGCACAGAAACAAAACCGCAAATACTTGTTCTGAGTCTGGGTGTTGTGAGACCATGGTCCTCGTAGTTCCTGGGTCCCTAGATACTGGGAATTCTATTAAGGGTCCAGGATCTATGTATGGGCGTTATAATTTTTTCCTGAATTATGACAATCATTTTAAACTAAAATTTGTCGAAAACAACTAAAAAAATTCATTTATTTAGATAAATTGGTGTGTACTTGTAACGTGGTAAAAAATTAACTCATACGTAAAAAATAAAATACTCGTACACCATAATTAAAGTTTATGACGATAATTACGTTGATTCAAATCATCAGAATAATTCAATCGATTATTAAAACAAAATATTAATTAAACCTGTATCAATCTGCGTCAATAAAGCAAACCATTCATTATATTTAATGAAACTAACACTGCAAAATATCGTGATCGATCATCAGTTAAATAATTCAAACATTTCAATGATGTATTATTAGTTAGCTACTTGTATGGAACATTTACTTTCAAAACATATAATTTATTATTGTCAGTAGTAACAAAGAGTTTGTCAGTACAGTGATATGAAAAGTTCCAATTGCTGTGCACACAATGGTATATTTACCTTACTTAATTTAAGCCATTTGTCTTGTGTTAAACACAACGTTCAAGGTTTTAATGTCATTTCCGTAATGTAGAATAGTCGGGGTATTTTAGTTTAAAACAAACTTACTGTACTCGATTTGGGTTTCTGTTTTGAAATCTCGTTGCTTCTTTACAGTTGTAGTCTTTTTTCCTGTTGTGTCGTATTGCTTACCATCACTAGTAGAAAAGAACTTATTTTTTTACTTTTATATTATGCTTGCTATATTTTTAAAGCCTTAAAATTTGGGCCCAAGCCCTTTTTAATTTTAAATGGTTATTGTTTGAATTAATACTCAACTCGAAATATATTTCAGGGTGAGAGAATATTATATAACTCAAAGGTGACTGACTGATTGACTGACTAATATAGTGATCTATCAACGCACAGCCCAAACCTCTGGATGGATCGGGCTGAAATTTGGCATGCAGGTAGATGTTATGACGTAGGCATCCGCTAAGAAAGGATTTTTCGAATTTCCACCCTTAAGAGGGTGAAATGGGTGGTTGAAATATTTTCCCATAGGTCACGCCGCGGGCGAAGCTGCGGGCAGAAGCTCGTATTATATAAAAATCACATAATGGCGTGTAACATAACTAAAAATGTGTATTAGTTAAATCTACATTTCAACACAGCAAATAATAGAAGGAATATTGGCGTAATTCCAGACTATTTTCTAACAAACAAACATGTCCTTGTACCATCAATTTTTTCTAGTTATGGAGCAGAATAACAAATTTATTACGAGTACATATCAGTCCGTTTTTCTTTATGTAAACAAACAAACAAACTCCATCAATTTATTCTAAGTAATAGAATAGCATAATTTGTTATAGTAGTCATTTGTACCCTTAGACATTGCTTGCCCTTCACAACTCTTTCAGCTGTCATTCGTAACATAATAGTTAATAATAGGTCTTTACCTATGAAATTGCCGTATTGCAGTACAGACTTTTTCAAACAAAAAAAAGTTTTGATTGGCTATGAATTCTAAATTCAAATTAATTTTGTTTTAAAAATATGACATTCTATTTACAATATAAGTCTTTTGTTTATTGATTAGCGTTGTATTTTCATTACATTTCAACATTTTTCCTCATAATGGATACTTTGAAATTTCGTGTAATTATGGAATATGAGTTCCGTCGTGGCACCAACGCGGCACAAACGACACGTAACATCAACGACGTTTACGGAGAGAACTGTACAAACGAACGTACAACCCGTTATTGGTTTGCTCGGTTCTGTTCTGGGAATTTTGACTTGAAAAATGAACCTCGTGGTCGTCCGGAAACTTTGGTCAACAATGATGAATTAAAGGCGATTGTGGAAGCTGATGAATCTCAATCTACAGCTGAGCTGGCAGCAGCTTTTGATGTTAGCATCAAAACGATATTGGTCCATTTGCGACAGATTGGCAAGATAAAAAAGCTTGATAGATGGGTGCCCCACGAACTTAACGATCGCCAGCGCAACGTACGCGTCGAGACTTGCCTTGCGCTGCTTAACAGGCACAGAAATGAAGGAATTTTGAACCGAATTGTTACGTGCGACCAATAATGGATTCTTTTTGACAATCGAAAGCGCTCAGCAAGTTGGTTAGATCCTGGTTCGGTACCAAAGCAATGTGCAAAACGAAAAATGACCCCTAGAAAGGTGACGATCACAGTTTGGAGGTCTAGTGCTGGTGTGATTCATCATAGCTTTTTACAAAACGGCGAGAGCATTACTGCAAATGTGTACATTGAAGAACTGACCACAATGATGGCGAAACTCGCACGTCTGCAACCAGCTTTGGTCAATCGGTCGTCTCCACTGCTACTTCACGACAACGCGCGACCCCATACTGCACAACAGACCGTCTCTAAGCTGCATGAGTTGGGTTTGGAAGCTCTCCCTCATCCGCCATACTGACCAGATCTTGCGCCTACCGACTATTACTTTTTCCAAAATTTGGACATTCCCGAGAGGCAGTACAAAACGCCTTTGAAGAGTTTGTTGTCTCCCGTCCTGCTGATTTTTTCAAGAAGGGCATCCATAAACTGCCACAGCGTTGGCAAAGATGCATTGATTGCAGGGGTGATTACTTTGAATAAAAGAAATAAATAAGTTCGAAAAAAAAATACTTTAACTTTTTTCAAACAAAACGGCAATTTCATAGGTAAAGACCTAATATACGTTGATATAGATAGGGAAACAATAACTTAAATACACTTAGCTATAACTTGAAGCGTAAGCGATCACGATCTCTGAGCTTAAAGGAATGTAGGATAACAGATATAAATGTCACGCATCGATCCGTTGGAATTAGCATTAGGTACCTTCAAACGATACAATAAAGTTCAACTTATTTATAATAGTAACTTGACATTGACTTTCAAATTAGATCATTTAAAAAGTAAACATTGTAAAGCTGTTGGATATATCTACTTCATATAGATAGATGCAGTTTATCATATGTATGATTCCTTTTCTGTTGGTTTAATAAATAATTATAAATCGTTTACTGGAGTTTATTTTGATGACTTTATCAGTATGACGTCACCTTTATAAAAATAAACCTGAAACACCTCCTCTATCATCTATAATATAAAAAATAATCTCTATTTCCCTTAGTCAGTGCATCACGCGTGAACGAATGCAACTTTTTCGCTTATTCTTTTTTTGTTGTGTCTATTAATGTCAGGAGAAAGTTAGGTAGGTCAGCAAGGTCAGCAGGAGAAAGAATTATGAAAGTGTAGAAAATTTTACCACTCGGGGGAAACCGCGGGGCGCAGTTAGTCATGTTACAAAGTTAGATAGGTACCAACAACAATATTGCAATAATATTTTTATTTATATAATTATGTTGTCAACGGCATGATATGACGAGTTAATCGACACGGCTGCCCATATCAGTTGCAGTGTCACTTGGACTCTAGAGCTTCGCGTGACACTGCACTGCGCACATCATCCTGAGACATCGACACAGTCTTGTAATATTTTTACTAGACTGTGAGATCAGGTCATAAAGTATAATTTGCACAATAATTTCACTAGCTACAGTGCCTTTCAAACTGGAATACAACAGTGCTTGCACTACTGCTTAGCGACAGAATAACTGGCAAAGTGGTGGTACCTACCTAGACGAACTTTGAAGTTTCACTAACTAGCTAATATGAGACAGATAATAAATGATATCGACTTGTGCCAGGAGTGGTTAGTGAGTTAGGAGTGGACAAATTAGGAAGTGGACAATTTAGGAAATGGGCAAGTTAAGTTAACTTAATCTCTAAACTATTTCCAAAATTGTTCGCTTCTTAATTCGTCCACTCCTACATGTATAGGAAGTGGCCCAGGTCGGCCGGAGGGAATACCATGCATAAACACTATGTAAATGCGCACTAATAAAATGAGTAACTTTCTTATTAAATACTAGTTGTGCCCCGCGATTTTACCCGCAATAAATTTATTCTATGTGTTAATCCAGGTTATAAACTATCTGTGTTTCAAATTTCATCCAAATCCGTTCAGTAGATTTTTGTGAAAGAGTAACAAATATTCATCCATAAATCCATACTCACAAACTTTCGCATTTATAATATTAGTAGGATTTACCTCCATGTTAAAAGGCACGATTTCTCAATACTTTTTACATAAAATGCATGACATAATATTTATGTTCTCTTACAATATTGAAATTGCACGATTTCTAACTTAATAATAACTTCAAACTGTTAACCCGCTGCCTCTCACATTTGCACCACTGTCACTGCGACCGCTCACGATTAGGGTCAAGCTTCAAGGTCCATCATTACATAATAGAATAGGTATTATCGATCGAGTACCGATCAATCGGACAATACCGATCCTTGTAACGGAGCCGGAGTTGATGGTAAAAAGTTCAAAGTCAAGACGACTTTATGTTACAGTCATTTAAAAATATTGTGGACCTTTCACACCGCGATATCTGGTCCCAAACTAAGACAATACTTGTACTATGTGTACTTCAGTACAAAAATACTAAAATACTTTTTGTTTGTAAATACATACATAGAATATAATATAACGCCCAGACAAAACAAACATCGATGAACATCACAGACATGATTGTCCTAAGTGGGATTCGAACCCACAACCTACAGAAAGCAGGGTTTAGGTAAGCAAAATTATTTTCTATGTTTCCTAACATAGAAACATAATCCTTTATGTTTCGTACTTTTTAGCAGTTACACACACACCTGAGCTAATCGATAATCTCTAATCAAGCTAAGAAGTTGCGAAACAGAAATTATTAAATTTTCTCACTCTGCAGTTAAAATTAAGCATGTAATTACAATCCTGCCATCTATTTTTTTTCTAAACTTCTTATATTAATAATTAGGCAGAGAATGTGTCACTCTCGCAAAATATCACTTGACACTTGACGACAGGTCAACACCTCAATAGAAATGTTGACAAATGTTCTGACCGTTACGCTCTAGTGCACCAGCATTTCGAAGTTTTCTTTTTTAAAGATGTTTTTAAATTGTTTGTAAAGGATGTCGTTCAAGGCTATTATTATGTAATAACTTTTTGCCAGTTTTTAGATACGATGCTATACTTTGACGTGCACAAGTGTCATGAGTCTTTAAAACTACACTCCAAAACAGACTACTTTTTATCATCGATTTTTGTATCCTTTAATTATAGCCCTAATAGGGCTGTTATCTTTCAAATGCCTTTTAACCAAGGCTTTATTAACCAGCTGGTACACGGGCCATCTCTTCCAAACATCTCTCTTTGGTAAATTGTAATGGAGTATTGTGAATGAAGTAACTGTTATCTAATCTGTACCTATACGAAGATATGCACTTAACTTAAGCAAATATAAGCCATGATCCACGCGCTGCTGGCCAAGTGCAGGTCCATGGATGACGATCATGTGCTTATATTTTGAGATTCTTCAACATTTCTTTTCCTTGAAAAACAGAGTGAGAATTCTTTACAAAGTGATGAAAGTCATACGAGTTACTGCCACACATGTTCAACCTTAATAAATAGTTTAATAGAAAAATATATTTTTTTAATTGTAATCGTTGTCACAACCACTTATTTTTGTCATACAAACAAAGATTTACGAATCAACTAGGTGGTAGGACTTTGTTGCAAAGTTCGTCTCGGTAGGTACCACCGCTTTGCCAGTTATTCTGCCGCCAAGCAGCAGTGTGCAAGCACTACTGTGTTCCGGTTTGAAGGGCACTGTAGCTAGTGAAATTACTGGGCAATTGAGACTTTATGATCTGATCTCACAGTTGAGTAATCTTATTACTAGACTGTGCTGATGTCTCAGAATGATGTACGCAGTGCAGTGTCTCGCGAAACTCTGTGTTTTAGTTCCGAATGACACTGTTCTGTTATGGGCAGCCGTGGCGCTTAACACCAGGTGAACGACTAGCTCGTCGCATCATTCACTAACATAAAAAAAACAACATAATGACTATCGCTAATTACGTAAAGAAAGAAAGAAAGAAAGAAAGAAAAGAAATGTATTCATATTATACGTAACTGTCTATAGGACTTGCTGTAAAGTTGCATAAGTGTACCACTAGCCTCAACAACAGCTAAAAAGAAGAACAAAAATTCTACTTATTGCTGTACTTCCATTCATCAAATACCGCTCTGAAAATGTTTCGTAGCTTCTTACTGACAAAATCAAACAATCGCTGGGCCACCAGCGACTAAGAACTAAGAAAAGTGACAAAGACTAAGTAACCTACTAAGAGAGCTATAATATTAAAACTGTCCATGCTTCCCAAAAAATTATATCATAATACATAATAATAATATATAAAATATAATGTTGTTATTTATAATAAGCATTATTTATAATACAAATGATTATTGTAGTAGTAAACAAAACACTATTATATTCGTCCGTATGAAATGTATAAAATATACTCTACAGACGACGTTGTATGAATAAGCTTCATTTCAAGCTTCGATGCATGCAATATTCAGTCCAGTGGATTCAATAATAATATAAAGTGTAAATACCAGCCCGAGATTCTGCCTGCCTAGCTAGACAAACAAGTAAACACAGTCATACAGGCTACGCCAAAGTGCTATTCAAATATCAACGACTTCCAATACACCACTGAAAATACGAATAACACTCAAAGCTTTGTTTGAGCTTGAGAACCAATGACATTGTAACTTTTTTTAAAGGTTTGCGAGACAAGACAAACTTTTAAGGAATACTATTCAGTACACTCTAAAGAGGTGGCCTTCGAAAACCAAAAAAATTAAAACTGTTTTGAATGTTGCATAAAATTCTTTACAATGATCGTTTTAATCTCTTCGTGACTAACCCGCCGCTTTGTACAACCATCAACACTGAAGATTCTGATAGATACATGCCAACTCAAGATAAAAAAGAACCAAATGTGTTTTTGGATAAATTGATTTGTTCTATTGTTCGATAATGATCGAACATAACGCAGCGATATCAAGATACAATGTTTTATATCACTTTGACCAAATATCTTTTATAAATATCACCTTGATATTTACGAATGGCATGTCTTCTTAACCTTTAGATATAGCCCACAAAAGTTTATGGCAACAATAACATAACAATATCTTTAACATCCTGACAATATGTTTATGTTCAATTATCAGATATCCGACATTTTGAGTTCATTGTCATGTGAGTGACCCTCTGTTTTGAAAGTATTTAGGGCAATTATTTGACGTAATCACGACAAGTTCAAACAATAAAGTACGGTAAGCAAATGACCTGTCACATTGACAATTGATTCATGAATTTAATTTAGATACAAGTATACAAACGACCGTCGGTAGCCGGTTCTTGTCATTAATTTTCGATAGGTGTTTGATTAATAGGACCATGTATTGTAACTCTAACAAAGGGTCACAGTTTTTAATCAGACTGAGTAATTAGCGTATTAATGGAGTAGATAATGATCAGATATTACAAACTAATGTTTCTGTACATTTAAAATTAAGTGCAGTAGCATTTGGAAATTTGACATTCTAACTATTTTTATACCATTGGATCTGAACAATGACGGTCGGAATGTTTATATTTTTGTATATATACATTCCAAATGTTTTGTTATAAATTTTTATACCTACGTAGTAATTCCTTTTGATTTATTTTTTGCTTTACTACAACGAATAATATGAAATTAATGCGCTATTACAGAAACACTCAAAGGGCGCATGAGTACCTAATATTATGCCCTTGATAAAGAATTATTGAATATCATAAAGTTAAAATTGTTATAATTTATCATACTTACGTTTAAAATTGAGCTTATAGTAAAGTATTCTCACGGCTCCATTGACTTTATCTGTATTAATTCTAATAAGTATTGCCGGGACTTAATTTTGATTTCTATTCATACATTATCTAGTCTGATTAACTCAATAACTTAAATTATGTCGATCAAGTAAAATCTATTATAACATATTAGGACTGTTTTTGCATATCATTGTAAATTCTTTAAGCTTTAGTAAAACTTTGTTTCACTAAACGAACAAGTTTTTAAATTAAATAGATATAAATTTTCTTTTTTACTGGGTTTTCGAGTTCGATGTGCAATATTTATTTTGATTTTTAGTAATGTAGTTGGGTACACTATCTGTGAGATAATTATAGTAAATGAGCCAAAAAGTTGCCGACGATCCCTCGAAGGACTTAAAATATTTTTAAAGACATGTTTTACACACAAATTTATTGTTTACATAACTACAAAGTTCTAAGACTAGATGTTTGATATCCCTGTCGTCTGCTTCCATGTTCAAGACAGCAACTTCACAACTTTAAGTTCAACTTAGCTAACGTAAGCATGAGATCACGTCGAGAAAACTTCAATATCCGTTGTCGAGACTTGTCACGATATCATGCGATTTTGTTGCTAGAAGTACACTTTATCTATATTTTTTGTCGTTCAACTCTTACCTCGTTAGAGCGATGCTATTAGGATTATGAGCACGCTGCACGGTAAAGTAGTTTAGTGATTGAGTTCAGTCGAAAATATCGATCACTAACTATATATATTTATTACGTTTTATTTATTTATAATAATAAAAAACTTACAGCCAAATTCACATAAAAAGGTAACCTTAAAATAAAAGAAAGTAAGCCAGTTACAAGTTTCCACCTATAGAAATATAAAGTATATAGATGTTTGGCAAATATCTTACGAATCAAGTATGAATATAATCTCAGAATCCAAGATTATTATACTAAAACAATTATATACAAATATATTATATAACAATAATAAAACGTTATTTCATTTGATACTTTTAAAGTTACACACTATGTAGGTTGTCGGTTTTATGGTATAAGGATTTATAAGGATCTGAGCATACTATAAAAAGTTAAAATTAGAATTAAGAACAGTGCTGTGGCAAAATTTAGTCTAAGAAGCCGCTACCAGGTGGCAACGTGTCCAAAATGCTGGCAGCATTGCCCCGTTGAATGGCAACATAAAATATTTGAGTTGTTTTGATTTGAAAGTTTCTGTAGAGGCAGAGCGTGTAGATGAGTAATACTCACTGGCGTGTAAGCTGCTTATTAAACATATTTAATATTTTTGGAGGTTGGAGAAACATGAGCGTCTGTATGAGATCATATTTGCTGTCAAAAGCATACATTTTTAGCAAACGAACATTTAATATTGTACAAAATACTCAACACTGTAAACATTGAAGTTATATCAAGTTATCAGACTCAACTTGGGTCAATGCCGCTCAATAAAATCGCAAACTCACAAGTGACGTATCGAATTAAATGTTCATTTTGGCCTCCATTGTTTAAAATTAACACCCATTGTGATATTATCGCAAATATGCATGATCATGGTCGTTATGGTCGTGCTTAGCTTTATCTATAAGCTTGTTTAAGGTAGCTGTTTGAGCTGAATTGATATCGGAGCTGGATCGGTATATCAGTGTCCCATTAGACAGTTGTTATCACTTTAACAATAGAGCGAGATGTAGATAACGCCACGTTTACTTTTATCTGTGACATACTGATCAGGTTTACTTTTTAACACCTAGTCCTAAGGCATCTGAATTGGTCTTTTTTGTAGCACAGATACTGGTATGATTATGTAGGTAATCATAGCTGGTTCTCAATAAAAGGTGTTTGTTATGACAAGACGCTATGAACCATTTTCATTTAAATGTGCTAATGCTTTAGTCTCTGTGAGCTTTACAGCGATACCAGGTGGGGAATCAGATATATATCTCACAGATTGTAGCGTATAACGGAGATACTCCGGAGGTAAGTAACATTCTTCAAAATGTAATAATAATAATAATAATAACGCCCAACGATCACATACATAGATCCTGGACCCTAACTAGTTAGGACCCTAACTTCCCTGTATCTAGGGACCCAGGAACTACGAGGACCATGGTCCCACAACACCCAGACTCGGAGCAAGTATTTGCACTTTTTTTTCTGTGCACAAATACTTGTCCTGCCGCGGGAATCGAACCCGCTACCTCCGGGTTATGAGCCGACCTGCTCAACCACCACACCACAGAGGCTGTCAAAATGTAGACTACATCCTGAAGAAATAAGCTGTATCCCAAGAGGCAGAGACTGTATCTTTACTTCCCTATCCACTTCGTGTGAAAGTAACACAAACAGGCGTTTGTGTGAATTTCACACCAAAACAGCAGAATCGATTAGATGAAGGTTTCCACACGGGTTATTTTTTTATGTTAGGGAGTGACATGACGAGCTAGTCATTTACCTAATGCTAAGTAACACAGCTGCCCATGTCAGTTGAGGCATCAATCGGAATTCTAAATATAATATTATATACTGAGTACAACGTAATACTTTTTATCCCAGAAAATATGGAGTTACCGATATCGAAAGTTTTATAGCTGTTGAGGTTTTAAACGTTTTAGCCAAAAAAATATTGTAAGCCATTTAGAAAATCAAGACGGCGTTGTTTATATTACTGCAGCCGACTGTACTTATTTCCTCATAAAACGTTGGTGGATCTTAGAACGTCTTTTCTCTTGTAATGATAATTATCGTGGAATCAAGCTTTCAAGATGCAGTACAATGATCTTGGTAACTTATGCAATTAGTTTCTCACAAAAGACCATTCACGTTTTAGTATAAACTAGCTACGCCCTGCAGTTTCACCCGTGGATAAAAAATTCCAAAGATTCCTTTTTATCATTTTGGTATGGAACGCTAAAAATCAATTTAAATTTAGGTCATTAATTTGGATGAACTATCTGTGTTCCCAATTTCATTCAGAGCCGTTCAGTAGTTTTTGCGTAAAAAACTCGCGATGTCGCCCTCGTGGTGTAGTGTAATTGTCCCATGGGACAATTACACAACATACTATTAAGATAAAAAGTATCCTATATGTTAATCCAGGTTATAAACTATCTGTGTTCCAAATTTCATTCAAATCCATTCAGTGGTTTTTGCGTGAAAGAGTAACAAACATTCATTTGCATCCATATTCACAAACTTTCGCATTTATAATATTAGTAGGATAGGATAAATGCGAGTACAGATTATGTTCGAACATTTCTGGGATGTTCAAGAACGTGCCTTTACTTGTAATCTTACGTAATTACTAATCACGCTTAACCCCTGTACACAGTTTGAACTAAACTTTTTTTACTTTATCAGAGACTATATTCTCCTAGTCTGTAAGGATGGCGTATAGGACTTTTCACATTTTCCTTTTTTTTTGAACGTAATAATACATACCCTGTATAGTATGTATGAGAGTTTAAATCAACCTGTAAAACAACTACTTGCTTATAATTCTGATACAGTTTTTGTTTTGGCAGTTAGGTGATTTTCTAACATTTCATCCATCATGACGATAGTGAACGGACTAATTTTATTGGACTCTACCAACCTTTACAGCGTCACCGGGCAGGAAGGTAGGTGCTTAAGGTCCCCAGCCATCAAAAGTGGGAGGCAACTAGCTCAATAGTACCCCTCGGGTGCAAGCCTCGACTTGGGCTGTTGCCGGGATAAGAGGATCTATAAGACTACATCCACTGGAAGAGTGGACCCTATGGAAAGTGTTAAGGTCTTCCCGAAGGCTAGTCATAAGTATAAAGAACGTAGTGAACTGTAAAATACTCAATTTTTATTAGAGTTAAATTAGAGTACTGAGTAGCTAATCGATTTAGAAATTTTGTCTTGGTTTTTCCAGTAATCATAAAAAAAGCTCAATTGTTTTTATTATCATTTTAAATACATAGTTTTTCATAGAATTAAAATGTCTTGAGCTTGGAAATGAACAAATAATTACTATTTACTTTTACTTACTTTTTATTATTACTTAAGTTTAATATTAATAGAAAAACATTTATGCACAATATGATATACTTATTAAATGGAAATAATAATAATATAAATAGACTAAAAATCAATCAACCAATCAATATAAAAAAATAGAAAATTGCATTTTTTTTCTTAATTTAGAATACAACACAACACAACAAACTGACAAACTGAAAAACTAGTTTACCTATTACAAACAATTCGATTTCTCTTGACAGTGTACAGTGCTATAGTATTTTAAAATCTGTGACAATGCCCATTAACTCCATGACACCATGCAATGTATAATGTGAATTTATTAGTACCGGTCCAAGTACCTGCTGCATTCGTAAAGTGACATTTGACATGGCCTTGACAGCTAATCGAAGGTTTGTCCATCTGTCATGTCGTGACCTGCCATTGTGGCCAGTTGCCCGACATTGCCTTTTGTTGCACCAACATTAATTATACTTTGTAATTTCACACACCCTGTATATTACATTACTTTGAGTTCACAATGTAAAAGGGCGGGGTATTGTAATTTATAGATTTTAATTAAAACTTCAAGGAAATTTCATATGACCGTGCTTTTATTACAGTTAATTAGTTGTGTGGGTATCATTTCTATGTTGCTGATTAAAAATTTTTTATGTAACATTGCGATATAAACCTTTTGGCTAAAGAGAAGACAAACAACAGATTAATAATTAATGTAAAGGAAAAATATGAATCTCGAACGGGATTTGAACCTGCATCTATTCGACCTTAATGATTCGACTGGACATGGTTTTGACCTTTTGACTAATTGAAATTATTATCAAATACTTTGTTTATTAAATACTACAGGTGCCCTGCAGCTTCGCCCTCAACTGATCCGTTTCCCAGCGAAACTTAATTTTCCGGGAGAATAAGATATCCTATATTGAAACCATTATAAGCAGTGTGTGTTAATCTTTATACAAAACAGTCCAGCCGTTTAAACAAAGCTGGTTAAACAAACGTAGCATAGATAGACAACATAGATAGATAGATAGGTAACACTCTTTATTGAAACACTAAATAAATAAATAAATACAACATTTTACTTTAATAAATATTAAGATGGCCAGTACTGCAGAACGGCAATTTCATCACCTATTATGTTAAGAGTAGGGAAAATATTTTGCTGAAAGATTTATAATTATTTAAATTTTTGTTTTGGTTTGTTCCGATATTAATTGAAGATCTTATCAATATCCGATGTGGGAAGATCTTAAAATAAACATTAAGTAAAGTAAAGGCTATGATGGCATCCGACAAAAAACACTACCTACCTATCCCAGTTTTTTACTCGAACATTGTTTTTCTACAGTTCACGATAAATGAATGAGTAACCGACTAGGTTCAACGGCTATTACCTTGTGTTACGTAATAAAGAACAAACAAAAAGCTTAGGAACAAATTGTGTAGTAGTTATGTAAATCGATACCTAAATTAACTAAGAGAAACAGGAAACTATTTTGCATAAACAAAAATTTCGTGGTTTTGGGTTTAACAAAAAATATCGAAGTAATTTTTTGTTCTAGCTGCCGTTTCATCGGCATTGTTTCGGCATCTGAAAAGGAATTTATATAAAATTCTAAAATCACTCAATTTTGTCCTCATTATTTTGAAACTACGACTAAATGCTTTTAGTATACGTCTAAGGTATGATAATGCATATAATATATGCTTATAAAGCGTATCAAACTATGCTAAATAAAATATTTACGTATATCGGCATAAACTCTCAAACTAATAGAAACCCTGTTTTAGAACGAGTGGTTTTGTGTTTCTCTCTGAAAGGTGAAGCCCCAGTTCTCCACTAGTGTGGTTGATAAAAGTTAGTAGCCACTGCACAATAATTCTTATCGACCAGCTGTCACAGTCCATAGGGACAGATGGATGCGGGTTCAAGCCCCGCTCATAATGGTTCCAATTGATCATTTACCCTGTCGAATGTCAAAGTTTTGCATATACAATATATCAACAATTAAAAGCTTCTAAAGTCCGATAATCTGATATTCATTGAATTAAAAATCAACGTCTACTTTACGGAATGAATTTGAACGATTTAACCGGAAAATTGCCTTTATTCTTTCAACTAAATATTAGTCATATAAAAAATTAAAATTTTGATTTTACGATTAAATTGAAACTTTACATGAAATCACATAATTACAATTAAACTCTTATTACCACCAAACTTGTATTAAAAAATACAAAATACAACAATTTTTTATTGTACACCAGACAAAAAAGCAGACACAGATGATAAAACTTATAGCTATAATACAATGGGCGAACCAGATGTAAATATATATGTATATACAATCTCCAAACACACAGTACTAATAAAGAGGCGTCCCCCACGGATACAGGCTGTATCGCGTACGAGCGAGCACATCTCGTCTGCGACCCGGAAAATAAGCATCAATCTGCATCAGTTTGCCGGCTGATTGCTTGATCCATGCCATTTCCTGCACCCCACGACGTGGATATTAGGTCTCGTAGATTGTAGGCTTTGCTCGAGAGTTAATTGAATTGGATACATTATTTTAATACTATTAATAACTATGTAATAAATATAAATAGGTAGGTATAGAAGGTTCACGTTGGTGTATTCAAAAATTTAGCGTCATAAAGAAAGAAAATAAAATATATATATCAAAATCATATCTTTGCCAAGAATATTCAATAAGATTGACCCACTTTTTTGGTTTGCTAATTTTTTTATAGCTATGAGATGAGGTATATTTAGCTTCACGCCCGTGGTAGCGAAACCAATGAAAAAAACTTGACAAATTGTATGACAAATAACGTGAATTCCGTTTTAAATTAGTACTTTTTGGGTTGCTAGATTTGGATTTGCGACCGCAATTCAACTGTTTAATTTTGAATATCTATATCTTCACAAACATGGCTAACTTATGCGAGCAATATTATAGGGCGATGCAACAATTTAATATGGATATCTGGCTTCAATAAGCCATCTGTTTCATTTACTTTAGCGAAAACTTCTTGGAATAATTTGTATTCACGTTTCAAGCGAAACCAAGAGAATATGTTCCATGATATTCCTTTCAGCTAAAACATTACTTGTTTATTGGTATAAGCGTTACCCTCCGCTACAACAAAGGTATTGTCTCTCAATCGAGCACTCCATAATAATATAGTATCTACGTGAATTCGTTGGCAACAGCTCGCTTTACATTATTGGCATCAGCAGCAGACAAACCCTTAATACAGTTTAAGTTACAGTATGGACTATATTACTAATTAAATTCATAGTCACGTGAGATTTGGACCAATTATATAGACAGAATATATATAATTATTTATAGGCTATATCGCCGCCACGGCGAACAAACACTGGCTATGTAATATGTAGTTTACATAATTAATCTTAATATATATAACTCAAAGGTGATTGACTAACTGACTGACTGACATAGTGATCTATCAACGCACAGCCCAAACCACTGGACGGATCGGGCTGAAATTTAGCATGCAGGTAGATGTTATGACGTAGGCATCTACAGGCACTAAGAAAGGATTTTTCGAAATTCTACCCTTAAGAGGGTGAAATGGGTGGTTGAATTATTTTCCCATAGCCACGCCGTGGGCGAAGCTGCAGGCAGAAGCTCGTATTTCTATATAATGCACGAAAATCATTACACAAATATAATTTTTACAATCATTCGTAAAGTAAAATTGCATGTTCTATATATCTGTATCTTTGAATTATTTGTAAAATATGTCAAAGAGTAAAAATCTTTTATCATTGTTTCCAGAATTGTAATTTGAGAGAATGAAAGTCTTCAAGGGGTATTCACAAATCAATGAAATTTATGTCAAGAATCCTTACTGTTCGTTTATATTATATGTAATAAATTAACTCAAGACAATTTCAATTTACATCGACGATAATTTACTAAATGGCGAATTGTTTAGTGATATATTCTACCCTAATAGAGACACATTACTGATATGTTACTCAGACCCAACCTTACCGTTATTATTAGTAAGCGTTGTGACGTTAATCACGTTGACAATAAAATAGGAATTTGTTTTTCACATTACATCAGCCATAAGATGTCCACTGCCGAACTTAGGCCTTCCTATAAAACCCTATAATTTGGACGCTTATCGTAGACGGGGTTGCCATAATCACCACGCTTGGCAGGCAGCTTGGTGATTGCAGATTTTAATGTACTGAAGAGAATGTTGCTGCACAATCTCTAGACATACTCCTTAACCGGCTGTTACAAAATCCATTTGCTCATATTTGAAATACTTGTTTAAAATAGAGTACCCAATTTTTCTGTCAAATATCAAGATTTGCCGATAAATGGCGAAAAAGCTAATTTTCCCCTTTTTGGAGGAAATTTTACGAACAATAAAAAATCGCACCGATAAAAAAATGTATGAACTCGAAGAACATGTATACTAATTTTCGTCAATATACATTGAAAAATGTTACCAGTATTGATTGTGTTGAAGGAAAGACTTACTTATTTCGTTTGATCAAACACTAAATAAATAATTGTACAATTTATTACCAAGACGAGCTCTGTCAGATAAACTATACACAACAATAGCTGGCAAACGTGGAATACCCATTAGTTAATTAATAAAGATTACATAATGGTTAAGGTTACAATAGGTACGTACACTATTTAGTAACATTAATGCCATACAATGAAGGAGCAATCCCACAAGATTAACTATGATGCTCTTACTTGAATTAGAAATACATGTAATTCTCCTTGACAGATGTGTACGGGAATTGTGGTGATAATTAAATGAAATGTTTACGAACATATTTGTCTTAGTATGTTGCTCTTACGTTAAATGTGGAATAATTAATGAATAGTTCTTGGCATTTCATACACTAGTGTGTCAAAGGCTCAACGTATAGAGACAGCTGAGGCGAACTAAACAGTGACTTAATTCTCTAAGAATGACGATTAGTCAAACTAATTGGTACTGTATTAGTATATATTATACTGCTCACAGGAAAGTTTGACTAGGTAGGAGTTCCTTAGCATCCGGTGAAGTTTGCAGCATCCCCACGATCATGGATGCGTAACCTATACCAAAGAGACGTATTTACGACGGCGAGGTGATCACGGACCTTTGCATTGCAATGCGAAGTGTGTAAATTCATTAAAATGTAAAAATGCTCATAGCAATTATGTACATTAGCTACGTATTGAAATAGTCAAATCCATACAAATTCGTGTTGCTATTTGTTGCAATCAAGTGATCGCTTAACTGAGCGCTACCGTACTTCAGACATTGACACAGGGCTACGACATTTCTAAACGAGAAGAAAGGAAGGGAATTACAGCATGTATTATCAAATACTAGTACACAATATACAACAAAGACATGCAGTTAATGTTGCAAACTGTGCATTGACATTAATTTGGTTAGTAATCACACTAATATTATAAAGGCGAAAGTTTGTACTATGTGTGTTTGTGTGTATGTGTGTATGTTTGTTGCTCTTTCACGCTCAAACAGTTGAATGGATTTAGATAAAATTCGGTACCAAGATGGATTATACACTGGATTAACATATAGGCTACATTTTATCCCGGAAAAGTGAAATTTTCCCGTGGGATGAGCAGATAATCAAAATACTTTTTATCCGCGCAACTAGTCACTTCATAAAAGCAATTTGAAAATCTTACACGTCTTAGTGCACAAGTAATGTTACCCAAGTATAAACAGGACACTTTAAGGAAATGTCTTTATTGTGAGTGGAAAGATAACTATGCTGATTTTTCTATGAACATCTAAAAAAATCTATCTTAAAATAATATGCTCCATAATTCTGGATATATAAAGGTCGTTCCGTATTTATCTTTCGTATATATTTATATTTCCGTATTTATTTTATCTTACATATTTTGTTTCCTTTCATTTAATCATCATTTTATAGATTCAAGTAAAAAAAAAACAACATTAAAAATTCAAGGATCTTCAAGTTGATCTACTAGCACTAGCAAAACAAATTAATCAATACAATAACATAAATCAATTGTATAAAATTAATATTGCAATATTGATCGTCAATCATTTCAGCTGTGATTGATAATAATGCTGAGGCAAATTGTTTTATGATAGTTGATCTAAAAGCTCCTGTAACTTCAACATCAAAGGAATTAACATAATAAACTTTTTCCAATACTTAGCAAATACTTGCTTAAAAAGTTCCAAAGAAATCCGGCTGGATATTTTTTAGAAAATATTTTATCTTGAGATAAGCCTTAAGTGTGGTTTACACTTTCAAATCCATTTCAATAAAGTCTAAAGAGCAAAAAATTTAAAAGTGCTAAACGTCCAATGATTGCTAAATATACATTAGGTATGTATTAAAATGACCGACTATCTCAGATGGCCTGTAATTTGTATCGTTATTTTCTTTTTCTCAATGTCGGTGAAAATTTTTTGTTTTTTAATTGAGGATATAAGTTATAAGCCTCTTGGATATCAACTTAAAAAAATTTCGTGTTGCAAGCGCTCGAATATCTCGTTGCAGTTATTGTTTTAAACGTCATTAAATTACAAATAAAACGCAGAAACTTTTGACATTTATTTCTTCTTAGGTGATATTAATTACCGCTTTTAAAACGTTAATTATTGCCACTGACTGATCCATCATTTGACTCCAATCTGTCTTAGACCATTGTAATCTTATCTTAATTTTAAAAGCAGTAATCTATTACCAAAACAAACGTGAGACCTTGAAACTGTTCACACCGAGACCTACATTCAGATAACCTTTTGGTACAAAGAAATGTGGTTCAGAAACATTCGTCTACAATTGGCACTTGAATAAGTTTTGCATAATAATAGCACAATAGTACTGTCGGGTAGAAAGTGCTTAGAATTTTTACTAAATCTTATGACTCATTATCGCCCTGTAGTTTCACTCGCAGTTTTTAGAAATATTGACAGCCTCTGTGTGGTGGTTTTTTAGGTTGGCTTAAAACCCGGAGGTTTAATTCCTGCAGAAGGACAAGTATTTGTGCACGGACAAAAAAAGCGCAAATGTTTGTTTTCAGTCTGGGTGTTGTGGGACCATGGTCCTGGCAGTTTCTGGATCCCTAGACAAAGGGAATCCTAGTTATGCAGGATCAGGATCTATGTGTGTGATCGTTAGGCTTTATTATAATTAATAATATATTATTATAAAACTATACTTTTCTCCACTGTACCAATAGTACCAGCTCGCTTTTGTTACAAAACGTCAAGAGAAGAGACGCCTTTTGACGCCTGATCATGAATAATTCCATGTTGTGACACTGCAAGTACAAACCCACCCAATAACACAATACGAATACATTGATTTTAACATTTTAAGGATTTTTAATAAGGTCTTGTATCAATTGTTCAACTTGGGCAAAATGGACATAACTATCATTATAAAACTACGTAGACAACGGTGGAGATCGAAGCTTTAATCTTCTAATTTCGCCCTAGGCTACGGACAAACTAATGTCATTAAAGTGCCTTTTTATATTTCTATTGGATTGTAGCATTCTCCTCGGGCTTCATTATAAATTATAATCTACTGCGATGCTTGCCAAGCGTGATGATTTTAGCCACCTCTCCCCACCCCTACCCCTCTCCCTCCCTCCTTTCCCCTTTTCCCTCTTTTCCGTAAAAAGATAAGTTATATCCAAAAATAGAACTGACGCACTGGCACTGTAGCTAGTGAAATTACTGGGCAAATGAGACTGAATCTCAAAGTCTAGTTAATCTTGACGTGCGCAGTGTTACGCAAAACTTTACATTTTAGAGTTTCGAGTGACACTGCATTTGTTAATCAAGCGAAAGACTAGATCGTAACGTCATTCACTATGAAAAAAGACGTACGTGGTAAAAGAAATTAAAACTTTATCTTTAACTAGTTGCGCCCCGCAATTTCACCCGCGAAAAAAAAGTATTTTAATTATTTGCTCATCCCACAGGAAAATATCACTTTTCCGGGATAATATGTAGCCTATATGTTAATACAGTGTATCTTGTATGTATCTTGGTACCGAATTTCATCCAAATCTATTCAACGTTTGAGCGTGAAGGAGTAACAAACATACACACAAATACACATACAAACTTTCGCCTTTAGAATATTAGTGTGAAAACCAAAAATAGTTATGAGACAGCCATGCTCGGTAGGTAATAACGTCGACAGTTTATCTGGACAGATTTAAAAAGTATCATTTTCCAAAGTCAAAATTTTCGTTCGTTGAATACATTTTCCTTCCTTTCCCGATAAAGAAAAATAGAAATAATTGGGAAAAATTATATTAACATTTTGCTTAATATTCTTTGCAGGGTTTCAACGATCAAGGGGACGCCCTTCTGAAATATTTCTTCTGAGGTGAGTTGAATTTATTTTCCTTAATAAAATAATTTGAATTAGTAATACCTTGTTTTGTATTCATCTCAGTACTTTTAGATATTTATAAATTATTGAGTGGCCGAATAGTTTTACTATTCAGAAAGGTTGAAAAATTGCTCTTGGGATTTTCATATATAATGTATCATTACAAATAAGATAATTATGAAGGATCTTTAAGTGATTCCATGCAGTATGGTATAAATAAACTTCGTTTCGTCGTCTTCTTTCTAAACAAATTCGTTTCGAAGCGTTAAAAAATTTCAAAAATTGATGATGAAATGTCGCTCGATCGATCTTAATAATAGTAATAAAAATAATAACGCTCAACGACCACATACATAGATCCTGGACCCTAACTAGGATTCCTTGTATCTACGGACCTAGGAACTACGAGGACAAAGGTCTCACAAAACCCAGACTCAGATAAGTAGATATATGCGCTTTTTTTTCTGTCACAAATACTTCACACACACACACAATACACAGTCCTGCTGCGGGAATCAAACCCGCCGCCTCCGGGTTATGAGCCGACCTGGTCAACCACACCACACCATAGAGGCTGTCAAGAGGTAATTTTGAAACTTCGGCCCATGTGCATGGTAATCTTAGATGGGGGTACGTCGGCGCTTACGAATGGATTGTCTTAACAGCTAGGTAATCGCGGAATTCATTGCAACAAATAGAAACAAATATTTGTATGGATTTGACAGTTTCAATTTCAAATTAGAAATTAAATTTCTCCTGTCCCATTGCAATCAATGCTCTGTGATTGCCCCACAGGACGTCTCGTATGAAACAAGATTGATACCTATTAGCTATATAGTCTATTATTTTGTTGGACTTTAGTAAACGTTTCACTTATAACTAGTTAATTAGTTATATAAACAAGCAGAAGGTGTTGTACCGCAATTTTCCGACACTCCGAATTGGATATGTATACTCCGTATGGAAATTCTATCTGTTATTGTTCATAATATAGTCACTACGATTAAACTTTGTATTCTAATGGTAATAAACGGAAATGTTTGTGGTCAAAAGCCTTGTTTGATGTTAAATGTAGCCTTAATTTATGACCAATTTTTCCGTGAGCTCTCATACATAACAATTAATCCATTTTCACTTACAATTCTAAAACTACCCCTTTCCTTAATCCTTTCTTAATACCTTTATTCTAGGTATTTTTATTAGTTTGACCTCAGACTATAAAAACCATTAACTAGTCTAGCTTTTTTTTACTAATATAAACAGCAATTTGTAAATTCAACGATCTAATTCAAACAAATTTTTCTTACTTCTATAAAAACCAATTGCCAATTACTCTTCAGTAAATAGTTGTTCCCGTTTTAGTTAGTGAAATTACGGTTGGATAAGTACCCAACAGATTGTAAAGTCAACGTAAAAATCGTTATGCAAACTTACTTAGTACAGTCGTTATTTATAGAGGCATAGTTAAACATCAATTAAAGGTTTCATTCAAGTCAATACTTACTGAGAGTTTTTTTCAACTATTATAAAGAAAGAAAGAAAGAAAAAAACATTTATTTGTGACACACAACTGATAACAAATACATAACACCAAAATAATAAAATAATGCTACGTGATGTCACAAATGGGCTCCGACTCAGCATACAATGAAGGTCTTAAGACCTTAATAACTAATTTTCAGTCGGAACACATTTGTGGCACCACGAACGTCAGGACATTCTTAACAAATTAATATAATAATTTTACCGTCCATCAACGGCCGGAATACGTACACTGCTGAACTCAGGCCTCCTTCATTAAACACCACTTTGGACGCTTATCATAGGGGATTTACCATAAACACCACTCTTGGCAGGTGGGTTGGTGATCGCAGATTTTAATATACCGAGAATGCTGCTGCCCACTCTTTGGATATCCTTAGCCTATATATAGCCTTAGCCAGCTCTTGCAGCACCCACGGGCCGTGATAGGGTGGTCTTATTCTCACACTGCCGGGACTAAACGTCCCCCGCCGGGACTACACATCCCCCAGCTGGACTACACGTCCCCCGCCGGGACTACACATCCCCCAGCTGGACTACACGTCCCCCGCCGGGACTACATGGTTATTACTGCCCAGTGAATTAAAATTTTACTCAAATGTTTCATTTGAACATACAAAATTTACAGTATTAAACCAGAGGGGAAAATATTAAAAATTGCAAGTTAATTCTCCGTGAATAAATTTTTTCATTAATCGGCGGTGTAACTCATAAAATTGTTGGCGTTTATTCTTTATATAAATGTCTGATTAAATTTAGTAAGTAGCACGTTTGAACTTTCCTTAAAGTTTATATTAAATTTATTTATTATTCAGTTTATAATAGATAGCTTACAGTTAATGACCAAATCGCTTACTAATTTAATATCTACTTACCTGTAAATCTAAAGTTATTTATTACAAATAGTTCTTGTTATCCTAAAATACGTCGACATGCTGGCACTCATGAGTGAACGCATTAAGTAGGGCCAGTACAAATATGTTTTACAATTATACTTTCATAATAATACTTTTTTTATAGTCTAATACTGTCCGCATACTAAACAGAACGAGAGCGTAAAAATCCATGTAGGCACTTACAAAAACGAGATGAAAATGAATAGCCATAAAAAATGGACAATCGGAAAATATTGCGGGTCCTACAATCTATCTCAGTCAATTGTTATGATGACATAAAATCCCGCCGGAACTCGGATGTAATACCGCCGCTGCGAGAATTCATTTTATTGGATGACTGCGTCAAATTAATCAGGAGATACGTTGAAATAAAGCATTGTTAACGGAACCAAGTCTGTTTCAAAGGATATGCAATAAAATGGATTATGTTGGAGTGTATTTGTTTTACAAGA
Source organism: Ennomos fuscantarius (assembly GCA_905220475.3). Classification (NCBI taxonomy): domain Eukaryota; kingdom Metazoa; phylum Arthropoda; class Insecta; order Lepidoptera; family Geometridae; genus Ennomos; species Ennomos fuscantarius. The sequence continues at coordinate 5,233,164 of HG992029.1, forward strand.
TACTACATGATCTCGGTGGCTCCATGCAGTAAGCGTTTACAAAATTAAGTTTTGAAAAGACTTAAAAAAATAGGTTTCAAGATCAACTGTCAGTATTTTTATTACGTTTTATGTCCAACGATTACTGTGAAATTTCTGCGCCGATTTATATGATTTTATCGTAATAATTTGGTATTATTCTCTGGTCTCTCAAGGCTGAGATGCCGAGCAATCGAGCGGGCATTTATTTCCCTAGCATTTAAATCTAGAACTACCCGCAATATTTTAGTAAGTTGAATGGGTATAAACTAAGTTTAATAAGCTAAACATCTAAGTAAATAAAAATGATGTAAGTACTTACATTAGTTTTATTCAAAATGTTAAATGTAATTTTGTTTTTCTCGTGTTAGTTAATTTATTTATAATGATAAATAAATATATTTAACCAGATTGTTCACGCTGGTGAAACCTCGGGAGCAGCTAGTTTAATTATTATTGAGATTCCTTTGTCAGACGAATCCTGCAGCAAAATTGTTTAATATTCAACTATACATTCAACCATTCATACATTATCTCAACAATTTCAATGGCTCGTCAATCATGGCAAATGTTTGTATAAATATTGTAATATAATGTACGCCCATCTCACAACCTTTACTCCTACATAAACCTTTGTTTTAACTTGATGTAAATAATGGATGAATATAAAACGGTGATAGGTAAGTAAGTACAACTTGGCATTCCACGGAAAAGTCCTATGTTCAGTGGACGTCGGCTGAAGATCATAACTTACTGTGGGTAAAATTCCACAGTATATACAGTGTGATTCAAACGGCTGTGAAGTTGGCGGGAAACGCTGCCAAATAGCAAAAATTCACAGCTGCCATTAAGTTTCACACACATCACTATCAGCTTTTAAGTTTATCAAAAATCTTCTTAAGGATAAAAACCGCTTCACAAAATGTACATGTACAATATACTCCGCAATAGTCAGTCTCCCCCAAAATATTCTTGAAGAACTTCATAAAGTCGTTATCTATGTAGCCATCTATACTTAATATATGATGTTTTTTGTAGTAGGTAGTGTAGCTAGTAGCATTTAGTGGTAGTTGGTATAACTGTAGTAGTTTTTTAAACGACTAAAGACACCTTGCCCCTTAGAAAAAGTAATAATAATATGAATTCTGGTTATGAGTTTTCATATTGCTTTCGGTCACATTACTCTGGAGTCAAACTTTCAACCGGATCATTTGCGTAAGACTTATCCTGCATGTACAGAAATAACGCTTAAATTAAAAGCTTGTTTAAATTTAATATCGTATAGAATAGAATCACCACTAACTTCCAATTCACCTCAAAAATATTCCGTTGCAAAACCCGTTGGCAACAGCATTAAAATGCATGGAAAACTAATCAGTCTCATAATAAAGGCGTAATATAGCTCAATATTGAGCTGCACTTAATTAAGTTGAACGCAGCTGTGCTATCGCATCGATTATCAAACCAGACGGCTGCCTTTAGAACATCGTACTGTATAATACAGCCGAGTTTAGAGTTACAAATATTATATGATCATTTGTTATCCTTTACGTTACTCTTATACTTTCTGCTGATTCGACACTTATCAGGTATTTTGTCTGCGATTAAAAAATATCTAATCAATTAATTAATTAATCTATGCTGGCCCAACAGCAGCTGCAACTTTTAAAACTCTATAGAATACCGACTTCCTAACAGCATTTTAGGAATGTTGGTTTTAGTAATATTCGCTAAAGATAGACTAGACTTACTAGCCACACTTTGTTTTCTTACACAGCTCTGGTGTTGTATTAAATAATGAAATGTAAGCCAATATTCTTGGATTCCTTAGCAAATCCGTGTTACCTATATTTAAGTCATCAATAATCGAAATCCAATCGAAAGGTTTTGAAATGTACACTCTCCCGAGAGTCTTCTTCATCTTGAACGTAGATGAAAGAGACAGTTAATGTAGATTTCAAAAAGGGACTTTTTCGATAGTTTGTACATGTAGGTACAAATGTTCTTCAAACTTGGTATACGTCTTGTATAGATTATATTTATGGCTCATTGTATCATTTTTTCCCTTAGGCATCTTTGAACAAGTTCGTTATTATCCAAATACTTCTATCTTTACTCTATAACTTAGAGTTCCGAGTGACACTGTGATTGATATTGGCAGCCGTGTCGCTTAACATCAGACGAACGATTACTTCATCATGTCACTCCGAAATAAACCTTCATTGTTACCTTAGTTTTTGTATATTATGTATTATTTGTATATGTATATGTATGTAAGTATTGTATTTTAAATAGTATATTATTTTATATATTTCGTAGTATGTATGTACATAGTAACTTTTTAACACCACCGTCCTTGGTCGCTGATCTATCTCCAAAGGTTGTCTGGAAGAGACCGCTTATTAGCAATAAGACCGCCCATTATTACCTACTCATTAGTTATTTCCTGTTTTTGTATTTATTACCTTGGTGTCAATAAAGAGTTTATATAGTCTCTGTCTCCTTAAGACAAAACAAAAATATCTTTGTTTCATCATTATTGGTTCTTCGTAACTGATTAGGTACCACATAAATATAAATCTTTATCCATTTTAGATAATCATCAACACGATACTACCATTATAAAAAAGTCGTTAATTAAGTGAGCAAGTTAAAAGGTTCTGATATAGAGGGAGGAATGGTAAATGGATTAGGGTAAACAGCTTATAGAGCCTTTTGTATCTGAAATTAAATGTCACCCGATGTCATTATTCAGGCTCCGCTTGACACGCACACGATCTGCCGACTGCCATTGCTCGTTGCTGCGATACACTCACTTTTATATCGTACGATATGAGCATCAAACAATATTGAAAAATCGAATTTATTTCATTCCATTGTTTATCAATTGAAGGGGTGAGAACAAAAAGGGTTTAACTGTCAAATTGATAGTTTCGAGAAAATTGACTTTAAACTTCAACGGCTTCATTTTAATGTAGAGTGCTTATAAGGTAATAGAAAACGTTTATGTAAGTTTCAGTTGCTTGAAAATGTATTAATTCTATTTTAAAATACAAAGTATAAACCTAATTTGTACAATTACTGTAAAAATATAATATAATAATGTTTTTATGCTAAGCGAACTGTATTCCTGTGTCAGATAAAACGTGTTTAGTCTGAAAATCTCAAAATTTAAGCCTCATTCCGGTATTTTAGGAATGTATTATTGTAGATAATTTAACGCAGAAACCAACGATACCCATAAGTCTTTTTGTGAAAAAAATCAGTCAAACCCTTTTTGATCTCACACTTTCTTTACCTCATGATGGTCGTCAACCATGCGCAACTTATTTCCTTGAATTTACTTAAATTTTACTCATCAGTATGTTTCTTGAGTCATCGTCATCATCATTTTCATCACCGTCATCATCAATCACGAGTTTCAAATTGCTGAAAGTTCCTTTTATTTAGATCGAGCTTTCTCCAGTAATTATTTTGTTGCAAGACATTATGAGCACAGCACTATTTCAATATCGGAAAGTACAGTGATATAATACAGTAGTACAGTATTATTAGTAGTAGTTAGTAGTACATTATACAGTAAGCAAGAATACTTTATTATCAACCACGAAGCCTTCAAATCCATACAATTTGGATTGATGCTAATGTATGTACCTAAGTACGTATATCATATCAACCAAGTTTAGTATACAACGAATCAATATTGCAATTCAACGGGGCAATGCATTTAGTAGGTAGTTTAGAAAACTATGCTATATCAAGCTACGGCAACGCATAACTGTCATAGTGAGTTTACAGTTCATATTCAAGTTCACAATAATTCATCCAATCTCCGCGCACAGTGCAAGTAACAAATAACACTGATTGGACGATGAACACCAACAGCAAAATGCACCTATCGTAAGTAATGAAACTTTTCTGTTCAACATGCTATACAATACGTAATAACTTATAAGCAACTATATTTTTATGAGCGACATAAAAAAGCGGAAAACATCCTTTGCAATACTCGTATTTTATGCTTCATTACTGCCTCACCTAAGTTCTTTTCATAAAAAGCACTGTAATTTTCGACGTCTAGACATTATGGTAGTCGAGTGACCGTAAAAATAACGTTCTCACAAACAGCACTAAAGCAGCTATAAAACGTTATGCGAGAACATTATAGTGAGTACCTTTGAACAGTTTAAACGTAAGGTACTACATAATAAGCTCTTTGCTGCGTGTGACTACACAAAGACAAATACAAAAATCGAAAACAGATGCAAAAAAAATTACTCAGAACTACAATACAACGGGCGAACTATAGGTTTTGATAATACCGAATATTCCTTAACTTCTATACAAAATAAAAGTAACACGTTTGATATAGTAATATAGTAATTCAAATGTCTTTTTTTGGTGGTTTTCTGCTCAAAATAGTCGATTCTAGCGTGCTAGCGTGAGCTATAAAAATCGACAATACTTCTCTCGAGAAAGATTGACCAATGAACGATCACGAGGATCACGTCATAAATTTGTCATTGGGTTTTCATTGGTTAAACGCTTTTTCTAGAGAAAAGACAGTATGTCGATTTTTATAGCTCATGCTAGCTCTGTAGGTGTTAATTACTAAAATACTATATATTTAATACAACAAATACTATATACTTTTTATCCCAGATATGTTTTTCACGCGAAAATTCTAAAGTACCTATTGTGAAACCGCGTGACGCTAAATCTGCCAATGTATGGCTATTTCATTTAAATATTTGAAAGCAATTATAACTTTGATGATAACTTTAGGAGGTTTGAAAATGGGCCCATACACAAAGCAGAATTTGAAACCGATTGTTTAATAAAGGTAAATTAATTAGTTTAATTTATTAAATAAAATTAAATGCCATGTTAAAAAAGTAAAATAATATTATAATAATTGTTTAATTTTAATTATAAGTAAATATAAATATGTGTGGTCATTTTGCACAGCGCCATCTAGCCCCAAACTAAATAATTAGGTACCTATGTATCAACAATTTAATATAATCGTGTCGTAAAGTGTAAAGAAGCTTATTAGCTAGCCCATTAATTACATTCGCAGCGGCTGTCGAAGATGCCGCCAAACCAAACTTTGCCCTGTTCCAGTATTAATGACAATACTAGCTTTATATTCCCTTATTTTAAATTTGGTTTTCATCACTCTAAAATACGAGTTATAAATCAATTATTTCATTCGAAATTTGTGTTTTTATAAAGTCAAGTTACAAAGTCAATAGATTTTATTTTAAATAGGCAATTTTTAGCACCTCCTCGTAGTTCCTGGGAACTGTAGTCCTGCATACAGGGAATCTTAGTTTGGGTCCAGGACTTATGTATGTGAACGTTGGGCGTTCATTTTATTTATATACCAGTAAGACCAATATGAAATAATGATTACTCTGACTCAGCTACGAACAACGGTAGCAATAAAAATACAGTTCACCCATTAATAAATTTAAAAAAAAGTTATCGATGACGCTATGCGCAGTATTCCATTTTTCCACCGAAGTAATTCCCGTGCGGCAATATACGGTAATCCAGTAATATTGCAAATTATTGTATCACGTAGCGTAGAATTATTTAGCATGTTTCGCTGTGCAATTTTCATAACTACTCAATGAAAGGGGAGGGTGAGAATAATCGCGTTGGACACATCCACCATTTTCCTTTGATTATCTTTAATAATATACCAGCTTTAGCGTTTTATATCAAAGAACTTAGCAGCCATTAATAGTAAATTATATAGATTCTTATGGTATACTAATTAATAAAATGATAAATCATCTAATGGTTTAGTTTTCAACCTTTTGAGAGATTCGGGAATTATTTTGCTTTCCTTTGATATTTATAAAGAAAAGAATGATAGAGTTGTGCATATGTATTTTACACACAAACAAGGTTATATGCGATGCGATGATACATGAGTTTTGTTTTGTGCTAGATTTGGATCATTTCGTATTGGTTTTAGGCATCTTATAGTATTTATTTTCATTTTTTAAATGTATTATGCTCAATAATAAACTCTTGAACGTACCTAATACTGGCTAATACATTATTCAAGATTCAACATCAAAGTTAACTAGATTTAAAACGCCTGAAGGTTATATTAAAAGTGATGACAAAATTAAGATGGCGACGACAAAAGGAGGAGGGCTTCTCCCAACAAAGAGCTAATATCATCTAGAAACTTTAAACTATTTAATTTTATCAAAAGCCTTTAGCAAAATAGCTCTTTAAGAGGCAATTTAAAATTTAAGTTTAAGTAATGCCTATCAAAGTGCGCTCAAAGAGGTGAATACAAAGTGACTCCATTTTTCTTTGAACGAATTAGACCGTTACTTCTCCTTAATGAAATGCAAATAAAATCTAGCCTCAACGACTGATACTGACTGTTATTAATTAAACAGAAATTACTCTAATATTGATCTAAAATTTTAGACTCAAAGCTGTTTATTTTGGGTTCAATTAAGGTGTTAATCTATTAATTGAACTCGGGTTATTCGGGATAACCTTGATGAGGTCGACGCACCTCCTGTAGGTTAACTAAAACTGTCGCGCCTTTTCGGTCTTTTCCAGGGTCCACTCTTTCATTAGACGTACGACATGAACGCCTAATTCCGTCAGCATCTAACCGTTATAAGACCACCAAGCGTTCGGCTAAGAAGCACAGTCTTATGCTCGAAATACATTCAATACGCACTAACCGTTTCGATTCTACTTTTTCATAAGAATTGTAAAAGCTTGGAATGCACTGCCCTGGTTGGTATTTCCAGAAAAATACAACGTCGGGATTTTCAATTCAAGAATAGAAAAGCGTGCATACTTTCGACTAGGTACATCGTCGCTTCCCATCAGGTAAGATTGTAATCAAACGCTTGCCTAGTGATTGATAAAAAAAACTCTCCCGGCAATGGCCCTAGCTGACCCTTGACCTAGTTGCCTCCCACGTTTAATGGCTGGGTAGTTTATACAGCTACAGCTCTCACCTGATGGCAGTGCACTGTAAAGCTCGCTAGAGACCAACAGCATTAGCGCGTTAAAAAACACACTTGTAAAACATTACGAGGACACTCAAAAAACTTCACGTTCCGCAAACATGACGAACATGTTTTACCTCTAAGGCACTCTTAAATACACGTTTCCAAGATTCCAGGAAATTATGTGCAGGCACTAAACACAATAACCTAGCATTGAAACTACTTCCTTCACGGTTGACGACATCAGATAAAAAAATCCGCGAAGACTAAAATGACGTGTATGTTTATCTTAATATTCTTAATAAAAATATCAAAGTACCTTAGTGCAAGAGTATTCAAAGTCATTTAGTCATTCATTCATTATTTATTTCATATGATTATATTTTGAACAAGCTCCCGCTTGATTTTTAGTACTACATCAATGTGTTTTTTAGATTCGATAGGTCTTTCTTTAAAAGACCGCCTCACGTTCGTCCATGCACGCTTTTTGATCCTGCACTTGCTAGTATGTGTAAATATACGTTGAGTTCTCAAGATCAATGACATAACGCTTTGTACTTGATCTTTTCACTTGTTTATCTGTACATGTAAATTTCTTTTATTTACACAGTTTTCTAACCATTGTCGATCGCTATAAGTGGTGCGTTGCACAGATGACCCCCCTAAAACGCGAAAAATACATTGCAAGTTTGAAAAGAAGCTAGCTGTACACACGCTCAATTAAACAGAAATGTATGCACGCTACAGCGTGCAATACATTAGTGTTAAAGTAAAGTCAAGATACTATATCTTGTGCTTTTGTGCACATGACCAAATTAACATTGACGACGACCGCTACATAACCATGGCATCTCTTAACTACATTTAGGTATATCGTCTGTGATATTTTCTGTCTTAACAATAAAAATTAACCACTCAAAAGAATCTTGCTTAAAACTTTTTATCCTTAATGCATATAAAAACACTGTATAATTCATAGTGCATCAAAATGTCAAATAGCGATTGGTAACAGCAAACTTAGCATGCACTTAGCGTACAATAACATAAGATCTGTCAATACTGGTATATGTGTGTCATCGATCATTCGAGTACAAGAATCAACGTCTCACGATGACATAATCCCGCCACCCATGACCGCTAACTTGAACCTGTCTATAAATAATGTTTTCAATGTAAAAGTTTCTAATAAGGTGTAAGAACCTCGTTTATTTCGTAAAAGGGTCGCTAACAGTACAAGTACAAGCTTTGCATAACTGATAAAATACTTAGATACTTTTCGTTTATAAATGCAAATATACAATATAACACCCAGACAGAACAAACATCGATGTTCATCAAACAAATGTTTGTTCTGGGTGGGAATCAAATCCATAACCAACTGAGTTATGGAATCATTCAATAATGTCATAATCATGATATCGCAAAAATACTTACTCTTCTAAATACTCTATTAAGATAATTAAAATATACGTATTGCCAATTTTGTTTTACGTACCGATACCGATATAAAATAAATCACAAAGATAGTACATAAGATACGTGACAGTGGAGGAGGAGTGTTATATTGTATTCTATATATTTATTTACAAACAAAAAGTATTTAAGTATTGTATCAGTGTATCAGTCTGGTTCCCATAGTACAAGCTTTGTTTAGTTTGGGGCTAGATGGCGCTGTGTGAAATGAGCTCAGATATTTATTTATTATTTATTATATTATTAACTCTTCCGTCAAGTGGTATCTGTTACACAACATATATAATAATCAAATTTACACAGAATCAACAGTTAATCAGTAGCACAAAGCAAAACTCCAAGAAGCAGCCACAAAGGTCTAATTCAGTAAGCTATGCAGCTGACGGGAGAGGTCAGGCTCTAATCAAGGACTCAGCCCGCATCCACCACAAAGTCTACTAACTGTCGCTTGAGCTGTTTCAAAGTCCAAAACATGTCGTCTTGTCCCAAGCACAAATTGCACAAATATAGTAATTTGTCCTTTCGACATCCGCTTTCAACTACCTATATTGAATTTCTATATCTAAAAGCCCTACCAGACGTTCCATCCGTTGCTAACCCCGACAAATGTAACAACAATACCATGCCGGATAAAAATCTTCCAACAAGCATACATACACTCCAACCGCATAGATAATAGCCCGGCCGATCAGTATTTAATAATAATTGTGTAGGTATATACGTTATATACCACCAATCGCCATGCATGCCATATGCCGGTATAACGCGGCTGTCGTCTGTCTTCCCGGTACCTAACTCCCTAGTAGGTACTTCAATCTATACCTGGTTGATATTTGTATGTCTATTGTTGACCGCATCATCATTTACCATCAGGTGACACAGTGGTCAAATGTTAGACTATCTATGATAAAAAAGTAGTAACATAGGTATTCCTTAACCCTTTTATCAATATATAAATAAATAGATTATAATTTATACAAAATATTTATACATGTATAAGGTTTAAGCAAATTGATTATACTTTATCCTAAATATTTATGCACCCAGTCATTCTCACGAATCAGAAACAATAGCTAAGCAGACATTGATTTAAGGATCTTTTTGTCTTCTGACATTCCAATGCAACGTGTAACATGTCAGTACTAGGAGTAAAAAATACAATGTTTATACTAAAAATGCAGGAATCATTCAAAATTATTTCTTCGACAAAGTTCTTTAGGTGTTCGAAAATTTTCAATTTGTATACCTAATTACTTAGCTAACGTGCCAGACGCCTACAAACAATAAATTAATGCTAATCAAACAAAATGTAGCCTTGTAGAGAATCTAATCTGGTATTGTTGTATAATGTAAACGCGTTTAATGCTAGGATGCACATTAGAAAAACTCACTCAGTAAAACTTAACGTGACCTAAATCTATTGTAGAATTATCCAAGTGTAAATCGCTAAGTAAATCGTAGGTAGAGCTAGATTTTAACTCTCAATGATGTCTGAGATTTTTAATCATTGATCTTTTCTAAATTATTATTTGAAATAGCTTCGAAGTTTGCCATAAAGCTACCTACCAAGAACTATGATAATATTCATACAGATCATACGTACCAATTCCAAAACGAAAAAAACGATGATAATTCGTAATAACCATCTCCCAAAATGACAAAAAAATTTTTTTGTACCAATTTGTCCAATTCCCTTATGAGGACTTTCAAAATGGGGACCTCCAAAACGTGGTCTAATGGTCAAAATTTATTATTATATTAAAATATACATTTATATTTTCCTATATTCAAGACCCTTGAGTAAATAAAAATAAATAAAAACCACCATCTTTGAGTATTATCTATTACTCACACATCTTGTTAGCTTTGCTAGAATCCTTGGTCCTTAAGTCATAAACAACGCAGTCGTGTCTCGTGTTCAAAGTAGGTAGGTTTCGTAAACAATTGTTCGCGAGCCACAAAACATGAGGCATTAGCTCACTGTCGAGGACGGTTGTGAAAAGATTCAGCCCTCATTTACATACAGGATGTTGTCTAAGGCTGACATCGCAAAATGTATTTTTAAAGCACTCCTATGACTCATGCATTGACATATAAAACTGGGAAAAAATGATGACCTCTTTGAATGAATCTCCTCAGACTAGCAATACTACAAGACTCAGTAGATATAAACATATTTAGTCTTCTGTCTTTTTTTTTAAACTGCCAAATGCTATTGATCTCTACTGACGGTTACAGCGTCACCGGGCGGGAGGGCAGGCGCTTCAGGCGCCCAGCCGTCAAAAGTGTGAGACAACTAGCACAGGGCACCTCTGGGGTGCGAGCCTTGGCTTGGGCCATTGCCGAGATAAGAGAATCGGGAAGACTACATTCACTAAGAGTAGACCCTATGGAAAGTCGTAAGTCTACTTACTGTCTACTGTGTAGGCTTTCTAAAGGCGTAGGTACACAAGAGATGAGAGAATATGCACCTTTTGAGTAAGCGTGTCATCTTTAGTTTCATCAACACTTATATACCATTAGATGAGATGTAGCCGAATGATAATCCATCTACAATAAAAAATGCATGTTTTTTACCAGAGGCAGCATAATTCTTTACCAACTTTTAAGTACAGCATCAAGCCTTATACCGGTCGACAACTCAGAAATGTACCTCAGTACTTATTTACAGTTGAAAAACCACCTTTAATAATAAACTTTAAGCCTCATTCAACGACCAAAATCCCGTTTAAAACATTCTTTCATTTCCGGTCTTCAAAACATATACACAAATTGATCAACATACATTTTAACAAACGTATAACGAGCAGTTTTATCGGATTCATTATTAGTTCCTACTTGCAAAGTTTTGACGGCCTATCAAAATCAAAACCTACCTATTTCACATCTTGGTTATTCAATGCCACCCACTCCCCTGACTCCAAGTTAGCAATTATGTGAGTAGTTTTATTAATTGTCTTATCTGCTGTCTATAGAACTTAATTCGCTTAATTCGGATCGCTCAAATCGCTTACCAATTCATACAAGGCACTATCTAAGCACAGAATTTAAAAGAGAACTGTCCTGATGTTTGAAAATATTATTGCTCTCGTTCTGCTATCTGCATCTGCAGGTGATAGAGATAATAGAGCCTGTGAGTACATTACCTACATTTTAGTGTTACGGGAGAAACGGATTTTTACAATCTAATTTTAACAAAGCCTTTAGTTTTTGGTGTCAATCGTTCGGATAGATTATGATGTACGATTTTTTAATGCTTTGTATTCTAATCATAACTACTATTCTTCGTCAGAATTTTGACGCAAAAAATTCAGCATATTAGGTGGAACTACGAAGATATTGGAAAAATTCGAATCATATATAAAAAATCACGTTCACATTCTATAATACATCCAACTACTTATAGCTAGAGCATAGAGCAGTGAAAAAATAATTGAGTCATGTCTTACCCTGCTCTGTGAATTAGAGAAAGCTCCATGGCAGGAAATTCCAAATAAAACAGCCAATTATCCGTTTGATTATATTCGATCGGCTTAGCTGTAATTATCACAAAATTATGGTTCACTGAACATCTTGTAACTATGATTCATACCTATTATCTACGAAAATCGCTTTACAGGAAATTAGCTAGATAATCAATTTTAATTGTAACAATAATCACTTTAAATCATAAAGCTGGCATCAGTGATCTCGCCTTGAGTGATTTCTATTTTTTCACAGAGCGCAGGGCGTTTGCCCAACACCCAAACCTAATGTAGAAACCGGTGTCGTTTTGCAACACATTGAATGGACGTGATTCGTAGTAATTCACATTACATTGCATCCCGAATTAGAACCTAAATCAGAATGGAGATAAGTAGGAGCATCGAAGTGTGTTGAACAATGCGACAGCCCATTGTGTGGTCGACGAATGCTCGCGCGGGTTACCTTATCGCTAAGAAGTGCACTCGATTAATGGAAGACAATGCTTTCGTGGGAAGCTCCCACGTACTGCGAGCTTAAGTATGTAATTAACCGTTAGCCAACTATTCGCACCTTGTGACAGGCAAACTATATAGAATTATATAAATCAACACGGAGACCGCTTCTAACTTTTACGTAGTCTGTAAACTTTTTGATACCATTTATAAGGACTTTACGCTTTTTTAGTTTTCTGTTACTTATTTCTATAAAATAATAATTTTGATCCATTTATTCAAAAATAATATGACTGTGATACTAAAGTCGCTTCACCAGTCATTTTCCATGTTCTCGCAAATACTCCTATGATTTCCCGGAAAAAGCCTCAATATTTATCTCAGTAGTGTACGCAATCGGCGTACAAAACTTCATCCAAATTGGTTCAGCTGTTTTCACGTGAAAGTCACACAGACTAAAATACCAACTAAATAATTGACGTTGCTCTTCAGTAGGGGTTTGCAAAGTAATAATTGTAACTACACTGATGAATCAGTGTAGTTACAATTATCCTCATTAAAATGTACTTCTAAAAAGGAAGTGAAACTACCTAGAACGATTTTATTTTGTTTATTCTGCGGTGAAATTATCGATACGTATATTTAACTTTATAATAATTAGCCATAAAAGTTATCGGTAGCTTGTTATAAAATTACTGATTGCCACGCCCATAAAACTTTCACTTTTATAATTGCACAGTGGTCACGCAAATAGCGCAAATATTTAACAATAAAGGTCACAATTCTATTACCTACCTAAACAAAATATTTTTTATAATTTGCGTATTCTTTGGTAATCATAACTCCATCGCGTAAGGATTTCGATATATTTATCAACCACTATATTAGATAGACAGGTAGATAGATAGATAAAACTCTTTATTGAAACACCACGTTACAGGAACAATTGACCAGCAGAAACTTAAAAATTAAGAGTCACAATGGGCGTTCTTATCTAAGCAATCTTTATTCTCTTCCAGAAAACCCAAAATTAAACTGCAAAATTACTAAATTACAGCCGTAAAATTACTCAATTTGTCACAGTATCAGTTTCTAATGTATGCAATATCGTAACTTATTGTTCTCTTACGGTTAGGTATGCTAATCTCATTTGGTGAGAGGTGTATGCATTTAGGACGTTTAAAACACACCCCTATAAATATGCACGAGTATTGTTCACTTTGTAACCTTCAGTGGCTCTCAAAATATACTTAATTATAACCCAAAATCTTAGGCAAAACTTTAACCATAATTAACCAGAATCACCAGTATAAGTTTTATGAAAGTGAAACTTGTATATCTACAAGATTTTAACAAAAATTCTTGGTTCTAACAAGTTAATGACTTAATCACTTTTCAACCAACTCATAAAAGAAGAAATTCTGAATTCGGTTCGGGTCTGATGTTTTTTTTATTTTATTTTTTCAAATGTTTGTGGCTTAGTATCTCCGTCATATATAAATTTTTTTTTTTTTTATTTGAATTAATAAAATAATATATAATTTGAGCTTACTTTAAGATTAGTCGTATAGAAATTTTATCAAAATCTGTTTAGTAGTTGGTAAACAACATAACTGGAAAAAGTATGTATCATAACATCATCAAGTAATGTTTTCAAAAGTTAAGTTGATTGAAGTCCCTTCGGATTCTAACCCCCATTTTTAAAAAGATATGATAGAAATCGTCTCTTTCCTCTTCTTCTTAATCAAAGCCAGTAAAGTTTGGAAACCTCTGCCTTACCTGTACTACACATTAAAATGCATTTAACCCGACGTGAATAATTTAGCGAAATTTAAATTAAATGTTCTGTAACACTGATCTATACTAATATTATAAAGAGGAAAGATTTGTATGTAAGTATATTTGTAACGAATTGGCTCAAAAAGTACTGGACTGATTTTTTTTTTTTTTTCACCATTTGAATGCTACATCATCACTGATTAATATAGGTTATTTTAATTGCAAGAAAAAATGTTTATACCAAAATATTTAAAAAATAAATATCCAGCCATGCGAAGCCGGGACGGCCCGCTAGTATTATATACTATACTACATTTAGATGCCTATTGTATGTTTTCCATCATTCATTTATCATAATAACGTGTCAGGTACCCGAAATAATTCATCAACTCAATTGAACAAACAAATGGAACTACTGGGATCACTCGGAACCGATGACAGAATGCTTACTTGAAAACTACGGACGAAAAGCGACAGGATCATGGATCATTATCCACTTGAGTAGTATTTATTTGAAGTATAAGTACGCCTGTCACGACCATCATCATCAGAAATCACGATCGGAATTATTGGATAGTGCGCAATCCAATTTCATCCCGCCTGAATCGCGCACAATGCAATTTACTGGGTATTCGATGTTTCAACACGCGTGCATTTCCACACCTCTCCCATTTTCATCTTCGCGAACCGCACGATAGCTTCATCTGTCGACACAATGAAACCATCGACACGAATTGACGCATTCGTCGCGAGCCACTGACAAGGAAAGCGTCTCGGTTTTGCGAAACGATCTCGCCAAACCTGCCCATTGCATATTCCTCACGGTTGGGTCCGCGGTTTCCGAGTATCAAATTTATTTTTATGTTTATTTTTATTGTTTGCCGTGAGGATTGTCGCCTCCTTAGGGGCTGTTTGTATGCGGACCGAGAAGAATTACGTACGCGACGGAGCGGATCCACTTTAGAAGTAGCGATAAAACAATTTGTTTAGAAAATGTGCCTTATAATGCGGCTGCATATGGTTTGTATGGAACTGGATCTGTAAACTAGCTTTGGTTGTTATTTTATCTGCGAATGTATCCGCCGGGTGCTCTAATGTTCGCGGGGCACGGGTAAAAATGCATTTTCTCACATGAAATATCTGAGTCAGGAGCGATGGTCCTCGTACTTATTTCAGCGCTGCAGCGCGCTGTGAATGCAGATGTGATACTTTGCTATTCAGCGTCGCGTCGACTCACCATGAATGCACGGTTGATTGTATAATTTGGTTAAGTTAATCTCAGTGCGAATCGCGCGGAGTCTGCCAGTTTTCAATTTCACATTTGAATGCTATGAGCGTTGTTTTCGCGTAAATTGTGTTAATTCCGCTGCGCTGCTGCGGTAACATTCGCTGACTCCGGCGCTACGGCGCGGAGCGGTGTGTAGCGATTACTCTATAAATATTCCGTAATCCGTAAGTAATTAACGCGTGAATGCTCGATGAATTTTAACTAGAGCGTTGTTTTGACAGTTGGGAGTTAAGCGAGGACAGCAACTTAATACTAAAATAGGTAATCATAGCTATGTATACTCTACATGATCAATAACTTTACCTACTTAGTTTTTGTATGAAACTTCAGTTAACTATTACTAGGTACTTAACTAAAGAGTATATAGATACGTATCACGTCTGTGAAGTACGTAATAACTATAATGACTTAGTTTAGTCAGTAAATTCTTGCTAACCTTATTTGGGCTGCCAATTATTTCACAAGTTTAAGGAGCAGTTGTAATATATTAAACATAGATAAATGCATGCTTCTCGCAACTCACGGGGGAATCTAAATTATTTATCTTGTAGTAAAGTCACATTTACTGAATCTAGTGGCGAATGGAGATCTTTACGATTGCCAATTTTGATTATAAGCCTATGTAAGCTTCGTAAAAGCGAGTGTGGCTCAGTGGTAGCCCGTACAAACTCAAACCAACGTACCCTGGTTCGAATCTCACTTGTCTTTACACCAATAGCTTTTCAAGCAATGAGGTGTTTCATTTACCGGTGAAATAAAACATCGTTAGGAAACCAGCATGCCCAAGAATCACAAAATGTCATTTACCAACCTGCAATTGACCATCGTAGTCGATTATTGTGTACACCCTCTTTGTGTGTGTGTGTGTGTGTGTGTGTGAGAGAGAGAGAGAGAGAGAGAACACAGCAGTAGGAACATATTGGGTTGATGTCAAAAAATCTTCTTATGTCGACTCTTGAATACCATAGTTTCTTAAATTTTTAAGCTCTATGGTGCATAATAACGTTGTATGAATACTTACAGTTAGTAAAGTAATTAGTATTAACTACTACACAATCTGCAGTCAAAGATAATCTCTGGAACTGCGCTCGCAATGGAAGCAATCAAGGCGGTGTTAACGTTGGCAGTAGTTTCTTTGGCTTCCCCTCTGATACCGATCCTTATTACGTGTTATAATATTAATTCACTGTAATAAATGATTAGTTGTATGAAGTCACAGCCTCTGTAGTGTGGTCGTTAAGCATGAGCAGGGGCCTTACCGCGTAAGTCTGGTGGAGATGGTAATCGTGTTCTCTCTTGCTCGCACTCGTGGACTTGTTAAATGGCGCGTGCAGGATGGCAGGCGATCCGATTTCCAGAACAGTTACGCGGTAGGGGTGCAAGTCAGCACATAAGCCCGGATGGGGCAAGTTCGATTCCCGCCATAAGTACAGAAGAAAAAGCGCATATACTTGTTCTGTGTCTGGGTATTGTAGGACCATATTCCTCGTAGTTAATGAGTCGCTAGATAGAGCGTATCCTAGTTAAGGTGCAAGATCTATGTATGTGATCGTTGAGCGGTATTTATTTACTATGATTAATGCAGAATTGCGGAGCTGGTTCTCATGCAATAAACACACTACCGGGACCACTCGGTTTAAATAGTGGTATTTAAACCAACTGGTCCACCCCATCCCGTGGGTGCCATAAGATACAGCTAAAGAAATAGGCAGAGTGAATGGGCAGCTGTATTCTTCTCGGTATATACATTAAAATCTGCAATCACCAAGCCACCAAAGGTGGTGATTATGATAAATCCTCCTTATAGATAAGTGGCGTTTTATGGAAGAGGCCTGTGTTCAACAATGGACGTTTTCCGGCTGTTTATGTATGTTAGTATTATGTATGTGTGTGGTATTTACTTCACATTTACAATAAGCTTTTTTATTCAAATGCAATAAAATCATTATATGGTTTCACGTCGTCCATTGAACGCGTACTAAATGGTTTCTGCTAATTTTACTAACCAATTATTGTGTCTTTTGTTTCAGGTACTACAAATAGCTCATTGAAAAACACTTATTACTCGCTCCTTATTTGATACTCAGGTAAAATTCTCGCAATAGTTTCATTATTTTTTTTTTAAATGATTTATCATAATAATCATTATCACCATCTAAAACATGTTCTCTGTCCATTGAGTAACACAACGCACAGATGCTATGACGTCATATACCACCTAAATCTCTAACAGTACCTATACCAATACGTAATAGAACCTTCCTTTTGTCCTATATGCTGATGCCGTGGTAGTTACTTCCACAGAGCTGATATCGTAAAGCTCGAGCTTAGGATAGAACCCAGTGATCTGATTGCAATGGGATGTATCTTTCATTGTGAGATTTGGCCTGATGAAGTAATATTGATTAATTTTATCTCACATATATACCGCATCATAATTAAACTAAAAACGCAGTGTTCAAATTTTCGCGAAAAGAAGAGGAACTATTTGAAAGCTGAGGCCTCAAGCACTGAGGCAACTAGTCAAAAAATATACCAGGATTTATAAATAGGTAACATAAATAATAAAATTAAAATATAGATAGATAAATAGATAAACTCTTTATTGAAACCAAGATGACGAAATACAAAACAGGAAAGCTTATAAGTAGGTTACAATGAGCGGTCTTATCGCTAAAAACGATTTTTTCCAGACAACCTTTGGATGGACAGTATAGAATATAATATTCTATGACAAACTAATTTTGCATATTTAAAAATTCTGCTTTTATCACTATCAGCGACGACAGCCTCTGTGGTGTGGTGGTTGAGCAGGGGTCTTACCACGTAAGTCTGGTGGAGATCGTAATCATATTCTCTCTTGCTCGCACTCGTGAACTTGTTAATTGGCGCGTGCGGGATGACAGGCGAAGCCGATTCCCAGAACAGTTACGCGGTAGGGGTGCAGGTCGGCTCATAACGCGGAGGTGGTGGGTTCGATTCCCACGGCAGGACAAGTATTTGTGCACCGAAAAAATCTCAAATACTTGTTCTGAGCCTGGGTGTTGCAGGACTATGGTCCTCGTAGGTCCTGGGTCTCTAGACACAGGGAATCCTAGTTAGTATCCAGTTTCTATGTATGTGATCGTTGGCCGTTATTATTACTATTATCATTATTATAATTATTTTCAACGTAAGCCATCACTGCAAAACGTCCACTGCTGAACCTCCCCCACAGGGCATAATATTGGAAGGCTGGCCCACGCTGCTTCTTCCAGTTCGTGGTCGCCACTCGAGAACTTTTCTTCCCCATCGGATCCATTCACCCTTTAAATACTCTCAAATGTATACCGAATCCTAAATGCAGCACTTAAAAGTCGACATCACAATTAGTTAATTGAGTTCATTCCCACAGGGCCCAATGTTGTCCACCGCCTTCATTTATTGTAATTTGAGTATAAAGTACAAATATCTCACTACGATACTCGTAAAACGTAATTAACTGGCCGTGGTACACATCGATTTTAATTAAGGGTGGTTAACGATCCTTCTGTAAGTAGCTTTTATAATAGGGTTCGAAGTATCAAATTCGAATACTTGAATACTTACACGAATACATAAATACTACCACAGATATCGATGCAAGTATTTTTTAATTCATGGACTGATCGGTTCTCCATCAGGCACTGTCAATTTAATTATTTCATCGTCAAGAGATGGCGCTCGCGTAAATTTAGTTATATACTTTTTAAATTGTATCATGGCAGCAGAGAACTTCGTTTAGCCATAATAAATATGTAGTTTAAAAAAAATACAAAATCCTGTATAATTATGTTATTATATTATAGTTAATATCTAATTCTTTATGATGCTTACGTATTTTGCAATATTTACGTACATCCAATCAAATCTTTCAATTAGTAGTATGGTAAAAACAAATGACAGGTGTTTGTCTGTCATGACAAGGGGATGAAAATAATGAGAACTCTGTGTGACTCAGTTAAGAAGGAAGATAAAACGAGAATCTGATATTTCTATGTCATAGTGCGAACTTTGTGTGTTGTTCGCGCGTACTTTAATGATGTTTAGCCTTTTTATAAAAACAGACATATTAAAACTATATAAAACGGACCATTTATTGAAACGAATACAATAAGTAATGAACCATGTCAGTGTTACCAAACTGACGCGTAACTTTCCATAAACAAGGGAACGCAGATTGCCACACACTACTGTAACCAAAACTGTTGCCGACGCCATCTAGCGAGAGATAAATAATGCTAAAATGCCACCGCTCATTGAAAATGTAAGTACCTCCTACACTTTCAGTTGTACGAGTATTTAAGAATATTATCAGATATTCATACCCGAACTATAAGTACCCACAGAATTATACGATACTAGGGTAACTTATTCATAGTATCGAAGCAGTATATATTCTCAAAGAAGTATCTATTCTCAAAGAAAGTATTATCCCTTCGAACTCTACACCATTCACAATTGCGTTCGAGCCAATAATGGACTTTCGATTGGCTGATAATTAATTTCCGGGAAAACATACTGTTACTCATTTCAGTATCGCTTTATTATTCATCACGTGAACCTTATGCAGTTTAATTACACGTTGACGGAAACACTTAACTGAATACAATCGAGTAGGTACCTATTATCACAGATTATAAAATGCTATAGTAGTTCAGAAGGCAGGGTATAACTACCAACTGAGTTATCGGGCATAATATGCACGCACTAAAAATCTTAAATAGAAATAATTTGCTAAATGTTTATGATATATAATTAATACTGTACGTTCTAAGTAAGTGATTAATTCGTAAAACACAATCAATGATTAATATAGTATTTTGCAATAAAGCAATAACACAAACTGATATCCACATAACAATAAACATAACGCTGAAAATATTACAGATAATCACTAAATGAGTGATTTTTGAACAAATTAATTCCGAACCAATCTTAATTACATTACTATGTGCATATATATTAGCTGTTATTAACGTGTTTTGAACAAGGTTTTTTGACGATTTAACAGCAATAGTTAACAATGATTTTTATCTAGTGTCTATTTAGGTTTAAAATGTAGTACAGTAAAAGAATAAGGCTAGATTGCACAGTAAAAGTAGTTGTATGAAGCCATAGCAGCTTAATGACAACGGTTTATTTGAACTTTCATGTTTATCATCTTGTTTTATTAAACTGCCGCAGTGCAATTTTCTCGTAACCACATCGTATGCAACTTCGTAGAGACTCGCTTGAGGTTATATAAAAATCATTACATATAAAACTTTTGTTTGATAGCAACACACTTCTATTATGACGGATTTTGTGCAAAAAATAATGATAAACAATAACTTTCTTTAAATTATACTTTATTTTAACTTTGACCGTTATCATCACTGTTTTTTCTTTATTATCTAGATATATATTGAAACAATGAGAGATGCTCTCATCATAATTTCAAGGTCAAGTTTTGAGAGCAAATTTCTAATCATAAAACTATTGTGTAAAACTTGAAAATATAGCCAGAATGTTGTGCACTCGGCTTAAAGTCTATCATTAAAGCAAGCTTTGGCCATTTTCGTCGGAAGTTTATGCTGTTATAAATTTCGGCCTCGCCTCGATCTAGCCCGATAATTGTGGAAAAACTCAATGGATTAGGTTAAATACCCGACTTGCAACATCGACCCTAGATTATTTCGACGTGACTGCTTTATATTTTGGCTATTTCGTAATCTTGCTCGATAAAGTTCCACAGTACAAAGGTGTATTGGACGGTTTGGTCGTCTAAAACGTGGAGTTTAGTAATTGTATGCGTGTTGTTTCAACGTAAAATCTTGTAAGTTTTATCGGACTTGCATGTTCTAAAAATTTTTATGCTTTTACTTTTTTGTACGTCTGTAACAAAATTGACATTTTTTGGCTCGTTTTTGCCTATTTTCCCGATGAGCCAGAGACTATTAAATGTAATTATGACTCGGATTTGAATTATGATTTGGACAACTGATTGATTTCGGGTTCCCACTGAAAATCAGTGCCGGGACCTTGGCGTCACGGAACATTATATTTTCGCATCTATTTTCTTTTAAACACTTTTTATATTATTTCTGTGTTATTTTTTTTTTTTTTTTTTTTTTTTTTTTTTTTACTTCAAACTTGTCTAGCATTTGACCACGCTCTCACCTGATGGGAAGTGACGATGCGATCGAAGATGTAGCATGCTAGCCAAGTAAATACCTATTCACTCTTCTCTTGAACACGCCCGGGTCATATTTCGCCGGAAACACAGACGCTGGCAGGGCATTCCATTCCTTAGCCGTTCTAATTAAGAAAGTTGAGTCGAATCGCTTGGTACGAATGGGTGGTATTTCGACCACGAAAGGATGGCGCTTAGCCGAGCGTCTAGTAGTCCGGTAGTGGAATGGTGATGGGAGTATGAGATCATGCAGTTCTTGAGCGCATTCACCGTGGTGTATTCTGTAAAAGACCGACAGACTTGCCACCTTACGTCGATGTGCAAGGCTCAGGAGCCTTTTACCAACCAAAGTGTCGTCGTCAATGAGCCTTTTGGCACGCCGTTCAATCGAGTCCAGAGCCTCAAGCTGGTACTTGGCAGACCCGTCCCACAGGTGGCAGCAGTACTCCATACACGATCGGACCTGTGCTTGATACAGATTTAGAAGCTGTCCAGGTGTGAAGTACCGCCTTACCTTGGACAATATGCCGAGTTTTTTTGAAGCTACTTTGGCTTTGGACTCGATGTAGGATCCAAAGTTTAGGTTTGACGTGAGATCAACACCCAAAAGCTTAAGATGGTTTCCTAAACTTACAGATACACCACGGAATGAAGGAGCCAGATGGAGTGGGCTCTTTTTAGCAGTGAATAAACACGCCTGTTTTTGCAGCATTGAACCTAACCAAGTTAGCATCGCCCCAATCGGACACGGCTTTCAAAGCCAGGTTCATGCGCTCAACCATAGCCTCTCTCTCAATCCGGACGTCGTCACCACTGGCACGGGCACTGGATGTGTATCTTTCAACAACAGTACTATCATCTGCATACCCAAAGGTACCGGGCTTTAGCAGATCATTGATGTGGAGTAAGAATAGTGTTGCTGAAAGAACTGACCCCTGAGGTACACCAGCATTAATAGCTAATTGATCGGAGGAGCAGCCATCAAGAACTACTCTTAGCGATCGTTCCCTCAAAAAGTCTGATATCCAAGTGCACAGACCAACAGGTAGTCCGTAAGATGGAAGCTTATTCAGAAGTCCGTCATGCCAGACCCGATCAAATGCCTTAGAGACGTCTAGAGATACAGCAAGTGCCTCTCCATACATCTCTAAGGCTTCGCTCAATATGTGAGTGGCATACGCGAGAAGATCCCCAGTGGACCGGTTTCGGCGAAATCCGTATTGCCGGTCACTGAGGAGATCATTGTCTTCAAGGTATGCCAAGAGCTTGTTGTTAATTATACGCTCCATACTCTTACAGAGAATGGAGGTAATTGAGATGGGTCGATAGTTGGCAGGATCAGCACGACTGCCCTTCTTAGGTACAGGTTGTACGTTGGCTAGCTTCCAACTCATAGGTACTATTCCGGTGTCTAGAGAGAGGCGAAATAGGCGTGTTAGAATGGGAGACAACTCGGGTGCACAGCTCTTAAGTACAATTGCTGGTATACCATCGGGACCACTGGCTTTGTTCACGTCTAGACTGCGTAATGTTTTTAGTACTTCCTTCTGACGTATGCGTATTTCCGGCATGAAAACACCGCATTCTGGAAGGCAGGGAGGTACCTCATTAGCAGAATCTAGACGCGAAGCTTCTGCAAAGAGAGTGGCAAACAAGTTTGCTTTTTCTTTTGCAGTGTGAGCCAGCGATCCGTCTGGTTTCAATAATGGAGGCAGTGAGGATCGACAGAAGTTCGCTTCAACCGATTTGGCTAGGGACCAAAAAGCCTTACTACCAGCTGGGTAGGAAGCAAGTTTAGTCCCTATTCGACCAATATGATTGAAACGAGCCTTCCTTAATTCCTTCTTACAGGCCTTGGCGGCAACGTTAAAGGCTTTCTTCTTAGCTCGAGTGTCCGAGGCCTTGCGTTTTCGAGCGTCAGCCCATGCCAGATATGCCGCATGCTTCTGCGCTTCAGCGCGTGCACAGTCGGCTCCAAACCATGGGCTGGCTTTGCTGGTCACGGGCTTATCGGAAAATGGAATAAAATATTCCATAGCCCGACATATTACCTCAGTAACCGCATTCGCGCAGGCCGTCGGATCTCCAGAAGAAAAACACGTTTGCCGCCAAGGATATGAAGCGAAGAAATGTCGCATCTCGTCCCAGTCTGCTAAGTTGTATCTCCAGACACGTCGATTGCTCTTAGGACTTGGGTCAGGCGGGGAGTATACTGAAACGGACTTGACCAGACAGTGATCGGAGCTACCAATGGGTGAGGATACCGCCACAGAGTATCGGTCTGGTTCAGTCGTGAGCAGAAGGTCGAGGCAGTTAGCAGTGTGGCTATCAATGTCAGGCACTCGCGTTGGCTCTTTAACAATCTGCGTTAAATTGAGCGCCAAAGCGAGCTTACGCGTCTCTCTCCCAGCGTGGTCCGTGATTCGGTGTGGGACTAACCACTCCTGGTGGTGAGCATTAAAGTCCCCCAGAACAACAAGCTGAGCCGAAGGATAGCGTTGCTGAGCCACATCTGCCGTTTCACTGAGATACTCCATTAGAAGAGTTGTCTCCCGGTCACCGCTATGTGATCTGTACACACCAGCATAGAGAATTTTCTCAATGCCGGTGTCCACAAGCACCCAAATCACCGAAAAGTGGGGATGTTCAAGGTTTCGGAGACGCAAACAGCAAATGTCATCACGGACGTAAACGCAGATACCAGCGCGTGGAAGGAAGCGGTTTTCCAAGATGAATCCTGGATAGTCCAGATATGCCGTGTCTGATGGACATCCTATTTGCGTCTCAGTCAAGAAGAGCAAGTGCGGTTTGTTGGTCTCCAGATGATGATGGACCGCTTGCAGATTTGAGTGCAGCCCACGAATATTTGTGAGGTGCACTTTAAGAGTGAGGACGTGCATCTGCCGTTTAAACTTGCTCAATTTATTTGACTTTTTCATAATTGGGTGAGTTAGGTAGACAAGTAGGAAGTGGACGAGATATTGGGATGCTAACCCTCAGTAATAGAGAAGCTCCTACGCCAATGGAGAACTTGCCCGGAGACTGCGGGGACGCCCGAACCCCCCTGAAATTGCCCACAAGTTCCTCACTTCCAGTCGCCAACTGGCCCTGTGGACAACCTCAGGATTTTACACAAGCGGTGGGGCAGCCTTTCGTAGTTGGCTAGACTACTACTTGGGCCCCCTACAACTTGCGGTCGGCCAGCAGAGAGCACCGTGCTTCGGATCCCGCTACCCTCCGAAGCAAGGTCTCCGACGCGAAAGCATCTCCATCACCAATACCGGTCTGCATACCCAACACAACTGTCCACATCTACTCATCAGAACGGCTTCATTAGACATCACGATGGAACACGACGAGTCGCTTGGCATCGTGGTTTTGTCTAATGGGTGGTAACTAAGCCGGCGGCTAAGGCCTTCCACCAGTTATTTGGTTGCTCTTTTGGCACCACCCAGGGGTCACGTGTAGGGAAACTAGGGTTAAAGCCTACGGACGCGAGCAAACATAAACCCCCAATAAACATAAACCCCCTATTACTAAAAAACTATTTAAATTTAATGTTATGTTATGTTATAATATCTTGAAATAAATGTATTTTCATTCTTTCATTAACTTTTCAAGCGTAAAAACATAAGCTTAAGTTGCAACCGTCAAGATATTAAATTAATAATAACTTATTTTCACTTCGTTCAGTAAAGGAAGTTGCTGCAAAAATTCCGTAAACTTTATCTGTAGAATAGGAAACAATCCCTTTAATCGAGTAACAATTATAAAGTTATAATTAACATAAATATTAGGTATTAAAAGATTATTATCGGTATCGGCAGCTCTTGTAACACAGGGTTAGCAACCTTGTAGAATATAAAAAGTACAACACCTTAAGTTGATAATTATGCTTTTCATTAAATTAGTTCTTACTGAATGCCCATTACAAATTTTTTCGCAAGTCTAGATCAGATGAAGCAATCAGAGATTAAATTCTCAATTCGATCTTATAAACTATCGTAACTATGATATTTTTATTGACATTGGTCAATTTAAAAGAAATCTGTAATGTGTAATCATCAGAAAAGAACTGTTTTATCTAAATTGAAGAAATATAGTTGTTTCTAACTAGCGTGGCCTGACGCGTGGGCTGTAATAGACGTCTACGTACAACACGTTTGGTTGCGATAATTCGTAGAAACTTTTATGGCAGTAAGTAATAGGTACGTTTTAGTCATATAATATTTTTATACTTATCGAAAGAGAGAATCTAAATAAGGAAAATCTTAATGGTTTTGTTAATGGAGACCTTTTTTTTTTGTAAACGTGTGATGGCTGAATGTCGCCTAATAGGTAGACATGTCTGATATTTTGTGAAAATGTTCTTTTAGTCTAGGAACCTTACCACGCGATGGGGAGTGGATGGCGTATTTATATTGTGAATAATATTTTAGTAATAACTTTATTTTTATTTTGAGAATTTTTAATGTTTCTTATTTATTCAAAACTAGTTGACCCGCCCCGGCTACGCACGGGTTAATTGTTTGACACCCTAACCCTGTCCAAGAGAACACTTCTTCTTCTTTTTCTTTTTTCACTTTCAAATCTTCTCTAGACTACGACAAACATTTCAAAACCAAAATCAGCTAAATCGGACCAGCCGTTCTCGAGTTTTAGCGAGACAAACGAACAGCAATTGATTTTTAATTATATAGATTAAATTTATGTACACAAGATCATCAAAGTGTTTATTTTTATTGTTAAATTAGTTAAATTAGTGAATAAACCAACTTAAATATTATTTGTGTAGGTATTCACTACGTTGTTGTACATCACAAACATTTATTCGTCAAAGACCAGACGGTCCACGGTGGTGACTACTCTTAATTATAAAAAATATCGTTAGTGGTGACCGATGAAACCTGAACTTATCCGAAGTATAAATGCACTGCACAATGGCGTTAGTAATAAATTCATATATAAATCAAGGATACCGAAAAACAAAGCAAAAGAAACGAGAATGCTCATAATACGTCTGTTTTGATGGGCGTCCTGGAAAAACACCTGCAAAGATTCTCGTTAATAATACAGGCACGCAACTCCCGGGGAATGGCTTTCCAATTTTCTGTCACGCGGATGAGTGACACCGAAAATCCTGTGGGTGCCGTGAATGTCCCGCGGAATGACGGGGACGTGCGTGCCCCGCCTCGACCATTGTCACCAAAGACTATTAACCATAGACTACGAATAACGCACTTAACGAATTATACTTATTCACTAACACTTTGCTATCTAAAGCATACTGCTTGTACCTTTTTTTTATGTTTTGGCTCCACACTTTTGTGTATTTAGCCAGTGTCAAGTAGTTGATACTTTATCAAGTTAATGATATTTCACGCAAATATGTGTCAAGTCATAGTCTAAGTCATCAAGTCAAGTCATAGTCAAAGTCATACTCCTAGTAAAGTGGTGGCAACTTTACTTGAAGCTTCTATGGAGTTTTGGAAACAACACGAAAAGAAACGTTTCACCATCATTGTACCATTTTCCCACACTCGCGCCTGTAATCCAGCAGTTAACGAATAGAATGCCACCAATTTTATGCACTAACACTGAAAATAACACAAGTTTTGGAAAATAATACAATGCGGTGACGCAATCTATTTCGCGTTCCCGCTAAAACTCCTGCTTGTACTTTTAAAGAATAAATATACAAGAAGTGTGCCATGAAATTGTTTTTTTTTATACTGCACTTCCACAGACACCTGGGTCCGTGCTTAGCCATGAAATTGTTTATATCGCCAATGTAGATTAGTTTTAATGCGAAGGAAAAACCTTAAATCGCGAATGGGATTTCAACCTATTTCCAACCGTAACAAATGACCTCGTGTCCAAAATTCTTCACGTTTTACAACAGGGCTTGTAACTTGTGTAGGTAACATTCTTTTAGCGCGGTTGGTTTTTAAAATTTAAAATGCAGTTTCACGTTTTGTAGTTTGATATTATCTCATGTCTCACATGAGCGTTTTGTATCTTTTTTCTCTTTTTAACTCTCTTACTCCTTAATCTGCTTTCTACAAAAAGGCAATTTATTACTTTTCTATTGGTTTTGTTACTTTTTCATAGTAATTTAGGACTGAATGCAGAACAGGACGAGGGTATTAGGATAGCTACTATACTCAATTACGTCTAACATCTAGATTGGAATAAATCAGCGCGGTAGGTTCATGGCAGCTGCCGAGCCGTTTCAGGTCACAGATTACGTTCTGTTCCTACCTTCAAAAAGTTCAAGTTGTACAGTTTACAAAGTATTTTTGACTCTTAAAGTTTATTTCCCGATTCACTCCATTCCACTTTAGCTTGACCATAAAGCGGACGCGTTTGCTTTTTTAACCATTATGATTACAAAATAATGACAAATTATGTCATTATTTTAGTGGTTAAAATTTTGTCATTTTGAACTATAGATACACTATTTACTAGCTATTATAGCAATGTATCCCATTTCAACATGGAACTAATCACGTCCATATATTTTTTATTTTTAACTCAGATCAGATCTGAAATGGCGCCTATTTTCCGTGATTGAAAGCAAATCATAACATCACGTGTTTGCGATTAGATTACAATCTCATTCCCGCAAGTGCACTGCGGATATCAGATACACAATTATCATCGCAATTTCGAATTATCTCACCGTAAATCTGCGCAATTTCAGTTGCGGTGAGGCCGGAGATAGCTTATTGATTAGGCAAAACGTTTGGCGCCTTGAGGCAGTACGTAGTACCTATACATTCTTCAATACCGTCCTTATCTTTTATGTTCATTCATTCTACTGCAAATTTTCTTTCTTCTAATTTACGAGTTAGATTCTTGAGCTGCGTAGTCTCTTAATTTCGTCCGGCCTAAAGCGGTTTTTTTTATCTTCTGGTACTACGTGACAGCAACCTTTTCTTTTAATTGGCTTATGTATTGTGTAATCCATCCTTGGCTTTCGCCTTCCTCATTCATCTTCTATGTTTCATGTAAGATTTTAATTAGTTATGTATCAGATGGCCTATCAGTTTTTCTACTATTGATCATTTCTAGGAGGACTCTCTTTTCGTTCACTCTGGTTAGTACTTACGTCTGCATCGGGATAACCGATCCAACCATAATATTCTCACCATTCCCAAATTCTATTGTATATCTAATAAGTAAACAAAGTAAAGTGCGTATTGAATTTTTTATATACGCAAAAACTTGACACGATTTTTCTATAGAAACTACCAAACATTTTCACAAATATCGCAATAGCGTAATTCCAATAATATTAAACACTCCAATCATTTCTGTAGAAGCGTGTGGCACCCATTTGTGCCGACGGAAAAAATATATTTTCCGTCGAGTTCTAATCCGCATAAAGGGTAAGTGGATGATTTCTGACGTGCCGCCTACTTCGTACACCCCCGAAAAAAGTTCCACGCGTCTACGTCTACAGCTATACCCTTAAGTTAAAGCTCAAAATAGTGTTGGAAATGCCACGACTGTATAAAGGGCCGGTAGTTTCGTGTGTCGAATGTATAACGATGACCTACATTCTGCGAGGGCCGCGAAAGGAAACACAATCAAAACTCAATTCGAAAACACTTCAACTCATCGTCGCATCACGCAACTCGCCTGACAAATCGAAACTTTACGCGAATCATATTAAAATGTCTTTGTTTTTACCCATTTTATGCAAAACTGTTCGTAACGCGAAACATTTTAAGTTGAAAATTGCATGGTTTTAGTCTATATCTGAATGGATATTAGTTACCTTTGCCAGTTTACATTCGATGAAGCCGGGTATACAGATGCGAAGTGCACCTACACTTTGAATGCCGATACGTGAATCGCTTACTGATTAATTACCCATCCGGTATTCTGTAAGCTCGTCATGCAGTATATAGAAGTATTTATATTCTGTGGGTACAGTAAAATACGCGTAGAGTTTAGAATGCCTTTTATAGGTTGTGACTTTTATTACGTTTCCGCAATCATGACTACTACAGATCTTAATCATCACAAACCGTTAATCTGAATTATAATTTAATAAATTTCGTAACCTACAATATATTATATAGCTATTTTTATTTATGTTGTGCCCACGGTTCATATGCAATTATTTATATACCCCCCCATCCCCATCCCCATCCATGTTTTTTGGGTTAAAGATATTTAAAAAAAACCTCCTGAAAGCTTTTCAGTATTACCAGAATTTTTATAACAAGCAATAAATATTGATTAAATATTAATCAAATTAAAAATGTAAATAACATGTAATTTTGGGGTAATTATAAATTATTTGTATCCTATATTTTACTTCAATACATACTTGAAGTATCTACACACCAAAATTTAATTAAAATCTGGTATTAAGCCATTTCAACGCTGAGTGGTACCAAATATACATAAAATCTCTGTGGTCTGTTGGTAGAGCAGGGCGCATCATATCCCGGAGGCGGCAGGTTCGATTTCCGTGGCAGGACAAGTATTCGAGGACAAAAAAATAGCGTAACTACTTGTTCTGAGTCACGGTGTTGTGAGACCATAGCTCTCATAGTTCCTGGGTCCCTAGACACAGGGAATCCTCGTTAGGGTCAAAATCAATGTATGTAGGCGTTATTATCATCATTATCAGGTACAAACAATAATATTAGTATATGTTGTATCTACAATAAAACTATAGAAACTGACGTGAGTAGTACTCATGACTACAATTATTACACGGCTAACACTCACGAGATACAGTCGAATAACTCGACAGGTGTTCGGGCAATATAGATGCCCATCC
Organism: Ennomos fuscantarius; assembly: GCA_905220475.3. Classification (NCBI taxonomy): domain Eukaryota; kingdom Metazoa; phylum Arthropoda; class Insecta; order Lepidoptera; family Geometridae; genus Ennomos; species Ennomos fuscantarius. Next base: position 5,263,627 of record HG992029.1, read on the forward strand.
TCAAGGAGTATGCGCGGCGGCGGTGGCGACTCGGCGCTGACACGTCAGAACAATATAACAATAAAATAATAGTTACAATAAAATGCCTTTAGTAAATTAATATGTGTTTGGTAGACGTGTTCTGGAGTGGAGAGCGCAAATCGGCAGACGTAGTGTAGGACGCCCTGTGGCAAGATGGAGCGATGACATACGCAAGGTAGTACCTGGAAGAGTAGAACCGAAGACCGGGCTCAGTTGCGTGCCTTGGGTGAGGCTTATGTCCAGCAGTGGACTCGTATAGGCTGATGATGATGATACAATTAATAGGCGGTTTATTAAATAGACATGGAAAACAACAACATTACAAAAACCACAGACTAACCCTCACTAACTACCACAGACTAACATATCGCGTTCCAGTTCTCATAGTATATAATATAATAGGTCTTTACCTATGAAATTGCCGTATTGCAGTACAGACTTTTTCAAACAAAAGAAAGTTTTGATTGGCTATGAATTCTAAATTCAAATTAATTTGGTTTTAAAAATATGACATTCTATTTACAATATAAGTCTTTTGTTTATTGATTAGCGTTGTATTTTCATTACATTTCAACATTTTTCCTCATAATGGATACTTTGAAATTTCGTGTAATTATGGAATATGAGTTCCGTCGTGGCACCAACGCGGCACAGACGACACGTAACATCAACGACGTTTACGGAGAGAACTGTACAAACGAACGTACAACCCGTTATTGGTTTGCTCGGTTCCGTTCTGGGAATTTTGACTTGAAAAATGAACCTCGTGGTCGTCCGGAAACTTTGGTCAACAATGATGAATTAAAGGCGATTGTGGAAGCTGATGAATCTCAATCTGAGCTGGCAGCAGCTTTTGATGTTAGCATCAAAACAATATTGGTCCATTTGCGACAGATTGGCAAGATAAAAAAGCTTGATAGATGGGTGCCCCACGAACTTAACGATCGCCAGCGCAACGTACGCGTCGAGACTTGCCTTGCGCTGCTTAACAGGCACAGAAATGAAGGAATTTTGAACCGAATTGTTACGTGCGACGAAAAATGAATTCTTTTTGACAATCGAAAGCGCTCAGCAAGTTGGTTAGATCCTGGTTCGGTACCAAAGCAATGTGCAAAACGAAAAATGACCCCTAGAAAGGTCATGGTCACAGTTTGGTGGTCTAGTGCTGGTGTGATTCATCATAGCTTTTTACAAAACGGCGAGAGCATTACTGCAGATGTGTACATTGAAGAACTGACCACAATGATGGCGAAACTCGCACGTCTGCAACCAGCTTTGGTCAATCGGTCGTCTCCACTGCTACTTCACGACAACGCGCGACCCCATACTGCACAACAGACCGTCTCTAAGCTGCATGAGTTGGGTTTGGAAGCTCTCCCTCATCCGCCATACTCACCAGATCTTGCGCCTACCGACTATTACTTTTTCCAAAATTTGGACAACTTTTTAGCGGGAAAAAAATGCAATTCCTGAGAGGCAGTACAAAACGCCTTTGAAGAGTTTGTTGTCTCCCGTCCTGCTGATTTTTTCAAGAAGGGCATCCATAAACTGCCACAGCGTTGGCAAAGATGCATTGATTGCAGGGGTGATTACTTTGAATAAAAGAAATAAATAAGTTCGAAAAAAAAATACTTTAACTTTTTTCAAACAAAACGGCAATTTCATAGGTAAAGACCAATATAAGTGAGTTACGAATATAAAATTAGATACTTAGGCATTGTTCACATAATTAATTCCTATGATATCACGGACTAACCAACATACTTATACTATATGCTATATATACTAAGCCCCGACTACATAATTTATAACAGTCATGCTCCCGCCATTTTCGGGGTAAAACAACATCATTATCCCACAAAATTGCATTCTATTCTAATTTAGAGGATAAATCAAGCGTTTACATAGTCTACAAAATTCGCATCACATAATTTTGCTGCATATCACGTGGGCCATAAAATGTGCGATTCTTTTTATTTAAATGTGGCAAAAACATACTAATTTTAACGTGAGACTAGCGTGTTTTGCTATAGTGACTATCAATATTAGACAGCATAGAAATAGTGGCTATACAAAGATAAAAGTTTGATTATGTCAAGTTTGTTAATTAATTTCTTAAAATTGTATCTATTGAATTAATAATAATAACGCTAAACGATCACATACATAGATCCTGGACCCTAACTAGGATTCCATGCCTAGGAACCCAGGAACTACGAGGACCATGGTCCCATAACAGCCCGACTCAAAACAAGCAATCGAGTAATCTTATTACCAGACTGTGCTGATGTCTCAGGATGATGTGCGCAGTGCAGTGTTGCTCGAAACTCTATTTTGGGGTTCTGATTGACACTGTTCTGTTATGGGCAGCCGTGGCGCTTAACATCAGGTGAACGGCTAGCTCGTCAAATCATTCAGTAACATAAAAAAAGCATTTGCGCCTTTTTTTCTGTGCACAAATACTTGTCCTGCCACGGGAATCGAACCCGCTGACATCGGGTATTATGAGCCGACCTGTTCAACCACCACACCACAGAGGCTGTCAATTGATGAACAACTTCTATTTACAACCCTGTAAATGCATATTATAGATGTTTGTTCTGTGTCTGCGTGCTATATTGTATTCAATGTATGTATTTACAAAAAAAAGTATCCAAGTATTGTATCATTTATCTGGTTTCCATACTTCAAGCTTTGCTTAGTTTGGGGCTAGATGGCGCTATGTGAAATGTTCGCGAACATTTGTTTAATTTTCATCTATTTATTCTTTACCGTTTGTAACCTTTACTCGTATCCCATTTTCTAATATCATATCCGCAGGAAGCGTGGCCCTAGGGATTGAGTGACATGAGGCGGCAACGCGACGTGCCATAGAATAATGTAGCCAAATGAAGCGCGCTGACTCGGATCGGGGCGCCCCGCCCTCTCTAATATGGATGCAATTTTCCAAGAATTAGGCACCGCGGATGGTAGCTGACTGCAATTTTGTTTCGGATGAACTGTTTGGTGAACGTGGATTAAAAATTGAAATAGGCTCCATATAAGCTTCAGTTCAAATTAAACAATCATATGTACCTACTTCAGAAAACGTATTTTGTTTCAGGTTTTGTTAAAAAAAGTGCTTAAATTTAAGATTTAAGTTTTTCATTTAATATAAAATATAAGTAAATTATTTTTTCCATGGTATTAAAGTTTTGTAACTGTATGCTGTGCTAAGTTTTTGATACGCTTCTGCAAAATAATTTCACAACTAAAAAGCGTTTTGTTTCTCATAAACAATTTTTTATAATAATCAATTTATGAAATAGGTTTTGAATATGGCAATGATGTATGCAAAAGCGAGGTTTTCGCTGAATAGACTAATTGACTACCATACTAATACGTTCTATTGAAAGTCGTAAAACGTATAAAGCTTAAAACACTTATTGTTAAACAAATACATCAAATTTGTTTGTTGCCTTCAGCGGTGCAGAATGATTATGCGAATCGTTTGTTACAAAAGTAAGTTGTTGTTTCCCTGCAATTTTAACTACAATTTGTATTTTATGCAACCTTTGAGAAAGAGCGACAACTCGATCAAGAAACGGCTACAGACCATATTTTTAGTATCAGTTTCAGAGTCACCACTTCTATCATTGAAATTATTTTAAGTTTGTTGCATATTCAAATAAACGCCAAACTAAACAAGTATATAATAAACAAAAAATAATGTCCAATGCATCACATCTTGAACCCTAACTAGGATTCCCTGTATCTATCCCAACTACGAGGACCATTGTCAATGTTGTATTTATGCTTATTTTTCTCATGTAAAAACACTTTTCTTATCACAGGAATCGAACCCGCCGCTTCTGGATAATGAGGCGACCAGCTCAACCACCACACCACATAGGCTTTGACAAAGTCAGGCATAGATAAATATACCGGTATAGTTATCAAACGCATCACTTAAATGCGCATAGACAACGAGGGAAAATTATTGGAATTAGCAAACATAAACACCAATTTACCTATATTTCATTGAAATTCCAGTATAATCCTGGCATGCATACCGCCATATCTAGTTGATGCAATGACAACAATCCCTACATTAGGGTTAGGCTTCATGCGCTGCACTAATCTGGGACGCTACGTTTATTCAGCGTCACGCGTGACGCCCGCGTCATTATTCGCAGGCATGCATGTTTCAAGCGACGGAATACATCGGGTTGGATGGTGATAGAATGGGCAAGTATGACCTGACGTGTCAAAAGTAGTTGTGTACGTATTGTGGAATAGTATTTGTATTTAGAATGCAAATACGATAGGAAGTAAGTAGTACGACAAGAAGGAAAATTCCGATTTTCTCCAAAAATGTCCATACCTTATCCTAAGCTCTTCCAAAGCCATTATTTTGGCGGAAATTAAGTACATTGACCACAACAACGTAAAACAACTTATGTTCAAGTAAAAAAGGCTTCACACTTCGCTTAACAAATGTGTTATAGTAGCACCCGGGACTATGGCTTTAGATACACTCCAAAGTACAGTAGCGCTCAATTATTGTGCGAAAATATTATTTGTAATTAATAAATAAATTTTAAGCTTAGCTTGTGCCCGCGGCTTCGCCCGCGTGGCCTATAGGAAACGAAGAAGAAAAATTTTCGTAGATAATTCAACCACCCATTTCACTTGGCGGAGAATGAAATTTCGAAGAACCCCTTTTTTAGTAGATACTTAAAACTTTCAAAGAACACACCCTACAAATTTCAACCAGTGATTTAGGCTGTACGTTGATATATAAGTCAGTGAGTCAGTCAGGACTTTGAATTTTATATGTACAGAAGATAGTAAAGAATACTTATGACTGGCCTGATAGCTCAGTTGGTAGTATCCCTGCCTTCTGAAATGCAGGTTGTGGGTTCGATTCCCACCCAGGACAAGCATTTGTGTGATGAACATTGATGTTTGTTCTGTGTCTGGGTATTTATATTGTATTCAATGTATGTATTTACAAAAAAAGTATCTAAGTATTTTATCAGTTATCTGGTCCCCATAGTACAAGCTTTGCTTAGTTTGGGGCTAGATGGCGCTGCGTAAAATGTCCACACATATTTATTTATATTTATATTTAATGCACCTACTAGTAGTAATTTTTGTTCTATCTATGTTGATGTAAAGTTGTTGTTATACACCAATGTATGTAAAGAGGCGCAGGGCACGGCGAGGACCCTCGCGGGTACACATTTACGTTCATGACACGCATACTGCGGGTTTTACGATGCATTAAGTGTGCACTCTGCCTTACCTTTTTACTGGTTATTTTTCATGTTTACGACGGAAGGGGGAGGAGGTAAACTTAGATCTTCACACAATTAAATAGTAACCTTAGATTTTTTTTTTGCCAAGGAATGGCATAACGAGCTAGTCCTTCGCCTGATGTTAAGCGACATGGCTATCGTATTAGTTGCAGTGTCACTACAGTTTCGCATGACACTGTAATGCACACGTCATCCTGAAACATCAGCCAAATTACTAGACTGCGAGATAAGGTCATAGTCTCATTTGCCCACTAATTGCTAGCTACAGTACGCTTCAAACCAGGACACAGTAGTGTTTGCGCACTACTGCTTGGCGACATAATAACTGGCAAAGCAGTGGTACCTTTCTAGAAGAACTTTGCAGAAATTCCTACCATCTAGTGAAACTGTGTGATACAATAATTAAAATGTCTTTAGGTATCATTAATTTAAATTAAATATACCGCTTCATCATCATCAGCTTGAAGACGTCCATTGCTTTATTTTCCATCAGTTGTTGGTTATATGAGCGAGCGAAATACAACCTCTTAGTAAGTAGTAATATTGTTTGCAATCTGTACATATAAAAAAATTCAAAGTCCTGCCTGACTAACTGACTTAGTTATATATAAAAGTACAGCCTAAACCGCTGGTCCTAGAGACTTGAAATTTAGGAGGTGTAATTTTTTGTACAGTGTAGGTCCACTAAGAAAGTGGTTTTCGAAATTCCACCCCTAGAATTATATATAAAAAAATCTTCTTCGTTTCCTATTGGCCACGTGGGCGAAGCCGCGGGCAGAAGCTAGTATATATTATGTAACAAGAACAACATTGAAGTCATTCTGATATTTACTAGACTAACGCCACGTATAAACTTACAGATAAGAAATGATACAGAGCACATAACCGATCTTTTCAGTGTTATCCTTATTGTGAAGATAACGGAATCTTATCAGCCTGACAGGCTCTGTGGTGTGGTGGTTGAGTAAGTCAGCTCATAGCCTTGAGGTGGCGGGTTCGATTCCCGCGACATGTCAAGTATTTGTGCGCAGAAAAAAATCGCAAATACTTGTTCTGTGTCTGGGTATTGTGGGACTTTGCCCTCGTCTGGATCCCTAGATACAGGGAATCCTAGTTAGGGTCCAAGATCTATGTATGTGATCGTTAGGCGTTTTATTATACTTATAAATTGATGGTAAAACTTTAAAACGCTTATTTACTTAGAGCTTACAAACTCTGAAAACACACTGCCATTTTTCCCTGTCCACTGACTTTTCTGACATAGTAATTCTACGTTGACAACAGTACTGACAGCTCCGCACTGCTACCGACCGACTGCAAACCGACTGCAGACTCTGAAGCGACGGATTTCGAAATTGTAAAAACCATTAACTAGCTGTAATCGATGGATACCATAATTTAAGTACCTACTTATGATAATTAGTATTTAACAGTTAAATTATCGTAATGATTAAATATATAACTAGCTTCTGCCCGCGGCTTCGCCCACGTGGCCTATAGGATACGAAGAAAATTTTTTCAATTGGTAATTCAACCACCCATTTTACCTTCTTACGGGTAGAATTTCGAAAAACTCTTTCTTAATGGATATACTTTACAAAGAACACACCCTCGCAAATTTCTAGTCTCTAGGACCAGCGGTTTAGGCTGTGCGTTGGTATATAAGTCAGTCAGTCAGTCAGGACTTTGAATTTTATATGTATAGATTACTAGCGTTATTTTTATTGTTAAAATTAGAAATAAATAAAAATAATTATTTGCAACGGAAAAAATGAAAATGTTACACAATAGAATGGCGCTTTTAACAACTTGTTACAAAACAGCCTCAAATCAGGGCTCGATCTCCAAAACCAGCACTGGTCGTCTGATGAGACCGCTCAGTTCAGCCACGGAGCAGACATCCACCGATAACTGAAGAGAGAAAGAAGAATATATAGGGTATAACTTGGTGTAACTGGCCGCTATTAGTTATTGGCCACTATTTACTACATTTGCATGAAATAAGACTTACATTCATGTAACGGCATCTGTGATCATGGTTTAGCTAGTGTTACGAACAAAAATGAGCTGGCCAGTGCACTAAAATGGCCAGTTATCAGAGGGTTTGCCCTACGAAAACTAATAACAATAAAGAAACAGAACTGAAAAATAAAGTAACCAGAGTTTTAAAAAAATAGCTTCTAAAAGTGCACTGTTTTGAAACCAGAATAACTGAGACTTCAGAAACAATTGAACAGCTCGAATCTTAGACTTTTTATTCAAATTTTATCCGAATTTAAAGTAAAAAGGATTGGAAAAATATGGTTACCCCGCTGTGCTCCTGCATTCCATTGTCGGCCGAGCGTCGACCGCCCGTTTGTTCACCCCGGGCTTAGTTCCAATGAAGACATTGTTTTCATTCGATCGAGTTGCTACGACCAGTCTGATGGACCCTGCTTTTATATCACAATATATACTCGTCTTTGGAGAATAGTTTTTACTCAGAAGAAATTTTAAAAGAATGCGTCGGTTTTATACGTACCAATACGTTGATAAATAGTCACAGAAAAATGTGGGGACTGCCGATAGAAGTGAAAACTAAGTAATTTGTGACATATATATAGCTCATGGAAAGCGTTCGGTGACGATGACGTGAGTTCCATGATATTTGTTCACTCAAATAGTGCTCAACGCGCCTAAAACATTTTACTAAATTTCCTGGTTAAAAGTAGTAGGGATTTAATTCAAGGAATGTCGGAAGAACTTATGGCAAGTTTTTAATTGTTTATCATTATTATTATGCAAACGTAACATTGGACTGATTAATCTGTTTTAACTGATTCCCATTTTATTCACAAATTCATCAGAATTTTCTCATATGATTTCATCATTGCATTCTACATCAATGTCTAAGCCGAGATTACTTCGACATTATGCATTTTCTCACGGCTATCACGAATTAAATCATTCAAGCAATATTCTGTATCTAAGCGTCCAATTTATAAAGCGTCATTACATTTAATGAAGGGTTGGATCGGTCTCATTGCAATATTGTATAATAGTCCACTCATGACTCATTCCATAAGTCTCGAGTATTTACCCTACGGACTCAAGTACCTACATTCGGGAGCATTTACTCACGAATGTGTGCGAATAGTTACTGCTTATGAGAATTTATATGAGCGTAGTGTACAAATAGATGGTAGGGGACTTAGTAGGTATTGAGTTATCGTGCCGTCTCAGCTCAGGGCAGTAAACCCGGGAATCCTTTCATTTGCATGTTTTCCTCGACGATATCAAAACCACCAGACCGTCTTTCCCTACATTTAAGTTTAAGCCTCTTTAATTACATAGGCACTATAAAATCACGACGCTATTTAGCCAATATTCGATACACAAATAAATTATTCATGAAAGGAGAATCACGAAATATTACGATACCCTTTGAGGCTCCCACGTCATGCATTGTTGTTGTTAGGCGAAAATCCGGCTTATTGTTTTATCTAATGTTTACTGAGAACTTTGGAAACCGTCCCGTTTTAATTTCACATCCCTCCGGCACATTTGTGTGGGCTTATGATAAAAACAGCAAAACAATCTCTTGAAAAGTTACCGAAACCATATTTTTATTTCAATTACGTAGACGATATGCCATTGTTATGAGAATATAAAAAAAAATTAAATCGCCTACATGCACGGTCTTTAAACATTTTTGGAATATTTTTAATTATAATCAAGCATGCAATTTTCTTAATTTTTTTTTTTACTTCATACTTGTCTAGCATTTGACCGCGCTCTCACCTGATGGGAAGTGACGATGCGATCGAAGATGTAGCATGCTAGCCAAGTAAAAAATGTACGATTCTCCACATATTTTTTACATTCACATTCATTACACTAGGTGGTAGGACTTTACTGCAAAGTTCGTCTAGGTAGGTACCACCGCTTTGCCAGTTATTCTGCCGCCAAGCAGTAGTGTGCAAGCACTGCTGTGTTCCGGTTTGAAGGGCACTGTAGCTAGTGAAATTACTGGGCAAATGAGACTATGATCTGATCTCACAGTTTAGTAATCTTATTACTAGATTGTGCTGATGTCTCTGGATGACGTGCGCAGTGCAGTGTCACGCGAACTTCTATACTTTAGAGTTCAAAGTGACACTGCAGCTGATATGGGCAGCCGTGTTGTTTAACACCAGGCGAACGGCTAGCTCGTCACGATGACGACGAGCTAGCCGTTCTTTTTCGTAGCCGTTTTTTTTTTTAAGTTAAGGAATGATCCTTAACAAAAAAAAAAAAAAAAAATTCATCCGCAATACTGACGTAGTCAACCAATTTTCCATTTAGCAAAAAGCGATACAAATCTTCAAACAAATCGTAATATGAGAAGGAAGCGGTCGCAGCAGGAGCGTGGTGTGCAACAAACCGCATATGCCATAGCTCTTCCTGGTGCGTAACATGTAGCGAAGTCCAAGTAATGATGAGCTATTATGAAATCGACGCACTACCTAATGCTCTTTTTACTCCTCTATCATTTATAAAGCAGCGACAGAAAAACTATGTTGTGATTTACGACACGATTGGGAAAAGAAATGATATGTGGAGGAATGCTACGTCTTCTCTTTTGATTGTCTGACTAATCTTGAATAGGTAACGGAATATTGCGATGGATGACGTTTCACAAAAAAAATCGTTTGTGACGTATATTCCTGCAGTATGCTGACGTAATTATATCATTTAATAAGCACAGATAATACATATTATACACCAGTTGCGCCCCGCGGTTTCACCCGTGGATAAAAAGTAGCCTATATGTTAATCCAGTGTATAAGCTATCTTGGTACCGAATTTCATCCAAATCCATTCTGCTGTTTGAGCGTGAAGGAGTAACAAACATATACACATACACACAAACACACATACAAACTTACGACTTTATAATATTAGTGTGATTTTGATTAAGCACTACTATTTATTATTTGTGAAGGTGACTATATAATATAACAAATACTACTAAATACTACTAGCTAAATGACCTATTAAAAAAACGTTTGAACTATACTGACTTCGATGACCTATAGTTTACACTGTACCACAGTGTACGTACGTACTATAAATATATTAAAAATAGTTTCTGAAACTAAACTTAGAACTTAGAAACGAAGAAGAAATATTTTCGTAGAAATTATCTACGAAACCACCCATTTTACCCTCTTAGGGGTGGAATTTCGAAAAACCCTTTCTTAGTGGATACTTACACTTTACAGAGAACACACCCTCCAAATGTTAAGTCCCTAAGACCAGCGGTTTAGACTGTGCGTTGATATATAATATAAGTCAGTCAGTCAGTCAGTCAGGACTTTGAATTTTATATGTATAGAAAAATACAAACCCACTTCCAACCATATTTAAGGTGTAAAGCAGTGTAATCACCATTGTTGTTCGGTTTAACCAGTGAAAACTGAGCATAATAAAAGGCTTTTATAATTATTAAACTTTATAACTATTATGGGCAGGCGAAACTTAACGTTTAACATTAAGCATACATAAAGAAGTGTAACATAAAGAAAATATTATATCGACACTAAATGAGGGTCAAAATCCAATCATTACAAAAGCGTAGTAACAAAAAGTTCCACTTATTAATATCAGTAAAGAATTTTATGATGAATAGAAACGTCTCAAAGAATACTAGGAGTAGAGGGCTAAAATTATAAAATTCTCCGTGAACTCGCCACGAAGGTAAACCGCTTGCCATCGCCAGAAAACTCAAACACTCCGAACACTCAACCTAGATGCGATGTAGACTTCAAAACTCGGCTGCAGCTTGTGAATTTCTCTGTATTTTAATCTCGAAACTGTGATTATTTGGAAGTCACTATTACATTCAACTCGTAAGTCCATAACACATTTCTGCATACATTCATCAAAAGTATAAAGCCTTTGAATTTCAACCCTATTATATACAAAGCTTTTTTGGTTTACATATTGGTGCTTGCATTCTAGTGCTTGCCAGAACTTGTTAAAGCTTGCTAGAGCTTGCCTAATTATTTCAAACTAATCTTCATATTGTAGACGGTATCATACCTCATCTCAATCAAGTCTAACTTTAGGAAATACGAAGCTAATAACTTTATTTGTCTTTTTCAGGTACATGACGTGTTTATATTTTTCCATAAACGGTATGTGTAAGTAATATTCTTTTGCATGAGAATATAAAGTATATATTAAAGTTATTCGAGTGCATGGTGCAGTTATATAGCCCAGTGAAGACTACAATTACCTCTCCAGAGCATAGTTTAAAGTTAATCCCCATCTTAATAGAAATTTCTTTATGCAAATTTTAATTCGAAAAATTTCCTCGACTCATTCTCGGCGCCCCGTGGCTTGGATGAAAAAATCTATTAGCCAAGAACGATGAAAAATACACCTTTGTTCATTTTGTGCTTATTCCGCTGAGTGCACTAAAACTACGTTGAATTACTTCTCTACTTCTTTAATATTCTTTTTGGTTTCTTTAATCAACCTTTGACTTGCAATCAGTTTTACTAACATGAGTAAAACAAACGGTTCTTCCATAGGCCTAACAATCAATTTAAATGCTCAATAACAAGTTACATTTATTGCTATTAATAATGACATCAATCAAATGATTTCGTCCTCCAAATCTATGTTTACATACGTAATTGCATTAAACGTTCAATTAGTTAATGGGTGAGTTAACAGAAGTCGTGGCCACAATTACCCTACCATATCAGTTACTACGAGGTTACGCACGACCCGCGCCTCCGTGAAATCCGAGCCCTGCTACGGACATGTCAAGTAATCAACGAATCATAACTGATTTTTGACCTCGTCAATTCACAATAACGCATCGACCTACGACGAACCTACGCATCGTGGAGTTATAGCCATGTGAAAATACCAATCAAAACTTTTGAAGCATAAACGGATATATCATTCTTGCTGCTAATGTTTTCTATCGAACGCCCGCGCTGTTTAGTAAACAATAATGTACTGGTGCCCTTGACTTTTTGTAAAAACTAAGCATTCGAGGCTGGTATTATAATAGCTTATATTGTATATCATCTGAATCGTAAGGAAGAGGTTAGATTCAAGTTTAAGTATTGAATAGTTTATTCAATTAGATAAATTCTCATGATTTTGACGAGATCATTGCAGAAACATAAATCAAGCTTCAACAAAACAATCACCACGTGAGGTATTAAAATAAGCTTGCTGTGAAAAATAAATGATTTGACAGTGCTAAAAATATGACGGTGATATTTGAAGTACTTTTGAGTCATTCTTTCGTTAATATTCAAGATGGCTCTTGACCCATAACGCCGTGAGCTGACTGACATGAAAGTTGACAGCTATAATTACAAATCACGGTAATCAATCGTTACAATTGGTTTTTGTTTTAAAACGACAATGACCTTTTTAAATTAGCTGTCTACAAATAACTCATACTTTCATTCATAAACTCTCGAGCCAATGAAGTTCTATATATTTATAAACGAAGGCCGATGGTTGTTGAAAATAAAATGAAACATTTAAAAGTTTTTAATGTTACAGCTGACCTATAGCAAAACTTTGGGTTGAAATGTACGCTGTAATTTAGCATTTCATAAATAATTTATTCTGTTTCCTTGGCATTGTAATTCATTTACAGATAAGTCATCCTTTCCGTTTCCGCAGCCGCCACTGGGGCGGCAGCGCCTTCGTATTCTTGAAAGAAGTTTCTTATCAGTTGACAGAAAATAATGTTAAAAGCCCAGTTTATTAACAAAAACATTTTTGTTTACAGAACATTATTGACAGACAATGTAGTCATTCTTTTCAATCAACTTCAATATACGGTTTCTCAATTAGGTTGTATATTTATTTTTAAGTTTGTTACTCGTCATTTATAAATTGGTTTAGAAAATTCTTTTTTTATTTGAATCGAAATATTATCAGATTAGTCACATAAAAATTTTATAAAAATCGATTCAGTTTAGTTTAGTTATTAAATCAAAATAACCTGGAAAATATGTCAACCAAGTATTTCTCAGTACAAAATTAACTCAATCGATGTTGGCTCAGCCTTTTTCTTTAAAAGAATGTCATATTCAGTGTACCTAAATTAGAATTGTGTGCTTTTTGTCTAAAACCCTTGTAACCCGTGCATCGTATATGTACAATGTACATAACTATACTTAATCCATCATAATAGAATTTAACAATCGGAATCCTTTGTTTAACTCTACTTATTATTAACGCAGGCATATTTCAAAATGCGCCGATCTATATAATTGGGTGGCTGAATAGAACCAAGTCGAGTTCACTCCAATACGTTTACAATGACTCCGGCCTTGGCGTATTAGGTACATCGATTCAATCAAAATATTGGGGCAAAGGTTATTTGGGGAGCTATGAACGTAGCTTTGGAAGCGGGTAAGGTATCCTATTGTGATACTTACCGACGTCAGTGCTTGAAGCACCTACCCGGTGTATGAATTACTCGAGTCACGGTCGATTGATCATTGAATGAGAACTCAGATGTCGGACGCCGGTTTATCAATCTAACGGTTGATATAATTATTATTATGCAATACCTTTTGTGTTTTTGTTATTCACTGTGAACATCTTTATCGTGTCAGATTTGATTTAGACAGACGTTTATTAAAAGGTCGTTTATATTAAATTCAATCTGTAATATTATGTATTCTACAAAACTCTCTTGAAGGAAATGAGGATGAATTAATGAGAGAAAAATCATGAGTGAAATAATTAAATATACAGTAGGACTACACCAGCTATTATTCTAAGCCAAGATTTTATGCACGTGCGTTTCGAAAATGCAATAACTTTGTAGTTATTAGCTTCCATGGTAATAATGTTTGCAATAAATATTAACTACTATCACAGAATAAATAATACTATTTTGTATTACTAACCAGTAACAAATTTAACATGAATTTTTATTCATGTGCTAAAATATCGTGGGATTCGTTGGAAGTCTTTCAAGACAGGTTAATATAGCCAGCTTGCCTGGCTACTATATCAACTTGTCTTACGATATACGGGATAACTTTATAGTGAAACTATTTCCAAGCTTCTAGCAGTCAACTCAGCCAAGCTGCCAGCTTATGCCAGATTTGTAGCTCGCCACGTTGCAATACTAAAGCCCATGTTTATGCACAATAGCTATTAGCCGGAACGATTCATCAAAAATCTAATTAAGTCGGTTGGCTTCACTCGCGGACGGTGACAGGAGATTAAGTTCAGCTTTAATTACAACGCTAGACTTACTGGTTCACTGCCACCCTTACGGATACAGTGTGACCACGCTCAGCTTGTATCGGCATCCATCAAATCAAAATATAAAAAGATTTTAAAAATCCAAAACTGTACCAGCAGTTGTTCAAAATAATCATACATTTTCATTTTTATGTAACCTTGAAGCTCCGCTGCGGTGTATATAAAAAAAAATTAAAACATAAAAATGCTTCATAAATTTTCTTGAAGATTGTAAAATAAATTTGTCGCAGAATTTGCCTGCTAACAGAAAAATAACTTTCCAAAGAATCGTTGAACAGTTTAATATTATCATTATATCTAGAACGTTGAACTAAAAAAATACCATTACCCAATAAAATATTAGGTCTTTACCTATGAAATTGCCGTTTTGTTTGAAAAAAGTTAGAGTATTTTTTTTTCGAACTTATTTATTTCTTTTATTCAAAGTAATCACCCCTGCAATCAATGCATCTTTGCCAACGCTGTGGCAGTTTATGGATGCCCTTCTTGAAAAAATCAGCAGGACGGGAGACAACAAACTCTTCAAAGGCGTTTTGTACTGTGTCCTCTCGGGAATTGAATTTTTTTCAAGCTAAAAAGTTGTCCAAATTTTGGAAAAAGTAATAGTCGGTAGGCGCAAGATCTGGTGAGTATGGCGGATGAGGGAGAGCTTCCAAACCCAACTCATGCAGCTTAGAGACGGTCTGTTGTGCAGTATGGGGTCGCGCGTTGTCGTGAAGTAGTAGTGGAGACGACCGATTGACCAAAGCTGGTTGCAGACGTGCGAGTTTCGCCATCATTGTGGTCAGTTCTTCAATGTACACATCTGCAGTAATGCTCTCGCCGTTTTGTAAAAAGCTATGATGAATCACACCAGCACTAGACCACCAAACTGTGACCATCACCTTTCTAGGGGTCATTTTTCGTTTTGCACATTGCTTTGGTACCGAACCAGGATCTAACCAACTTGCTGAGCGCTTTCGATTGTCAAAAAGAATCCATTTTTCGTCGCACGTAACAATTCGGTTAAAAATTCCTTCATTTCTGTGCCTGTTAAGCAGCGCAAGGCAAGTCTCGACGCGTACGTTGCGCTGGCGATCGTTAAGTTCGTGGGGCACCCATCTATCAAGCTTTTTTATCTTGCCAATCTGTCGCAAATGGACCAATATTGTTTTGATGCTAACATCAAAAGCTGCTGCCAGCTCAACTGTGGATTGAGAATCATCAGCTTCCACAATCGCCTTTAATTCATCATTGTTGACCAAAGTTTCCGGACGACCACGAGGTTCATTTTTCAAGTCAAAATTCCCAGAACGGAACCGAGCAAACCAATAACGGGTTGTACGTTCGTTTGTACAGTTCTCTCCGTAAACGTCGTTGATGTTACGTGTCGTTTGTGCCGCGTTGGTGCCACGACGGAACTCATATTCCATAATTACACGAAATTTCAAAGTATCCATTATGAGGAAAA
Source organism: Ennomos fuscantarius (assembly GCA_905220475.3). Taxonomy (NCBI): domain Eukaryota; kingdom Metazoa; phylum Arthropoda; class Insecta; order Lepidoptera; family Geometridae; genus Ennomos; species Ennomos fuscantarius. The sequence continues at coordinate 5,279,680 of HG992029.1, forward strand.
ATGTTGAAATGTAATGAAAATACAACGCTAATCAATAAACAAAAGACTTATATTGTAAATAGAATGTCATATTTTTAAAACAAAATTAATTTGAATTTAGAATTCATAGCCAATCAAAACTTTTTTTTGTATGAAAAAGTCTGTACTGCAATACGGCAATTTCATAGGTAAAGACCTATTATATGCTGGTATTGCATTTCGCATTTGCACTGAAAAATACGTCTCAGATTATTTTTTGAGAACAACTAAGTTGAAAAAAATTATTTTATTTCAATAGCTTAGTGTATGTTTATTAGTATTATGGGTCAGTGCGTAGTTTACAATTAAGAGATTCTAAGGCTGTAAATAATAAAAAACAATAAAAAAAACTTTAATTTGTTTATTTAAATTATCTTGATCACACTACCTTCTGTTCTAGTATGCTTGCTACCAAGCTCGTAGACTGGCGGGTAATGTAACGTCACCTTGTTTCCGCAATTACTGTGAGTTACCGGCGCTAATGTATGATCTAATTCAAAGGAAAACGTCGGCGAATGTACGAATGTTCCATACAGTTTCAGTCTTATCTTTAATAAATGTACGGTTCCAATACATTTCGCTTTTCGTACCGGTTTAACTATCTATTGTGTAAAAATTATGAAGTATTTTAACATTTGAATTTAGATCTTGTATTATTTTAGTCGCCATGTTTCATAGAGAATTTTCTATAAAGGTTTTCGGAAATGATTGTCATTTCATGATTAGGTCAATTTTACTTCACCAATTTTAAACTTTCAAGATTTGTACGCTATTGCTTTAGAACTTACATCATTTATTAGCCGACTTCGTATGTAGACTTGATTTTCAGTTGTTAAGAAAAAATAAGCACTTTATTATGAAAATACAACAATTTCACGCTCGATGTGAACGTAGCCATGAAACAAAATTAAGTTTATGCCAAAAGGTTGATTAATAGAAAAACTAAATTCAATTATCAGATGAGACCTTATAATTCTATAGAATTAAACTGATGCTTATACCTACCGCACAGTCATAACCTCCGATTCAATTAAAACGCTTGTCAAAGATCAATACACTATTACATTACTTAACACTAGTGTTTACTCGAGATCTCAAGCTTAATGAAGCGGTTACCTTCTGAATCGATGTATTAAATGTCAAAGTTCAAACTCTATCGAAGCTTTAAAAGGATTGTGGATTCTCCGCTTTTGAAAACTGACTTAATTAAAAGTTTGATTTATGAAAGCAATTTAAAATAGTCCGCGGTAGTAAGGAGGATTTTGTGTGAGAGTTTATAATGGTTGATTATATTGGAGAGATGTTTAATGAAATGTTGGTTGATTTAATTGGGTTATGGCTAGCGTTGTATCGTATTCGGGGATTTATGAACTATTGACTAAGTTCATAAGTCCCCGTTGAGTTTATTAAATTAATGGTGAAATGGAAGGTAACGGAAATCTGGAATTTTGAAATAAATCTTCTTTACGCACGCTTGACTTGGGCGTAAGCTAGTGAGGCGAACGGAAGTTGTGAAGATAGAAAGAAAGAGTTGCGTTTCGTACAGTACAGTAATATTACTGTAGGGGCAAAAGAGATGGAGCTAAAGATGTTTTACATTAGTTATGTGGTCTAGAGGACACTCGTTCTTTTTTATTAATTTCATGACACGAGTAAACGTATATTTTTGTGTGCCTAAATTGAGATTTGAATGCCATATTTATACTTATGAGCAGCCACATGCCACAATTAAATTTTTATATTAATCAGTACCTAAATATCATTAAATTTAAAATATAAAAGTTAATTCATTAACATTAAATTAGGTAATTCCGTAGATATAAAAACAGTACAATAGTTGCAATTGCAAAGACGTTGCAAAAGATCCCGTAATCGCAGTCTCAAATGCACAGAGCGCAGATAAGCAAAGCACTGTCACATGAATGCTAATCTTTTATTAGTATTCAAGACGAAACAACAACCAATAAAAAGGAGGGCACCGCTGGGAAAATTGAAAATATCCGCAGCCGTCAGGAAAATGAGCAGGACTCTTCGTCACGCTGTGAAATTAGAATGGTTCACGTTTCCTATGCTTGTCACGTGGCATGAAAAGTTTGTTTACCCTTCCATCTGATTATAATCTAAACGGGAGTTTCTTTCAGCCACAGATCAGCGAATAACGATGGATACAGATTTAGATGCGGCACGCTTTGTAACCAAGCGAAATCTCGATTAAGGGTTAGTGAATCAAGGGTAGTTTATGTGATCTGTAAGGTTTACCCCACCATTAGCTAAATATTGAATTGATGTTTAATACCCCACTAGTTAGATTGTCTAATTTTCTCTAGTAGATCTTGAATGGTTGCCTAATACCCCATTAGTTAGATCTTCTAATTTACCCCACTTAGATCTTAAATGGATGTCTAACATCCTACAGTTAGATCTTCTAATTTACCCCACTAAGATCTTGAATTGATGTTTAATACACCACTAGTTAGATCTTTTAATTTATCCTACTTACATCATTAATTGATGTTTAATACTGATTTATGTATACCAAAGGCACCCAGTTTCACCCACAGTTCAGCCGTTATTGTGAGAGAACTTATTATTTTCTTTTTTTTTATGTAGATCTTGGTAGCGCTAGATAATAATTAAATAAAATACCCTGATACCCTTCACATTGCCTTACGGCACCCTCGGGAAGAGATGGGGTGTTCCTATTCGTACACTACCGGGACCACACGATCGCTACCCTTATTATAAAAAAAATCACAGTTCATTTAAATAAACATAAAAATACTAGCTGCGCCTCGCGGTTTCACCCGCTGTTAATCATGTTTGAACTATTTACTCATCCCACGGGAACATTTCACTTTTCCGGGATAAAATATGGCTTATATGTTAATCAAGTGCATAAGCAATTTTGGTACAAAATTTTATCCAAATCCATTCAGCCGTTTGAGCGTAACGAGTAACAAACATACACACATACAAACTTTCGCCTTTATAATATTAGTATGATAAAAAATAAAAAAATATACCTAGTATCATTGGCCGATGATGATTATATTTTACAAGAGAATCAATTATGGAAATACCACTCCTACAGTGCCTTACCTTCTCTGCCTTTATCATTTTTATGAATTCCTGAGGTGCTTTCCCAAATGAAATATTATCTCTATAAAGTTCGCTTCACGGCCGTTTTAGATCTCGGATCCGTTTTGCGAATTCACAAAGCTTAATTCCCTTTGAGTAATTAAGAGCTTTATTTAAAATTCTTAACTTATATTTAATGACCGTTGTAGATTTTGATTAAAGGAACTTTACATGAACTATTTACGGAAATGAATGTAGGGATCAATGGGAGGTATAATATATATAAGATTTGCATTGACACTGCATGATGGTCTATAAATTTTAAAATTTACACTTACTAGCCCACATCTTACTCGTCTAAACGTAGGACATCATTTTTTATAATAAAATTTTCTTTGTGTTTTTTTTCACACGGATTGCTCAATATTGATGTCGGTAATATCAAGCAATCTGTGCAAAATTTCATTCAAATCTGTTCTACCTTTTTCAGGTGAAAGGCAGACAAATATACGAACATATATCCAAATAAAGATACAATGAGACAACTTACATATTATTAGAAATTACGATTACTCTGAGGTGCGGTTTTTCAATAATCAGGTTAAAGTTATTCGTTTTGTATTATATTAGGTCTTTACCTATGAAATTGCCGTTTTGTTTGAAAAAAGTTAAAGTATTTTTTTTCGAATTTATTTATTTCTTTTATTCAAAGTAATCACCCCTGCAATCAATGCATCTTTGCCAACGCTGTGGCAGTTTATGGATGCCCTTCTTGAAAAAATCAGCAGGACGGGAGACAACAAACTCTTCAAAGGCGTTTTGTACTGCCTCTCGGGAATTGAATTTTTTTCCCGCTAAAAAGTTGTCCAAATTTTGGAAAAAGTCTTAGTCGGTAGGCGCAAGATCTGGTGAATATGGCAGATGAGTGAGAGCTTCCAAACCCAACTCATGCAGCTTAGAGACGGTCTGTTGTGCAGTATGGGGTCGCGCGTTGTCGTGAAGTAGCAGTGGAGACGACCGATTGACCAAAGCTGGTTGCAGACGTGCGAGTTTCGCCATCATTGTGGTCGGTTCTTCAATGTACACATCTGCAGTAATGCTCTCGCCGTTTTGTAAAAAGCTATGATGAATCACACCAGCACTAGACCATCAAACTGTGACCATCACCTTTCTAGGGGTCATTTTTCGTTTTGCACATTGCTTTGGTACCGAACTAGGATCTAACCAACTTGCTGAGCGCTTTCGATTGTCAAAAAGAATCCATTTTTCGTCGCACGTAACAATTCGGTTCAAAATTCCTTCATTTCTGTGCCTGTTAAGCAGCGCAAGGCAAGTCTCGACGCGTACGTTGCGCTGGCGATCGTTAAGTTCGTGGGGCACCCATCTATCAAGCTTTTTTATCTTGCCAATCTGTCGCAAATGGACCAATATTGTTTTGATGCTAACATCAAAAGCTGCTGCCAGCTCAGCTGTAGATTGAGATTCATCAGCTTCCACAATCGCCTTTAATTCATCATTGTTGACCAAAGTTTCCGGACGACCACGAGGTTCATTTTTCAAGTCAAAATTCCCAGAACGGAACCGAGCAAACCAATAACGGGTTGTACGTTCGTTTGTGCAGTTCTCTCCGTAAACGTCGTTGATGTTACGTGTCGTTTGTGCCGCGTTGGTGCCACGACGGAACTCATATTCCATAATTACACGAAATTTCAAAGTATCCATTATGAGGAAAAATGTTGAAATGTAATGAAAATACAACGCTAATCAATAAACAAAAGACTTATATTGTAAATAGAATGTCATATTTTTAAAACAAAATTAATTTGAATTTAGAATTCATAGCCAATCAAAACTTTTTTTTGTTTGAAAAAGTCTGTACTGCAATACGGCAATTTCATAGGTAAAGACCTATTATATATCGTTTTGTATCCACAAACAACAAATCAAAAATACAGAAATAATGGTTTTAGTCAATTTACAATTTTATATATCTTAATATTTTTGGAGTAAAGCTCTTTACGCACGCTTGAGCTGGGGAATGCGAGGCAAACGGAAATTAAAGTTGGTTCACGTAGATCTCCATTGTCAACATATCAAAGTAATAAAATGGTATTATTATGTTGGTATGTCCGGTAAAATGACAATTTACAATTGTCACGATGGCGACATTAACATTAAACAAAACAAAAACAAAGTTATACTGGCCGATAGATGGAGCTAAACTAAAGAAGTTTTACTTCAGTCGTGTGGTCTAAAACACACTAATTTTTTTGTAATTCTTTAAGTTTTTTTTTCTTATACATGACATTACTCATTTACAAAATCTGTAAAAATTAAAGCCATTGTTCTGAATCGAACAACAGTCGCGGTGCGGTCTCATCGATCGTAGTCATATCCCATGTAACCGGGCTCGCCGGTCTGCTGACACAGACAGGCCTATTTCATGCACACGGACATATTGCTTCGCCAGTATGGGCACAAACGTAGCAGTGGTCATGGGTAAAACTCTCACACTATCACTTGCGCTTAGCTACTCAGTACAGACCTAAGCTGTGGTAACCTAAAGATATTCTTTATCTATTGAAGTCATTCTATATATTCGAGTGAAAAGTCTCTAATTTATAATAGGTCTTTACCTATGAAATTGCCGTATTGCAGTACAGACTTTTTCAAACAAAAAAAAGTTTTGATTGGCTATGAATTCTAAATTCAAATTAATTTTGTTTGAAAAATATGACATTCTATTTACAATATAAGTCTTTTGTTTATTGATTAGCGTTGTATTTTCATTACATTTCTACATTTTTCCTCATAATGGATACTTTGAAATTTCGTGTAATTATGGAATATGAGTTCCGTCGTGGCACCAACGCGGCACAAACGACACGTAACATCAACGACGTTTACGGAGAGAACTGTACAAACGAACGTACAACCCGTTATTGGTTTGCTCGGTTCCGTTCTGGGAATTTTGACTTGAAAAATGAACCTCGTGGTCGTCCGGAAACTTTGGTCAACAATGATGAATTAAAGGCGATTGTGGAAGCTGATGAATCTCAATCTACAGCTGAGCTGGCAGCAGCTTTTGATGTTAGCATCAAAACAATATTGGTCCATTTGCGACAGATTGGCAAGATAAAAAAGCTTGATAGATGGGTGCCCCACGAACTTAACGATCGCCAGCGCAACGTACGCGTCGAGACTTGCCTTGCGCTGCTTAACAGGCACAGAAATGAAGGAATTTTGAACCGAATTGTTACGTGCGACGAAAAATGGATTCTTTTTGACAATCGAAAGCGCTCAGCAAGTTGGTTAGATCCTGGTTCGGTACCAAAGCAATGTGCAAAACGAAAAATGACCCCTAGAAAGGTGATGGTCACAGTTTGGTGGTCTAGTGCTGGTGTGATTCATCATAGCTTTTTACAAAACGGCGAGAGCATTACTGCAGATGTGTACATTGAAGAACTGACCACAATGATGGCGAAACTCGCACGTCTGCAACCAGCTTTGGTCAATCGGTCGTCTCCACTGCTACTTCACGACAACGCGCGACCCCATACTGCACAACAGACCGTCTCTAAGCTGCATGAGTTGGGTTTGGAAGCTCTCCCTCATCCGCCATACTCACCAGATCTTGCGCCTACCGACTATTACTTTTTCCAAAATGTGTACAACTTTTTAGCGGGAAAAAAATTCAATTCCCGAGAGGCAGTACAAAACGCCTTTGAAGAGTTTGTTGTCTCCCGTCCTGCTGATTTTTTCAAGAAGGGCATCCATAAACTGCCACAGCGTTGGCAAAGATGCATTGATTGCAGGGGTGATTACTTTGAATAAAAGAAATAAATAAGTTCGAAAAAAAAAAAAACTTTAACTTTTTTCAAACAAAACGGCAATTTCATAGGTAAAGACCTTAAGAGCCAATAGTTTTTTCTATAATCTGTGAGGTGTGTTTTTTTTTATAATCTGTGAGGTGTGTTTATTCTCTAATCTGTGACGCATGTTTTTTTTCTATAATCTGTGACGTATGTTTTTTCTATAATCTGTAACGTGTGTTTTTTCTCTAATCTGTGACGCATGTTTTTTTCTATAATTTGTGACGTATGTTTTTTTTCTATAATCTGTGAGGTGTGTTTTTTTTTCTAATCTGTGACGCATGTTTTTTTCTATAATCTGTGACGTGTGTTTTTTCTCTAATCTGTGAGGTATGTTTTTTAGTAACCTAAGTAAATTTTTAAAAAAACTTTTAACTTTAACATGGATTACTACCAGTTGTATCCCATGTAGTATATGATAAAAACATAAGATAAAAAACAACTGATTATTGTGGTTACAACAAACGAAATCTCAAGGGGAAAATGAAATCTAAACAAAGCTTTAAAAGTATATATGCCAAGTGTAATTTAGAGTGCAGTGCTTTATCATCCATCCGTCCATACTGTTAGTATGCTATAGGCAGGCTTATATTACGCACTACGCAGACTTATTTGAATGAGAACCAGTCGAACCGCAAGCGATGGCTTGTCGAACAGAGCGCGGGACCAATAAGCTCAGCACAATACGAGTATATTCAGAAGGACTACGGCTGTTTATTGGAGCCTTGTATCCCTAATACAAGTTTATTCGAATGTTTATACATTACTTAACTGTACTCGCTATCGAATATCATTAAATATTTGTATTAATTGCTTAGCTACGTATAGTTACCGTTACGCTGGATTTCCCAAACAATTAACAATAATAATAATAACGCCCTACGACAACATATAGATCCTGGACCCTAACTAGGACTCCCTGTGTCTAGGGGACCCACGACCTACGAGGACCATGTCCCACAACACCCGGACTCAGAACAAGTAGTTGCGCTTTTTATTCCTGCACAAACTTGTCCTGTTGCGGGAATCGAACTCGCCGTTTCCGGGTTATCAGCCGACCTGCTCAACCACTACTCGACAGAGACTGTCAAAACAATGGACTAACTTCTGCTAGAGTTACTTGGTGTCCAATACAAACCATCAACGATTTCAGAATAGAACAACAATATAAATAAATATCGCCTAACGAACACATACATAGACTGGCCGGATAGCTCAGTTGGTAGTAACCCTGCCTTCTGAACTGTAGGTTGTGGGTTCGATTTCCACTCAGGACAAACATTTTTGTGATGAACAACGATGTTTGTTTCGTGTCTGGGTGTTATATTGTATTCTATGTATGTATTTACAAATCAAAAAGTATCTAATTATAGTATCAGCTATCTGGTTTTTATAGTGCAAGCTTTTTTTACTTTGGGGCTAGATGGTGCTGTGTGAAATGTGTACAAATATTTATTCAGCATACTGGATCGATAGAAGTCATTTTTAAAATCTTTTCCTAAATGTATAACGTACAAATAAATAAATAGATGAATAAATAAATGAATGAAATAATTCATTAATAAAATCGTCGTGAAGTATAAAAGCTTGTAATGAAACATCAAACATTTGAATGCACAAGTCTGTATTTGCATGTATTTAAATAGATAATTAATTTCGCATCCTAGCTGCATTGCTATGACATTGACGCTCATACATTGTTGAACCGATTAGTTCCTAGAGCCAACTTCACAAATTGCTGCTAAATACACTGGAACATAATTACTATTAGCACAATAAGCCGACGTTACCTCATCTCTAGAAGGTGAAGGATAAAAACCTTATAGAATTCATCACAACATAATTAAGAAATAATCTGAAACGATATACTGTTTCTAGTCTGTTATTTTATAAATAGGCTCGGTTACTGCTATTATGTATAGACAGAATGTACCCAGAACTTTGATAAAGGGGCAGATTATGTCTTATTTTTAATAATAATAAATAATAAATTACGACCAATGATTTCATACATAGATCCTTGACCCTAACTAGGATTCCCTGTGTCTAGGGACCCAGGAACTACGAGGAACATGACCCCATAACCCCCAGACTCAGAACAAGTGTTTGCGCCTTTTTTTCTGTGTACAAATACTTGTCCTGCTGCGGGAATCGAACCCGCCGCCTCCGGGTCATGAGCCGACCTGCTCAACCACCACGGCACAGAGGCTGTCATAATGGAGTTTTAAAATAAGAATTTGTGTGGACGTTACAGTTCAGACAGTTAGTAAGAAGTAAAGTAATATATAATTGAAGGCGTGAGAACAAAAAGGGTTTAACTGATTTTTTTCACAAAATGACTTATGTGTATAGTTGGATTCAGCGTGAAATTATCTACAATAATACATTCTCAAAATACCGAAATGAGGCTTAAATCTCGAGATTTTGAGTCCAAAAACGGTTTATCTGTCACAGGAATACAGTTCGCTTAGCATAAAAACATTATCATATTTATTTTATTATATTATATTTTTACAGTAATTGTATGAATTAGTACTATATTTAGTATTTTAAAATAGAATTAAAACATTTTCTAGCAACAGAAACCTGACGGAAATAAACCTTTTTTATTACCTTATAAGCACTCTACATTAAAATGACGCCGTTGAAGTTTAAAATCAATTTTCTCCAAACTATCAATTTAACAGTTAAACCCTTTTTATTCTCAACACTTCAATTATTATGGCGTTTAATCCCATGTCTCCCACGTGGTGGTCTCACTCATTTTTGATGTGGTGATTGACCATATCATTATCGTATTTTTTTTTAAATCTGCATTTCCTCAGACACCTGGGTCCGTGTTTTATGTTAAATTATTTTTATATTTATAAATTTATCCTATTATTAACATGAACATATATACAACTAGTTGCGCCCCGCGATTTCACCCGCGAATAAAAAGTATTGTAATTATTTGCTCATCCCATGGGAACATTTCACTTTTCCGGGATAAAATGTAGTCTATATGTTAATCCAGTATAAGCTATTTTGGTACCGAATTTCATCCAAATCCAATCAGCCGTTTGAGCGTGAAGGAGTAACAAAAATACACACATACACACAAACACACATACAAACTTTCGCCTTTATAATATTAGTGTGAAGTGTGATACAGGACGGACAATACAAACAATAACAAAAACATAAGTACTTATTTCTAATTGTGCATACACCACGAGCATACCAGCTTCCACGTTTCGTATTCTTATGTTATTCTATTCCCATCGTCTATGTGACATCATAACATGTGGAAAATTGTAACAAACACGCATTAAAGTAAAAGTCTATTATCAAATACGTCAAGTCTTGTGTAATTTAAAAATATTTTTGAAGATCGGTCACCCTATGCTCCTTGCTGGTTGATCTATATCTGCCCATCCAAAGATTGTCTGGAAGAGATCGCTTTTTAGCGATAAGACCACCCATTGTTTCCTACTCATTAGTTTTTTCCTGTTTTTAGTATTTGTTACTTTGGTGTCAATAAAAAGTGTATCTATCTATGGTTGACTCCCGAATGAACATCCTGACTACGTCCATGCCTACAGCCGCTATATTTCACATTATATTCAGTTAATTCACGCTATTTGTATCAATTTAAAAGCAAACCGCGGGTCCTGCAGGTCGACAGGTTAATGCACATTAGTGCTCGCTAATCACCTCTAGGTATAATGCTGAATTTGCCGAAATGTACGAGAACATGCGACGTGATATGTCAGTCAATAAATATAGGTAATAATAACATCTAAAATTCAATACTTTCAATGCTGAATGAAAATAAAAACTCATTTTTTATAGTCTTCTATTTACTTATAAGGTATTTTGAGTAACTTAGCGGATAATTGAGCACCATTGTGACTGATAATCCTGTCATCCACAATTGAATGAAATTTGTTTTTTACTAGCTGCGCCTCACGGTTTTACCCGCGTGGTGAAAACTTTCTTAGTTTTTTTTCTTTCATAAGAACCTTCTCCTGACAATAATAAACACAACAAAAAGTATTAGCGAAAATGTTCCATCTGTTCACGCGTGATGCGATGACCAAGGGAAATAGAGATTCATTTTTTTTTACTGGCCCGATAGCTCAGTTGGTAGTAGCCCTGTCTTCTGAACTGTGGGTTGTGGGTTCGATTCCCACTCAGGACAAACATTTGTGTGATGAACATAGGTGTCTGTTCTGTGTCTGGGTGTCATATTGTATTCTATGTATGTATTTACAAACAAAAAAGTATCTAAGTATTGTCTCAGTTATCTGGTTCCCATAGCACAAGCTTTGCTTAGTTTGGGGCTAGATGGCGTTGTGTGAGATGTCCACACATATTAATATATTATTATTATTATGTATAAAGATGGGTTTATTTGCTTATGCTCAATGTCACCATTAGTTACATCCATCTATTATAACTACATAATTCTACCTACTATACAGAAACTGTATACTGAACTGGCGGCACTGACCTATTGAAGTATTGATTGAAGTATTTCACAAAACAGACGCAATTGAAACTAGTAGTCTACTATATCTTAGTATCATATATTAACAGGCGTATATTTCAATAGAATAAATAGATTTATTTTAAAGATTTATATATATTTTTTTATGTTACTGAATGATTTGACGAGCTAGCCGTTCACCTGATGTTAAGCGCCACGGCTGCCCATAACAGAACAGTGTCAATCGGAACCCCAAAATAGAGTTTCGAGCAACACTGCACTGCGCACATCATCCTGAGACATCAGCACAGTCTGGTAATAAGATTACTCGACTGTGAGATCAGATCATAAGTAAGTCTCAATTGCCCAGTTATTTCACTAGCTAGCCCTTCAAACCTTTAACCCTTCAAACTTCTTTTATATACTAATAGAATAATAACATAAACATTCACTGTTTTTCAATTAAAATATCGGCTCTTGATTGGAGACTTATATTATTATGTTCTTAAGTAAATGGTAATAAAGTTACAGCGTAAAGCTTTCATCTAGGTAATTAAGTTCCAATATCAAATTCATCTTGTCAGCTGCCAGATGGTGTGACATCTTGACACCTAAGTATAATGTATATATACGATACCTTCAGTCACATTTAATGTAAACTAAAAGAACATTATCAAATAGTAGTAAGCTGGTGAATGCGTGACGAAGTGAATGGAAGTAGAGAGGGAGATAAGTTAGTGAAGATAAAAAGAGAGAGAGAGTTACGTTTTGTATATTACTGTAGGGGCAAGAGAGAAGTGGGTTGTACTGGTTCACGTAGATCTCCATTAACTTAAATTTGTATTATAATGTTGGTATATCCAGTATAATGACAATTTACAATTGTCAAGATGGCGACATTAACATTAAACAAAGTAAAAACAAAATATACCAGCCGATAGATTGAGCTATTGAAGTTTTACTTCAGTCGTGGGGTCTAAAGCACACTCGTTTATTTTTAAATTAGAATTTATCCACATTAATGTTGTTATTTAGGTTAGTTCACACTTCAAACAGATTTTTAGTTATCAGTACATTAAAAAGTAGCAGTAAAAGGTTTGTTTACAATAATGTTGCCAAGTGCCATGCTTATTATACCGCTTAAGATTCTAAGGAAATGGTAAGGTAAGTAAAGGTGAACCTAAACGGCCCTTCTCTCAAGGAAACACGTCAAGTGCTCAACCGGAATATCCAAATATCGACCCACGACCTATTATAATTTCCATTGTTCCAAAAAGGTCAAGTTCCCATCGAGCCGCTCTTCTTTTGTAGCGAAAATTCGTTCGTTTTTTCATTGCCAAATTACAAAGCCAAAACGTTTCTAGTTAGAAAAAGTATGTTTAGATTGGTGCGTGCATGTGCAGAGTGAAAAATAGAATTCACTTTAAATAAAACCGGCCCGTTTTGGCAATATTGCTGCGAGCCAACGACGTGCCAATAGGAAAAATGTAACATATGCGTTTGTTTGTCCGGCTTGTTCAATATCCGACTACCTGTGCCTTGCTTTTTTGGGTTACCCAAACACGAATAAACTCGGTTGCTATGCTAGTTAAAACTAGTCTACTTCATGGATTCTAACGTTAATCTTTTTAAGAAAAATCTAAAGAACTTGATTGATAAATATTATTACACGATTAACAAATTTTTTTAAACGCTAACAACAATTATTTTGATTTGAAATGGCCACAAGCAATTTCATACACCTATAAAAGTGCCGTTCTAAATACAATAAGGACTTTGTAATAAAGGAGATAAGGAGCACTTTGAACTTTTAAGTTATTTAGTTATCTGGATAAGATGTCTCTATACTGAAACAATTTGAAATGCTTCAGAGTTCTGACTAATACGTATAAAGTTTCAGGTACGTCCCACATAAGAGATAACATTAGATTGTTGCCGTAACTTATTTTATTATTGAAGGATGTCTAATACGAATCAGAAACTCGAGAGTCCATTACGAGGGAAGAGAGTGGATTATTCATCCATTAGGGCTGGAAACCGAGTGACCAAGATCTGAATTTCAAAATTCTTAGTGAGACAGACAAATGCTAGTTTTACTTGAAAGATGATTTTATATTACAAAGTTCACATGCAATACTACATTTTAAAAAACAAAAAGTCCAGTGAAAAGAAGAATGCCGAAGACGATCCCACCGCAAAAACTAATTTCTTGTAGACGCTTGAATGATTACTTAAAATATTTAAAATCTTAGAATATTGTGTCCCTTTAATAACAATGAAATATTTAAAGAGATTTTTCTTCTATTTATCTTGCTGATAAGGTCCATTGCGTACCCACAATGAAAAATGAACACCAAAATGATAATTGCGAGCGTCCTCAGATAAGAGGCGAACGGACTAATGAATTTAAATGTTATTCAATTTAATGCACATGAATAATTCAATAAAAATATGTTAATGTGGAAAAGAATGCCAGTCGCCCTGGCTCACAGGCCCCTGGGCTCCCGTGGCCAAGATTTTTGTCGTCTAATTGATTACTTCCACCAGCATATTGAAAGCCGCTGAATAAGTTACTTCTGAAGTAGGTATCGTCCCTTGTTTGCATAGTTAATGCTTTTTTGAAAAAAAGAAAATAAATCTGCTAGCATAAATTGTTTAGTGCCGTGAATTGTATGTAATTTTTTTGAATATATTACAGTGACGAATACAAAATATCACGTTGTAATAATATTTACCGTTGCGAGTTTCTGAGCGTGTGTTTTTTGGTCATCTGTCATTCTTTAAGTTCTGTTTGGGATGTTAAAATCTATTTGTGAGCTCGAATTTATCTAAAAACAATGCAAACGCTCGTTGAAATTCTACTCCACCTGTAAGGAACTCTTACAAAGAACAATCTATTACAGCTTCTGTGGTGTGGTGGTTGAGGAGGTCGGCTCATATCCCAGATGCGACGGGTTTGATTCCCTCAACAGGACCAGTGTTTTTGCACAGAAAAATGTTCTGGAACCATGGTCTTCGTAGTTCCTGGGTCCCTAGATACAGGGAGATCTAGTTAGTGTCCAGGGTCTATGTATACGTTGGGCGTTATTTATATTACGTACTTGCTTTGTGTAACCGGGTAAAAGTAGACTAAACACCAAGTGTGTCGTTACTTTTGGTATACACCCTCCTAAAAAAATATTATGACTTAACTAAACTTGTTTAAAAGTCTGGATATTTCCAAGAATATCCAAAACATTCCCCCATCTCCTATTATTCCCATTTAACAAAGGTCGTCCACTCGCATCACATTCCCCGAACTACAGAGTGAATTGGATAATAGAATTTAAATAGTGCACTAACATAAAACAAGGATGCAAACAAGTTGGGTAATGGTGGCTCCGGACCGCTCGAAATTGACTTACAAAGGGAAGTATTATGCAGGGACTGTGGACTTAGCTTACCAGTGCTTGGGATCGATCTAAGACGAATTAGGATCAAAATTAGTAACTATTTACTTTTCTTTTCTCTTTTCCTTACATGCTATCTTTATTTTTGTTAAGTGTATTACCGATTCGTCGCTATTTCCTAGCCGGGACCCGACGTTAAAAGATTTTTTTAAATATCATAGTTTTCTTGCGTGTTTTAACGTCTACTTCCTACGACAACTGAAGTAAACCTCTTAGGAATTATTATGAACTTTAGTATTAGTTAGATCTATATCTACTTTTTAGATCCCACTCTTGGCGGCTGACAGCTTAGCGTACTTTGCAAAGTGCGATTGTATACTATTTACGATTACACGTAGATACGATTACCTCGGTCAGTATAATTCCAAATTTTCCCCATCAAGGATTCCCACAGGGCATCTCGCTATCATGCGACATGTGAAATTTCGGCCGAACTTTCACGAAGGACTTTTTTCTTTGGAAGATAATTCAATGACAAACCTTTTAATTACACATTAAAACAAGTTTTTCATTAATGCGAAATTACATTTATACATTCGCGGTTACACTGCGTAAGTGAGTGTAATAATACATTCGCGGTTACACTGTGTAAGTAAGTGCGTGTAATAATAAAGTACTATATATCTACAATCATACATCTAAATTCTTTGATCGCATGTCTAGTATATCCTTTTTATTTGGAGCTCGCATGCTAGTGTGTGTAATTACAAAACATGTCGTCATATCGTTGCTATTTCACTATGACGCAGGTCCTGCATTTATACGTGGGGTGAACGGTCGCTTTACAGACGTTCATTCAGACCGACCAACATTTCACAGCGACAAAAAAGACACAATTTTTCAATAATATTTCCGTTATTTACAGGTAGTTTGAATATGCAACTAGATATCGCATAGATTAATTTGTAAAATTTGAATTGAGAATGGGACTTGAGCTCGCATCTGTCCCTAAACGCAGTAAGCAATTTATTTTTAAAATATCAAAAATATTTTTGTTTCATTTAACGTGCAATATGTTTACTTAGTTTTTATGCAATATTCTGATGATTCAATTTAACTTTATTATGCTTCATAACGATATGAAACACAGCTTCTTATAAATAATTTAAGTTTGCAGCACCAAGTTTTTTTTTTTACAAAAATATAAATAAAGTTTTTGTTCCGTAATTTTATCCATCGACTCCACATTGCAACTCCAAATTGATATCAAAGTCGGAAACGGATACGTCTTTCAGTTTCCATTTGACGTGCGCGAAAACAGGCGGACAATCGAACGGCGTAGCATATACATGTGTGCTACGCCGTTCGCTACGCGCCGTAGCGACAGTCGAGACGCATATTTGCGCTCGTAGCCATCTCGTAGCTGATATATTGGGCGTGTAACTCACGGATCGCGTCCCGCTCTGTCGGCCGCCATAATAAATTTTGTGACAAACAATATTCCCCTGTCCTTTGTCTGGCCGCCCGAGCCGCGGACGCATCGATCCCTGCTAACAATACCCAGACCTCTCTACGACTAGGTGCTTCCACTCGTACGTTCTAACCTTTATGCTCGTGTTATGACAACGCTATACGCTGCAGGTAAAGTTCTCCGCTTATTTTACGATTTCCCTATATTAATCTCATTGTTGGAAATTACATTCATAAAATTCACGCATCCGAATCCCAGTTAATCGAGCCGCAAGCAATTTCTTTACGATTAATCTGCCGTGTAACGTAATTTGAATAAATTTTGTACCCCCTGTACGATAAAAATTCGCATAATCGTATCGCATACTCGAACACAATCGGTATCCGTCATTTGGGTTTATTTGAAGGTACCCATCAATCTCGGTATAATAAATTCGGTGTATAATGATTGTGACTAATGCGACCTCAGTTCATGATCCTTGAGTCGTATCTTTTCTTTAAGTTATGGTTATTATCGTAGGCGTTGCAGGTGGTATGATGTAAGGCAAAGTATACGTCGTAAAATTAAAAAAATCCAACGCACGTTCAGACAAACAAATTGCGAGTTGAAATATAAACCTCTAGTTTATTATTTTAAAAGATATATTGCGATAAAATTTTGTATCTATAGTAGGTAAAGTACAACAATTATTTAGTAGATAAGCCAGATTTAAGATAAGGTTCTTTAATAGGTACACTAGCGGTACGCCTTGCGAGCTAAAGATATCGATAAGCGTTATTGCGCTACTTTGAACTAGGTCGACCTAAGCTCGCAGATCCACTGAAAGTTTGCGCTTTGTTGGCAGAGTGCAAATGCAACGTCGTGAACTCAAAGGTATAACCATAGTAGGATAGATTATTATGTATATCTAGATATATAAAGCGCGTATTAAGAAATTAGACTTGTGGTAGTTAAGTATGTGTCCCTATCTTTATAATATATAGCATGCATTTTGTAAAAATTATACCTATAAAAGAGCTAAATTCAGAAAAATTATTAAATATTATTTGCTGGTATTGTTTATCCCCTGAGTACCCTACTTTTTATTCCTTTAATGCTATCCATCGAAAGGTTGCCTTTAATGTATCTTTGGCGCAACTGCAGTGTGTTGAATTAGAAAAAAAAGGCTCGTTCCAACATCACGTGGTGTGACTACAGCCTATAGGTAAAACATTCGCAGTTAGGATCCATTGTTCTTATCTTTCGGCTAAACTGAGTCGGCGCGCCCTCGCCCGTCATGACTCACTCCCATGCTGATCAAAATGCCTCGCAGTGCTGCCTTACGAAACCGGGGAGAAGCATTCTAACAAAGTTCGAGTCGAACTCTGCGAAGGTTTTGTTGTGAAATTAAGCATTTACTGTCTAAAATTAGAACTGTATGTAGCTGCCTGAATAAGCGCAGCCATGCATTCCATTTTCTTTAAATAAAATCTGATTTTATGTCTATAACATTTTGGCGCATAGTATTACAGTTTTACGTCAATAATAAATAAAAGGCGAGTCTGATTATGAGAAACTAGCTTCTGCCCGCGGCTTCGCCCGTATGGCATACAGGAAACGAAGATTATTTTATAGATAATTCAACCACCTTTTTTACCCTATTAGGGGTGGAATTTCGAAAAACCTTTTCTTAGTGGAAGTAAATAGTAGTCTTCGTATTTTTTTCCTACACTTTACAAAGAACACACTCTCCAAATTTCAAATCTTTAGGACCAGTGATTTAGGCTGTGCGTTGATATATAAGTCAGTCAGTCAGTTAGTCAGTCAGTCGGGACTTTTAGTTTTGTATGTATGGATATAATCAAATGTTAAACTAAAATAACTCGACAATAGCCTCTGCACCTACCTGAAAGGCTAACTAAATTATAAAGGGTAATGATACATTTGAACTTCACCAGTTTATTTTCAATAACACACAATTCAATAAAGGTAACTCAGTCACGGCTCATTCGCTACGCATTTAAAGCGCGTCGCGTATTGGTCCTTTCGCCCTCCGCACTTAATTTGCATCCAAACGAGATGAAATCAAAAATAAATTCGGACACTCGCCGCACCTATTCAATTTTGGTTTAACAATGTTAACTTCACGTTTTACTCAGTATAATAAATATGCATAAAGGAATTGGTTTTTAAAGTTCAGTGAAGTGTTTATTTGCTGCGTTATTATGTTTTGCTGCAAAACAACATGAAATTCCAAAACGAACCAGAAGTAGTTCCAAAATGAGGAAACACAACTATGAGAGACCTTTTGTTCTGGAGATATAATATAGAGCTCATATCAGATATTCTCAATTATAATCTTTTTTAATTATTATCTTAGTATAACTTGGAACAGAACATGTAAAAACTCTATAGGGATTTAAAAACTGTGGGGGTGGTATTTTTGATGTCGGATAATTCCTTCAAAAAAGGGTTTTAACCGACTTTAACCCCAATGAGAGCATCATCAATGTAGTCGGAATCGAAATACGCATTATTAAGGACAACTCAAAAAGTACTTTTAATCTATATACGTACCTATTACGTATTATAAATATTTTAATAATACGTAAGATCTTTCTAAAATTGAAATGGGACCACAAGAAGCACCAGCTTCATATATAAAAATAAAAATCATCAAAAATTGGTTCACCTTGTCGAAAGTTCTAAGGTAACAAACATAAAAAATACAGTCGCATTAAAAACCTCTTTTTTTGAAGTCGGCTGAAAGGGGGCTGGTGTGGAGTGTTCTAGTTACTTAAAATTACGGAATTGGCTTTGACTGAGACACATGTCATTCTTACTGCATAGGTTATATAAATAGTCAAAGATTGTCCTTAACAGCTGCATTCTTCGTCAAACTGTTTAGTTCACCACCAGCATCTTCACCGACCGTTTTCGGAAATTTAAATAAGATGTCAGAATCCGTGAATTCAAAGGAAGCACGTGCTCCTGTGAATAACTCAGGTGCAGTCGGATCACGTTAAAGTAGTAAAATAATAAAACTTTATCCTTCACGTCAACGTTTTGAAT
The DNA here is from genome assembly GCA_905220475.3 of Ennomos fuscantarius. Classification (NCBI taxonomy): domain Eukaryota; kingdom Metazoa; phylum Arthropoda; class Insecta; order Lepidoptera; family Geometridae; genus Ennomos; species Ennomos fuscantarius. Next base: position 5,299,030 of record HG992029.1, read on the forward strand.
AAAATGTAAAACGTGTCTGGTATGCAGCCAAAACGGCTGGCAGACCAATCCGCATGTTCGCGAATAGCCTATGTTTGATTCTGTATTTCCCTTTAAGCAAAAAAAGGAAGAATTCATCCGAGGTAATTATTAATCAAAAAAGTTTAAGTGAGCTCCAGCAAACATAGTAATAACGTTTTTATAATAACAGACAGTTTTTTATTTATCGCTCTGTATGCATAGGACAGTTACAATAAAGCTAGTGGCTAACTTAATTAAATCATAAAGAAACCCCGAGGTTTGTTCGTGAATCAGCTTTGATCGTTGTTTTTCCTACCTCTGTATATTACATTATAAAAAACGTAGTTAATTTTTAAACATGTTTATCGGTTTCAGCGTCTTTATAAACTTTTTGTTACCATAATCCCGAAAATCATTTTCATGTAAAAATCTACATCAATTTGAAGACGAGACAATATAGTTTCCCGAAAACGTTGTTAACAAAACTAAGTACCGAGATAGTAATTTACGTATCGGTTTTCAGTTTTGTGTTAAAGGGCATAGCTGCGGGCGAGCCCTGTTCCACCAAACTTAGAGGATAAATTTGCCCCGGAGCCGTTGTTGGTCCGACAATCGTGCCTATTCTCGGACAAACAACATGCCATCATAAATTATAGGACAACGTTCGTCTGAAGCTCACCGACCACCGTCCAATATTTACATGATTCTCCTTCTTTACCTAACATTTTTTTTTAATTGTTTTCAATCTAATATGTTTCAACTGTTATTGTTTTAGTGCATCATAATATATCCGATTGATTTGTAAGTTGACAGTCTCTGTGGTGTGGTGGTTGAGCAGGTTGGCTTATAACCTAGAGGCTGCGGGTTCGATTCCAGCGGCAGGACAAGTATTTGTGCACAGAAAAAAAAGGCGCACTACAGAAACACTTGTTCTGGGTCTGGGTGTTGTGGGACAATGGTCCTCGTAGTTCCTGGGTCCCTAGACAGGGAATCCTAGTTAGGTCCCAGGATCTATGTATCTGATCGTTGGGTGTTATTATTATTATTATTTGTAAGAAAATTATAGTTGATAAATGTACCTTCTTATTTTCTCTTATCTGCTGTGTTCTGACTTAGAAGTCGTAGCATTAAAGAAATAAATAAATATGTGTGGACATTTCACACAGCACGATCTAGCCCCAAACTAAGCAAAGCTTGTACTATGGCAATGATACAATACTTTATACTTTTTGTTTTGTAAATACATACATAGAATATACTGATTATATTCTCTTTTTTTAACGCGTGATGTTTTCTTGCTTACATAACTCATATTTTGGCACACCGAGCGACGAGTATCTATAAGGAAATGACGCATTGTTCTCTTCTTCGCTTCCAAGGCGGGGATTAAAGCCTTTGTAAGATGTCTGGAAATCTGAAAAGAGGCTTACGCTTTCAGTATTGAATGGGACCACGTAAAACATTCCACGGATCCGCATTTACGCCCACGCCACCATTAAGAATGCATTTGTATGGATATTGTCATTTGTTATGACATGGAACCACCATTAGACCTAAGAATTATGCAATACACTTCGTATTTTTAGAGAAAATCTTTGTTTTCCCGTCCAGGAATAATTTAAAATATTATCTATTGACCGATTGAGCTGTATAATAAGATTTGTTATATAGAATAGGCTTCTCAATCTTTGAATAAGCCACTGAAACAAATTATTGGGGAAAAAAATACGTTACATAATTATATGTTTAAGTATATTTACGCTATTATCATAGCAAAGATAAGCCTTTTTGATAATCGGCCGATAGGTTTCCATTCTCGACGTACATGCATTCTCGCACTATTAGGGGTATATATATTAAATACCCAACGGCTTTTTGGTGTATTCAGAGAAAATAAATTATGGAAAAAGTTGCTAATTTTGTCAATTATTGAATGTAAATGATAACTTTGATTTTGATTAACTTTTTTTAACGACTAATTTGCTTTAATTTTTTATAAGTAACTAAACAGTAAAATAATATAACAACTAATTCTAAATACTACTAGCTACACTATCTACTATAAAAACAAAACATTTTAACTAAATACGACCCGAAATATGACCCGGGCGTGTTCAAGAGAAGAATGAAATATGTATTTACTGGGCTAGCATGCTACACCATCGATCGCATCGTCACTTCCAAATGCTATGCATGCCATGCAGCACAACTACCAGAACGTAGCGTACCCAATATGTTGGCAGCAATTCCTCGTTAATTGCAATGCTGATTCGTTGTCCTATTAATAATTGATAACTGATGTGTGGCTCACCATTATAAGAGGTAACAAAACATATAAAAAATGTGGGCATATACCATTAGCACTGGTCTTTCATAGAATATCACTAACAGAAATACCAATATAATTTTTTGGGTAATCCATTAATATCGATGGAGAGATGAGCGGATTCCACATGATCCGTCTAGAGCCAGGCTCCTGTATAGACGTACGCCTCATTAAATTTTGTTTGAATAGAGGGATGAACCGTGGTACACGCTCGGTCAGATACAGGTCGTACCGTTGACAAGTATCTAAGGGTTTTATAGGAATTTAAAAGTTTCATTTCATCAACCACATTATTTAAATTAAGTAAAAACATTTCGGCATTATTTTTGTGGCAGTTGTTTTGAATAGTCTCGAATTATGATTCAATTTATTTAGATGGTCTTTAAATTTCAAAAAAGCTCGTATACTTAGTAATTCAAACCTTTTACAGTTGCGATGTTAAAATTATTTAGATATGAACGGCGTCGCACTTTTGGCAACTTGCTTACAATCAACGCTACGTTAAACTTTAACGTAACCTTACTTTTCGTAATGTTCTCTACTCTACTTTACAGCTGCTATCGAACTTCAAATGTATTTCAACAGCTCAAATGTCAAGTATATTAAGTACAGTAAGGCTAGTTTTTAGAACGTACTTGTAACTTGTAATACAATGACTTTTGACTTTGACACGCTGACCTTGCGATACTGACCGGTGACCGCAGATTCTAGAATATCAGGCATACAATACTGCCTCCAACCAACAATGCCAATGTTAGTTGAAAATTACTTGTGTCATTATGTCATGCACGTATGAACCTATTTAGTTCGAGTTAGCATGTCTTTAGCTTTAATCAGCTTCCGGCATTTGAAAACCGTTCTCTTGGCCAAAATATTTATTAAACGCCTGAGTAATGACTTACATAATTTGAGATCCTTGAAAGGTGGAAAAATGAAATGTAATTATGTAATACAACTATTGCGTTAAAGTTCAGCGCCAGTGTAGTTGAAACCAAATATTTTCTATTACAATTTTTTTTGTTTTGGCTTTATACTTTTGTGTATTTAGCCAGTGTTAAGTAATTAAATAAAATCTCAAGTCAATGATATTTCACGCAGATATGTGTCAAGTCACAGTCCAAGTCATCAAGTCAAGTCATAGTCTAGTCTAGTCAAGTCGTACTCCTAGTAAAATGGTGGCAACTTTACCAGAAGCTTCTATGGAGTTTTGGAAACAACACGAAAAGAAACGTTTACCATCATTACACCACTTTACCACAACATGCATGTAATCCAGCTCTGAACGAATAAAATGCCACCAATTTTGTGCACAAACACTGAAAATGGCACAAGTTTTGGAAAATAATAGATAGATAGATAACTCTTTATTGTCTCATCAATGAAATTTACATAACACAGGAATGAATAAATCTTACATACTAGTGTAACAATAGGCGGTCTTATCGCTAATAGCGATCTTTTCCAGACAATACAATGCTAGATAATACAATGCGGTGACGCGATCTTTTTCGTTTTCCCGCCAAAACTCTCTATTACAGGTTCTCATAAAGTTATTTTTTTTTTACTTTTTATGAGAAGAAATGAGGTTTGCTGTCCTCACGTAACCTTAGAAGGGAGCAACGTGAATGGCGCAGACGAGCGTCGCAAACATCACCGCGCCTATCCCGCGAGTAAACACTCACACATTCACCCTAGTCAACACACACACCCTTAGGGCTGGCTTAATCACTAACAGCCTTATTAATAAACACGAACTAGCTTTAGACTAGTTACACCATCTTTTGTCTCTTTCAATCCAGCTAAATATTTCGGTAGCAAAAAACGAACAAAAGCTGAAGTAACTAATCCGAGACTAATACCCGTTTATTAATAAGGCTGTAAAAGTCTCCACTGGTTACGGGTCTAGCTTTTACAGATCTTTCTAGTGAAAAATATACTTAAAAGATATTACTTTAATAATAAATGCATCTTCGTGCTGTTAATCGAACCGTTACATTTAATTTATTATGATCTTTCATTTATGAAATCAGTTTATTACTATTAGAACAATTTTAGTTCTATGTATTCTAGAAATCCCATTCGACACAACTGTAAAATTTGTGGTAACCCTAATACACGCTTCAATACACGGCCGTCCGTCAACAAAGTATCACAGAGGATGCCATCACGTCTTTCACACAAGCTATCTCTCATTGAAGACTAGCGACGCCCATAATACCTAGGATTACTTATAGCCTGTCCATTTCACTACTGCTCGTAAATAGAGATTTGAATTACACCCATGCAGGCAAATAGTTAACACAATGTTGCACAAATAAAACTAAATCTTGCAAAGCCGGGTCTCCAATAATGGAAGTTGGCATATTGTGTTTGTATTATTTTGTTATTAAATGTAGATTATTTCAACGTTAGCTGATTAACTAAATACTGCCTAAATAAAGCTCACATTTCATTGCCTTACTTTGAACCTCGATTAGTTAATATGCTTTGATACAACTTCTAAAGAACGTAGGTACCTAACATCCATTGTTTTTTGGCTAATATGTTTAATATCTATACGTTTGTTATTCCAGGTATCCGATTTGACATCTAGTGTGTTATTTGAATAGAGAACTCTTTTTCTTTCTTTAATTATACGTTTTAATACATACGAGTATTATTGTTAGAATCTACAGAAAGTATTAAATTGTAGGTACCTTAGTCGCGCAACTAACTCTATCACCAAACATCGATGAATGTAAATGAGCACGATAAATTTCTAATAAACACTAAATACTAATGCAGTCCATTTCCATCTGGTTTTATGCAAATTTACAAAATTATGTATCGTATTGTAAACTGGGTAATATACCTTCTAACTGGACATGTAAAATAAAGTGACTAAATCTACGATGTTTATTAGTTATAAAAAATCTTTCATATATTTTTTTAACGGAATAACTTAATTGTTTTGGCGCCTGAGATTTTGTAAATGAACTCGTCTTTAAACTGTACATATATGCATTTAGTATTTCTTTCCATGTCATCTCAGTTGGTAGTACTCTGCCTTCCGAGCTGAGTTTTTTCCGTGTCTGGGTGTTAAATTGTATTCTATGTATATATTTACAAAAATAGAAAAAGTATTTAAGTATTGTATCAGTTATCTGGTTCCCATAGTACATGCTTTGCTTAGTTTGGGGCTAGATGGCGCTGTGTGAAATGTCCACACATATTTATTTATTTACATATATGTCCACATGACTGAAAAGTATCTAAGTATTGTATGTTATTTGGTTCCCATAGTATAAGATTTGCTTAGTTTGAGGCTAGATGGCTTTGTGTGAAATGTCCACAAATATCTATTTATTTTTTGTATTCAACATTATATAAGTAACGCCGCATTATAGAGCAGTCAAGTTCCGCTGGAGCCGTACCTACACAGTTCAGTATAGTATCGTTCAAGCCGAATTCCCTCATATATTGGCATGCATTGTGCCTACCTCGGGCACAGTCAGTCTGGCTCAGCTATTGAGAGCATTGAAATGCTTACTGAATTCCGATTGCCGATGGAGTGAGTATGTAAGCCAGTCCCGTGGCTTCAATGCAACTGCCTATGTGTGAAAATCAAGACTGAAGTCCTTGTAACTAGCAAAGGGGAAATGCTGGACTTATGCTCGTACACGTTACCCCTTTTAGTGCAATGTGCGATGATCTGTACCTAGGTATTCACTGCACGTACGAGTGATCTAAACGGTGATTGACAATCTTATGAAATAAGTTAATGTTTGTCACGAGAAAAACAAACGAGTGTGCTTCAGACCACACGACTGAAGTAAAACTTCTTTAGTTTAGCTCCATCTATCGGCTAGTACGTACTTTCTTTTTTTAATGTTAATGCCACCATCTTGACAATTGTAAATTGTCATTTTACCGGATACACCAACATAATAATATAATATTTTATTATTGTTATTTTGACAATGGAGATCTACATTCACCAACGACTTTAAACTTCCGTTCGTCTTGGCCAGCTTACTCCCCAAGTCAAGCGTGCGTAATGAACTTTTACTTCAATAATCTACTTATGATATTAACTCTATAAATGTAGCATTCTCTGACTTTTAAAAGGCTTACAACAACAATAACAACGTAGGTAAGACGTTGTTAGTAGTAAATTACTTTGTAAGAACATACTTCTGTTGTTCCTAAAACAGTATTTTAACAACCATTGAGATCATATCCTCCAGAGTTGTTTATACTTCAAATCTATTCTAACATTACCATATAATTCAACCTGTTACTTAATGGTTAATACATAAGGCTTAAATTAATCTCTTAAATTCTAGTACTTTCCATATCAATTCAGCCATCACCAAGATAAACCAATCAATAAGCACATAACCCAGTACCAATCAAAACATGTTATGATTATGTGGTATCATAGTTAAGCTCTATTGGCAGGCATGTAATACCATTATCAGGTTTGTGGAGATACATCTTCCTGCGCTATTCCATCTACTTTTGACTAAGCTGCTACGTTTAAAAGTAACCAGGCAAGGTTTTATCTTTTGATATTCGATGTCAACTGCTAAAGAAGAAACAAAACTAAATATAAAGATTTACATTTTTATGCTTGTTTAATACTGAGATAGTCTTATTATCGTAATACTAATAATAACAATAACTTAATTTTTAATTTTGTGCTTGTTAATTGTACCTGTAATGTGGTGTTTTAATAAATAGTTTTATCTATCTATCTATCAATACAATTGAAGGTATGAAATCAAAAAGGGTTTAACAGATTTTTTTCACAAAATCTGACTTATGGGCATCGTTGGATTCAGCGTGAAATTATCTACAATAATACATTCTCAAAATACCGAAATGAGGCTTATATGTCGAGATTGTCAGTCTTAAAACGGTTTATCTGACACAGGAATACAGTTCGCTTAGCACAAAAACATTATTATATTTATTATATTATATTTTTACAATAATTGAACGAATTAGGTCTATATTTTGTATTTTAAAATAGAATTAATACGTTTTCAAGCAACTGAAACATACATAAATCTTTTCTATTACCTTATAAGCACTCTACATTAAAATTAAGCTGTTGAAGTTTATAGTCAATTTTCTCGAAACAATCAATTTGACCGTTAAACCATATTTGTTCTCACCCCTTCAATTATGATAATTATTATTGTACACTTAATTTACCTATTGCACTTCATTTTTGATTACCTATATCATTATAACTACATTCCTCTACGAGGAATTATTCTACGGAATTACTTAAGATCCCTCCTTCAGATTCCACCAGTAAATGCCAAGACACCACAAAGGCGCGAATCGTGAATCACCATCGCAATTGTGGCTGGTTTCGTACATTCTACACTGTTTGTGTATGAAAAAGAAGCTATTTGTATATGCTGAACTATACGACTACTAAGGCTAAATGCTAAGTCAAATAATGTCGGAAACATTCCGAAACGTAAGCGATAATCTTGAAAACTGTTCATCTCTTGTTGACAGCCTCTATGGTGTGGTGGTTGAGCAGGTCGGTTCATAACCCGGAGGTGGCTGGTTTGATTCCTGCGGCAGGACAAATATTTGTGCACAGAAAAAAAAGCGCTAATACTACCACCATAACACCATGGTCCTCGTAGTTCCTGGGTCCCTAGACACCAGGAAAGATCCAGGATCTATGTACGTGATCGTTGGGCATTATTATTATTATCTATAAAATATCCCTGTGTAAGCATTTAAATAGATAAAAATAAAATAGTTTAAAATTTAAATTATATTTTTGTTATCAAACTTTATATGCCACAGCATTACAAAACGAATCGTGAATTCCATCATCGCTCCCAATTGGAAAATGCTCATAAATCGGTTCGAGCAAATATTTCCAAAATAATTTAAATCAATTTGATATTACTGTTGTACAATTACGTCCACCATAAGCCACCCGCTGCGAGCAAACATGTTTGTATAAAAGCACTATTGGTTTTGCACAATGAATTGGTTCGCCGCCGAAATGAGGAGCACCACGCACCGACCGATATTTTGCATATCGACTAAAATCGAGCAATTATTTTTTTGGAGAGCTACAGTCTTTTGTCGTAGGATGTTTCTTAAGGCTGCGACCGAATGTGTCCAATTATTTTAGCTATTGATCACTTAATCTTATTAGATTCCTACTTTGACCGTTAGTTCGTATTATTCGTGTAATAGAATTGCAGTATTATTACTGTATACTGCATTGTGTGAGCTATGGTTATTGGTCGTAGGATGTTTGTTAAGGCTGCGACCGAATGTGTCTAATTATTTTAGCTATTGATCACTTAATCTTATCAGAGTCCTATTTCGACCGTTAGTTCGTATTATTCGTGTAATAGAATCGCAGTATTTTTACTGTGTTCTGCATTGTGATAAGTAGTTGATAGCTTTTTTGACCTTGAGTTTAATTTTTGGTCTTGTCGAATCACGTTAATCACACAGACCGGTAGCTCTTAGTTCCCTCATGCGCGTGCCGCCAGGCGTTTTCATATTCATTCGTATCAGGATTAACATAACAAATGCGACCACCCAACCATTGTAACCTGCATTGTACACGTTACAATTGATGTATGAGCTTGAATCGTTCAGCGTTATCGTTTTATACATATATACATTAGCGCGGTTTCACGCGCGTGGTGATCAAAAACGGTAATGATGGTGATCAAAAATAGATAACAACCTATTCTCAGACCTACCAAATGTGAATATAAAAGTTCATCGAAATCAGTTCAGCTGTTTTGGAGAAGTATGGTAACAAATACTGTGATACGAAATTTATATATATATATATATATATATAGATATTACCGTGTCCTAAAAATAGCGGTTACCTACAAGATTGAACACACAAAATATTAAAGCACAACTGCGTATTTTGTAAGATTCCAGTGTGAACTGTGTATGTCTAATGAAAAGTTTTTGGGAACATTCATTTATTTTAACACAGCAAATGTGGGATTTATACCTCTTTTTTTGAAGGGGGGGGGGGGAAATCGCACCCTTGCACTTCCCTACCGCCACGGTGTTGGTGGCAGAGGGTATGTGGGACTCGAACCCACTAAAACCCCCCCCCGTCTTACACCGTACCGGAGCGAGGAGTCGCGTTAGCAGCCCAGCTCGCCCCCAGCGGGTTGAATTTATACCTAAATCAAGCCTCATAGTCAGGTCTTGCTAATCACGTGACCCAATTAAGAAAAAAGAACATTAGTCTTCTAAGTGCTTAATAAGTTAATAGGTATTGTAATAGCCAAGCCATACCTCAATAACTTAGTCACCAGTACGACTGAATAGTGATTACGGACAAACATTTTGTTCTTTCATAATAAAATTTAAGAATCTACACCAAAGCTATCTATTTTAACCAGTTCGTGTCTTTGTTCCAGGGTCCATTGCCGTAGTGTTGTACAATGATAGCGTATCATACTAGTCACGCTCACTGAGAAACTTCCTACCCGCATCTGAAGAGAACAATCATGGAGCTTCGAGTTATCGCCGTGCTGGCGGTCGCCGCCCAACTTAGTAAGTATAGTTACGTTACTTCATAGGTACTGACTATTACTGGTCTCTTCATATTTATATTTGTTTTGTAGTTTTGTAGTAAAGATAACTATGGGTATACCAACTAGTTATGAGGTATTTCGATACACATATGCGTAAGCTGCTGGTAATATTTTTCAACTGACTTCATAAAAGGTTCTCTATTCGACTTAATTTTTTTTATATTTGTTACCTCAGTACTTACGACTGGGTGTGCCAACTAAATCTTTTTTACTAATTTTTTATTTTTACTTATGTATTTATTTAATAAGATATTTATACTAATAAGTAACTAATGGTGGTACTAAATGATGATGTACTACATTATTACAAACAAATCTTTTATAAAAATCCATTCCGATAAGTTTGAATGTGCCCGTAAATATAAAATACTCGCGTACACAATCTGTGAATAGAAGCCCAATAAGAAGCTTTGTGAATGTATTAAGCACCTACAAATATTTTATGTAAGTAGAAGTACTTACATAAAATATTTGAAGGTATAACAAATTGTGTTTTTTCTCGCCACGTGGGTTTTGATATTTTTATAATAGGCATAGGAAACATGCTTACAACTAATAATAATAACATTTTACTCTCTAGAATACTCTAAAGAACAAATTTTATTTAATATTTTTAACTTTTAACACCCAACGTTAATCACATAATAACTGGGATGGATTCCTTGTACCTAAAGATCCAGAAACTATGAAGACTCCTACAACACCCAGACACAGGACAAGACATTTACGTTATTTTTTCAGTTTACAAAATGCTTGTCGCGGGAATCTTATCAGCTGCTTTCGGGTTATGAGTCGACCTGTTCAACCACCACACCACAGAAGCTGTCATATAGATTTTAGAGTAGAGAAAATATTCTAGGTTTATGCTCAATACGTTATATTTGCGGACACATTTCCAAACATTCCAACATTTGCATCACCTAGTACAGCCAAAGGGACTTTTACACCCTTTTGAGACCTGCTAAGTAATTGAAAACGTATAGATTGGAAAGCGGTCGTACCCGATGCGTATCTAAGGTAGACTATCTCAGCCCACTTGCCAGCAAATGGTGCAGAAGTAAGTCGGATATAGTGTCGCGACCCCGCCTGAATTTGTTATTCACTACTCACTTTTTCAACGTGAATGCGTTCGATATTTTCATATTTGCTTGCTTGTTTCGTTATTGGGCTGGAAATATTTGTTTTCTTTTTTATATGTAAATTTGTGTTTTTTTTTAATATATATTGAAGTTAGTTGATAAAAAACAGTTGCCAATAAACTAATATACGTCATGGTCGATGGTGGTGGCAATACAAAATGAAAAATAGTTGTTATATTTGAAATTTATTTTTAGAATATGTTGTATAATTTTATAGCTGTCTCTTTTCTATTACACTTTTGACTTATTGAGCTAGTAAAAACATATCAAGAGAGTTTTTACGGGAAAACGAAAAAGATCGTGTCACCGCATTGTATTATTTTCCAAAACTTGTGTTATTTTCAGTGTTAGTGCATAAAATTGGTGGCATTTTATTCGTTAAGTGCTGGATTACAGGCATGAGTGTGGGAAAGTGGTATAATGGTGGTGAAACGTTTCTTTTCGTGTTGTTTCCAAAACTCCATAGAAGCTTCTGAAAAAATTCTGGTAAAGTTGCCACCACTTTACTAGGAGTATGACTTGACTAGACTAGACTATGACTTGACTTGATGACTTGGACTGTGACTTGACTTGACACATACAACATACATATGTATAATATAAATTAACTTGAAAAATGTATTACTTGACACTGGCTAAATATACAAAAATGTGGAGCCAAAACCAAAACAAAAAAAAACATATCATTCTGTAGCTTTCTTCAGAATCGCTCATGGCGCGAGTTTACCACACTAATGCATTATAAGCCATATTTATTAAGCACCGTATAAATCCCAACTTTTTCCACACATATTTAGACGCAATATTATTTTTTTCGTATAATGTAGAGTATTGTGAAATCCTTTACGAAATCACATTGACTTCGAAGGCTTAACATACACTCGTATCAAGGGCTTAACGAAACCATATTCACAGTCGATTAGTTCGACATTATCTCCAATGGCTTTGTTTTGTAAACAGGCTCCCTTTTTAAGCCATACGAAGGTACTATCACAGAACATTTGCGATCCAATGGCACTGAAGTAATGCTCCTGAGTTTTTCCCTTATCAGTACATTTTGCTAGGAGCTTTGCCTAAAGCCTCCGTAAGTGATCTTGATATAATGCGTACGAGCTGTAGAGCCTTCCTGACTTATTACTTGAGCGGCGTGATAAGCTTGGGTGTTTGGCACTATAAGCCGATCCTTTCATAAAATAGTCATGGGAGATAAGTTCCTAAGGTGCTGTAAAGATATTCACTTTTACGAGGAACCTCTCGGTAGAGAGTACCTACTTATGTTTCTTGCGATGAACATAATACATCGTTATGACAAGTCGCACGTTTCACTATAAACACAGATAACCACTTGCCTTTTTTATAATTACAACGAGCTTCTGCCCGCAGCTTCACCCGCGGCGTGGCCTATGGGAAAATAATTCAACTACCCATTTCACCTTCTTAAGGGTGGAATTTCGAAAAATCCTTTCTTAGCGGACGCCTACGTCATAACATCTACCTGCATGCAAAATTTCAGCCCGATCCGTCCAGTGGTTTGGGCTGTGCGTGGATAGATCACTATGTCAGTCAGTCAATCAGTCAGCCACCTTTGAGTTATATATTTAGAGATACAGATACATTATAATATGCTTACAATTTTCGACCATTGCCTCACCCTAACGTTAAGTGACGACGTGGTCGACGATGAAACATGCTTACCTAGAAGATAACTGTTCACTCGTCTTCATTCATTTATGGGAAATGATCTTGGTTCATTTATGGGAAACTGTATACGCTTTTATAACAAGTTGCCTGACGGTATCGAACAATTGTCAATGCGTAAATTTAAATTATTCATAAAGTCAAACTTAATGAAAAAAGCCTATTACACAATAAATGATTATGTGTCGGACAAAACGCCTGAATATCCCAAGCTTAACGGTATGAAATCTTAGGTACTTTGCCTATTGCCTATTCCTATCTATAAATTCAGTTTCTATTTGTAATGTTTATAATAAGATAATCACGGTATTTTTCTTGCACCGGTGTGACGTGGTGGTTATTTTTGTAACATTCATTATCTCAACTGTAATGAATTATATACATTGTAAAAGACAGTAGAAAGAAGACAAAAAAAATACATCACTGTAAAGTTTCTTGTAGCTTCTTCTTTACAGTTGTAATCGAAGCTTCGGATCAAAGTTTTCAATTCTGCATTGTGCCGGATTGCTTGCACCAGTAGTGAGAAAGAGAACTGCTTTTTTTTCAAACTCATAATATTGTAATGGGCTTGCTATATTATTTGACAATAAGCACTTTGTAATTTTATATGCTTAGTGAAATAACTTAATTTTAAGTACCTAGTATAATTTTGACTTGTAAAAGTGCTAAAATTACCCTATTTGCAATAAATCTTTTGACTTTGACTTTGACTTTAAAAGGTGTAGTGTATCTATAATTGTATTGTTTAGTTTTAAATATACAATCCATAAGTAGATATTTATTATGCCTGTCAGATTTATGTTAGCGTCTTGTTCTAAAAAAAGATTTTTCCACTTTTCAGGTTGCGTCGTATCAGCTGATGGAAACTTCCTTACGCAGACAGTTTACGGATTCTTGGACTTCACGACCACAATTGGCAACACTGTGATGGTCTTCTCCCCACATTCAGCACCACCACCAGGTCATGTCCCACCTGATTTAATAGTATTTTCAAATTTATGAATAAAAAAATATAATGACAAACTAAGTTAAATCTATTACTAATTTTAAAATTGAAATAAAATATTTTATAACTTAAATGCGGTAATCCAATTTAAGGGTAGCATTTAGGAAATGCTTAATAAAATTCAATTTCCGATAGCACCAATAGTATTTCTACAACAGCACATAAACAAAAAACAACATAGGTGCTATTGAGAATTAAAGTATTAAATCATGCAGAGTAAGATGAATTTTGTTAATTCACAAATACGTTTTATTTATAAAGCTATCGTGCGTGATGTAAAAAAAGCATAAATTAAAGTTAGTCTACAAATCTCATAGTATTTTGTTTTTAAATTTCCAGAAGCACCGAGTACCGAAGCACCTGTTCAGGAAAATATAATTGAAACTAAACCACCTCCTGCATCGGTAACCAATGTTAAACCTGAAGCAATCAAGCCTAGTAAAACTGTAGATAAGAGCAAGACAAACAAACCACCGCCTCAATCAGTACTATCAAGCGCAGTATCAGTCGTCTCATCGAAAAATGAAGATAAAGTGCCAAATGTACCAAAATCTGTCGTAAAGGAACAAAAACAAATAGTTACAAAAGTAGAAGTAGTCGCAGGTTCTTCTAAAGTTTTAGAACAAATTGCTCCTAAGCCGTCTTCAGCAAAATCCAACAAATCTTCGAGCAAAAATAAGAAAAGCGAACCGATCAAGAGTGTAACAAACATTGTCAGTAGCAAGGTTGAAGTAAAACAAGGCCCACCGCCTTCTATTATTAGTTCCAAAATCAACAGCGTAGTCAATGTAAAATCCAGTCAATCCAATGAAGAACCTGCCATTTTGATTACAAATAACAATATTGGGGAACCCGAATACGACTTCTTGTCCAGGCAGCCATCTGAATTTGTTGAAGAAACTTACAAAGTCATAAACATACGCCCTTCCAAAGCACATGGTCAAAAACCTAAGCATGTTCACAAAAATAGAGGTCACCAACCAACTCCGCCTCCTGAAGATGACGAACATCCTATTGGCCTCGTCACTACTCTAGGAGGAACAATAGTAAAAGACGGGCTTACTACAGTTCATGAGACTAGTGTTATAGGAACCTACATTTCCGGGAAATATGCTCAAGTCCTCAACAGCAACTCCAAAATATTACAAGCGGCTGGTCACAGAGGAAAAATATCTCCTACTCCTACACACAGAATACTAAAAACTGCAGCACCAGCAATTACAAAGAATCATCGATTTAACTTAGAGCCCACGCCTTCAATAGGAGATGAGGAAACAAATTTTGGTAAAACTACTCGTAGGCAGACTAGCAATGGAGCTGGTTTCAAAAATCGACACCGTCCACAACAAAATATTCCAGACAATGAAAGTCACGATAATATCCCCACTAGCCAAACAAAAAAGTTTAAAAGTAGGAATTCTGCACATTCACAGAAGGTCCAAAGGTAATTTAGGTTTTCTCTAATCATCAGAATAGCAGCAGCTGTTTCATTATTACAGGCAGTCAACATCGTCGTAATAATACCGACCCTCGACTACTCATCCTTTGCATGAACTCTCACGTAAGAGCTTCATTGATAGCTTATCATCCCATTAACGAAATGAAATTAATACAGTTTTTGTTTTATTTCAGTACACGTTTTGGTCGACCTGCAAAAAAACCTCAACTGGCAACCGTCTCTGTTTTCAGTGAAACTTCTACAGCGTCTTCATTTTCAAACCGAAGGAAGACTACGCGGAATGGTGGTCAGAAATCAGTTGTGACCCCGGCAAGTAATAACGAGCCGAGACGTGGATTCAAACCCCGTGTTCAACCAACACCAGTAGAACAAGTGACGCCAACTCCGTCTACCAGCGTTTATAAATTCAAGTTGAATCGATCACCAGGATCAGGTCGTTGGCAATATAAAACTAGCCCCAAACCCAAAGTCACAATTAGGAAAATTATGGGCGAAGATGAACAACAAACAACACCGAATCCAAACCCTCTTCTTGATGATCCTCAGTCCAACGAACTTTCTCTACAAGCAAGATCTGATAATGATCTTGAACTATCAGGATCTCAAAGCGGACCTGGTACATTGCTTGAGAATGATACAGAAGATAACTCGATCGAGAAACCGCCACCCGTCGAAACTATCAAAGTTGAAATATCAACTCCCGCTGAATTTCGAGATGTTTACTATGAAATTGCTACCATCAAGTCTCCATATACTTTCCAGGTATTATCTGTCTCCATGTCTGGATATTAGCAAAATGAGTAATTAACTGTATACCTAACTTTTTTTAAATATTTGTTTCAGGTTGGACGCGTCAAAAACACTCGTATCATAACAGTTACATCTACGATAGAGAAACGCATAGAACCTACTGCCGTAGTTAATTCGCAAAGTTCTCTCAACGAGCCGTTGACAGAAAATATCTTAGCGACAGCTTCTCCTTATGGTAAAGACCATAATTTGGACTCTAGCATAGCAACATTGCCTGCGATAACATTATCTTCAGATATGGAAACCCCACCTTTGGAAACAGTAACGGAAACCTTCAGCACGACCCAACATATGCTGAAGACTCATATCCTACCTGTAGTCAGAGATGTGAACATGACTAGTAGTTTAACATTTATACAAACTTATCAGATTACAAGGTTTGTCACGGCGACAAAGACATTGCCACCTATGGACTTCTTCCAATTTATTCCAAGCAAAACATTAAAGGAGTTCAACAGCCGCTTAGACGAAGCTGGCTCGGAATTACATCTGGAATTAGACTTTGGTGACAGCAATGAGGACGAAGATGGAGTCCCGCGACGAGTGTTCCCACCTGATTTGGATCTGGCTAATGTTGGTTCAGACTTCGATTTAACTGAAGTGGATAAATACAGATCTGATAACCATTTAAGACTTAAGAAAGCTCATGGACAAAATAAGGTCAACCAAGTAACCGAACCGCCTAATGTGACTCCAGCATTAACACCAGAACAGGCTCAACAGCTAGCCCTTCTGAGACTTTTGAACCCAGCTGCTGCCGCACAGATCCCGAATGTTGTAACTACATCTAAACCTATTTTAAAATATGAAACGGTGTATGAATCCCACGTAATCCCGTTCTTTGATGGCAGGAGCACAGTACAAAGCACTATTTCGAGACCAGTAGCGACTATCACCAAAACTGAATACGAGATCGGAACGAGCAGCCTGCCCGCTCTCCCACTACAGCCAATTAATCCACTTTTCCCGCAGCAGTTCTCTGTAACTTCCACACCGGTCGTCATGAATACTGAAGTTACAGCGACCGACAGTCAAGTTTTGAAATTGACTTTCGGTGCTAAGACGTTGTACACCACATTGTTCACAACTAAAGTTGTGCCGACAGTGCTCACGACTTACGTAACGTCATCCGTGCCGGTGCAGCCGAGCGCAGGCTACCCTGGCTACTTCCCAGCTCCTTTCGCACCGTATCCCTACGTAGGTTAAATTAGCTTTCTGTAAAATAGAACAGTTATTGCAACGGACGATCAACAAATCGTAAAGTGAGCTTTAACAGTGTTAAAATTAATGTGAATTTGGCCAAAAATGTACTGTGAACTAAAGTAGTGCGTCGGTGAAATACACGTGATAAACTATACCACGAGTGGGCGAGCAGTAAACTGTGCAAGCAGCAGAACGTTAGGATTTATGGCCTTTGTGAAAACACGAAAACTGTAAAGTTGTGTTTCTTCTAAAGTTATCTGCGCTCGGTGCGATGAGTATGTGTAAAAATATACATCTAGTAGGTAGCTAATGTTTTCGACCCTTATGTAACTTAAAAAAAATGAAATGTAACACGATTCACTTTAAGTAGCTTTAAGGTACTTATGACATTTAGACTTAGACAACTTTATATTTTCTTGTAAATATTAATTTATGTAAAAGGTTAATTTTGTACATACTACGAAAAATTTAGATTAAGACCGCTAATAACATGTATACCTAGTTTAATTGTAGATATTGTAAGAACACTTAACGTACGAATATCGCTGTTTTATATTTTTGTACATTGCTTTGTATAAACATGGGCCTAAATATAAATGTATTAAAATAAATAATCAATATTTTTGTTGATTTTATTTCATAATGTTTAATGCTTATTTCGCCGTGTGGTGCCGGTTCCAGAATTATAGTACTACCCCGTCACTTCCCGTGGGTGCTGTAAGAGAATATCCAGGCAGCAGCGTTCTCTTCGGTGTATTAAAATCATCTGCTATCATTAAGACTATTGTTCCCTAGATATTCCTTTAGCCGCCTCATACAGCAGGAAGTAACGGGATCTTCTGCTATCAGCCTTCAAAATCGCGTCTTAAGAGGGTAGCCCATGTTCAGCAGTGGATGTCTCCCAACTGGCCATGAAACTAAAGGCATTGTAATTGAGAATACTTCCTACAAAAATAAAGTCAATTAACTGTACTTAAATATATTAGGTCTTTACCTATGAAATTGCCGTTTTGTTTGAAAAAAGTTAAAGTATTTTTTTTTTCGAACTTATTTATTTCTTTTATTCAAAGTAATCACCCCTGCAATTAATGCATCTTTGCCAACACTGTGGCAGTTTATGGATGCCCTTTTTGAAAAAATCAGCAGGACGGGAGACAACAAACTCTCCAAAGGCGTTTTGTACTGCCTCTCGGGAATTGAATTTTTTTCCCGCTAAAAAGATGTCCAAATTTTGGAAAAAGTAATAGTCGGTAGGCGCAAGATCTGGTGAGTATGGCGGATGAGGGAGAGCTTCCAAACCCAACTCATGCAGCTTAGAGACGGTCTGTTGTGCAGTATGGGGTCGCGCGTTGTCGTGAAGTAGCAGTGGAGACGACCAATTGACCAAAGCTGGTTGCAGACGTGCGAGTTTCGCCATCATTGTGGTCAGTTCTTCAATGTACACATCTGCAGTAATGCTCTCGCCGTTTTGTAAAAAGCTATGATGAATCACACCAGCACTAGACCACCAAACTGTGACCATCACCTTTCTAGGGGTCATTTTTCGTTTTGCACATTGCTTTGGTACCGAACCAGGATCTAACCAAGCTGCTGAGCGCTTTCGATTGTCAAAAAGAATCCATTTTTCGTCGCACGTGACAATTCGGTTCAAAATTCCTTCATTTCTGTGCCTGTTAAGCAGCGCAAGGCAAGTCTCGACGGGTACGTTGCGCTGGCGATCGTTAAGTTCGTGGGGCACCCATCTATCAAGCTTTTTTATCTTGCCAATCTGTCGCAAATGGACCAATATTGTTTTGATGCTAACATCAAAAGCTGCTGCCAGCTCAGCTGTAGATTGAGATTCATCAGCTTCCACAATCGCCTTTAATTCATCATTGTTTACCAAAGTTTCCGGATGACCACGAGGTTCATTTTTCAAGTCAAAATTCCCAGAACGGAACCGAGCATACCAATAACGGGTTGTACGTTCGTTTGTACAGTTTTCTCCGTAAACGTCGTTGATGTTACGTGTCGTTTGTGCCGCGTTGGTGCCACGACGGAACTCATATTCCATAATTACACGAAATTTCAAAGTATCCATTATGAGGAAAAATGTTGAAATGTAATGAAAATACAACGCTAATCAATAAACCAAAGACTTATATTGTAAATAGAATGTCATATTTTTAAAACAAAATTAATTTGAATTTAGAATTCATAGCCAATCAAAACTTTTTTTTGTTTGAAAAAGTCTGTACTGCAATACGGCAATTTCATAGGTAAAGACCTATTATTAACGAGTTTAGTTAAATTAAAAACAATAAAAAAAATGTGAGGACAAATCACACAGCGCCATCTAGTCCCAAACTAAGCAAAGCATGTACCATGGGAACCAGATAACTGTACAATACTTAGATACTTTTTGTATGTAATTACATGCATAGAATACAATATAACACCCAGATACAGAACAAAAACCTATGTTAATTACATAACTGTATATCCTGGATGGGAATCGAACCCACAACCTAGACTTAAGAGTAGAGCTAATATCGACTGAGCTATTAGGCCCATATAAAACCCAGACACAGAATAAACATCGATGTTCATCACACAAATGTTTGTCCTGGGGGAAAAACCCACAACCCAATTTCAATTGAGCTATCAGAGCTATCAAATTAAGTCTCATGCTGTGTATTGAAATTCAAATTTCATTTAAAGGTTGAAACGTACAGACGCGACCTGGTACATTTAAAGGTTGAAACGTACAGACGCGACCTGGTACATTTAAAGGTTGAAACGTACAGACGCGAGCTGGTACATTTTCCTTGACCGCTGCCCGCGGCGACATGTCATTTACATAGGCAGCCTCCCGCGTCGCTGTATTCCTGTATTTAAAAGAAAAGAAATATCCAATTTACTCTCGATGCAGAGCAATATTTCAAAAGGAGAGTTTATTTCCCATGATATCTTAATTAAACCCGGTTCATAGAGAGCCGGGCCGAAAGAAACAATGAGCCTCCGAGTTATGAAACTAAGATTAATGGTGGCTCTTTAAACTTCGTAAACAAACCTATTTTTAACTTCACCCCTTGGGAGCTAACATAATTACACTCTGTGTTGTAAAGTGAAATAAATAAAGGGCTCACTTAGCATTAGCGAAAATGAAAAGACCAACCCTTTACGTAATATTTTTGTGTAACGCTATTTTGTAAATATATCACCCGTCTCGTTTTAGAGTAAAAATGATTCGTTCATGGGTAAAATGTACACTGATGTCAAACAAACTAAAGCTCTGAAACCTCGCGTATTTAATTATAATCTCCTTATTACAGACGTTTAAAAAAATTCTATGATCTATGCAAGATCACTGAGCGCCTTGAACCACTCAATATTCGTAGGGATATTGGATCTCTGTGTATATTTTACCGCCTTTAGAATGGGGACTGTTCTGAAGAGCTGATTCCGGCATCGCGTTTCTTCCATCGCACCTCTCGCCACCGCAAAAAAGCTTACTCACATATTATTGAGTCATGGAAATCTCATTCTTTCTTGCCGTACACCTGCAAAATGTGGAATGAGCTCCCGCCAGCGGTTTTTCCAACGAGAACATAGAGTTCTTTAAAAATAGGGTTAAAAGAGTCTTACAGGGTAAGCAATGCATTGGTGACACCTCCTCTGGTATTACAGATGTCCATAGGCTACGGTGACCACTTCCCATCAGGTAGGCCGTATGCTTGTTTGCTCCCTTTAACATAAAAAAAATATTAGGTCTTTACCTATGAAATTGCCGATTTGTTTGAAAAAAGTTAAAGTTTTTTTTTTCGAACTTATTTATTTCTTTTATTCAAAGTAATCACCCCTGCAATCAATGCATCTTTGCCAACGCTGTGGCAGTTTATGGATGCACTTCTTGAAAAAATCAGCAGGACGGGAGATAACAAACTCTTCAAAGGCGTTTTGTACTGCCTCTCGGGAATTGAATTTTTTTCCCGCTAAAAAGTTGTCTAAATTTTGGAAAAAGTAATAGTCGGTAGGCGCAAGATCTGGTGAGTATGGCGGATGAGGGAGAGCTGCCAAACCCAACTCATGCAGCTTAGAGACGGTCTGTTGTGCAGTATGGGGTCGCGCGTTGTCGTGAAGTAGCAGTGGAGACGACCGATTGACCAAAGCTGGTTGCAGACGTGCGAGTTTCGCCATCATTGTGGTCAGTTCTTCAATGTACACATCTGCAGTAATGCTCTCGCCGTTTTGTAAAAAGCTATGATGAATCACACCAGCACTAGACCACCAAACTGTGACCATCACCTTTCTAGGGGTCATTTTTCGTTTTGCACATTGCTTTGGTACCTAACCAGGATCTAACCAACTTGCTGAGCGCTTTCGATTGTCAAAAAGAATCCATTTTTCGTCGCACTTAACAATTTGGTTCAAAATTCCTTCATTTCTGTGCCTGTTAAGCAGCGCAAGGTAAGTCTCGACGCGTACGTTGCGCTGGCGATCGTTAAGTTCGTGGGGCACCCATCTATCAAGCTTTTTTATCTTGCCAATCTGTCGCAAATGGACCAATATTGTTTTGATGCTAACATCAAAAGATGCTGCCAGCTCAGCTGTAGATTGAGATTCATCAGCTTCCACAATCGCCTTTAATTCATCATTGTTGACCAAAGTTTCCGGACGACCACGAGGTTCATTTTTCAAGTCAAAATTCCCAGAACGGAACCGAGCAAACCAATAACGGGTTGCACGTTCGTTTGTACAGTTCTCTCCGTTATCGTCGTTGATGTTACGTGTCGTTTGTGCCGCGTTGGTGCCACGACGGAACTCATATTCCATAATTACACGAAATTTCAAAGTATCCATTATGAGGAAAAATGTTGAAATGTAATGAAAATACAACGCTAATCAATAAACAAAAGACTTATATTGTAAATAGAATGTCATATTTTTAAAACAAAATTAATTTGAATTTAGAATTCATAGCCAATCAAAACTTTTTTTTGTTTGAAAAAGTCTGTACTGCAATACGGCAATTTCATAGGTAAAGACCTATTATATGCGTAATATTTAACCTATCTCCTAGTGGCAATGTTTAGGTTAACATTACTGTAAATTACACAATTATAGAATAAGTATAACCAACTGTTAGGTTTTCCGGATGGACAAATAACCTACAAGGCAATTGATAAAACTTTCCGATACCGGTCCAAGATTTTTCTACCGCATATGAAAAGTGCGGAGCATTTGAAGATGAAATACTTGTGTACTAAAGGACAGAAACAAACAGCTGTGAGGCGATCTTGGAGCTCAAGAGTATCGTATATCCTGGAAGTTTACCTGCGCTTTGTAGAAACATTTTTCATGCTTGGCGGGCATGTTTGTTTTTACACTCTTTGTCCGTAGGTGTAAGATTACACGTCTAGATTTTAAACATTGTTCTCAAAAATCCTTATTTCTTTTTACTTGGTGGCTTTTCTCCAAAATTCGTCTAGGCAGGTCCGCTTTGCCAGTTATTCTGCCGCCAAGCAGTAGTGTGCAAGCTCTACTGTATTCTGATTTGAAGGGCACTGTAGTTAGTGAAATTACTGGGCAATTGATATTTTATGATCTGATCATACGTCAAGTAATCTTATTACCAGACTGTGCTGATGTCTCTCTCGCACATTATATGCGCAGTGCAGTGTCACGCGAAACTGTATATTTTGGAGTTCCGACACTGTTCTGTTATGAGCGATCGTGTCGCTTAACATCAGGTGAACGATTAGTTCGTCACATCATTCACTAAAATAAAAATAAAATAAAAATATTTTGACCAACTACAAAAAAAGTTACGTTCGTTACCTCAGAACTTTCGTGGGTGAACCTGATTTTGAATTTTTAAATTTTTTATTTTAAATTTGGTGCTTCCCTTGTAGTCCAGTTCTGAAAAGGCATTCATGAGAAAACCATATATAAGTCTGAAATCGGTTATTTACGCTTTGCGTTTTTTATTTGGAATACACACTGCTTTGTGGATGAACATCGGAGGACTAATAAAGCCATTGATTCATGTTAGCCAAGTCAGAACGTCAATTGGTGGCTTAAAAATTCTGTCACCGGAAGGCTAAACTGCGCTTCCCTACACTAGGAGATGACCAAAAAAATCAATAACTAGTTTTAGGGAGGCATAAAAATCCGAAGTTAAGAATAGGGTATATTCATATTCTTTGAAAAAATTATAGTCTTTGTATCTAAAATAACAAACGCAAAGCGTAAAAAACCCACTTCAGACTTATATGGTGTTCTCGTGGATGCCTTTTCAGAACTGGACTACCAGGGAAGCACCAAATTTCAAATAAAAAATTTAAAAATTCAAAATCAGGTTTCAAAATCGTGTTCCATCGTGACGTCCAATGAAGCCGTTCTGACGAGTAGATGTGGACAGTTGTGTTGGGTATGCAGACAGGTATTGGTGATGGAGAGGCTTTCGCGTTGGAGACCTTGCTTCGGAGGGTAGCGGGATCCGAAGCACGGTGCTCTCTGCTGGCCGACCGCAAGTTGTAGGGGGCCCAAGTAGTAGTCTAGCCAACTACGAAAGGCTGCCCCGCCGCTTGTGTAAAATCCTGAGGTTGCCCACAGGGCCAGTTGGCGACTGGAAGTGAGGAACTTGTGGGTAATTTCAGGGGGGTTCGGGCGTCCCCGCAGTCTCCGCGCAAGTTCTCCATTGGCGCGGAAGCTTCTCTATTACTGAGGGTTAGCATCCCAATATCTCGTCCACTTCTAACTTGTCTACCTAACTCACCCAACCATGAAAAAGTCTAATAAAGTGAACAAGTTTAAACGGCAGATGCACGTCCTCACTCTTAAAGTGCACCTCACAAATATTCGTGGGCTGCACTCAAATCTGCAAGCGGTCCATCATCATCTGGAGACCAATAAACCACACTTGTTCTTCTTGACTGAGACGCAAATAGGATGTCCATCAGACACGGCATATCTGGACTATCCAGGATTCATCTTGGAAAACCGCTTCCTTCCACGCGCTGGTATCTGCGTTTTCGTCCGTGATGACATTTGTTGTTTGCGTCTCCGGAACCTTGAACATCCCCACTTTTCGGTGATTTGGGTGCTAGTGGACACCGGCATTGAGAAAATTCTCTATGCTGGTGTGTACAGATCACATAGCGGTGACCGGGAGACAACTCTTCTAATGGAGTATCTCAGTGAAACGGCAGATGTGGCTCAGCAACGCTATCCTTCGGCTCAGCTTGTTGTTCTAGGGGACTTCAATGCTCACCACCAGGAGTGGTTAGTCCCACACCAGATCACGGACCACGCTGGGAGAGAGACGCGTAAGCTCGCTTTGGCGCTCAATTTAACGCAGATTGTTCAAGAGCCAACGCGAGTGCCTGACATTGATAGCCACACTGCTAACTGCCTCGACCTTCTGCTCACGACTGAACCAGACCGATACTCAGTGGCGGTATCCTCACCCATTGGTAGCCCCGATCACTGTCTGGTTAAGTCCGTTTCAGTATACTCCCCGCCTGACCCAAGCCCTAAGAGCATTCGGCGTGTCTGGAGATACAATTTAGCAGACTGGGATGAGATGCGACATTTCTTCGCCTCATATCCTTGGCGGCAAACGTGTTTTTCTTCTGGAGATCCGACGGTTTGCGCGAATGCGGTTACTGAGGTAGTATGTCGGGCTATGGAATATTTTATTCCATTTTCCGATAAACCCAAGACCAGCAAAGCCAGCCCATGGTTTGGAGCCGACTGTGCACACGCTGAAGCGCAGAAACATGCGGCATATCTTGCATGGGCTGACGCTCGAAAACGCAAGGCCTCGGACACTCGAGCTAAGAAGAAAGCCTTTAATGTTGCCGCCAAGGCCTGTAAGAAGGAATTAAGGAAGGCTCGTTTCAATCATATTGGTCGAATAGGGACTAAACTTGCTTCCTATCCAGCTGGTAGTAAGGCTTTTTGGTCCCTAGCCAAATCGGTTGAAGCGAACTTCTGTCGATCTTCACTGCCTCCATTATTAAAACCTGACGGATCGCTGGCTCACACTGCAAAAGAAAAAGCAAACTTGTTTGCCACTCTCTTTGCAGAAGCTTCGCGTTTAGATACTGCTAATGAGGTACCTCCCTGCCTTCCACATTGCGGTGCTTTCATGCCGGAAATACGCATACGTCAGAAGGAGGTACTAAAAACATTA
Organism: Ennomos fuscantarius; assembly: GCA_905220475.3. Lineage (NCBI taxonomy): Eukaryota > Metazoa > Arthropoda > Insecta > Lepidoptera > Geometridae > Ennomos > Ennomos fuscantarius. The sequence goes on from HG992029.1 coordinate 5,324,451, forward strand.
TGCAGTCTAGACGTGAACAAAGCCAGTGGTCCCGATGGTATACCAGCAATTGTACTTAAGAGCTGTGCACCTGAGTTGTCTCCCATTTTAACACGCCTATTTCGCCTCTCTCTAGACACCGGAATAGTCCCTAAGAGTTGGAAGCTAGCCAATGTACAACCTGTACCTAAGAAGGGCAGTCGTGCTGGTCAATTACCTCCATACTCTGTAAGAGTATGGAGCGTATAATCAACAACAAGCTCTTGGCACACCTTGAAGTCAATGATCTCCTCAGTGACCGGCAATACGGATTTCGCCGAAACCGGTCAACTGGGGATCTTCTCGCATACGCCACGCACATATTGAGCGAAGCCTTGGAGATGCATGGAGAGGCACTTGCTGTATCTCTAGACGTCTCTAAGGCATTTGATCGGGTCTGGCACGACGGTCTTCTGAATAAGCTTCCATCTTACGGACTACCTGCTGGTTTGTGCACTTGGATATCAGACTTTTTGAGGGAACGATCGCTTAGAGTAGTTCTTGATGGCTGCTCTTCCGATCAATTAGCTATTAATGCTGGTGTACCTCAGGGGTCAGTTCTTTCAGCAACACTATTCTTACTCCACATCAATGATTTGCTAAAGCCCGGTACCTTTGGGTATGCAGATGATAGTACTGTTGTTGAAAGATACACATCCAGTGCCCGAGCCAGTGGTGACGACGTCCGGATTGAGAGAGAGGCTATGATTGAGCGCATGAACCTGGCTTTGAAAGCCGTGTCCGATTGGGGCGATGCTAACTTGGTTAGGTTCAATGCTGCAAAAACACAGGCGTGTTTATTCACTGCTAAAAAAAGCCCACTCCATCTGGCTCCTTCATTCCGTGGTGTATCTGTAAGTTTAGGAAACCATCTTGAGCTTTTGGGTGTTGATCTCACGTCAAACCTAAACTTTGGATCCTACATTGAGTCCAAAGCCAAAGTAGCTTCAAAAAAACTCGGCATATTGTCCAAGGTAAGGCGGTACTTCACACCTGGACAGCTTCTAAATCTGTATCAAGCACAGGTCCGATCGTGTATGGAGTACTGCTGCCACCTGTGGGACGGGTCTGCCAAGTACCAGCTTGAGGCTCTGGACTCGATTGAACGGCGTGCCAAAAGGCTCATTGACGACGACACTTTGGTTGGTGAAAGGCTCCAGAGCCTTGCACATCGACGTAAGGTGGCAAGTCTGTCGGTCTTCTACAGATTACACCACGGTGAATGCGCTCAAGAACTGCATGATCTCATTCTCCCATCACCATTCCACTACCGGACTACTAGACGCTCGGCTAAGCGCCATCCTTTCGTGGTCGAAATACCACCCATTCGTACCAAGCGATTTGACTCAACGTTTTTAATTAGAACGGCTAAGGAATGGAATGCCCTGCCAGCGTCTGTGTTTCCGGCGAAATATGACCCGGGCGTGTTCAAGAGAAGAGTGAATAGGTATTTACTTGGCTAGCATGCTACATCTTCGATCGCATCGTCACTTCCCATCAGGTGAGAGCGCGGTCAAATGCTAGACAAGTTTGAAGAAAAAAAAAAAAAAAAAAAAAAATTAAAAAAAACAGGAGAACCTCCTCCTTTTTTAAAGTCGGTTAATTAGACTGTAGAATCACTTATACTATAAAGTTAAAACGGGTCAATTCGCGCACAAACAATTACCAAAACATAATTTTGACTAACCTCGACGTTGTAACCAAGTTACATTGATTTTCACTTCTCACTACCCAAAACACTGGATCAAATACTCAGTAATTCATGATGAATGTATACAGAGTGCCAGTTCATCAGACGTCTATTGTCTTCGGCCCTGTATAGAACACCGAGCTACAAACTGATTTTAGCTGTCTGCCAACAGTTGTTCACGGGTTATTGTTTAAGAAATACCTGGTAAGATACTACTCTACTGAAAACTATTATATGAAATTATATGAAAAGAGGAGGTTTTCTTCAGTAAAATGAAAAAAGGAGGTTTTTTTCTCAACCATACTGCAGTAGCCACCTAGACTCTCTTGGGGAGTCCCCTAGCTACTCAGTTAGCCAATCGTGGCAGGGGGCCGGTCTAAGCCCCTGTCATCTGATATATCGTCATATGTCGTCATGAATGAATAATATAAAATGAATATGATTATAATTTGTCAAACAATTCAGTACTCTACTCAAATTAAAGCGGTGAGCGTAATCATTCAGCAGATATACAGTAAATTTTTAGTAATAAGAGACACAATTATATCAGGAAAAATGTATGAATTGTTATGAGTGCGGACCTTATTCTTTGAGGGTTTCGTATACCCATTCCGTGAACCAGTGACCAGTCAGTTGTCTGTCTGGCTGTCAAGACCAGACCTGTCTCCAGAATGGCTGAAAGTATCAAATTGAAATAGGTGTCATATAGGTGTGTACATGATTATGAGGCAGTGCACCTTGCCTCATATTCCAATAAAAATCAAAATTTAAATTCTTCGAAATAAAAAAAAAGGATTCAAAGGAGGAAGGCAAGTGGTCAACCAGACCTTAACGGGGTACTTCCCGTTGAGCTATAGTCTTAATTTGACTAAGAAGGTAGTAACCTAGGATAAAGCCTTCATAGTCAAATTCCATAAATAAAGAAATTAATCAAAAATACTAATTAATTTCCTTCTTGGAATTAGCATACGATAAAGTCATTATGAGGTATCCTCTACTTGATCTGTGATTATGAGAGTAATATTCACACAACTTGCATGGAAAATGTCAGCAAAGTTTGTCGAGTAATTACTCCACGCTATAGATATGCGGTTAAAGCTATATCACAGATAATATAATACTATACTAAGCTACACAGAAGGTGTATATGAGATGCTGGAATCCCTGATCTGTTATTCCAAGCTGTCTTTTAGCAGTATTCAGGTAATAAATAAGTAAAAAACAGACGTAGCCCACATAGTACTTTGAAGGAAAGAATACATTGGCTAAGGACAAAATAAATGCGGTCTGCAACAATATTTTTCTATCTCCTTAGCGAAGTACTGAAGACCGACACAAGGTGTCTTGAGAAAATAGGAAAGTAAAGCCAGATTTTAACAGTGACGACTACCTTTCACACAGTGAAAGGTAGTCGTGTGTCGTTCACGAATGAATCCTTCAAATGTTGCTTCAGTTGGTTTCCTATTTTTGTTCAGTTACAATTCAATTAGTTCTTAGTTCAATTGTTTAATCCATAGGCCGCGAACGAGATGATTTGCTGTCACGCTCTGTTGTGGTAGCAAAGTGATTGTCTGTTTCACTCAAGCTTGGTTACGTAGTGCGTTTGTTATGTACCTACTCTGAGTATTTCAATGAACTGTTACTATAACAACTAATTCTATATCTCTATATCTGTCTATAAACTAGTGAAGGAAAACCGAACGAAAATCCAAAACATATCTGTGGAGCAACTGAACTAAACTGAACTATTGAACTAGAAGATAGATATACTTCAGTGTGGTGAAAAGACATATTTGTATCTTTTCATTTCGGTACATTATGCGCAAGACTAGTGGAAGGAAACTTCACAACATGACACAATGGCATTGTGTATTTCCACATATTTGCAGTTTTACTACATTTGTTGCAAATCCCGTAGGAATAGCTTCACAATGATTGGAAAACGTTAGGCTAGATTTGAAACTTGTGTACGGAAACTTCAATAAGGAAAACGTTATACTTTAACATTGTAGGTACAATACACATATACAATACAATAGTAAATATATTTATTAGATTACTTAGTAATTAAATTTCACAACGTTACATTTTGACAGTTTTATAACTAGAGTGGTCCTTGTCATTTAGATTTATAATGAAAGGGATGGCAATATTTCTAGAACTCTCGAGTTATAAATTAATAACTCGAAGGATTTTGCACAACAGTAGGTACTTTCCGTAGTATAATAAAGTCTAATTTGATGATACATTCATAAATAAAGTACTTAGTGAACAGTAAACCTGACAGATTTCATCTCAGTGACGTGAAACATGGACCCTATCAAAGTTCCTGCCTAAAATAATTACACTCATATCACATAGATCCTATAGTTAAGAAATAAATCTCTCTAATAATAAAATATATTTAAATATAGTTTAGGATTATGTTTATATGTAAATTGAATCTTTTTAATTTAGTGTTAACTGTTGGATATAATAAAATATATAATTATCGTGTTTTAAGCTCTTTGGACATTATGATCTTAAATTCATAATTACAATTTATTAAATTTTATCGTAGCCTACCATAATCATCATAATCGTCATCAATCGAACACGTTCCCACTGCTGAGGCACGGGCCTTCACTTATAGCGAGAACCTCTGTGGTGTGGTGGTTGAGGTGGGTTCGATTCCCGTGACAGGACAAGTATTTGTGCAACGGAAAAAAACGCAAAAACTTGTTCTGTGTCTGGGTGTTGTAGGACCATGGTCCTCGTAGGTCCTGGGTCCCTAGATAGAGTTCTTTGTCGGGGTCCGCGATCTATGTAATTTGACCGTTGGTCGTTATTATTACATTGAAAGAGTGTTGATCATTATCTGCCACGCTGGCCAAGTGCAGGTTGTCTCATCTTTAATTTTTTGATTCTTGACCAAGCCGATGCCTCGTTCCTCCCAATTTTTTCCTCCGCTGTTTTAAGAGCTAGTACAAATTCATTATAGTCGCGAATGTACCATCCATAGAACCTCATCGGACTTGGTATAAAGTCCAATTATTATTATTAGTCCAAAATCTTTTTTTATGTTAAGGAATGACATGACGAGCTTTTTATTCGCTGATATTAAGCGACACGGCTGCCCATATCAGTTGCAGTGTCACCAGGAACTAAAGTATAGAGATTGAGTTTACTGGAAATTTACTAGACTGTGAGATTAAGTCATAAAGTTTTATTTTCCCGGTAATTTCACTAGCTACATTGCCCTTTAAACCGGAATACAGTATTGCTTGTGTATACTGCTTGGCGGCAGAATAACTGACGAAACTAGACGAACTTTACAGAAAAGTCCTACCACGTAGTAAAAGGTGGATATAAATGTATAATAGACTTACAAGCTGGTCTGCGCGACAAATCTGCGAGTGCAGACGGTTTCAGGCGCGCTGATTGAACGAGGTTAGAGGAAATCGGCTTATCTTGCGCCGATGGCGAGCGGGAATAAATAATTTCATTTCGCCGTGTGCCGTCCGCGCTTCCCGGGCGTCCTCCAACCTGAAGACCTACCATTGTTATTTCGAGTGGTGTCAGATGTATGTACCCCGTATTATAAGTTTATTGAAATGTTTAACGCTGTCGAATATCGTAAAATATTTTTATTGAACCCTTATTTATGTATAGTCGCCCCTAGTAGCACTATGCTGGATTTTTAGAAAAATATTCTATTATACTCAATAGCGAGTACAATCATTAACATTGAGCAACTAGGAATACTTTATTTTCTTTTTTGACTTTGAAATCGTAGTGAAATGACTAGACTGTGAAATCAGGCGCGAAGTCTCATTTGCCCTAATTTTACTAATGTTTCGCGGCAGGATATTATCTAACAAAGCGGTGGTAAAGGCAAAGTAAAAGTCGAAAGATTTATTGCCAACAGGCTATTTTTGCACGTTTACAAGTCAAAATTATATTAGGTACTTAAAATTAAGTTATTGTACTTAGCTTATTGTCCAATATTACCTACATAGCAAGCCCATTATCTACAATATAAGAGTTTGAAAAAAAAGATGTTCTGTTAACCTACCCAGACTACGCGAACTCTTGCAAAAAATGTTCTACCACCACCACCAATATTATTTTCCTTATAGTCTTGACTAAAATCGAGCCCCAATGCAGAAACAAGAAAACTCTTTTAGTACCAAACACCAATTTTCTAAACAGTTTCTACACTAAACCAGCCATCCGTGGCAGTTACCAAAGAGGCCAAACTCCAAAATTTTAAAAAATTGGTTCGTACCACATTGGTAGTCCCCCGGCCTCCGCACTATCATGCAAAAGACAATATGCCTCCATCAATGCGAACCCCTCTATTTCGCGGAAAAAGGATGAAATTTCTCCGCGGCGGAGCGCTGGTTATCGGAGAATTGGAAGAGGATATACTATATATATATATAGGATACTCTGCGATCGATTGGTAATGTATATAAAGTTCTAAGTATGGTAAAGTAGGCTGCAATTTTAGTTTTTCTAGTAAAATTTATAACTTAAACGATTGACTACTTTTAAATCTATCTATACATATAAAATGCTTTGTCCTGAATGACTGACTGACGGATCAACGCACAGCTTAAACTGCTGATCGTAGAGTTGGTTAGAGTGGTTTTTCGATTTATCTTCGTCCGGAATAGGATATGTAATAAGTAATAAAATTCATGCTAATCAATTTTAAAAAAATTAAATCCTGAACCTGCTCATTCATTGACTGTTAGCCGGAACGAAGTCCGCCGGGTCAGCTAGTAGATAATACCTAGACAGACAGTGAACCAAGAGTAAGCATTAAACGAACATGAATCATCTAATACTGCATTAAATTCAATCGGAACCGACTTTAACAGTCTTATCCTCAAGTGCTTTACTTAGAATCGCTAACTTTTAATTATTATTTGTCTAAAGGTAACATTTATAAGTATAGAGGTAATTTAACTTATTAAATGGGCCTATGATTCTTAACATAAATAAACAGTTTTTAACAAATAAATAAAATTAAAAATGATCCTGGATCCTAACTAGGATGCCCTGATGTTTTTTAAACAGCTAGCTTGGATGTACTACGGCGAATTATACAATCCGACTGTGAATTATTTATATTGATATAACATGTATTGTACTTTAGTCATATTGTATTATGTTTTAGGCAAGTCAATGTTTTTTTATTCTTTTCTATTCCATTCCATTATATTCTATTATATAACCACACAATAATACAGACAGTACTGAAAGCTATCATTGAAGCCCTTCTTTCTCGTGGGCGTCTGATGGTAACCGATAACGGGCCAAGCCTCGCGAGATTTCTTGACACTTGTTCAATAAAAGGCCTTTCTTATTATATCTGTGTGGCGTCACCCATTACCATTCTAATCACTATCATTATCATTACTAATCTACGCTACGACACTGTTTATAATCTTATCTTGCAAATTATTACAATCGAGCCGCTTGCTTACCGGTAATGAATATTATAGATACTTAACAATGATAATGATTCTGTTGACTCGATATCGCATTTTATTTCAGTTTTCGTCAAACAATACGATTAGTTAAACAAACAACTAATAAAAGCGAAAGTGCGTGTGTTAATTTTGGGATTAGTAAAAATAGTGATAATTTTATTGAAACAAAAATTGATCTTGAAAAAATGCATCGATTTATAATCTGTATAGTCTTTAGCATATTGATTTCATGTAAGTACCAAAAATTACAGAGATAAACAAAACTCAAATTGTTTTGAATAGAAAGAATTGCAATGGATCATATAAAATCTTGATATTATACCTTTTGGTTTATTTAAAGCACCTACCTATTGCAAAATATTAAACACTTTCTTTTCTTTATAATCAATGAATATAACGTAATCTAACATTACGTATAGGTATACGCATGTCTTAGTATATATCTGATATACATAGCCTACATAATACTAACTCTATTTGGTCGTAGCTAGTCTTTCATCTTTCTTTCTTTCATTTTAATCAATGCATAATGTAATCTAAGAATACGTAAAGGTTCACGTACGTATATGTTAGTATATATGTGATATACGTAGTACTATAACACTAACTCTATTTCGTCGCAGCAAGATTCACAGTAATTTTGTACCTCGACATCTATTTTGTTTTTTTTTTAAATTAAAACTTCGTTACGCACGCTTGACTTAGGGAGTAAGCTAGGGAATGCGAGACGAACGAAAGTTGAAGTTGTTTCACGTAGATCTCCATTGTCAACATAACAAAGTTAAAAATTTGTATTATTATGTTGGTCTGACCGGTACAATGACAATTTACAATTGTCAAGATGACGACATTATCATTAAACAAAGTTATACTGGCCGATAGATAGAGCTAAAATAATGAAGTTTTCTTCAGTTGTCTGGTCTAAAGCACACTCGTATTTTTAAAGATGCGTTCGTCGAAGCTCAGTCGAGTACCGCCGCAGCACGCTGCTTTCAGTTTACGTGGCTGGGCCCACGGTTCAACAATGAGAGCGTGTTCATGAACGCCACTTGTCAGGATGCTACCCGGCTCGCGAGTGGCGTGCCTTGCTTCCAACCGCTTGTTGTTTCTTGTAAGTATAATTTGGAAAAAAACCTTAAGCAAAAAATATAAAGAAAATGATGCCTACTTTGTTGCTTCCAAATGGTGCGCTTCACATAACACGCACACACATAACATAACACGTTTAGACGCATAACACACAATTTAATAATTATAATATTGTCAAGATACAAAACTTACCTTTATAATATCAGTAGTTCCATCGAGTAGTACCGTTGATGGTACAAATGACACAACTTTGTTTCATTACTACCATCAATGGTACTACTGGCACTAATTATTAAGGATCAGCAGCTCTGTGTTTTGTGGACTAGAAAATTGCGGTAGCGCAGAACTTTTTTAGCGATATTAATAATAATTATAACGCCCAACGATCACATACATAGATCCTGGACACTAACTAGGTCTCCCTGTATCTAGAAACCGAGGAACTACGAGGAACATGGTCCCACAACACCCAGACTCAGAACAAGTATTTGCGCCTTTGGAACGAAGTTCCTTATTGCGCGTTGCGAAAGGGGCTAGACGGAAAAAATTAAAACCAAAAGTTGTAACGACACTTTTTGCTATAGAAAGCAAGCCAGTCTATTTCGCATTGAACAGTGTGGTGTCGCGACGATTATTTTTGTTGAGTGTACACAGGTTTTTTTGTACATAACAAGTACGCATTATAACCTCTCTTTACTATTGTGCTAACCAAGTCATACGCGTTATAATCTCTCCATTATAAGGTTTTTAACCTTTTTTTTATATTTCAGATGACGGTACTTGGCCTGACTTAGAATATATTTGGAGGCACCACTCCGCGGATGCTTCCTGTATCTTAGCCAGCAACGATATTTGTGCCACTTACACCTACTACTTCGATGGTCATGGTAATATTTTCTACCATTCTCTATTTATTTTTAATGTATAATAAATAAAGTAGGTTTTGCATTCGATCTTACGATGGTGAAGGAAAAAATCTTGAGGAAATCTTCATCAGTGAAGGAATGACAAGAAAGAAAGAAGTTATGAATTCTGTTAGGCTTTGTCCTGAGTCTGTATAACTTACTGACTAACGTAGGGACTCAGCTCCAGCCGCTGGAGATGAGTACCTATCGAAAGAGAGCGTCTTCCTTGTATAGCTTAGGGTGTATGAAAGGTTATTGTGAAATTTCTCAAACTTCGACCCCAAGGGGTGTCAAATAGGGTGTTAAAGAGTGCATAAAAACACAAGTGAAACCATGGGATGTCTCTAGCTGTACCTATACTTTCTAGGGTCATACTAATTCAGATAAGTATTCAATTCTAACGCAGAAATCAATTTAAAAAATGCAAAAAAAATAGGGGAAAAGATGAATAGACGGAACGACGAAGCGAGGCTACCTCCCCTCGCCGTCCCATCCAATTATCCTTTTAAACTATATTTTCCTCTCTCCTTGTCTTCTCTTCCTTAAAATTCGACAGGGTTAGGGTATAAAAATAATTAGCCGATGCGGAAATGGGGCGGGTCAACTAATTAATTAGTGCGATGTCAGGGCGAGTCAGCTAGTTCAAAACTAATATTATGCTCTAATTTTTCAGTTGAAAACTCCACGTACATGTGCACCCGCGCAGTAAATGCAGCCGGTCAAGCTATCACTAGTGGATGCTACACGCAGAGGAACGGCAGCTATGCCACGAGAGCCTGTTTCTGCCGATCTATACCGGGCGGGCTGCCGTGCAATAATGCAGTTTCTACGGCTGTATCTATGGCAGCTATTGTGATCAGCATCGCAATAATGCTGAACAAGGAGTTAGCTAATTTATGGTAGAATGGTAGAATTAACTTAACATCAACATCTAAACAACTTACGATGTATGATTTTGAAATTCAATACTTTGCTGATTATAATTTTATTTTAACATTATTTACAATTATTATTCCTATCTGCAACTTATTGGTTTTCCAGTGAACTTTCAATTCCTGCAAGAAAAATTATCCTACTTGTTCTGGATCTAAAGTACTTGTATATCTATAAGTACATATAACGTTTTATCAAAATTGTTAAGTTGTATCAGCGCGGTAACAAACCTACCTAATCCAGACAAATTGGATTAGTATTGTACCATGCATGTACCTACATAAAAAATCTTGCATATATTTTTCTACACACTACACCTAAACTCAAAATGCCTAACTCTAAACATTATCAGCTAAATGGTGCTACTACCTACATAACCCACCACGCTATCGTGTCATCGGTAGCCCATCATGAAGTTGTGATAAAGGAGCTTAAGTGTAGAAGCATGTAATTATGGTTCCTTTTGGTTCTGGTAGCCGTAGTGTTTTCGAACGAACACTTTATTTTATAACATAGGTTAAATAGAATAACAACGCATACGTTTACTTCGTGCGTGTGCGCAGGGCAAAGAGTGTGGGTTTGTATGGGGTTTTTATTGTAATGGTGATGGTACCATCATTACCTACTTTCAGAAACGTTTATGATGGCTGGTAAATTGTGGTACCAAAATATATTCTTTTGAAGAACAAATTATAAATTTTTAAACAATAAAACTAAAATAACATCAAAATTAAAATTATGTTGAAAAGAACTGTAAAAACCTTATTTTGTATTATTTGTGACTTTGCTATTGCAGTGATTTTGAATGTTATAGATCATAAAACCGTAGTGACAGAATGAACCGAAAATATACTTTCATCGGTAAGTAGCCTTGCTTTATTTACATTTACAGTAAAGAAAACGTATTATTATTACATTCTAACTTATGTCCTGTCATTATTAATAATTTCGTGAAACTTGTCTATACCTATTCTCTGTTTACGAGACCTACCTACCCTTTGCATTAGAGTTAAAGAATATTACTCTGTGGCATAAAAGACTGTCAATTTTGTCATTGACAGATAGATTAATGTTTATACGTGTCCTCAACTGTCATCCGGCCACAGCAACGTCATCGTCAAACAAACGTAAAAACTGAGATTTTTTGCAGATTTCTCATGCCACCTCTGCAATATTTTTTTTAAGTTAAACTAAATAAATAATCCCTTAAAATGTATTCCATGCTAACGCGGGGAAATGCGATACTGACCTATACACTAAGCGTGCTAGCATGTCTCACATTTTTGTGTTTTTTATCAACTTTGACTGTCGACTACAGAACCGCCGCACAGATGAACACAGTGAAAGTAGTGGTGTAAGTAAATTACAAAACGTGTTATCATTGTATGGATTGAGTGATATGAGTTTGATACTCAATTACATTTGTTTCAGTAAAAACGTGCCAGACTACGGAGCGTCAAGAGAGAGGAATGATCTCGGTTTCCTTACTTTCGACCTGAAGACTGACCTCTCACACTTATTCAACTGGAATGTGAAACAACTATTCCTGTACCTCACAGCAGAGTATATAACGCCGAATAATGAACTTAACCAAGTAGTCCTATGGGATAAGATAATCCTGCGTGGTGAAAACGCACTCTTAGATTTTAAGAACATGAACACAAAGTACTACTTCTGGGATGATGGCAATGGTTTGAAGTAAGTAAAATGAACCCCATTTAAAGCTTTTTTGGCCCTATAAATATACACACCATTGAAATGTGAGAACACAATTTATAAAATTCGTAAACCAACCTTAAAAAAATTATTTGCTCTACAAGTGTACTTGTAGAGCAAATAATAACAAACTCATTTGAATAACAGTCAAAAGCTCGACTGGCATCATTTGTCTAGCATTCTCTGAATTAATATTTCACCACAACTTAGTAATTATTGTTTTTTCCAGGGCCCACAGCAATGTGACACTAACTCTGTCATGGAATATCATTCCCAATGCTGGACTCCTGCCGAACATCCAAGCTATTGGACAGCACTCCTTCAAGTTCCCAACTGACTACACCCAGACTCGAGTATGATCCGAGGATGGTGGTCCATGAGTGATATTCATTGTTGTGTAGACACTGACACTTGCGTTACCGTTACATTCATAAATATATCAATTTATTGAAATGTGTGTTTAATTCACGGATTTACTTAACAAGTGTAACCATCATGTGTCTCAAAACTTTGATGTGTACTTGTGAATCAATTCTATCTATAAATATTTATTATAAGAGTTTTTTGTTGGATTAAATAAAAAAATACATGTTTTAGGATAGTTTGTAATAAGTATATTTATCATTACATTATAAACATACAATAATTGTCTGTTCTACAGTGATTTTCTAAGCTGAAAGTTAACTTCTAATATTTGTTCCGGTTATGTGTACATTTCAACAAAATTGTAAATCATTACATACTTCAATATTCATGTGATAATCAACTCATCTCTTTTTATTATTACATCAAATGCAAGTAAACATTTCAGGAAAATAGTAAATCTAGGTCTAATTTAACTTATTTATAAGAAAATACATGACATCAATTTTAAAGAAGCCAATTTTAAATGTATTCTCGTAAAATAATTAGGTACACTTTGTAGATGTTAAAATATTGGAACCCCACATGACCATGATGCATGAAGAGTATAGATACACCTCTAGATAACATTACTATGATTTTAACAATTTAATTGATTAACAAACTGTAAAAATAGTTGATTGTGAACAAAGGTCTGATGAAACTATAGTCTAGATTTAACAATCTGATTAACATGTATCTATTAACCATTTGGTATCTAATAAACTAATCAATAAAAACATTCTGTAATTTTAACTCTGCATAATAATTTGTGCTGGTGCTTCTTTACAAATGGTAATTACAAGAATTTATAAAAATACTAACTACATAATTTTATCTAAATAAAATCTTACACTGGTCTAATCAATATAACTAAAACTAAAGATCATCTGGTTGAAAGCCCTGAATAATGCAAGTGTTAGAATGTAGGTCATCTGAAACCATTCAATTAGGTAAATATGCACCTATGCGGCCAAGTTGTTCTTGAGTACCATCATTGCCAATAAGCCACACTCGCAGAATGCTAAAGCTTTTACTAAAATATCTGAAAATGGTTGGTTTTTCATTTTCTACACCATAAATTGATTATACCTTAGCTATTTTGTCACAAAATAAGACAAATGCACAAATTAGAACTGCTATAATAATACTACAAGTAATTCGGGGCTTTGGCATATGAAAAATAAACTATTAAATGTCGCATAAATACAGAAATCTCTGATCTGGATCACGCTGAGGTATTTTTCTACATAATCATTATAGAATGATTAAAATAATTCAATTTTAATATTTCTCATCATTATTAAAACATTAAGGCATAATAATTCCAAGGAAAAGGAATTTTTATGTTTTCTATTTAATACTAATTCATAATTAATTATAATTAGTGTTGTAGATATGATTCTGAAGGAGCATAGTTTATAGACAACATACGGGCATACACCATCACATACATTGTTTATAGCATATAAAATTTTAGTTTGTACTTAACAATGATGTGGGGGATTTTAAGTGCAGGAATTAGCTAAATAGTTCCAAGGACTAATCAGGGACCTTATATTTTAATACAAACTTATCTAGTAATCTCTGCTTTTCTGAAGTATGCCCTTATGTTGTTACTATATTGGATTTTTCTTCAATTATGATTTGGTTAAAGTTTGAAATTAGATAAACACCCTTTAATTTCATAGTACCTATGCACCTTCAAAATCAATCTTCCAATGAATTCATTAACTTTGTATTGTATGTATTGCTTGATTATTTGTATGCCCCAGGCATCATTTAAGATAAATCATTTACCATTTTCACTACAGTGGCACTACGATTTAATCATTCTACTATTACTAACATTCAAAGCTGACTCAGCTAAATCGCATGAAAAAATATTGCATATTCAAGTTTTTTTATCGATATACATACCACTAGTCACTCCACACGAACAATATTCATAACAGATGACGCGTATTTTTCTAAATATATAGTGATTTCATTATCTACATTTCAACAATGTGAGTTAAAAATATTATGCTATTAGAATGAAAATACAGTACCTGGCTGATCTGACTAGCCGTTAGTGTGATCTGGGGAAAAGGAGGGCATACATAACTTTACCTATTTATTCATTTTTTATGAAGGCTAGCATCATCAATTTCATAAAAAAGTTTTTCAAACTGTTTGTTCCCGTTTATGTATTGCAGTCAAATGTGGATCCTATTTGCTGCTTCAAAATATAGTTTAGTCAAAGCCCCCAGATATTACTGCACTTACCAAAATTAAAAACTATGCTAAGCAAAATTCGAGCAATCTAAGATCGAGCTAACAATGTTTTTTCTAAATTTCATGTGTGGTAAGGGTCAAGTTGGTATTATAATGATTAGTAGATTTGGAATTATAAAGCCAAAAAAATAAAAGGACCTATACAGAAATCGGTAAAATTAACAAATGATGAGGCTTGGAAACCTGATATTCAAAATATTGATTTTAAAGAAAAATAACTTACCGGGGTAGATTCAATTCAAAGGCAATAGTTAACTAACCCACATCATACTTCAAACAGAAAAGAGTCGACTTATAAGAATGCTACAAAATGGTTAAAAACGAGATGATGGTAAATGTTAGTCATTCATGAATCTGAAACTTACAGCAAAACAGTAAAGATCACAGTTTTAGCCATACAAGTGATTTGGCTTCACAAAATGGCATCATATTAATGAAGCTGACCCTCTAACACGCGACATTCATTACACATTAAAGTTACGTTATGGATTCTAATCAGAAATGCCTAGTATATTCACTCCTTTATAGATTTAACATCAAATAGAACCAAAAGAAAAAAGGTTATAGATTCGCTGTATTTTGTTTGCAGCCCACACTTTAGCTAACACAACGTGAAGTATGAAAGATACATCATGTCAAAAGACCTAAGATCCAAAACCAGCAAGTAACAATAAAGTACAAGGTGTATACTGGACCGGTGACTTTCAATGGAACGTCACACCCTTCCGCCATATCTGATGTTGGTACAAATACGGTAAAAATTACAACAAAGGGACAAGGGGCATCTTATGAAAACACGTTTAATACTAATACAGGTGAATTGCACAAGGCACAAGTTAGTACATTATTTGTCTTCAATCTGTAATCTTACAGTGTTGGTGATATTAATATGGTACGGTTTTTGTGTAAATTTTACTAGTAGATATATAGAACTGGCCACTGCAATCTCAATGAAAGCACTATATTCTGCAGATCTACACTTCACAAGAAATAGGGCCATATTCACAAAAAGTTATAAACATAATTTAAACTGCAATTCTTCTTTCTACAATTTTCAAACTCAAGTGTTCTTAAACTTCACATCTAAAACCACACAATATGGTGTAACCACAAAAGATTTAAACAAGCCTTAGACAAATGTTAAACTACCTTTTTGTATTGTTAAACACCCGTTTGACGTCTGTCTAAGCCTTATTTATGTATTAGCCGTAACACGGTATATTTAATTTAAATGAAGGTTTTAAGACGTTTTAACTTTCTACGAATAGTTATGGTCCAGCTATGAGCTCCTGCAAAGTATAGACAAGATAATTATACTTGTCCAAACCAAAGGTGCAAGGTTCTGAATGAACATTTTGTTTTGGTAATTTTCATTCAAAACATTCCATCTCAAGCTTGTAATAATTATAATTAGCAATGGACATGGAGTCATACTCTTCATAACTCACTCGATAAACTATTTTTATCTCATACTGCTCTGGTTACCGAGAAGTTGACAGATAATTTTTAAACTTACATCAGGTTATTGAGCGTTTACGGATAAAGGAGTTAAATTAGAACATAAAGAAGTTTTCAATAAAGATCACAGCTACACAAGAGTACAGACATGGACAAATATTGCAATCCACCTTGTTGTTCAGGCGTGCCGATAGAGGGCGCCGTTCCGGCCAGATGGGGCGCCAGGTCCGTGTGAGCTCACGGGCGGCATGGCTTCGCCGCGGGCCGTCACGCGCCCGACAACGGAGGCCCATCCGTCTGCACGTCCTTGTCTTCTGTGGGCGGCGCGCAAGGCCGGTCCGATCCGTACCTCCGCGACAGATCGAGCATTTCTCTCAAGCCCTGGAAATATTTCATGATATAGCTCGCGCTAAAACTTTATCAGCCTTATTAATAAACGGGTATTAGTCTCGGATTAGTTACTTCAGCTTTTGTCCTTTTTTTGCTACTAGAATATTTAGTAGTGTTCAATGTTGCTTTATGGCAATATCTTGCTAAATGCTATTTGCTTTATTTAAAAAGCATGCTATTTTACGTGCTATTTTTATAGCATGCTTTTTTTTATAAGCATATAATATTTTGTTACGCCAAAACGGGTGGGCGCGAAAAAAGCATGCGAGGTGACTGTTAACTCGCAGCTCCTACCTTATCGATGGACTCGTCGGGCCCACAGCATGCTTTTTATTAATATTAAGTACATCGCGTTTATGAATTTATGACGATAAAATGGAGCAGTAAAAAAGAACAATGAACTTTATATGATACTTTCCAGGCTTAGGACTGTCTATAATTGATTAAGTGTTATTATTAAATAAAGTATGTTAGTATGTAAAGCAATTATAGGCGTATTTAAAAGTTTATTGAAGTATCATGTATGTACAAACAATCAACTATGTACATATTATTTTTTTAAACATTTTTATACACTATTTACATTATATATACACTTTTGTACACATAATTTACATTTAGAAACGTTATCTGTGCTACTTTTGCACTAGACAATCGTGTTCTTCGATCACTGATGAGATACCCCGACTTAGAAAATATTCGTTCACAAGTATTATTGGGTACGTGAGCCGCCTGAGATCGCAAATTCGCACGCGGTGCGTTATACGATGACGCATGCGACCGATAGCAATCGCTAGCATGCAACGACTGGCCGCCGCGCGCCGCCCCGTAGTGCTACTTGCTTTGTGGTGCTAAGAATATTTAGCTGGATCGAAAGAAACAAAAGATGGTGTAACTAGTCTAAAGCTAGTTCGTGTTTGTTAATAAGGCTGTATGAGCTCTCGGAAGTTAGGCCCTTTTACCAAACTGCGCATGGTACAGTTGAGTGTATTGTAAAAGCGGCCATACAATAACTATAATATGCGTACTGCGCAGCCATCCGCGCTAACTTCCGAGAGCTCATAAAGTTTTGCGCGAGCTATAGTTATTAGTTAAGGCACACGCGTGGACTACTAATAATAATTTTTACTGAACTACTAATAATAAATAGTCATTAATAAGAATGATTATTATTAATATTAGTCATTAATATTGTAATTATTTGTAAACTACTAATACCACACCACATACACTACAACTACATATTACAATACAAAAGCCGCCTGCTTCATATTGGATGACTAAGATAGCGTAAGGAATTAAGGATCCTTTCAAAGACTTTTTTACTAATATAAGTTTTAAAGCACTAGAGACCACCAGCTCCATCAATTTCATTAATAGGAAGCCTTGCGGTTACTCCTGTGGGGGACAGTTGCAGTATTTGTTTTCCCGCGGAAACATAAAATTTCCGGGACAACAGTCATAATGATGGTTCCTACAAATTCCCTTATATGCATAAAAGTATGCAACAGTGGAATCACTACTCAGTGTTTTCTAATGTTTTAACTTTCCATGTTTCAAACTTGATAGAAACATAGCACAAAATAACAATTCTTCCGCTACACAATGTTTATTATGGTTTGTACAACGATATCAGTGGCAAAGCCAACAATTAAACAGACAACATTTCACTTTTATATAACTAGGTAGGTCAGGCTCAACTCTTACCTAAATCAATGAATACCTAAAATTTGCCAAATAATATTCTTTAAATTATATACAAATATATCCCAAATATAGTCTTGTGACTAAGAGGCATCCTGGGATTTCACCCACAACATACCCATTTTCCCGCGGAACTCTCAATTTTCCAGGATAAAAAGTACTCTATGTTGATCCTGGTAATATAAGCGATCCATGTGCAAAACTTCATCCAAATTAGCGGTATTGGCATGAAAGCCAAACAAACAAACAAATTTTCACTTTATACATACTTTAAGTAGAAAATAATTCAAAAAATTAGAATGCTTCAATGAATAATTACCTTGTTTTCTGTAATGAGCCTTTGGTAAAGTTCTTTCTCTTTCCTTGCATCTCCATTCTCATCTAAATTAACAGCTTTGTACATGATGCTGGTCATTTCATTGATTCTCTCTGCTTGTTGTCTAATCAACTGTAATATTAAAGAATGAGTTTTATGTTACTTTTTCTGACCAGCATACAAAGTAGCATGACATCATTCTATCCAATTTTGGGAACTTATCTATTATTCCTCACCGCTAATGTGTTTTACTGCCATTTCATTCACAAGGTTAGTGCATGGTTAGCATTTGCTAATGTTTATTTTATAATGGCATTTTCTACCATCTCAAATTCTGAATTATGGTTCTGAAGTGGCATTCTAAGCAAAAATCTCAATATTTATGATTAATGCATATTGCACATAATGCAAAAGCCAACTTGATTTTACAGGCAAAATAATACGGAACAAAAATGAACCATGATTACAAAGTTATTTTTATAATAGGAAAGTAATTTCGAGGTTTTAGTGAAAAATATCATAACAATGTATGTGCCTGAAAATAACAATGTACATGTATATACAATGTACATGCATCTTAAAAATCAATTTTATTAATCAAACAAACTAATTTAGTCTTTAGCAATATTTTGAATCTTAATTATAAAATTATATTAAATTTTGGAAGTTTGTATAGCTCAGATTCAAATAAATCATAAAAGGATGAATTCATACATTAGATTGACTTGAATATGACATGAAAAAAAAACACAAAAAGGTAAAAAGAGTTACAAAGTAATAACAATAATTATGATATTTACAATGGCCCTTAACTAAAACATTACATCACATTCTAAGTAGGAAGACATCCACGAACATAGGCCTCCCCAAAAAAGGCCACATACGAGGGGGTTAGCCATAATCAACACACTAGGCAAGCGTCTTGGTAGTTGCAGAAGATTTTAATGTAGCGACAAGAGTACTTGCCCATTCTGTGGTCCTTTTCCCAGACCAGGATCATATGGTTAACCAAACTAACCAAAGCCTGTATCTTATGTACCCAATAACAGTTAACAGTACATGCTTGTAAGTTAAATACATTCCACATAAGCAAATTTATTACTGTATTTAAGAAAGAAAACAATTTCCTAGCATTATATAAGCTATCAGTGCCCAGAATTCATTCCTAATAGGTTTTGGCCCTTGATTTAAGACAAAGCCAAATAAAAAAACATCTATCAATAAACTCACCTCTTGTTGTTTCTCGTTAACTGCAGCAGTGAAATCTATTCTTGACTCCCATACCCTCTTCTCTGTATGGAGTCTATACTTTGACATAATAAGTTCCAAAGCTCGTCTATGGTCTTCCAAGGCTGCTCTTAACTCACCATTTTCTTTTTGGACATCACGCATTAGCCGAGATTCTCTCTCTATACTAGCAATGAGAGCACCTCTGGGTCTTTCTCGAGATGCTTCATTTAAAGTGTCCACCTCTTCTTTGTACTGAAATATTTTATAGATTTTATCATTTAAGTTGTTAAATACAATTAAAAGTTAATTTAGGATGAACTAGTTGAAAAATTAAAAGCACATTTGTGATAGTAAAGTGACCCTTTTACAGTTTTGGATCATCACCTATCCCATTCTTGCAACACAGAAATAATGTGAAGCTTCCTCGTAGTGTATGACATGCCAATAAGTTGTGTTAGAGCTAGTACCATAGCAGCTTATGAAGCAAAAATATTGGTTTTACAAAACTGCCTAAGGTGTTTTAGTGATAAAATTTATTTATACATTAAAAATAAATCAATCAGATAACTTATAGGGTATATTTTAAAGACAAATCTGACCTATTTATGTAGAGGCACAAGAATAATAGTGTTATGCATAGATATGTTATGCATTTACAAATATAAATCTTAGATTATATGTAAAACTCCATGTAATAACACTTATTTGATGCAAAAAACAAACTGAGCTTACATTATTTACAACTTAAGCTTTGTTATTTCACTCAATTTGTTCAAACGATACACGCCTTTCGGCTGTTTACACATATAGTTATGTCCCACTCAAGGTCACAGCTTCACAATGGGACTCTACAATAATTGAATAATGTTATTAAAAGTAGCATCAAAATTTTATATCTGACCCAGTGCCTACGTGGAAAGCTTGTTAAAGTGAATGTAACTTTAGTAAACAAAATTTAAAGAGGCCAACAAATGCTCTAAAACCTAAGATTATTTCTTCATCAAAAAATTACCTGTTTCATTGTATGTATTTGCCTGTAAGCTGTCTGAGTTTCAGTCAACAAGGCATCAGCTTCGGTTTCCCGCTCCTTGAGACGACTTGCGAGTTTTTTAGCGTCCAGAATTATTTGCTGTATGGTCAGTGACATCTGAAAAAGCTAACAATTTAGAAAACCTACAACTGGATTCGTTTCGACAACAAACGTTTATGGTAAACTTCACAAACCCTGATATCCACACAGAATAGTAACACGAATTTCGTATCATCTAAGTAAATGTATAAAAACGATAGAAATTAATACACTAATTTTTAGGTGAAATCAAACGACGCACATCAGCTGTTTCGTGATTTAGGTAGGCAGCCATTAGCTTTCATTTTATTTGAAGTGAGCGAGTGAGACAACACCATCGATATAAATACAAAAACCAATTTAAAACGTCTCTATTTAAAAATATGACAACGACTCGTTAACTGTAAGCACATTGGCAAGAAAGAGGCAGGCTAATCTGAGGTCGACTTTTCAATTTTACGGTGTTTTAACACAATACATGACCTTGATAACCACAGACTGTGCTAAACCGCAAGCGTGAGAAATGTCATTAATACGGATAGAGAGAAAATGAAAAGAGAGGAGTTTTTTCAATAAATATTAATTTTATACACCGCTAACCTTAATTTATGTGTGACTATTTAAAAAAAGTGCTATTTACAACTGTGTGCTACCGTGCTTTGGAGTCCTGTATCATTTCGTATTTAAGAAGAATTTCCCCGAGGTTGCGCCGAATGATTTTAATCTTATCTAAAAGAATGCTAAAATATTGTGTTCTAGGCTGTAAGAGCCACAGGGTACGAATGTAAGAAAATAATATAAGCGTAAGTTTTGATTTCTTAGAGTATATGTTATGTGTGCATGAGTGAGTATTTATTATTGAAAAACCTTGTCATAATTAATGTATGGATTATTTTTGGATTTGCTAGATTTTGGAAGAATTCAATAAAATATAAAGGAAACGTAATCAATCAAAAATCGTCATCTTTCAGTAAACGTGTAAAACTTCTCTATTGATTTCTCTCTGTGATGAAATTGTTGTTCCTCCTAGTAGTCTGTGGTATACAGCGTGGGTCGCTTTTATTATGTGCAAAAATCACAACTTGCATTAGTCGCAATTGGACTGGCGTCTGTTTTTCTTGTACTGGATACGAAATCATTGGCAACAACATGCCCTCGTGTTCATTCTTTAAGTGTAAAAATAGCTCTAGAACAAAAAACAAAGTCCATGGCATCACTTTTCACTCGTAAGTTACCTATTTAAATATTTACTTCCCTTCATAAAATTATTATTTTAGTAGTAAAATCTTAGTTGAACATGTACCTTCATTCGTTATTCGTAGATTTATTTACTGTATTGTACAGCCACGAATGCGCGACCAATAAAGCGAGTGTGCTTTAGATCACACGACTGAAGTAAAACTTCTTTAGTTTAGCTCCATCTATCGGCCGGTATAACTTTGTTTTTGCTTTGTTTAATGTTATTGCCGCCATCTTGATAATAATTGTAAATTGTCATTTTACCGGACATACCAACATATTAAAGCATTTTTTTACTTTGTTATGTTGTCAATGCAGATTTACGTTAACCAACAACTTTCAGCTTCCGTTTGCTTCGCCAGCTTACTCTCCAAGTCAAGCGTGCGTTAAGAAGTTTTACTTAAATAATTCACGGCCATTGATGTATTAATTGCGTAGACAGAGAAGAGAACATACTCTATGATGAATTGTGTTGCACAACCCAGCATTTCGATGCCATGTACATAGATTCCTGGCTGTACTTACCGAGCGTGCATTAATTGCCTATACTAATTTTGCACAGGCAGTATTGTACGGGCTGTAGAATGTGCAATACTTTGGCCGTGCATACATGCCTCCTTATTCATCAATCGCCAGGTACAAAAAGGAAGAGAAATTGTAAACCTCGAGCCAACTCCTCAAGAATCGAGGATGTAACCTTCTTGCTCGAAGTCTCAAGCATGCTCTGCATACCTGACAAAAGAGTTTTGGTGGGAAAGCGAAAAAGATTGCGTCACCGCATTGTATTATTTTCCTAACCTTGTGTTATTTTCAGTGTTAGTGCATAAAATTGGTGGCATTCTATTCGTTAATTGCTGGATTACAGGCGTGAGTGTGGGAAAATGGTATAATGATGGTGAAACGTTTCTTTTCGTGTTGTTTCCAAAACAACATAGAAGCTTCAAGTAAAGTTGCCACCACTTTACTAGGAGTATGAATTTGACTAGACTATGACTTGACTTGATGACTTCGACTATGACTTGACACATATTTGCGTGAAATATCATTAACTTGATAAAGTATCAATTATTTGACTCTGGCTAAATACACAAAAGTGTGGAGCCAAAACAAAAAAAAAACCTGACAAAGGCCCGTATTTCAGAGCTCCACTCAAATGTCAAAATCAAAATCTCTGTCACGATCACAGACCAAGTAGAGGATACTATGTCACAATTGGAGTTTTGGCGGGAATGCGAAAAAGATTGCGTCACCGCATTGTATTATTTTCTAAAACTTGTGTTATTTTCAGTGTTAGTGCATAAAATTGGTGGCATTCTATTCGTTAAGTGCTGGATCACAGGCGTGAGTGTGGGAAAATGGTATAATTATGGTGAAACTTTTCTTTTCGTGTTGTTTCCAAAACTCCATAGAATCTTCAAGTAAAGTTGCCACCAGTTTACTAGGAGTATGACTTTGACTTGACTATGACTTGACTTGATGACTTCGACTGTGACTTGATACATATTTGCGTGAAATATCATTAACTTGATTATTATTTACTTGACACTGGCTAAATACACAATAGTGTGAAGCCAAAAAAAAAATGTCACAATCACTTAAATATTAACACTTAACTTATCATTATATTTATATTTACTCACGTTGTATATCCATTTATATTGAAGTAAAGTTTTACTTCAATATATTTTTCTTTACGCACGCTTGACTTGGGGAAGCTGGTGAATGCGTGACGCTCTCGTCACGGAAATTGATCAGGCGAAGCGAACGGAACTTGAGAGGGAGATAGTGAAGATAGAAAGAGAGTGAGTTAAGTTTCGCATAGAAGTTTTACTTCAGTCGTGTGGTCTAAAGCACGCTTTTTTTTTTTGTTGTTTAGTTATCGTTTCAGTTTTGTTTTTGTTGGTTTGTTATAATATGATGTTACTACACCACAAACTTTACTTTTACTTTATTTTTTTTATTACTGACTTGTTTAAATTCAGGACATGTTTAATTCTTAATAACGTTGTATTAATTAATGATTGATATGCTATTGTAATTTATTAAATATTGTTGCAGTGCAAGCCTGACATGTAAATAGTTTTACCAATAAAAAAAAATATTTTTATGATTTAACTAATATTTGATGTTTATAGGTTTCCTCAAGATGAACCACAGAGACATCAGTGGATATTAATTGTTAGAAAACAGAGAAATGAACATGACTGGATACCTACCAACCACAGTCGTATATGTTCAATACACTTTATATCGGAACATATTTATATGACTAATAAAGGATATAAAAAAATTAGTAAAAATGCTATACCATACTTTCGGGTAGGTAACTTTATTTATTTATATATTAAAGGTCGGTAGAGACCAAGAGCATTAGCCAGTTTAAAAAACACTTCGTCCTCCGATTCCTGGTCGCCACTCTAGAACCTTTCTTATTCTTACCCATCGGTAAGAATAAGAAAGGTTCTAGAGTCGAAGTAGATAGAATAGTCGAATCGAGCGGGGTGTGCCTGCCCACTACCACTTCAAGAGCTATGTCGGTAACTTAATTATGCTTAATTATAATTATCTTACTTGCTACAAATGACATTATAACCAGGGTTCGAAAAGACAATTATCATGATAATTATCTTGTTAAGATGGATAATTATCGATTCATACTAACAAAATTTTTTGTTGTGAAACTGTATTCAAATGTGTCCGAAAGCACCAAGTGTCAACGTGCCGCGCCCGCGCCGCCATGGGGATTCCACCTATTCAGTCCGGATTTATGCAAAGTTGAGTGAATACGAGTTCTTGTTTATTGCGTTGAATTTGAAAAATACCTCGTGAGAAAAATCCAATATGGTCATACTTTATTTGCACGAAGACAAAAATAGGGGGATAATTATCAAGAAGCGTAATTGTCTTGAAAATTTCCCTGATTAAAATCAACAAAGCAGGTACCTATAGAGTTAAATCAACATTCCTTTCGCTATGGTGTGGCATAATGCAAACATAGGCGAAGTGCGAACCCAATTCCAATCTAGTAGCTAGTTACAATAAAACACAAAAGTTGAAAGTAAAAATATCAGATTTAGTAGCTCACAAGGATTTATTCCTACAAACCTTACCTAGAGTATCAACAAGAACTCTATATATGTATCATGATTAGTATATTATTATACTGGGATGGCTGGTTGTAGCACAGTAATTGATTCTTTTTAAAATAATAATTTTAATATTTAAAAAGTATGTGCTTAATATTTTTACCTATCTGTTTAAATTTGTGGTAACTCGCGTCGCGTGCGTAGAAACAGTTACCTACGAGCTACGCCACAGCTGCAGCGGTAGTTTAGGAGTAAAGCGCGTGCGCGAGGTTGCGCACAACTATGGAACGTGCTAAGACAGAAAGTGTAGACACACTGTGTCCACACTTTCTGCCTTAGTGTTTCTACTTTCTTGATTATTTTTTTAGGGGCTACATGTATTAATAATAAATCTGTGTGTGTGTATGCCGTTTGGTTCTGGTAAGATTAGAACCACCCCATCGTTTCTCGGGGGTGCCGTAAAAGCCGGCTAAGGGAATATATCCATGTACTAGATAGAAGAGAGATAGAGAAGACCGTCATCGTAATCGTAAACACGTACATTCGTGATCTCCGCAAAAAAAAACAAGAAAACAGTGAAAATAGTGACTCAAATACATATCTGGATAAAAATTGTTGTAAATTAAATTGCAAGAAGCCGAATTGAGTATAAAATACAGTGCAAAATCTCATTTAACGCAAAAAAAAACCCTACAACATTTTTTCAACACCTAACCTAAAAGTTATTTTTTTGACCCGCCATATTGTGTTGTGTAGATCACAAAATAAGCAAAGTCGCAATCAATTACTTTTACTAATTACTACTATAGTGCTACTCAACTCTCCCCGAAAAAATGGATAAAAATATGGAACTATTATGGTCTAAGTTAGAGGAAAAACTAAATCAGCAAACTCTTATTATAACTACTGCAGTGACGAAAAATGTCATGGAAGCATTCAATGAAAAGATGGAATCAGTTGTACAAGAGAATAAAGACTTAAAAATAAAAATAACAAACTTACAACAACAATTTGATTTAGTTGACAGAGAGAAACGAAAGAATAACTTAGTTTTCTTTGGTATTGACGAAAAAGGAAAAAGAGAAACCGAGCTCGTGGAATACATAAAAGAGACCTTAGTTGAAGCTGGAATACACCTAGATTGCCAGGAAATAAATAATGTGTACAGGATTGGAAAAAAAAGCAACGAAAACCGCACGTCGCGCCCGGTTGTGGTCTCTTTCACAACAATATGGAAGAAACATCTCATATTGAAGAACAAATCCAGCCTTCCAACAGGCATCTACGTCAAGGAGGACTTCACCAAAAGTGTACTGGAAGTAAGAAAGCAGTTGCAGCCGATAGTAGACGAAGAAAGAAAAAAGGGAAACATAGCATACCTAAAACAGGACAAACTGATAATTAAGAAACCAAATGATTCCAGCCGCGAAAAAAGGAAAAGAGAACAGAATGGCTCACCGAATTCACCAACACAAAGAAAGTTAAGCACAACCAATAAAGTAGTATATAGACCATCTACACCTACTCCCGCTGCTGCCACGAAGGAAATTATTAAACCAAACATACTAAATTATGTAGCACGAACAAGCTCATCCTCATTAACAGAGCTGCCAAAAAACCATTAACTGCCCACGATGACTGGAACCGCAACATTAAAACAAACTTTTCACATAATCAAACTATGACCAATGACACCCCAAGCCGGTTAGTCACCGTGGGGGAAGATGACTATTACCCTCCATATGAAACCAAACTCTATATGTGCACTTACAATGTTAGATCACTTGCGTCACCTGAAAGACTGCTAGAATTAAAAGAAGCTATATCACAGTTAAATTACGATATCATAGGACTTTCAGAGATCCGTAGAGCAGGTAGTACTATAAATGAAGACAAAGAACATATATTATGCTATAGCGGAGAAACATCAAGTCAACGTGGTGTAGGATTTTTGATAAAAAGAAAATGGAAATCACAGTTTGAATCATTCAGGGGCTTATCAGACAGAGTATGTATCTTAAACCTAAAATTCGACAGTATAGAGCTATCAATCATTCAAGCTTACGCCCCAACTTTAGATGCAGATAATCAAGACATAGAACTCTTTTATTCACAACTAAATGAAGCAGTAGATTTGGCTGGTAAAAATCAAATAATAATGGGTGATTTCAACTCAAAGATAGGATATAGAAAACCTGAGGAGGTGGCTGTCATGGGCCCATTTGGGTATGGACAGAGAAACAAAAGAGGAGAAAGACTGATCCAATATGCACAAGAGAATAACTTAACTATCATTAACACAATATTCAAGAAAAAACCAAAACATAGATGGACATGGGTCTCCCCTGACAAAAATACTAAAAACGAAATAGATTTCATCATTTCAAACAGAGCAGAGATATTTCAAAACTTTGAAGTTCTAAATCTAAAATACCCTAGTGATCACCGATTTCTTAGAGGAACCATTAAGTTAAAAGGCTATAAAAGAAGCAGAGTAACTTTTTCAAGAAACATTAAAACTTTAAAATCAAAAGAAGAACAAGAATTATACCTACAGAACTTGATAACATACTATGAAGAAGAGCTCAATCAATTTAAAGATGAAGATGTAGGAATATATTATAAAAAAATCGAAAATGGGATAAGAGAGAGTATCAATAAGATAACTTTTCAAAAGCCACAAGTAAAGCAAAAAATCATAAGTCAGAGGTCACTAGATCTAGTAACACAACGTCACAAGTTGCAAAACAAGAAAGCATTGTCAAAAGAAGAAAAAATAAAACTAACTTCACTCTACAAACAATCAAACAGAAGCATAAGAAAAGATTACAAGGATTATAGGATAAAAATTTATGAAAAACATCTTACTGAATCAGGCAGTATGAAAAAAGCACAACAAAACCTTAATGCATCTAAAAACTGGATACCCAAATTAATGCCGCAATCAAAAAAAAGACTCCAAACAAGAGAGGAAGTAGTAGAAGCTGCAAGCAACTATTATAAAGAGTTATATAATGATGAAAACCTCATAGAAGATTCTTACCAACCAAAAATACCTACCACAGATAACCAAAAAATAGATAAGGTACAAAAATTCGATGAGTTTGAAATATGGACCCAGATTAAAAGGTTAAAAAATGATAAAAGTCCAGGTCCAGATCAAATCTCAAACGAAATTCTAAAAATATCTCATGAAATTCTACTTTCACCATTGACATACCTCTTCAATTTAATATTGACAACAAAAGAAGTACCTGAAAGCTGGATAAGCTCGGAAATAATACTATTGTACAAAAAAGGAGATCCAACCGACGTAGGAAATTACAGACCAATTAGTCTTATGTCCAACTTATATAAATTATTTTCATCTTGTATTGGGATAAGAATAAATTCTGAAATTGAGAAACATCAACCGATAGAACAAGCCGGTTTCAGAAAGAGCTTTAGTACAACAGACCATATACATACAGTAAATTTAATTATTGAAAAGTATGAAGAATACCAAAAGCCACTATACATTTGTTTTATTGACTACATGAAAGCATTTGACTGTATATCACATGAAAGTATATGGAAAGCATTGTACAACCAAGGCATCCCACAAGTTTATATAGATATCCTGATGAACATTTACAGTCGCTGCATAAGCAAAGTAAAACTTGATAGAACTGGCCCAAATATTAATATCTGCAGAGGGGTCAGACAGGGGGACCCAATCTCACCTAAAATTTTTATTGCTGTCCTCCAATACATAATAAAAGACCTTAAATGGAAAAACAAAGGCATGTGTATACAAGGTGAGTATCTGAGTCACTTGCGCTTTGCTGATGACATTGTGGTTTTTTCAGAAACTGCTTCACATTTACAATGTATGATTAATGACCTATACAAAGCCAGTAAAGCAATAGGACTAGAACTTAACACTCTAAAAACAAAAATAATGACAAACCGAACAACAATACCCATCTTAGTAAATCACACACAACTAGACTATGTTCAGGATTACATATACCTAGGTAAATTAGTATCATTCCATAAAAACAAAAATTTGGATGAAATAAATAGAAGGATATCTCTTTCGTGGAAAAAGTTCTGGAGCTATAAAGAGGTATTAAAGTCAACCCTACCATTATACTTAAAAAGAAAAGTAATGGATACTTGCATACTCCCTTGTCTTACCTATGCTTGCCAGACTTGGATATATAACCAAGAGGTACGACACAAAATACAAGTCTGTCAAAGGGCCATGGAGAGAAGTATTTTAAATATAAAGTTACGTGACAAAAAGAGGAATAAAGAAATCAGAGAATCAACAAAAATTATAGATGCATTAACACATGCAATGAAATTAAAATGGAAATGGGCAGGACATGTGGCAAGAATTAAAGACCAAAGATGGACTTATAAAATTACAAAATGGAAAGGGCCACTTGGGAAAAGAAAAAGAGGCAGACCTTTAGAGAGATGGACAGATGAAATAAGAGCAATAGCTGGAAATGATTGGATACAGAAAGCAGAAGACAGAGAAAACTGGGTTTCTATGGAGGAGGCCTTTACCCGTAAAGGGGTCCTTGATTTAAAAGTGGGGGAAAGAGCAGTGAAGTAACAAAAATCTATAATAACAAGGAATAATAAAAGGTTTTTTTTTTTTTTTATTTTTTTTTTATTTTTTTTTTTTTTTTTATTTTTTTTTTTTTTTTATTTTATTTTATTTACTAGATAGAAGCATTCTGCTTAATCTACATTATAACCTCCTGCGATCACTAAAACGCTAGCCAATGGGGGAGGCCCTCGTTCAGCAGTAAACGCAAAAAAGATGATGTGATGTATAACTAAGTATGAATGATCTGTCCTTGAGTATTTTCACTGTACCGCCCGCAATCCAGCAGTATATTCTGTATTATCCGGATTATTTGGGTCCTGGATTCTGGAATACCATATAGAATACTGTTTCAGGTGGCGGAAGAAGCTAATCGTTCTCCTTCGAGAGCGATGTCGCCAAATTCTGCAAACAACGTCGATGTATCACAGTATGTAGAGTCTGTTATTGAACCGCCAAGAATACTTTTCATAAACAAAAAGTTACATAAAGCTACAATTAGAAATCGGAGACTAATGCTAGAGAACAAATATTTAAAGAAGAGAAACAAAAGACTAATCAATACGTGTCAAATACTCAAAGAAACCCTCGCTCGATTGAAAAGGAAAGTAAACGAGTTGGAAAATTGCTCTATTTTAAGCTCTTCGGTGAAAGAACTGCCAGATAAGTTTAAAACAGAAATATGTTCAAAAACGGATAATATTTTAGAAACAGAACCTTTTTTAAAACCAGGAACTTCTTTGAAAACAGAAGCAGTGGAGGTTAAAGTTTTAAAAGATTTGGTATAAATCTTTTTATGTATTATATATTGTAAAGCCTTCTAATTACTTTTTTTTTCTTTAATACTTTTGTGACTTTGTAAATGTTACAACAAGCCTCGCTTTGCCCGTTTTTTGTCCTTTTCTATTTACCTTGATTATTTCTTCTCGTCGACAATGAATTTTTAGGGTTCCGATAATGATATCAAATCTAAGATTTGTAAGCTCGTTGTAACTACTTTGTATATTTGCGACTCCAAAAAATACAATGTAAAAAAAATCTTTGTTTCCCTTTTTAATTGCTCTCATTTCTTGCCTTTTTGCTTTCAAGTACCTCCGTTATTTCTTTTATGTTTATATTTATTGGATCTTCTATATTTGTCATATCCTTTTTATTGTTCTTTCAGATCGTTCTGAATTGGTTTTGCATAATAGCCTCTATTGTTGTATTTTATATAACTACTCACTAGCGTCGAATAGCAGTAGTTACATGTGAAAAGTAATATATGTATTATATATTATTATTATTATTATTATAAGTTCTCCTTAATATTTTCATAAAACCTTCACATTTTAGCCGACTTCAAAAAAGCAGGAGTTTCTCAATTCGACTTTAACCTCAGCACTTTCGACTGGGTAAACCGATTTTGATGATTCTTTTTTTATTTAAAAGTTGGTGTTTCTCGTGACATTCTCCATTTCTGCTCAAAACCTTTTTTGTTACTTTTTCTAGATGTAGTATGCACTATTTATATTTATTTTGAAAATACTGCGCAGACAAATTAAACAAAGGCACAGTGGTGCCTCCGCCATCTTTAATCAAATAAATTAATGTTCTTATTTTACCTTAATTTGTTTTACTGATGATACCAACCGTAGAATCATCAATTGCTCTGGGACACTACATCGCTCTGCATTTAACCTATTGACTATGATCAACCATGCAAGAACAATAATAAACGTACCTAAGTAAAATTTTCAAAATCATCATCAGCCGAAGCACGTCCACTACTGAACTCCGCCTCCCCATAATAGAGGGCCACTTCGGACTTATGCCCGTATTACAGAACGATACTCAGTCGTCGATTGATGCTCAAGTCGAGATATCAGTCACAAATCGATCATTTTCTGAATGAAATATCTTCTCGAGCACAGATTCACGACTGAGCATAGTTCTGTAATATGGGCCTTAGACAAGACAAGCTGAACAAGATTTTAAAATAGCTCCATATAGTTATACCTCGGATTTGACGTAGCGACCTAGTAAAGAGCTGGCTCAGCTAATCTACCCTGCGCAGTGGCGTAGCTAGGTAATCAAAGGCAAAAAATATACTAGGGCTCCAACTATTTAAAGTCGTTTGTTACGTATTTGTCGTAATCCAGATTCATCGTACTCCTGGATATATCTATGAGAGAAATTTTCACAAGTTTAATTTATAGTTTGTAAATCAGATGCCGAATGGCCCCCTGAGCTTGGGGACCCCAAGGCACTGCCTCGTCTTGCCCCCCGGTAGCTACGCCGCCCTACGTCACCTTTATTTCCCGTAGGATGTCGTCGATTCAGCCTATTGCCATTTCAAATTGTTGATTTTGAGAGCTATGAAAATCAGCAGAGGGAGACAGTAGGCAATCTTGCTACGAAATCGCAATGGTAACACATAATGGTTGATGAACTTTGTTTTCAGGCCCTTATGCAGTACCTATTATGTGGACGAATAAAAAGATAGATCAAACCTTCCCAAACACTGATTGTCTACCGAATTTGATACTCGGTGCGCCTTTTTTTGTCAAAGTC
This sequence comes from Ennomos fuscantarius, assembly GCA_905220475.3. NCBI lineage: Eukaryota > Metazoa > Arthropoda > Insecta > Lepidoptera > Geometridae > Ennomos > Ennomos fuscantarius. The sequence continues at coordinate 5,356,606 of HG992029.1, forward strand.
GGACAGATTAGAGAAAAACAATTGACTGACTATAATTCGGACCCTCAGATAATAAGTTCAGCACTACGTTATAGGGCCGTATGTCCAAGATCTTTTGTTTGGATCTGTCTGATTGGACAATCTGTCCTGGACAATTTCAAAAGTATCATTCCTAATAATTACCGGTATAAATTTTGACGAAATAATGATTGATTATTAATTAATCCACATTTGATACCAGTTTATTACAATTATTAAATTATTCAACCACATACATATAACTTAAAGATTATTCTTAGCCAAGAACTCCTTAATAACTTTATTGACTTTCTCTGGTTCTTCCTGTTGCATGAAATGTCCAACGTTTTCGACGATCGTGGTTTCGATGGTCTTGTATTCCTTTTTCATGGTGTCTAAAAGGTTCGGGCTGATGTAGGCATCGCGTTCAGCATGAGCGACTAGAAAGGGAACATCTTCTTTCTGGAACTTTTCTGGGAAAGAGTACGAAAAGTTCGCTCGATAGTAGTTGATTGGAGGTGTAAATGCATCTGAAACAAAACAAAGTACTTAAGTCGGTACCTAATTCTTAGTTATAAGTAGGTAGTTAATATAAATAACACCCAACAATCACATACATAGATCCTGGACCCTAACTAGGATTCCTTGTAGGGATCTAGGGACACAGGAACTACGAGGACCACGGTCCCACAACACCCAGACACAGAACAAGTACATATTTGCGCTTTTGTTTTCTCTGTACAAATACTTGCCACACAAGTAAATGACGCGGGAATCGAACCCGTCCCCTCCGGGTCATGAGCTGAACTGCTCAACCACCACACCACAGCGGTTGTCCCAGATACCTAACCGATTTTACGGTGGTGGTAGTAGTGTTGTAGGTAGGTACTAAGCAAACCAACTTCATTCGATTTTTTTACATACCTACTTTCAGTGGACGCATTAATAACGCCGGTTACTAGGTTCACTAGGTGGTAGGACTTTTCTGCAAAGTACGTCTAGGTAGGTATCACAGTTTTGACAATTATTCTGCCACCAAGCAGTAGTGTGCAAGGACTATACTGTGTTCCAGTTTGAAGAGCACCATAGCTAGTGAAATTAGTGTGCAAATTTGACTATAATCAGTATAATCTCACAGTCGAGTAATCTTATTAGTAGACTCTGTGCTGATGTCTCAGGATGATGTGCGCAGTGCAGTGTCCCTCGAAACTTTATATTTTGGAGTTTCGAGGTACACTGTATATCTGTTATGGGCGGCCGTGTGGCTTAAAATCAGGCGAACGACTTAGGTATCTTCTAGGCAAGCGTGTTAGTCCTAGACCGCATCGCTACTTTCCATCAGGTGCGATAGTGGTCAAACGCAAGCCTATCAAACAATATAAAAAAACGACTAGCTTGTCATAGCATTCATTAACATAAAAAAGGTATAAGAGACCCCGTAATCTTTCATCGACAACTAACTAATATGAAGTTTGCAAATGTGCAGTTAAAAATATGTATAAGTAATTGAAACTTACAGGGTTTTCCAAACCAATACTTGTAGCATTCTATATCCTGCTGATCAACGCCATCCTTTCCTTTGACGAACATCGACTTATCGTATCCGACTTGATCACTCATCAGCATCAACTGCTCGCCCAGGTAAGGTGCGCGGAAGAGAAAGATATACCTGGAAACAAAGGAAATATCGCAATTTTGACAGCCTCTGTGGTGCGGTGGTGTTGCGTAGGTCTACTCATAACCCCGAGGTGGGTTCGGTTTCCGCGGCAGGACAAGTATTTGTGCACAATAAAAGCGAAAATACTTGTTCTGTGTCTGGGTGTTGTGGGACCATGGTCCTCGTAGTTCCTGGGTCTCTAGATACAGGGAATCCTAGCTAGGGTCCAGGATCTATGTATGTGATTGTTGAGCGTTATTATTATTATTCATATTTTTGGGACTTCTTTTGGATTTCTGGTGAATTTTCACGATTTCATCAATTTCGTATTTGCACCATTTTATCAACTTCTCGCATACAAGCGACAACATGCCCATTTGACTCCAATACGATTGTGAAATATTGCGGCACAAGACAACAATGGATATAGGTAAATGGACATCGTAAATGTCATTGTAATTATGGAGATGTAACCTATACCTACATCTACTATACATTGTAGATAGGTAGGCAGTTCGATGTCATAACGCTTATTTGATTTCCAAACTATGATGTAGATAGATTATATACAGACGATTGAACATCATAAAGTACATGCGGTCTACGTATTACGTGCTATTATTTATGCTATGATATAGTATCATACGCAGACGCAATAGCAATTTGCTTATGCATAACTGTTGGACGATCACGTAACTCGATTGCAACCCTTAGAAACACAAATTTTGACAGTTCCAATACGATGTTTCTGTGCATAGTTAGTATGGAAATTTCTCCTGTTGCATTGCAATGAAAGTTTCGTGATCACCCCCCTAAACACACCGATACTCCCTAATTTGCAGTGTTTTCGACTATATCTATCGATTTACGGAACATAGGTTATTCATAGCTCAGTCGTGTAGGTTGTTAGTTCGATTTCCACTAAGGACAAATTTTTGTGATGAAATGTGTGTTTGTTCTGTGTCTGGATTATATTGTATTATATCTCTATGTAGTACAAAAAGTATAGCTATTTAGTTACATAGCACAAGCTTTCCTTAGTTTGGTGCTAGATAGGGTTGCGTGATATTACCACAACATTCAAAAATTGCTAAAAATCAAATAAACTCGTTTGGCGAATCCTGATCACAGGTACCGTAGGTAAATAGTAGGGAAGACATAGCTGTGACGTGTATCTATCCCCAAGCACTTTATGATAATTTAATCTCTAACCTGACTTTGGTTGGTGCTATGGACATCAGGATCAACACGGAACTCATCATCGTCTGCCCAATGTTCTACCCACCTACTTCAATTTATGATAAAATGATTTTCCTTGAAACCATTATTTGTACTTATTTACGATTTTCTATAAATATATGTATAGTTTGATAGTTAGTCGTACTTGTGTGTCAATGTATGTAATGTCAGTCGTTTGCAGACGCCTTACTACACATTCGTGGGCAGGAATAATTCCAACGAGTAAAAAATTAACAGGAACTTACCATGACTTCAATCGTTGGCTGCTATTTGTCCACACCTCATGCACCCAAGATTCACGAGAAGTACTAGCCAGCAAGATGCAGGCGCTCAGTACTTCAGGGTAAACGTCGCGGAACCGAGCTGCGATCACACCACCCCAGTCGTGAGCTACCAGGATACACTTTTGGGCACCTGGAAAATTGAGGTACATTTGTCCCGTATCCAACAGGTTTTTGTGGTAACTGATGCTGATATAGGTATATAACACGGGATAGTCTTTTCCCACTACTTTATAGGTACTGTGTATAGCAACAGCAATAATAATAATGATAATGATAACGCCCAACGATCACATACATAGTTCCTGGACCCTAACTAGGATTCTCTATGTCTAGGGGCCTAGGAATTTCGAGGACCATGGTCCTACAACACCCAGACTCAGAACAAGTATTTGTCCTTTTTTTGTGCATAAATACATGTCCTGCCGCGGGAATCGAACCCACCGCCTCCGGTCTGAGCTGATCTGCTCAACCACTACAGCACAGAGGCTGTCAGAAATAGGTTGTGAAAAATAAGTTATTGGGTACCTATACAGGGTGAACCCAAAATTCTACCGTAGTATTCATAGGTACCTAAAATGCCTAACCACATACTGTATTGACTGGCTCGATAGCTCAGTTGGTAGTACCCAAGTACCCATGCCTTCTCAACTGCATGTTGTGGGTTCGATTCCACCCAGGGCTTATATAACATAATGACTCTTTTATTGTTTTCACTCAATCAATTTGCAGTCAAATAGTGGAAAAGTTCTAGTTTCTATTTTAATACTAAGTTTAGTTATTACTTTTATTTCTTTAGTTAGTACTTATACAGTTCGGGAAAGAAAGGTATGATGATATTTAATGCATTTGTTAATTCATTCAATTCAGACAGTCGTATTCGATCATTCTTCACTTCGAAGCCTTGGAGCTTGTAATAATAAAAATACTGTCATATACTAAATATTGTAGAGATAGATAATTGTAGATAAGAATTACCTAATTGCCGAACAAGGTCCCGTACGTCCTCAACGAGCAGCTCGATCTTGTAATTTTCTACACCTTCGGGCCTCTCCGAGTCTCCATATCCTCTCATATCCACAGCAATGCACCTGTTTATCAGTACCTACTCAATATTTTTGTCAGATCAATACATAAAGACCTGCGGATTTATAAAACCGGCTTCGTAAATTTGGTGATTGCACTGAAGATAATGAATGAGTACAATAAATATCTAACTAACTAGTATAATAAATGTCTTGGTTTTACTTTGGTGTCAAGATTTATACGCAAAATATTATGATATCGCTGCACAGCACAAAGAAAAACGTAGTTACAATGTGGTTCAAATTAAAATAAAATGTACCTACATAAGTAGCAATTAAGAATTACAGACCACAAAATACAACAGCGATTTTATCGTAAGAAAATAAGCCAATTAAAGTTCCTCAGCCTCACGGATACAGAATCGGAATGCTTAGTCAGAATAAGCTTAGGTTGACGACTACAAACTGTAATAAAAAAATGTGCGGGGCAGTCTTTGGGGGACTGCCGATCGAAGTGAAAACTAAGTAACTTGTGACACAGCTCATGGGAAGCGTGCGGTGACGATGACGCAGTTTTCACGCTTTTTGTTCACCCAAAAGTACACATATATACATAGAATCATACCGTATACATAAATAGCTCATGGAAATCGTTCGGTGACGATAACCCGAGTTCCATGATTTTTCTTCACCCAAAAAGTGTCAACGTGTCTAAAGATGTTTTCACTTCAAAAGTTCTAGGTATATAAACACTGCCTAGCTGCCCCCTTTTTATCGACTGACGATGACATGACCGACGAAAGATACTTCTTATCGAATAGTTGTTTCGTACCAGTAATCCTTCTTGAACTCCACGATCTGATGCCGCCAGGTGTACCAGAACTCGGGGAATCCATGCAGGAATATCATCAGAGGCTCCGTGGGGTCTCCACTTTCCACATAATGGAGCTTTATATGCTGGAATCATAAATATATAATAGGAGATTATAACAATTAGGTATGTAAAGTTACGTAAATGCGTAGACCACGTTGGAAACGGAACAACAAAAAAATGTCATGGAACAAAAAAACACATGTACCTACATATGGCAATTATTGTTATTAAGCGTGTCTCTAAAATAATAATTTAAATATCAACTGTGCATGACGCTTCTATTACGATAATTACCTAAGCTCCGCTTACGAAGTACCTAGGTAATGTAACATGACACGCCTCTAAAAATATTGATAGGCCTATATTATATATGGTATACCTATACATACCTACCCGCTCCTAAGTTCGCACTCATCCTTCTATAACATACCTACTGCCAAAGACATTAAATTTTAACGTCTGCCTACTGCATTACATTTGGGTATGTCACAATGGAATAAGTGCGAACTTAGAGGCTGTCAATTTTTGATACAGACAGGCATAAGCCATATAATATCTAAACGAATAAGAATAAAATTTGCAGATATACGCTACTTCAGTCTACACGGACAGCCGATACGATTTACGATATTATCTTAACTTTCAGGATATTTTTAAAATCTCGCTAGAAATAGAAATAGCAATGTTGAGCAATCGTGAATCAATCGATAAGAATATAGGTATATATAGCTAGAATAACGGCATCCGGTGGAAGATTTAATGGAGGTAAAAATTTTCCAGACACGTTTTATTTTTGTTTATGAGCACTAATGTATTTAGATATTAGGTAAACCTGCGATAGCGGTTGCATCGATCACGATATTAATGACTGCATTTTATACTGCACTAGTTGCACCCCGCGGTTTCACCCGAGGATAAAAGTATACTATGTGTTAATCAAGCGTATAAAGTTAAAGGATTTATTTCAAATGTGCTATTTTTAGCACTTTTACAACTCAAAATTATATTCGGTACTTACAATTACTTATGTTAATAATAGTTACAAGCTAGGCATCTACATTCCAAGTTACATTCCAAGTCCATTTAGGAGTTTTTGCGTGAAAGAGTAACAAACAACCATACATGCAAACTTTCGCGTTTATAATATTAATAAGAATTATTTTTAATTCAGAGGAGGTAGATAAGTTGTTTCCTGTAGGTACCTATATCCTATCGGTCACACCACCCATTATCGTTTCAATTGCGACCCTTGGATTAGTTACTGAAAGAAAATGATGCATCAAAATCACTTCACTCGTTTTTTTTGTGTTAAGGAATGAGCTACCCGTTAGCCTGATGTTAAGGTCCACGGCTGCCCATGTCAGTGCAGTGTCACTCTAAACTCTAAAGTATAGAGTTTTGCGTGACACTGCACTGATCCTGAGACAACAGCACAATCTAGCTAGTACCTAATAAGATTATTAGATTGTGAGATCAGGTCATAAAGTCTCGTTTGGCCAGTAATTTCACTAGCAACAGTGTCCTACAAACCGGAACACAGCAGTGCTTGCGCACTACTGCTTGGCGGCAGAATAACTGGTATATAAGCGGTATATGGTAAATAAGCGGTGGTACCTACCTACAAGAATTTTACAGAACAGTCCTACCACCTACAATATATCGTTTAAGTATTTTTATTTTATTGAAAGTGTGTGTAATTGTGTGTGGTGTTATTATTATATAATATTTGTTGTTCAATAAAGTATTATTGTATTGTATTGTATGTGGTAAGTACAATACTAAAAATATCTATTGAGGGAGACAATTAAAGCACAAAATAGCTATTCTTCCGCTATACAATATTTAATAGCGGCTTCGCCCGCGTGGCCTATACAAAACGAAAAAGAAATTTTTTCATAGATTCAGAATTCAACCTCCCATTCCACCCTCTTAGGGATGGAATTTCGAAAAATCCTTTCTTAGTGTGTTTTACTCTTTCTTTATCCTACACTTTACAAAGTACACACCCTCCAAATTTCAAGTCTCTAGGACCAGCGGTTTAGGCTGTGCGTTGATATATAAGTCAGTCAGGAATTTTATATGTACGATAATAAAATTTCTTTGGTGATTGGAACTGGAAATTGGAGATTCCTACCGCCAATATTTGCGATTCGTCATCTTAACACAATCCAAATTCTACGAAAGAAGAAAGAGCTAGAAACAAACTATCAGCTGTTCCAAGAAAAAAATGTAGCTCTTCTCGAATAGATATGATAGCAAAATTCATGAGCTATGTTAATTTTAATTAGACAGTTAGGTACTTAATACCTAAAGGAGACTAGCAGTAAACTAACAAATGGTATTGTGGTGCAACCCAGCCATAACACAGCAGCTACAAAACACTATTTATGTAGACATGCATGAGTGAGACAACTTTGAGTGATATATTTATAAGGTACCTATGAATAATCTTTTTCCAGGTAGTCTCGAGCCCCAGTTCGCACGGGAGATCTAAAACAGGTTACCACGCAGGCTCGGTTTGTTCAACTCGAAGAAACATGAGGCAGAAAGCGGAACGTTTTCATGTATTTGCAAATAATATTGCTCACGCTATTGCATTGTGTAAGTTGGATATCTAAGTGAGCTAAGAAGCATATAGGTACTTGTAATAAGGTACAGAATTCAAATTACGGAATACCTACGCCGCCGAGCAGTGATTCGCGTTCGTACGGTCTGTTTGTTCAGTATTAATAGGTAAGACAGTCTATGCTCATGTCACGAATGTGTCATAAAATGGTATCAAATATGGCTAATAACGTGCAATTATTTATTTTCCGTAAATGTAATAGGCCCGGGAATAAACATTCAGTTTCTGCGACTCGACTATCCATACTACATACACCCTATTTACAAAGATAGTAGTATGTACTTAAGTATCTAAGAACAGATTATTGTAACAGCTATATTCATTTATGAATTCATTTTCGAAGCTATGTTAAATTTTCGGAAATTCTATGAGATTTTTTTTTTAGAATAGATAGTCAATTACCTTAAAAAATTATCAAACGAGCAGCACTCAAAAATTACTACTAATTAAAATAATAGTAAGTTTGTAACATGAAACTGTAGATTGTCCAGTAACGTTTGTCCCATAAGGGGCCAACCAAATGGGGGATGAATAGGATACCCAGTATTCCTTCGTCTTAGTTTTGTTATAAGGTGACTTAAGTGTAAATAAATTTATTCTGGGCCATGGTACGGCACACCTTACATTTAGATTTGTACTAAAATATTATATAGGGCTTGAATGTTCTCTCTCTCTCTCTCAACTTAGTATCCTCTACTTACTACCCTACCTTAACTTTTCTACTAATTTTATATTTTAGAGTTCCGAGTGACACTGCAACTGCTATGGGCCGTTACGCTTAGCATCAAGTGCACAGAATACAATTACTCCTAGCAAGTGAACTAAGTGTCTAGCTCGTCACGACGCCCATAAACATAAAAAAGAAGAGTAAATTCGAACAACACAGTTTACTTTTCACCTGCATTTTCGTGGTATGAAAATAGCTGTCCTCAACAAACTATAATTAGTAAGGATTTCCTATTTGTAGCTACAGCTCCTAATAGACCCAGTCATAGAAATATTAATTCCTCTAAGGACCCAGTTACCCTTTGATAAATTACACGTGTCTGCCTAGACCTTCATGGCTTGTTTTTCCATCGCTCACTTTTTGCACTCCACATTTTTATTTATACCCAGAGGCGACCGGCGGATTTACCCGCAGATCTCCCATTTTCCCGCGGGTATATAGAATTTTCCAGTATAAAAGAAAGTAGTAAACCTATGTTGATCCCAGCGAAATAAGCTCATATTATTTATCGCATATGAATAAACCGCTTTCTCTCAATGATAATCAAAAACGTATTCCAAAGGTTATCTTCAATTCTGCATTTATCTTTAAATACCTATAAACAATAGTTATAATTCGTGCAATCCAATGTAAATAAATAAGCCTTGTGTATTTTAATAGTACTCACGTATACTTTAAGAAAACGAAATTCAATTTTAATTTTTACGTAATTTTAAAATATGAAATTCAAATAAGTTTTTATGGCTTGCACAGAAACTAAGCAGCCTTCCTTCTGTTGACAGCCTCTGTGGTGTGGTGGTTGAGCACGGTGGTAGTCCGGAGATGGCAGGTTCGATTCCCGCGAGAACAAGTATTTGTGCACAGAAAAAAAGCGGTAATATGTACTCATTCTGTCTCTGGGTGTTGTGGGACCATGGTCCTCGTAGTTCCTGGGTGCCTAGATACAGTGAATCCTAGTTAGGGTCCACGATCTATGTATGTGATCGAAGTGCCAGAAGGCTTCATACGCGACGTGTAGGTACTTTGATTCCTCAGAAGCATTAGTAGCGCTCATTTATAAATACTCCTTAATTAGCGGTCACGCAACCGAAGTACCTATCTTTATAGTGAACGCTGCGAACGTGTTTTTACTGATCGAATGGAGCATTGTTATATACATGACGGGGGCATAATTGATTTGACGATATAATATCTATTATGTGGTACTAGGTGGTAGGACTTTACTGCAAAGTTCGTCTAGGTAGGTACCACCGCTTTGCCAGTTATTCTGCCGCCAAGCAGTAGTGCGCAAGCACTGCTGTGTTCCTCTTTGAAGGGCACTGTAGCTAGTGAAATTACTGGGCAAATGAGACTTTATGAACTGATCTCACAGTTTAGTAATCTTATTACTAGATTGTGCTGATGTCTCTGGATGACGTGCGCAGTGCAGTGTCACGCGAACCTCTATACTTTAGAGTTCCGAGTGACACTGCAGCTGGTATGGGCAGCCGTGTCGTTTAACATCAGGCGAACGGCTAGCTCGTCACGTCATTCAAAATCGATAAATTTATTTTTTAATCGCACTCGGTTGCAAGCGCCCTTACAGGGTTCATGTACCTACTAAACTAGTTGTTAAGACCTGACATAATATATAAATTGTATATGAATGCAAATAAATGAATAAAATGAATAAATAATGTAACAAACATTTAAAAAAAATCGGAAAAATTCTCCTCCTTTTTAGAAGTCAGTTGAGAAATAGCATTTTGTAGTTTTCGTTATTCGTATTGAATTCAATAAAATATTCATTATAAGATAATAAATAAAGCACTTTAAGCAGATGCCAGTGGTGGGTACTTACATTAACTTTGATATATTTGTGCACTCCATATTTGGGGTCCCTTAGCCGGCTAGGAGGCTCCAACCGCAGTTTCTGCGCCCACGGACTCCTAAACGGATTCTTCAAATACTCCACAGCAAATATAAGCAACGTCGTTAAAGAATAGAATACCGTTAATACATTAGTCCACACAAAGCGATAAATATTTGAACTCATTTTGTTAAAACATTTGTAACTATTTATTAAAAATTTACAAAGAGACGTCTGAGAGACACGCGGACTTGCCGGCAACTGCGAAACTGGTAGTCACGTACCAATAAAATCCTCTCTCAATGGCACACACAGTTTAGTTAGTAAGGTATAGATACTAAATTCGTTACTAAACTTCCTGACACACCACTGAAACAATTTGGTGATAAGTTCAGCACTTAATTAAACTGTAACTAACGTAAAATCTATGTACATAAATGCGTGAGAACTCAGAGAAAATATGTTTTTCTGTTATAAATGTTATTATTATTATTATTAATTATACGTAGGTACGTACAAGAAAAACAAAATTACCTACTTTTAATAAAAACTATGGTCTATCTATATGGTCTATGTTTGTGCGTACAAGACAGTTCACCAGGCAAAAACTACTGGTCTGATTTTCTGAACAAGGAAACCTATGGAAGTGTTTGCAAAAACATATAGATACTTAGTTATGAAATAGTTATAAAGACGAAATAATAAACATATTGGCATCTCTGTCTATTGTATGTATTAAAAATAAACCAACAATATACACAACAGTTTAGTTTAGTTTTAGATTTCTTTTTTCAGAGGTTTGATTGGATTTTGCACTATAACCATAGACCTACATAAGGTCTTTGACCATAACATATTATATAAGCACAGATAATGTAATACAATACTAGTAATATAACCTACAATTAATAGTAGATCCTACAGTTCCAGAAACAATACAAGTAGGTATGTATTTCGTTTTTTTAAACGGATACATAAAAAAATTGCAAAAATGAGAATGAACCTTTATCCTGTAATCACTGACTATATACTGTATCCAGGGCTATCTATATATCTAATGGTCCTATTAACATAGTATTTTATAATGTTCGCATCTACTCTTTGGAATCCAGTTGCATTAATTCATCTGTTGAATGAATTTCTGGATTACCTTATAGGCCTAGTAAAAGGCAGCAAAATCAGTTAATAAAAAAAATTATGACAAGGGCATCCGCATCGTAGGCACCATATTATGTAGGTACACAGAAAGAGAATCCTCGCTCAGGTATATAGGAAAGTAGGATACCACCGAAAAATTCCTTTCGCTGCACCAAAGATTGAATAATTTACTGGCGCAAAGCCAGTAATCAATAATTGAGTTCACGTTCAATTCAGTAGGTTTTTATAAGACCCCTAAATGTTAAGTACTAAGTACTAATTTTAAGTCAAACAACATTATTTTGTTTTGTATAACAATATAATTTAATCTGCATATTACTTTGTATTCTTTACAATAGCACAGAATATCTGATAACCCTTACAATACGTAACAATGGTACTTACCTACACAAATGATTTAATCTAATACTCTTTCGAAGATGACAAATAGCTTTAACAATGTTTCTAAAACTAGTCTGAACTTTAGATCTTTGACCCAGGCATATTTATTAGCCTTACCTAGTAAAGGGTGCACTCAAAAACTTCAATTTTGTATCGCAAATTGCGTCACGTTTATTTGACTGTTAAATTGTCGATTCAGCCACAATTGGTATTTCAATACCTACCTACTTAGTCATTTACGAATATGGGCCTTTACCTTAGAAGAACCCATTGTTAATACCCCGTTCCAAATAAGGGGAAAATAAATAAAAACACATATCTAGTGATGATCTAGGATCTGGGGACATGAAAATGTATTTCATGTAAGTATGTACTCATAATTGTCATTACTGCCTACCTCTTAGTAAGTACGTATGTATTTAGAAGAAAAAAACATTAAATTAACATATATTTTTAAGTTTAAAAAATTCAAGTTCTTATGTACTGAGACATCTTTAATATGTACCTACATATTTATTTTAACAATACATAACAGTAGAGATATAGTATTATAGTTTGTGCATAGTTACTGTGGAAATTTTCAAATTATGAATGAAATTTCTCCTGTTGCATTGCAATTAGAGTTCTGCAATCACCCCCTAGGTCAAGTGGGATGCCCCCGAATAAACAGAGCGTCTCTATCTCTAAGTATTGCAGCTACCAGATAGCAGCTATTAGTTGCATAAGAAATGGGTATATTATACGCTCCAATAATTACTACTTATACACCACAATATAAAGATCGTCATAATAGCGTAATAATAATCGTCATATAAACGTAATAAATTTAAACATGATTTTAACGAGTTCCGTCTACTTTAGGATACGGAGTAGATAAATATAAGTAAATGCTAATCGTCAAAAATAAAAAATAGTAGTACTCTAGCCTCAGACGTAAAATTACAAAAGTTTAATGAATATTAAACAGTAAACATCACTTAAAAAGGAGAAGAATGTCATTAATTTTATACTTGGATTATTATATTACCAAATCCGTTAACAAATAGCAAACATGATTTTAATTTTATAAAAATAAATATAATTTTTCACCCTCAAAAATTGAATGAACTAAAACATACGAAAAACTCATATTACAAAACAAACCTACCTCAACGACAACTTAATTCTAAACGTAGTTATCATGGTTTCGTCACCTCGCAACTACACAATATCTAGCATTCTACAACTGTGACCCACTACATTGTTTATTCACCGAGAAAGCCGCGTTCTTACTCTGCTCGTGACTCGTTGATATCCGAGAAACTGTTCACATTTCTTTCTATTACATTGAGATCGTTAAACAAACTATCCACATCTCTCGGTTCAGACGGCGTGATGATGTTCAGTTTCCACGTTTCAAAATCGTTCATAATGCTAACAAAATTCGGCGAGTTATAGCTGTTTTCACTCATAACTGGATTGCCTAGCTTAAATCTTTCCATAGTTTCCTTTTCGATTTGCTCCAGGCGATCGATTGCTTTCGATGGATCGGGTTCCTTTGTTGTTTTAGTAAAATCTATGTCTATGTCGATTCTGTAATGAAAGTCATATAGGTACGTATTTATGCTGAAGCTCACTTTACGTTTTTATGATGCGATATTGTGAATGATTTCTAATTGGTATTCATTATTTATCTTGCGCAACGAATGGTCATTGGTGTCACACAAAGCATTTTATAAACCCACAATGACTATTTAAAAGATATACCTACCTTGATACGAATGTACTTATCCACCAAGAACATAAACTGTACAAATCTTTTATTATCATTGTTACGCAACGATACTTACCTCGTACACATACATAAGTACATAAAATAATAAGTAGGTACTTATATGTTTGATCATGCATTGTGAATAACGAATAAGGAAAGACACACTGGTAGAAACTGCTTAAGTGCTTGGCGACAGATTCGGTCACATAATATCCAGAGGCGAGTATTAGAAAATGCACTACTGCTACGAAATGGTTTTGCCGCAAGCTCATTCTAGTATCTAACCCTCACGGATGGCTATAAGTATCGAATTTTGAGGTAGGTGTTTGATTCTACCGACTACTTAGGACTATTTCAAAGGTCAGTTAGTAAACATCATTACCCAGTATCCTCTTTGAATTTGATCCAGTCTTCCATGATTGGAGCCCGAGGGATCTCTGCAGCTAGAGCTCTAGTAGCGTCTTCTAGAGTCGAGTCTATTGACGCCCGTTCACTGTCTGCCAATACAAGTTATGAAAATATACAGCAGGCTATTCAATTATGTAACATAAAATATCCAATATATTTAAACACAATTCTATATTAATAAAACTGGTAAATTTCATTATTATGTAAGTAAATCTATCAAAAACTTGTGCTAACTTTATGCTTCTTAAAAATGATTGCGACCTTGACTTAGACTTAGAATCCAAGATCAAAGTCATGTTTCATGTTTGGCTTAGATATATCTAGTAGGTACCGTAGATTTTAGAATCTAAGTAATAGTTATAGGTAGGCACACCTACTTATTAGTAAGTAGTGGTCTACTCTACCCTGACTAATTATCTAACGACTTCATCAGTTTTAGGATTTAGGTGTGCCAGAAAATATCAATAATCGTTCTACAAAAATTACCTAACGTTTTCACCTGATGAAAAACTACTTAAATCAGGTACCATAAAGGTACCATCGCTGATAATTATAAATAAGAAAGATCATGATGTCAGTGCCCTTTGACACTTTTTCGTTCGTAATAACCAAATTTTATAATCCATACTTACTCCCGTGTGTACTAAGGTTTTACAGCTCTTCTTTTCGCATTTGTCCATCTATTACACAACTACTGCATGCATTTGGGTATGTCACAGAGGAATAAGTGCGAACTTAGAAGCTGTCAAACTTTGGTACAGACGGTCATAAAGGCTTCAGTTTATATTGGTAGATTGACGTAGAGTGACGTATCCGTCCGACTAGAAAAAGTGCAACGTAATGCCGAGTGGGCGGAAACCTGGCTCAATGATGGCGTAACGACCTTAGGAGATGCACTTGTCCAGCAATAGACTAATACAACCTGATGATAATGATGTAAACATAAATTAGATAATTCATGCCATGTGGTGTGCACAATTTAAATATTTGACCAATTGTATTTAAGTACATAAGTAAATTAACTGTCAATTAATACTTGGCTTGGTTACATAACCGATATCTAATAAGTCATAACCATAGAGTAGGTACTATGAGGTCTATTGTACCTACTATAAGTACGTCATCATAAAGCAATTCTTATATAACCTTTAAATGACGACATTCAAATGGTTAGGTAAGTGTGACCTTAATTTGTTTATGGAGAATTAAATTACCTGTTTTAACAAAAACCATGAACAAAAACAGAATGCGCAACGCAACTACCTAATGGCCTTCGCTAAACAACAAGGGAATATGTATTACGTGAAGGTAAATGAACTCTGAAAAAACAGCGGAGATTAGTGTGCAGCTGTGATGCTGAAGTTAGAACTTGAACTACAGAATGCTTTTACAGAAATTATCTACTTTGCCTGTATACAAGCCAGCTGCCACAAATTAGGTTAGGTTTAAAGAAAGACATGTATTCTCAAATAAGACAAGACTATGTATATATAGATAATTTCAAAGTGTGAAAGCTTAGAATTTTTAAATATTACAAAGTACCTCTAGGCACCTATAAATAGGTAAGCAGTACGTACATTTCATAACATGTAGGTACTTGAATTTCTAATTACATATTATTAAACAATTTAATTTCTCAATAATTTATCAATCAGGACCTAGGAACATCGTCGTGCATTTATATTATCAATTAAAGGTGTATAATGTGAAACTAAGACATGCCTTGAACTAAATACAGTAGATAACGGATTACTTTGATCTCTACCTATTTGACTCTACATTACCATTTGCCTATATCATTTGCTATGAAGTTGCATGTAGCTAACGCCTTTTTGCGTTTTATTTAATTTTTCAATGTGCACAGTTCTACAGAATAAATGATTGATAAGTAGTTCTTTATATTCTTTATTAAATGATGCTTTTATGAGTACCTACGAGAAAAATACAAATCGAGGCCTAGAGTCACAATATTATTTACCACCAACTGAGACTACGTTGCGATTCAGTATACCTAGTACCTACTATATTGCCCGTGATAGTATCTACTATCGTTATAATTATGATGTCAGGTGCACAGTTGCACATCCTGATTAGTATACGTTTAACTAAATACCTGTACGGAATGTCCCATTTACATTTATAGATATGATGAACTGTAGAAGCCAATGTAAATCAAGACCTTCTTTCTTTCTCTTCTTTCTTTTCTAATAGGTATATTGTGATTGGCGATGACCGTATATACATTCAGGTGATAAACGAATAATAATAACAAAGTCTGTCACCAATAAAGAAAAGAAACAATTTTCTACTCAAGAATGAACCAACACGACATAGGTCTCTAGAACAAACATCACACAATGTGAAAGTCTAGAAAGTGTAACCAGTAACCACAGAATAGATAAAATTGTAACTGCAAACATATGTTGAGTACGAACCCTGGCTCCGACGTAGCGAGGATGCGGTGGACCGTCGCAAGGCGTGGGCCAAGTTGCCACACACCGCGTGTTGAGACGTCAACTTGCTGCCGCTGCAACGCCATTCTTCATCTTGGCGATAAGGTATAACAATTACTAAAGTTCAGGCGTTGATGTAAAGTAACGCTAAATGAGCTGAGAGGTGTGCAAACCTTGGAAGGATGCTTGAATATATATTGTATTGCCTATGTTCATCAGGGATTAACGTAAGATTCTAAGAATGGTGAAATTTAAATCGGTCCAATAGTTTCAAAGCTTATTTAATGCAAAACAAACAATCAAATCTCTCCACTTTATAATATTAGTTTAGATACCTAAAGTACATCATAGTTTGATAATGCTAAGCATGCACCATGCGAAATAAGTTAATATGAGAAGCAGGTAAATATTAATATTCACAAAATACCACCTTGAATAACGAATGTAATCTGGCCATTAAAAATGTATGAAATTAAATGAGTATGCACATTCATTTTTAAGGCAGGTATTTATAATATGGGGCTATGTCTCTCCTCCATATGAATTACGTTAGGTAATAATAAAAAATTCACTCGTGCAAATCCGCTTGGCGCTTTCGTACCTGGAGACTGTAAGTATTATATTAGTTAATCGCAACATACCTCTATTGCTATGCTATTTCAGTGCAGTTGAATTGGAGCCGTTAATTACAATACAAAGTTACTTATGATTACAGAACCTTAAATAATGGAAAATCATTATATTGAGCATTTCACTGAGCGCCTGAAATTCAGACCTTTACCTACAACTAAAAATCTCGGCTGAAATTAACTATAGTGTCAATTTCGTTCTGCGCTATATAAAAGTGTGCATGTCATAACTTTCAGGGACGTTTATTTTAATCCAGTCAACGGATGTTAAACCAGTAGTTAGCATAATAGTCTTATATTAAGAATCATTTAACTGCTCGAAGCTGGTCTTAGCTGTTTTCTTACGACAGTATCCAACGAACGAAACGTGTGTCCTGTACTCGAAACACGGCAGCATTCAGCTGTAAACGTGATTGTCCGCTGCTATCATACTTGAATGGGTACCGCTGTAGATCGGCCACCGCTAGCAAAAAAGGTACTCAAAACTGAGAAGTTCAAAGGAATAATAATAACAATAAGATAATAATAATACCCAACGATCGCATGCATAGATCCTGGGCTCCTGGATTCCCTGTTTCTAGGGACTCAGGAACTACGAAGACCATGGTCCCACAACACTCAGACTCAGAAAAAGTATTTGCGCTTTTTTTCTGTGCACAAATACCTACTTGTCCTGCTGAACCACCACACCACAGAGGCTGTCGCCTGAGAGGAATAGACGTGATTGCATGCTATAATTCTTGAATGGGTAACCGCTGTTGATGGCTACCAACAAGTAGTTATCAAAACTAGGTACTTAGGTCAAAGAAAATCACTCACCCATAAGCGTATTCAGTATCTGCAGCCTGGTCGGAGCGTCGATGTTGGGGCGCTGCAGAGCCGTGTGCGGGCGTCGCGGCACGTGAGGCCTAACCGGCCGCACTCCCGCGCCCTCTGTGGTGGCCGGCCGGCGGCTGCGCCGGGGACGGCCCGGGGAGACCTCTCGCGTGTTCCCGTCCCCAGCGTCTTCTGGACATACCTCCAATGGTACCTCGAACTGGTAATAGAACGTTTGAAGCTGGGGTAGTATTATACACTTGTCTTGCTGAGACTTAAGGTAAAGTAAATATTACTATCTGCAATATTTACTTTACGTACTATGATCATCCAGGTTATTAAAGTGGAATCGACCATAGACTCACTGGTGAGAATAGGCTTATACCAACAGGTTAAAGTTAAATTTCCACGTGGGAATGACAGCTGAGATCTTCAGCTCTATATTATTCATCCACTTGTTACTATACGCTACATACTGAATTACGTACCCTAAATACGCGTAAGTATTACCTTTGCCCAATGGGTAGCCAAGGGTGGATCCAGGATTTTTTTCTGGGAGTACAAGGGCAAAAAAATCAACAAGAGTTTTTTTTTATATAGGCTTGCGTTTGACCACTATCCCGTGACCCCCCCCCCCCTGAATCCGCCCTTGACCCACGCGGTTATCATGTCGACTGGAACAGGCTACAGCCATGACCAGCACTCGGGTCTCGAGTCAAAGCGTTATCTAAAAATTGTATAACACTTATGCCCATCTGTCTGTCTATTTAAATACAACTTAGATCATTAACACTTTCCCCCGGGTTCTCGCACATTTGTTAAGTTTTTGTCAACCTGGCGAACCAAACACAGGACGTTCATTGGTTGCCTGTTGATCATCGGCTCTCTTCAACAAATGAGCGCATCGATTTGGCGTGATGACTTGACACGAGCTTGACAAACATACGAGTGACTGGGGGCTGAGAGATTAGTGAGAACGTAGGAGCTGTCAAATTTTAGTAGAGACAGGCATTAGGTACTTACTTAATTCTTCCTACATAAAAACAGGAATGCGTGTACACTGTAAAAAAGAAACAGCTGTTTTCTTATAGACCTGAATATGACTGGTAGAAGGCCCGGGCTCAGCTGGTGGCGGCTTTTCTGCCTCAAGAACGAGTTCGTCCTCTTCACTCTCGCCGTCGGAAGAGGAAGCCACACCGAACAAGCCGTCTGGGTCGACTAGAGATCACACAAGACGTGATAAAAATATGGATATTCCTTAAAACTACATAAAGCACCATCTTCATGGAGATATTAAGAATAGAATGGACGCACCACACGGCCATATGCTATAAAGAAACCTAAAGGCCTTCAAGTCAAGAATGTACCTATAAGATATCTCATGGCTCAGATAGTTGTAGCTCTCGTTCTAAACTGTAGGTTGCAGATTCCATTCCCACTCAAGAATATATGTGTTTGTTCTGTCTGTGTGTTATAAATATTGTATTCTATATAATATGTGTACATTAGCAAACAAAAATTATAAGTATTTTATCCTGTTATCTGGGTTCTGAGACTAGATGGTGTTGTGTGAAATGTCCACAAATATTTATTTATTTAATTATCTCCTAAGCGTATAATAATATCCTCCATAGACAACCGTGTAGTCATTTACAAGCAGGAAACAGAAATCAAAATACTATCAGACAGAGAAAGAGAGAAGTTCACAGGTCTTACAAAGATTTGTTTTTTAGAAATTAAGAATACCTTCTATGGAAATCTAATTGAAAACCTCAACGAGAATTAATACGTGGGCAAGTTCGTAAGGTATGGTAAGGATGTCTTGCAATATTATCTTCTTTCTGTTGATTAACAATTCACAGCCGCACGGCAGGGAATTTCCTTCTATGCGCGGTTGCATTGTGTTGGGATAACATCGCATAATTTATAATCTTCACATCAACTATTACTCGTATTAATCTATTAAAACACAATTTGGCTAAGCAACGCTTTCCCCATGTTCACGCCATTGGTCACCTATTGATCAACTGTTGTCTTCAACCAATGAGCGTATAGCATTTGGTGGTACTTGACACGGGTTTGAGAAATGTAACGAGATACCGGGGGTTGGAGAGATAAGTGCGAACTTAGGAACTGTCAAACTTTAGTGCAGCCGGGAAGTAGTCTTACAATCAACATCGTTATGCATCGGTCGATCGTCCAAATAAATAAGCATGGGCAGTGCTGATGCCACTTGTGAGCGGTAGAGAGGAGAGTCCGCTGCAGGTGTTCCTTGCATAGTGAGGCGACGAAGGGACCCGCACACTCCCAGGGTCCAGAGACGTCCTGCCTCTGATATCGGGTTGCTGTTACCAGATAAATAAAATTCATGATGTTTAAGCAATTAACGCCGTGAGAATACGATATACGAGATACAGAAGTAGATTAAACTTAAACACGGCTTTACTCAGGAGTATTCGTGTCGAAATGCATGAGCCATCTTCTTGAAGACTTGAAGAAATCTAATTAAATTTTATGATAAATCTGAATTTTATGAATACATGGAATGTGGCCTTCAATGTCAACAGGAATGTTTTTTAGACATTTTTGAGGTGATGAACTCATCGTCATGGCTATAAATATTGTTAAATTATCTAACTACACAAGATTTGCGTCAACGGGATGTTTAGATGTATCTACCTATATAAACTAAGCTGTCTCAAGGTTTTTTAAATAGAATAGTTTTGTAAATAAGTAGCGGAATAAGTTTAGAAAGCCAAAAATTTATAATTGTGTTCTGGCAGCATTAAAGCCTTGCAATGCAGGGAACTTACTCGGACAAGTCAAGGGCATTCAACTTCTGAAGGGCTGCCAAAGGTTGCAGGTCTTGCAGGCGGTTCCCTGCAGCACTGAGCTCTCTCAGAGCGCTAAGACCCCAGACTCCATCTAAGCTGTACAGGCCACAGCGATTTACACTCAGCACCTAGAATGAGGAGATCAGTAGGTTTTTTATGTACAGCTAGAAATATACGACCTAAATCATGTAGGTAGTGAAATAAGCGAAATCGCAGGAAACACAAATTCAACCGAACATAGAACTGTATTGTAATATTAACAAAAAAGACTCAGGATGCTCCGAGTATCCAAAAGTAGAATCTTGTACAAACCTTGAGATGCACCAAGCCAATTCCAAGATCTCGTAAAGAAGAGAGAGCGCTTCCATCTAGAATCAAAGAGCGCAGTCTAGGAGCAAGAACGTTAAGACGCCTCAAGCCGACTCTTTCAGCAACCACCCGGAGCTTCGCCTCTCGGATTCGAAGAACTTCTTCGTCAGTCCTTGCACCACTGCTTTGTTTCTGCAAATGAGAGTTGCTGAGCCTTTTATATACATTCTATTATAGAATCTACGTGGTCGTAGAGTTGACGACGACACGTTACATTATCTAATCTAGTTTTGTGAAGAATTTCGGTCCCCGTGGCATTGGCACTGGTGGCACCGGTGTCTCCGGGCAAGGCAGGTGAAATGACAATAAGTTATATAGGTAATTAAATTTGATAAGATATTTAAAAATTTCGTGCTCATTAACATTTCATGATTCATGTTTCGCATGATCATCCTGCTTCATTTTATTCATATAAAAATTTATAAAAATTGCACTGATGGCAACATCCAAATAATTTTGCCTTTTGGCAAATAAATGATTTTTCATTTTTCATTTTCAAATTTTATAGATATCAGAATGACGTTGATAATAGATTTGCGGATATATTAGTTTATCTTAACAGTTACCAATTGAACCTTACCAGCAACTCAATCAAAGATAGTTCCCGTGGGATGACTATACGTCGATAGCCGGGAAGGCGCCGTTCAAGCTCATCTTGTCCTGGCGGCTGTTCTGGGTCTGGTGGCGGCATCGCAAGAGCCCTTATGATGTAAGTAATTAGTAGTACTAGTACCTATAAAGTTCTAGTAAATAAGTAGCTATAGTGTTTGGTCGGGAGGGGGAGGGAGGCAGGGGGGCGGAGGCAGTACAACCACAGGCTTATAAAGGAAGCCATCCATTCGCGATAATTTTGGTTGAGAATGTTAGTTTTGGAAACAACACGAAAAGAAACGTTTCGCTATCATTGTACCACTTTCCCATACTAATGCCTGTAATCCAACACTTAACGAATAAAATGCCACCAATTTTATGCACTAACACTGAAAATAACACAAGTTTTGGAAAATAGTATAATGCGGTGACGCTATCTTTTTCGTTTTCCCGCCAAAACTAGCTTCTAATCTTAATGAAATGGCTGAAATGAAAACGCATGTGAAGCTAGCGCAAAAACTTCAATGGTTCATAAATAGAGATGTATAATCCGATGATAATGTCAATTTTTACAATCAGAGCTCCCAAGTTTAACATACCTATACCTAGAATTACTGATAACAAATCACTGATACAGTAATCCTGCCGACCGAATGCTTACCCACATGGATCTAGGGGAGATGGGGGGTACTGTACCTCGCTACGCCCATGACCATCATAGTATTACATGTCACAATAGGTACCTGAACAACGGGGTAGTTCGAATGTTAGGTGGTTCTGGAGAACTTGTGCTGGATACTTCCGATGGGGACGGCGAGCTAACCGCGCTTGGGGTTTGTGGTACGCTGCCGAGTTCTACGCATGGTGCCTCAAGAATCGGCATAGTTTCGAGCCTGTCGCCATAATTACATAATTACTCTTTAGATGCTACATGCTGTCGCATATGTATACAACATTAAAATAAATAAATACCATAGAAATCTTATCTCAATACTATTTTCATTTACCTGGTATGCACACTATGCACCTACTAAGTTAAATTTATGTGTTCGTCAACGGGCTCTTTAAACGAATTCTTATGACATTTAACAAAAATATTTTTTATTTGTTTTACACTAAGTATAGTTCGTTTTGGTTTCTTAATGTTTGTTTATTTTGGTTGCCTGGCAACTTTTCCGCACAGAATACTATCCTTCGTTGAGGTTATTTTTTTTTTTGGTATGGCTTTTGTGTATTTAACCAGTGTCAAGTAATTGATAATTTCTCGAGTTAAGTAATATAAATATATTAGGTCTTTACCTATGAAATTGCCGTTTTGTTTGAAAAAAGTTAAAGTATTTTTTTTTCGAACTTATTCATTTCTTTTATTCAAAGTAATCACCCCTGCAATCAATGCATCTTTGCCAACGCTGTGGCAGTTTATGGATGCCCTTCTTGAAAAAATCAGCAAGACGGGAGACAACAAACTCTTCAAAGGCGTTTTGTACTGCCTCTCGGGAATTGAATTTTTTTCCCGCTAAAAAGTTGTCCAAATTTTGGAAAAAGTAATAGTCGGTAGGCGCAAGATCTGGTGAGTATGACGGATGAGAGAGAGCTTCCAAACCCAACTCATGCAGCTTAGAGACGGTCTGTTGTGCAGTATGGGGTCGCGCGTTGTCGTGAAGTAGCAGTGGAGACGACCGATTGACCAAAGCTGGTTGCAGACGTACGAGTTTCGCCATAATTGTGGTCAGTTCTTCAATGTACACATCTGCAGTAATGCTCTCGCCGTTTTGTAAAAAGCTATGATGAATCACACCAGCACTAGACCACCAAACTGTGACCATCACCTTTCTAGGGGTCATTTTTCGTTTTGCACATTGCTTTGGTACCGAACCAGGATCTAACCAACTTGCTGAGCGCTTTCGATTGTCAAAAAGAATCCATTTTTCGTCGCACGTAACAATTCGGTTCAAAATTCCTTCATTTCTGTGCCTGTTAAGCAGCGCAAGGCAAGTCTCGACGCGTACGTTGCGCTGGCGATCGTTAAGTTCGTGGGGCACCCATCTATCAAGCTTTTTTATCTTGCCAATCTGTCGCAAATGGACCAATATTGTTTTGATGCTAACATCAGAAGCTGCTGCCAGCTCAGCTGTAGATTGAGATTCATCAGCTTCCACAATCGCCTTTAATTCATCATTGTTGACCAAAGTTTCCGGACGACCACGAGGTTCATTTTTCAAGTCAAAATTCCCAGAACGGAACCGAGCAAACCAATAACGGGTTGTACGTTCGTTTGTACAGTTCTCTCCGTAAACGTCGTTGATGCTACGTGTCGTTTGTGCCGCGTTGGTGCCACGACGGAACTCATATTCCATAATTACACGAAATTTCAAAGTATCCATTATGAGGAAAAATGTTGAAATGTAATGAAAATACAACGCTAATCAATAAACAAAAGACTTATATTGTAAATAGAATGTCATATTTTTAAAACAAAATTAATTTGAATTTAGAATTCATAGCCAATCAAAACTTTTTTTTGTTTGAAAAAGTCTGTACTGCAATACGGCAATTTCATAGGTAAAGACCTATTATATATATATGTCAAGTCAAGTCAAGTCACAATCCAAGTCATCAAGTAAAGTCATAGTCTAGTCTAGTCCAGTCATACTCCTAGTAAAGCGGTGACAACTTTACCAGAAGCTTCTATGGAGTTTTAGAAACAACACGAAAAAAAACGTTTCACCATCATTATACCACTTTCCCACACTCATGCCTGTAGTCTAGCACTTAACGAATAAAATGCCACCAATTTTATGCACTAACACTGAAAATAACACAAGTTTTGGGAAATTATACAATGCGCGACGCGATCTTTTTCGTTTTCCCGCCAAAACTTCCAGTTTATTTTTTTAATACTCTGGTTTCCCTTCCCTTCAATTCAAGTTTTTTGTTTTGTAGTTTTGAATCGACCAATGTGAATTCAATGTCAAGAAGTTTAGTTGTCGTTGTCAAATTTAGCGCCTTTTCGTAAAGTTCAACTTGTTCCTTTCCTCGAGCGTAACGTAAAATTAATCAGTCTTTATAAAATTATAAATTATATTCAATATTCCCGTAATTAAACTATCTTGATAATGAGTGAAGGCAAATTAAACACTTCTCATGATGAGTTTCAATACCTCAAACTCGTAGAACAAATCATAGAAAGTGGTAAGTAAATAATAGAGCAAACGAGAACACAAATATAATTATTATCCTACATATTTTATAACCAATTCAATTTTTCAGGAGATAAAAGAGTCGACAGAACTGGTGTAGGTACTCTTTCAATATTTGGTGCTATGCAAAGGTATTCTCTCAAGAACAACACACTGCCTCTGCTCACTACTAAAAGAGTGTTTACTAGAGGAGTAATTGAAGAGTTACTGTGGATGATTTCTGGGTGTACTGATTCCAAGGTGCTAGCTGCTAAAAAAGTTCATATTTGGGATGCTAATGGATCTAGAAGCTTCCTTGACAATCTAGGATTCACTGATAGAGAAGAAGGTATTAAAAATAAGTTTTAACTGACTAGCTTCATTTTAATGAAAGTTTTTTTAATTAGTGTTGATTATCTTTCAAGTTTTTTTACCATACTACTTTTTGAATTACATTACCATCACATAACAATTTTATTTTTGATAATAAATTGCAGGTGATCTGGGTCCGGTATATGGATTTCAATGGAGGCATAGTGGTGCCAAATATATAGATTGCAAAACAGATTACACTGGACAAGGCATTGATCAACTTCAGAATGTGATCAACACAATAAAGTTGGTTAATCATACTACACTATTTTGTTTTGTGAAGCAAATTAAGGTGATGTTTAAGCAAAAAGTCAAATATTCAGTCTGTAACCCTTAAACATTTTCAGAAACAACCCAGCTGATAGAAGAATAATAATGTGTGCTTGGAACCCATCAGACCTCAACAAAATGGCCCTTCCTCCTTGCCATTGCCTTGCACAATTTCATGTAGCAAGTGGAAAACTATCTTGTATATTATACCAAAGAAGTGCTGACATGGGACTAGGAGTACCATTCAATATTGCCAGTTATTCTTTGCTGACCCACATGATTGCTCACATTGCAGGATTGGAGGTAAATTTTCATAATATCCAGATACTACACATTTGTCTTATTTTTTTCAGCCAATCTAAATAATAAATTATACTACAAATAATAGCATTTTTTTAAATCATATCTAGAAATTCGTATTTTCTCAACAGGCTGGCGAGTTTGTCCACACAACTGGAGACACACATGTTTACCTCAATCATATTGAACCTCTAAAACAGCAGCTACAAAGGGAGCCCAAACCATTCCCAACCCTAGAATTTGCCCGAAAGATTGAATCCATTAGTGATTTTAAATATGAAGACTTTATAATCAAGGATTACAATCCTCATCCAAAAATTGATATGGAAATGGCTGTGTAATGCTGTCTTAAGTGCATCACATTTTTACTCCTTTTATGCTATAAACAAATAAAGATATTGAAGCACACAGTATTGATCACAAGCACAAGGCAGTCTTCAATTGTCTGATTATTGTCATGGTACATACTTCCTGAGAATATTTATTTATAATCATAAAAACTAAAATTCTTTTGGTGGATTGTTAGCCATGACATTTTTGTAAGTAGTGTGATAAAATGTTAATGCATAGTGCCTTAATGTTAATCCAAAGTGCCTTTTTGAGCTTATTACAATATTAATAAGGTGTATTGTAATCAAATAAATACACAAGATTTTTTTAAATAATATTTTATTGTTATTTTCATCATTCTTAATAATAGGCACTATTAAAAAAATCCCCATAAACATTACAATTTCAATTCTTGATTTATCATCAAAAATCATTTAAATCATTGTAAATAATCAACAATAAGTACTGAATTAGCTACAAAAGAACCATTGATCAGCTTCATACATATTGGACCTTTCAGAAAGTGCTGGCCTACAATAACAATCTTCCCATAGTGAAGCGAGTTTAATTTTTGATATTCAATACATATGCTTTATACAGAAAGTGTCAAGAAGGCTGAACCCTCCAGAGCAATGTTTCAGTATTGTTATGTCCTTTTATTTTAATCGGTACTTTGTGAACATTCTGAACAGGTATTATAAAACTTAATAGGGCACAGAATGACCAGAGGTACATATACAAGTATATTAATTGTTCAAAATGAACAGTTCTAAGTTCTAACAATATCTAGTATATATAATTTTTATGTGGCTGATACTTTTAGGAAAGGCCCAGTTTGAATGATGTTTTTATGTTCTCTAAAACTTTTTCATTTGGTGTTCTGAAGTATTTTGAGCAATAATATTTATAAAAGACCTATTAAAGCACCTAAATATAAGTATTTAATTAAAGTATTTACTAAGTAGAAATAAGACAGGTCAAATTCTTAAGTTTGGTAATGTTTTAGATGATTTATTCTTCTGATTATGCCAACAAAACTTTAAATGAAATTTATAAAGTATAATATAAGAAAGTAATGGAATACTAATTAAGGATTATGAAATTTTATGGTATGTATCACATCTTCAGTACACTAAATAAAAAGGCTATCTAATCTAAACTATTTTATTAAGGTCATCATACTTTCATAGAAGTTTTGTATTCTCATTTATATATTTACTTCACTTTTATTTACTTAACCCATTTTGAAATGAAAGTGATCAAAAGGCAAAATATACATTAAAATGATTATTGTTAAGTCCAAAGGCAGGCTGGACCAAAAAATGACTAACGGCGGCATAAACCTGTGTAGTTTCCAGTTTCAGGACTGTGTAGGGGCTTACCCTACACGATCGCAACCACATTCTGATAACATAATAAATTCTATGAGAATACAAGACTAACTATAATAACCAAGCTAGTGTAACAAACCTGATTTCAAATATGTTGGGTTTTGTACATTGTCATAGTTTTAAAAGTACATACTTAATACAAAATCAAATGTTATAAATAATTCCTATAAAACGAAATGTGATGTACATAATCATAATACAATAAAAATAAATCCTAGCTTTCCTAATTTACAAAAACCACATTTCACTTATAATGTCTAAAAAGTTTATTGTAATGATTGTGATATTCATTAAGTTGTGCAACAATCAATCATAATGGACAAATTGTAGCAGCAATAGTGGTAGTGACTTATACACCTTAATGAAATGGGCCCATTTTAGCATCTAAGTAAAACAATATTTCAAAAATTAATCTTAACAAAACAATAAACAAATAAAGTGTTGATGGGAGAAGCCCATTAACACTTTCTTTGTTTACTGTTTTGTTATTTTGTATAAATTAGCTCATATTAATTTTTTACCATAAATATTGTCTTAGTTAGCTATAAAAATGGGTGTATTAGATCATGTGATTGTGTCTATAATAATTGTAAAAATAAAATTAATGATAAGCACCTTAGAATAATTGAAATCAGTCCACTAACTTGAAAATGATAAAAATAATATAGACAAGGTACTGCTCAAAAATAAACCTAAATAATTTAAAAGATCGCAAGTTCATGACACCATTGCAGTTTTTAGCTAAACAAGTGTTTGCACTTTCGTTGGCTGCATAAAAGTGATGTTAATATTTAATAATTTTGAATTAAATATTTGCTGATTGCTGTTCAAAACGTTTCATGAGAGTCAACACATTTTGTCATCTTGATGTGGAGTCTGAAATACAAGAATACCAAACCTGAATTAAGCCAAAGTACCCAATTTTTTTTAAAATAGAAAATCTTTAAATTAATCATTTTGAGAAGTAGGCTAGGTTATTATTGTAGTTACTTCACTCTCCTTTAATAACTTTTACTTTACTTAATTTAAGCATCATCCACAATAACACTGGCATCAATATTGTAAAGATAAAACGGGTCTATTGGCGCACAAAAATTATCAAAATATAATTTTGACTAACCTCAACGGCATCAATACTGGCATCAATGTTACTATTACTGTTATTATTTAGTGTGTAACATATGTAACATTAATTACTAGATTTTTTTTTTAATTTCTGTAAATACATCAAAATCAAAATGCACAAATATTTTGTTATAAATCTTTAAAACATACCTGAGTTACTGAATCTTCCATTCTACCACTGGGTACAGGTAAGGCAGCAAGTTGCTCAACAAGGGCCATTGTCATTTCACACTCCACTGTCACAGTCACCCACAGTGTTTCTAAAAATAACATCAAGCTAAACTTAACAAAAAGGCTATCTTTATGACAGCACAAAGACAAAAGTAAAGATAACAATGAGCAACAAGGGCAATCATTTAATAATAGTGATTCATGGCCAAATGTTTGCCTAATGTTCAATGTTTTATTTTATGTAAATTGTTTGTGATTGTTCAAAAGCAAAAAAAATCTTATTTAGTCTAATTTTATTCCTTACCACCAAATTGTTCCCCTTTATCTGTCACTAAGTGAAAGTACCCTGTGTGAGTATCAGGTGTTGAAGGAGCAACCAGCTTTATTATCACTGTAGTGGAGTGCCCGGGAAGTAATGGTGGGACATAATATGGTGAAGCACCTAGTGGCTCGCCTCCTGCTTGAATTAGCCTACAGCTGCCTGGCCACTGTTCTGGTCCAGAGTTTTCTATTGTCCAGCTTTGTTCAAAACTGAAATATTAGAATATTATTTATAAAATAAAAACAACAGGCTTTTGATTAAATGGAATTTATAATGCTCTCATCTCTAAGTAGTTTATTAAAATGTTTTATCTACATAAATTACATAAAAGTCTAAAACCAATTTTAAAAAATGTATACAAAGTTTGATAGAAGGTATATACTGAAAATCTTACCAAGAACCAGGACTAACAGTGGCTATCTGACTTGGACCAGCTTTTATTGCCATGTTGGGCAGTTTAGGCACACTGTAGTCTAAGTAAGAACATATTGCTGCTTGTAAGTTCCTGTAATAAATATATCCATTTTACTGTCATACTATCTTGTACCATAACAAAACACTAAAGTTTGTGTGAAGCTTACCAGTTGCTCATATCCAGGAAGAAACTAGCTGTGTAATAATTTAAATTTGGCCCTAATAGTCTCTGCATTTGACTTATCAACTCTTCACGATCTGAAGTATTCATACAACTAAATTGGAGCAGTAAGCTCTGATCTATCTCACCGGGAATAGATGAGCCGTCGACATCCATTTTATGGTAGTAATTGTTCACAAATTGTTTATATCAGAAAGAACGAGCTCTAAACTTCACAGAATGTCATGCCCTTTGTTTATGCACGTCAGCTGACTTTGTTCTTCAATTTTGGTGATGATTTGTTATTATTTTATTTACTTTCGCGACAGCTATGAACTCTCAGTTGTAATGAGTAATATTATGCAAAATTAATATATTGGATTTATGACGCAAGTTTACTATAAATAGGGCAAATAAGTAAATCAAATGCGTCTGCATTTCCTTTCTTACTCTGTCTACCATTCTAGAATGTCAATGTCAGCCGGAATAAATAAAAAATTGATATTGTATTTTTTTTTAGCTCCACGCTTTTTGTTTTTTAGCCAGTGTCAAGTAATTGATAATTTCTCAATGATATTTTACGTAGATGTGTGTCATGTGATGTCACAGTCCATGTCATGAAGTCAAGTTATTGTCTAGTCTAGGTTATACTCCTAGTAAAGTTGTACAGTTGTTAGTTTGTGTTGTGTTGTAGTTGTAACAACTGCACCAGCACTAAAAATATCACAAGTTTTGAAAAATAATACAATGCGATGAAGCTATCTTTTCTTTTTCCGGCCAAAAACCCCTAAAGAAGATTGTACAAGTTGAGTTTGACACATGCCTTGCCTCAGAATTTTGACTTTGACATGAAGAGCGAGTAACGTTATGCTATTGCATTGTATATCTTTTTTGTTTTAGTTCCACACTTTTATATATTTAGCCAGTGTCAGTGCCATTATCTTTCTTTGAAGTGGAAGAAGAGAAGAATTCTATGCTATGACATTAGTATCTCTACCTAATTTGTGGCTACGACCACAGAATACTCACGGCGATGACGGATTTTTTATTTTTCTAGGAGTTTGGATGGCGATCTAGAATCGACACAAGATGGCACCACCAACTTCCTTCACTACGTTCCTTCCTTCTCGTTCCAATAAATAAAATCGGCCTTAGCTGTCATATTTGTTAATGTGTGACAGAGAGGCCGTTTTTTTATTTATAAACATAATTTCGGTCGCATGTATCGTACATGACGGCGGCAACATCCAGTTATAAACTCTATGCGCAGCGGGCAGTACCGAAATTTACCCTATGGCAGAATTTCAATTTATTACAGTGGCAACACCGGTAACTGTCTTCGCTTCCCCAACCATCTGGCTATAGAAAGGGAGCGCTCGGTGTACTACGGATCATTCAAGCTCTGGATACGGCCCAGTGCATATGCTGAAGGCCTATAGTTGTATTGGTTGCAATCTACGCACAACTCATTCAGCCTATATACACGTTTTTATGTTTTTTGCATAATATTTTCCTGTTTTTCAATTTCGCGAGTGGCGTTAAGTTAAGCATCCTCGTTGGACCTTTTTGGTGGTTCAGTGAAAATGATTATTACCGTATGCCTTAAAATGCGAAAGTATAGTGTGTATGTATATAATTATGTATACATATATATAGGCTACGGGTTATATTACATTCGCTCTTTTCTTTAAATGTGTATATACTTTCCCATTAAAATGAAGTCAAAAATTAAAAAAAAAACAATTAAAATTAATTGTAAACTTAATCTTATATATTAGTATACAAATTAACAGTGTATGTACTTTAATTACAGGTATTGGAACAGAGAAACTTGGAGAATATTCATTCCTATGGCATCTAAGCCGTTACTTCTTAACAAACGGGTATATAATATAATAAAAATTCGGAGACAATTAAAAAATTCTTGTAAATTAATCCATTATATGTGCCACTACATACGCCGCACTATATATCAGATATTGAGGGAAGACACTCCAAATTAATTGTAACTTCTATACAAAAACTAGCATATGATATATATTAAACAAAGGAGAACTAAAAAGCAAAACATGTACAGCTTGTTTTATTTAAATTATTGTACAATTTTTAAATAAAACCCGCCTCCAATAAATAGCTTATTGAAATTAAAGGCAGCACTAGTGAAACGTGTTCTATTTATATTAGTGGCAGCACTGGCGAAATGTAGCGCCACCTAGCCGAAAAAAACTCGCCCTCCTAACTCTACGGTGGCTATATAATTCGTAAGAATACTGTTACTGTACCCTCTACTTGGTCTAGTAATAGCCAATATAGCCATCATCATCTCATTATCTTTAGCGTAGCGTTATATAGTCTTTGATAGCCATGTAATAGTATTCCAAGAGACTAGTATTCTGTGCTACACTACAAAGAGTATGTAACTGTGCTATTACTTCTCCCGAACTACGACCGTGTTTTTTTATGTGGTTTTTAGTTTCGGTTTAATTTTTATTTTGATGACTTTTGAATGAAACATGGAAAATAAGTTGGCATCTACCAAAAAACACGTTTGCCAAGAATGTGGTTCCTCATTTAACAGACCATACCGACTAACGCAACATTTGTTACTCCACCAAAACATTGTGAGTCCTAGCCATAGTTACCTTCATTATTTCAATACAGTAACTGAATTATGTAGACCAAGTCCTTGATATTTAGTAATAATTTTATCTATCGATCACTAATTTGGAGTGCACTTACAGGTTACATCTAACACACAAATGTGTAAGATATAACCTCTCTAATACACATCTTGGCCTAACCAAATTCCAGAAATCGTTTGTCTGCGGAGAAAAGGACTGCAAGAAATCTTACATGAGCAAAAGTCATTTAGACCGGCATATTCGCAGTGTACATATAAAACCGGAATTTGAAGTTGTTAACAGGTCTGTTTTATAATTTATCTGTTTCTACTTTTTTTAGGCTCAAGGTGATCGGGAACGGCCCAGAATGTTATTTCTATACTGTTTGCTAGCTTGAGGTGGGACCATCAACATTGTACCTGCGCTACATTAAGGCAGTGTCTTATACTGGAATTACTAAAAAGTTTTTGACCTGGCATTTAGGTCATTCACCTCCGATAAAAACACTTGATTTTCCTTGCATCTTGTTACCTACACTACAATCTTTTTAAGTCATTCCAAAGCTTATTATGATTCATGTTGTAATTTGTCTCCAAGCTGATTAGTTACTCACATCAATATTCTATAGTTAGACCTATCATCATTAGGATAAAAGAGTCCTAATGACAATAAGTTCACCATAGTCAGAAAAACTAAGAATTCCCAAGATAACGAGTGTAACCACACAATTAGCTCTATTCCCATTATCAGCCATATAAACCAAAACCTTTGTGCGGAATTTCTATGAACATCTTTGTCCTTTCAGATGTCCGGAATGCTTAAAAACATTTTCGAACCGCCAGAATTTGAAGAGGCATTTAAAAATTAAACATGCCAAAAAAGATGTGTTCACTTGTGATGTGTGCAAGGCGGATTTTAGGAAGAAACACCTGCTGAGTTCCCACATGTATCAGCATACATTTATTAAACCATTCAGGTATTTGTAGAAGATAATATTCATATCACACTTTATTATACCATACTTTGTAGAACACATTATTATCATCACCAGCTGGAAGACATCCTTTGCTGAACACAGGCTTCTCCCATAGAGTGTCACTTTGACTGGCTACTTGCTTCTTGCAACCGACATGTACAAATAGTTATTGTTATAAAAAGAATTAGCCTATGAAAACTGTAATGCTCCTACAGGCGGTGTGACAAATAAAATATGTGGTTTGGGGACATGGTATATATTTAGAATGCCTTCAAAACTTATGTAACTACCCTAGCCTAGAAATCTTACTTGCTAACCTACTATTAATACCTAGGACAATTTCTGATTCATCATCCTAGATTTATACAATATTATTTATTTATTTAACCCACATACCCTACATCATCAGCTAATGTTACTCTTTTTTATGAAATTGTTTTGTTCCAGCTGTGACTTTTGCATTAAAGAATTTGTTACACTGCTTGAGAAGAAAAAGCACTTGAAATATCACAGAACTTACAATTGTACCCTCTGTGATACATCATTCAACCAGTGGTCTAAGTACCAGAAACACAGAAAGCTAGTGCATAATAGCAAAGGTACTATCAATAATTTATCCTAACATTATTTAAGACTAGATGCACCTATTCACTTTGTTTCATCTGCATCTGTTGGAATTCACTATTTTATGAGCTAAAAAATACCTATCTTATTTATGTGTTTTGTGTAAATGATCCATGTGCAAGTTTCATAAAAATTGGTTCTGCCATTTGGGTGTTGTGTTGACTAATAAAAAACGGGTAATCACTTTATTTTATCAGTAGGGAATATGATATGTAAGAGGTATTCAATGATAGAGTACCACTGCCTGAGTATAAACACCACTGTGTACCCTAGAATAGAATAGAAATGAACTTTAACTATTTTGATATTAAAATTTAATCAAGGCTTATGTTTGTATCAATTTTATTTTTAAGTGCAATAAAAGATTGTTTAATTAAATTTGTATCTACAATCTACATGTATGCATGCATGTCTTCATTGTCCTATATCTAAAAAAAACATTCTAAAACATAAAATCTGGGTCTATGCTAAATTTACCTTTATTTAGAATAATAATTACGTTTATTCAAATTTTGTTTCTAGAATATCATTGCAATGAATGTGGAAGAAAATTCAAATCAAGACGTCATATATTGCATCATGTTAAAACACACATGATGATAAAACCAAAAGTTTATAAATGCTGGTATGAAGCCTGCGAAAGGTAATTAATCTGACTAAACAGATAGCAGTAGTTGTTGTGGACTGTCGGGGCTTTTTTGACCAAAAGCTAGGTGATCATGGAACTTGAGTGCAACCAATAGAAACAGAAATTTGTATGGATTTGGTAGTTTAGTACATAGTTTATGTACATGGTTACGTTATAAGTTTTCAAATTAGGTATAAAAAATTTCTTGTTGCAATGCAATCAAAATTCCATGATCACTCCCCCAGGTATATTTTGTTCCATATTTATTCAGTATTGACAATGGTGAGAAGCTACCTAAATATTAAAATATGCTATTTAAAAATGCAATAATTAATTTTATAAAATCAGCTTGATATTTACTGGACATAATAATTATTATAAGTCATAGTAGAGTTGATTTTTTTTTTTCACTTTGCAATTATGGTGAATTTATTTTTCAGAATCTATTCTAGGCACAGTAACTTGAAACAACACATTGAAATGAAGCACTTGCAGATCACTTGTACCAAATGTGAAGTGTGTGATACTGAATTGTCATCTAAGGTACACTTATTATTTTCTATAGTATCTCGGGTTTCTTCTACATTTCTAATTTCATATTAAGCATTTTAATTTGTTGCAGACAAGTCTAAAAAAACATTTAAGAACTCATTGTCAATCAAAAAAAGTAAGAAAACATCCCACAACGAAAGAAACTGGCCGAAAAGACAGAAAGGATAAAGGGGCTTCTAGATTTTCTACTGCTCTTAGAATTGCTGGCCTCCTATTTGAACCTGAGAGTAAAAAAACAAACATGTATGAAGACAAAATAGGAAATGGACATATTAACAATTTACTTGTTGAAGATAAAATAGAATTAACAAAAATTACGGATAAAGAGGAAAATGGCATCAAGAATGAAGTGAAAATTGGACCATGTGATTTGATAATGATCTAATAAATACCAGTGGCAACAGGAATTGATAGGCAAATGAGACAACTGTCACAACTGCAAATTTGTCTGTAAATCCTTTACCTATCCAAAATGTTAAGATAATCATAAGATAATATATAATGTTAATACATATTTAATTGTTTAAGAATACATATTTTTATTTCCTATGTTTTTCCTATTCCTATGTTCCTATGTGTTTTTATTCACTATGTGAAAAAATTGTTAGTGTACTTTGTTGCCTTAGTACTTTAGATACTTGTACTTTAGATACTTAGTATTTTAGATATATTCCACCAGCTGCATCTTGTGTTTTCACCTGTGGATATAATGCCCTGTGTTAACTTGCTAATATAGTAATATTTCATCTGTACTTGTGTTAAGCATAACAGTTTAATGGAGTTATCCATTAAACCGTTGCGGCGTGAAGAGAAATCAGACAGATTAGCTCCATCTATCGGCCGGTATCGCTTTGTTTAATGTTAATGTCGCCACCTTGACGTCATTTTACCGAACAAACCAACAATACAAATTTTAAACTTTGTTATGTTGACATTGAATCACGTGCGTTGTCCAACTTTAACTTCCGTTCGCCTCGTTACGCATTCGCCAGTTTACTCCCCAAGTTGACTTGCGAATGCCAGTACGGTACGTAAAAAAGTTTTTTTTAAAGTTAGGTACTTAAAAAAGTTTTTTTTGTTTTGGCTCCACATTTTTGTGTATTTATCCAGAATGTGCCAGTGTGTGTGAACTTAAGTCACAGTCCAAGTCATCAAGTAAATTCATAATCTAGTTAAGCAAGTCATACTCCTAGTAAAGAGGTGGCAACTTTAGCAGAAGCAGGAGTTTTAGAAACAACACGATAGGAAACGTACACCACTTTCCCATACTCATGCCCGTAATCCAGTATTTATCGAATAAAATGCCACCAATTTTATGCACTAACACTGAAAATAACTCAAGTTTTGTAAAATAATGCAATGCGGTGAGGCGATCTTTTTCGTTTTCTCGCCAATAACCGTAAAGAAGTTTTGCTTCAATAACTAAAGTAAGCTTGCTACGGCTGCCTAGCAATTAAAAATATAATGTATGAATCTTCGGTACTATGTAAAACTAGCCTAATAAGGAATAAAGTAACTGTCCTAACCAGTCGCGCTATTATCGTGTGGACCTGCCGTTATCTCTATGTTATCTGTGACTAAAATAAAATATACAGAGTAAATTGTTTTTTGTGGCAGTGGCAAAGTTCATAAAATTTTAATATGTCATTGTCACTAATTAGCAGTGTTTGTGGTTTTGGCACAGCTCACAGAATACTATGATTTGGTTTGGAATTTTGGATCGGTAAACTAGAGAGATACAATATCCTATACTTGGTCTGTGCTAGAGAGCACGAACTTTAAAGTATTACTTCAACTTCAACTCTTTGTAAATGGCCTTTGTAGAGAGGTTACCACAATTTTGCCAATATCACGTAGAAAGATAGCACATCAAACGAAGATTTTTCAGTGAGAAATTTTGGTATATGTGGAGAATGAGATCAACTATGAAAGTACTAGATGAATCTAAAATGCTGAAACAAAACAAAAGAATACTATATTTACAACAAGTAATAATATTGATAATGAAATAATAAATAATCTAAAACTAATATTTAAGTACACAATATAACATAAATATTTACACAATTTCTAAAATAACTACCTACTTACAACTTAATTTTATTCACTTTAATAAATTTACATAAAATACCTATAAACGGAGAAAATACCATACATAATAAACACTTGAGGGAAGTGGGACGAGGGATATTGTTTGGAATAACATCATACAATGAAAACTGTAATTTGGAACAACTGAAAAATATATGGTCCACATTTCCTTGATCTAAACCACATTCACAGAGAGAATTATCCCTAATCCTGAGTTTATTTAAGAAAACCGGAGTACAAGAGTGATTCAAGCGTAAACGACAAACAACTGAAGTGGTCAATTTGTCTGCCTTTTTAAATTTAGAGAATCAGGGTTTATGAGGAACCTCAGGCTGAACATCACCAAAAAATTTACCTTTAATAGATTTAGAATTTTGCCATGCACTAGACTAAAGTAATTAAATAAATAATTAAACACTAAAGTATTATTTATATGTATGAGTTTTTGGCGGGAACTCGAAAAAGATTGCGTCACCGCATTGTATTATTTTCCAAAACTTGTGTTAGTTTCAGTGTTAGTGCATAAAATTGGTGGCATTCTAT
This sequence comes from Ennomos fuscantarius, assembly GCA_905220475.3. Classification (NCBI taxonomy): domain Eukaryota; kingdom Metazoa; phylum Arthropoda; class Insecta; order Lepidoptera; family Geometridae; genus Ennomos; species Ennomos fuscantarius. The sequence continues at coordinate 5,394,342 of HG992029.1, forward strand.
TCGTTAAGTGCTGGATTACAGGCGTGAGTGTGGGAAAATAATATAATGATGATGAAACGTTTCTTTTCGTGTTGTTTCCAAAACTCCATAGAAGCTTCAAGTAAAGTTGCCACCACTATACTAGGAGTATGACTGACTAGACTATGACTTGACTAGATGACTTCGACTATGAATTGACACATATTTGCGTGAAATATCTATAACTTGATAAATTATCAATTACTTGACACTGGCTAAATACACAAAAGTGTGGAGCCAAAACATTCAAAAAAAAATATTTATATTCCCTATTTTGGATTTTTTATGTGATCTTTCTTCAAATTACTATGACAGTAAAAAACTAATAACATCAATGATGTCGGAGTTTACTTTGAATGTATTCACTTTAAATTGCTGGTGACTATTTATTTACTTGTTTACGGATGGTTACTTTTCGTGCATTTATGTGTTATGTTATGTTTTGCAATAATCAAAGTTGTATAATGCATTATGTTCAATGTGTGCATATTGAACTTATAGAAGTGATACAATAAGACTAACAAGAAACATTCAATTTTAGCCTTAAATTCATAGAGTAATATAACCATCTGGAGACATCTATTTTAACTCTCACACTAGTTACATTAGTATCATGGGTAAAAATAAAATTATAATATTATAAGTAACATACATTTTAGGGGTATTCCAGTAGTATCCAAGAATCGGAAAGAAAGATTTGAAGCAATTGCAAAGTATTTGTTAGACAGTTCACATACAATCGTTTGCCTGCAAGAAGTATGGAGTGAAACAGATTATCTAGTTTTGAAAGATACTCTCCAAGGAAAACTGCCATATTCACACTATTTTTATAGGTAAGTATTTTATTAAATTATTTCACTGCTGTGTGAAAATATTTATATCGCAACAGTTTCATTATGGACAATATTAGATTAAAATAATATGAAGTCAACATACAACAATTTTGCTAATTGACAAAGTAAATGAATTATGTAATTAATGTGTGTTGATTGTTATTATTATTATTATAGCCCATATTTATAAAACCACAACAAATCAAAATATTGGTGGCAATGATTTTGAGATACAGACTTTAATAAATGCATCTCAAATATTTTTTTAATCTTGTTGTTTGTAAAGTCATATTCACCATTCTAATGACTTCCATAATTTGTTTCTTTCAGTGGTGTAGTTGGTTCTGGTTTGTGTGTGTTCTCCAAATGGTTGATCCAAGACATATTCTTCCACCAGTGGCCTCTAAATGGCTATATCCACAAGATCCACCATGGAGACTGGTTCGGGGGTAAAGGTGTTGGGTTGTGTAGAATCAGATGTGGAGAGAGACTTGTCAATGTCTACTGCACACATGTGAGTACATTCTACGCCAGCTTTTATTATTATTATTGTTTAATAGACAAGCAGCATGACTGCTGATGTGTTCATATCCCTAGTGTTAGATTCACTTTCAATGTTCATCCTTGTAACAGAGATAGTTTATTTGTTTGTAGCTAGTTGTCGAGTCTGTTCTTAAACTTAAGTTTTAAGTAAAGTTTTATCTGCAGTTTTGCGTTCTATGCATGTAAATAGATCTAAATAAAAACCAAAATAACACAAGGTATGTAAGATTTTGATGAAATTTTATATTCACACCATGTAGGTGTTAATCATCAGTATTTTTAATCACCATGTGGGGAAACCACTGGGCGCAGCTAGTTATAATATAGGAAAGTAAGAATTAAATAGAAGTCCTTATTGCCTTATTGATTTTACAATATTTTATTTCAGCTACATGCAGAGTATCATGTGGATGACATCTACCTTGCACACAGAGTGTTACAGGCGCATTCCACAGCAGAGTTCATCCATTTGACAGCAGCTCCAGCTGATGTGTCCATATTAGCTGGAGACTTGAATACCGGCCCTGGGGACCTCTCATACAAGTATGTTATCTTTATACTTATATCATTAGAATAGTATTTCGCAAGCAAAGCAAAGCACGACTAGCTATTCCTGGTAAAGTTAAGCAACACTTGCTGCGGTCACTTTGATCGGTGACCACTGCAAAAAATCGTATTTACAATTAAGGTTCGGAAGTCACGTTACGCCGTCGGTCCCGACTCTTGTCGTAAGACAATAGTCGTAAAGACCACTCAACATCATTTCGCTGGCCTAAAAATTTTGACACCAGGGCTGACCACTTGCTTACACGAGAAAAAGAATAAAAATCATGCATTCATAAACAAAATTATTTTTAAACTGCTTAACTGCTAGGATAAGGCCCTCACCAAACTTATTTAATATTGGTGATTGGTGGTGTTATAATATTATCTCAATTTTTTTTATGTTACGAAATGACATGACGAGCTAGTCGCTCGCCTGATGTTAAGCTACACGACTGCCTATATCAGTTGCAGTGACACTTGAAATCAAAAGTATAGTTTCGCGTGACACTGCACTGCGCGTCATTCTGAGACATCAGCACAGTCTAGCAATAAGATTACTAGACTGTTAGATGAGGTCATAAAGTCTCATTTGCCCAGTAATTTTATTAGCTACAGTGCCCTTCAAACTGGAACACAGCAGTGCTTGCGTACTATTGCTTGACGGCAGAATAACTGGCAAAGCGGTGGTACCTACCTAGACGAACTTTGCAGAAAAGTCCTACCACCTAGTAATCTCAATAAAAAAAAGAAATACATGACAAGCTAAGCATTCGATGTTAAACGACACGCTTGCCCATATGCGGTCACTCAGAAATCTAAAGTATAGATTTTTGCGAGACACTGCCCTGCACAAATTACTGGGCAAATGAGACTACGATCTGATCTCACAGTCTAGTAAAGCTGCGCACGTCATCCTATCTATAATAGACCTATAATTTCACTAGCTACAGTGCCCTTCAAACCAGGACACAGTAATGTTTGCGCACTATATACTGGCGGCAAAATAAATGGCAAAGCGGTGGTACCTACAGACGAACTTTGCAGAAAAGTCCTACCTCCTAGTAAATTGAGGCCAGCTCAATAGAGGCCCGTTAGTGCTCTGCGAGTACTACATATCTTCTTTTAACGTTTACAGAATAATCACTCAACTACCATCTCTATTAGATCCATTTGATATGTTTTGTGAAGGCAGTAACCCGTGTGTAAAGAAACAGTCGGGAACCTGCGATAATACAAACAACAGCTATTCGGATCCACAGCAAGTGAAAATCAGCCCTGATGGGAAGAGAATCGACCATATCTTGTTTTCGGTTAATCATCTATGGGAGGTAAGAAGGATTATTGTTACTTTTAAAATAATAATTTCGAATATTTTTAGACCGAGGCTAAAAAGTTGAATAGAGAATAGTAGGTACAGTACTATCAACTTGCCCAAAAGTCACCAAAACTTCATAATAATCTATTAAAAATATAAAGAAAAAAGGTTATATAATTTTGATGAAATCTTAAGAATGGCTCCTATAATAGTTTCAACACACACACACATCACAATTTCACCACAAAAATTGCCATTATAATAATTGTATCATTCCCTCGAAGCTTTTGGCATCCGCATCTACTGTTAATTGAACTAATTTTACCACAATTTTACAAAATTTCATGTAGGTACTAAATTTGACCATGAAACAAAGGAAATTGTTCGGTAATTTAAAAGAATTAAAATTGGCTTTGCCGTTTGTTTTGATTAGTTCTGCGGCATGACATCGTCATTTTCCTAGTAAATCGCGCATGCGCGCGCTGCTCGCGTGAAATAAATCTAGTATTCCGTATTTCGTGTAATCCTTTTTATAGACTGGTTATCACCTAATACATAATGGATGAAATATAGTTGATACAATGAATATTATCATTACCCACTTTCCTTACACCAATTTGACTGTTACAGCCGAGCGTCATTTGTTTCGGCAACCCACTCGAAGACAGAGTTCCTGGCCAGCCGTTCTCGTACTCCGATCACAACGCGGTCACATTAGAACTGCGTTTAAAGCCGGCGGCATTCAAGAAACCACCCATATCTTTAAGGCAAATGAGCAAAGATGAAGCATTTGACGAAACAATCGCAGAAGCAATCAAAGTATGCGAAGAAGCTACCACCAACATATCCAAAACGAAGAAACTGTTTTTAACCACTGGCGGCTTATTACTAATGTTCCTAATAGGCACAGTAGGATTCTGGCCAAATTACGTAATGTATGACGTCATCAAGCTAATACTGACAGGGTTATGTTTCTACTATTTGATCATGGGCTCTTTGTGGAATAAAATGGAGTTAAACAGTTTGAAAGCCGGTCTGAATGCATTAGACAATTTTAATCGTACACGAAATGAATTGAGAGTAGATAAAGTTGATAAATCTAATCAGTTATAAGTAGGACAGATAAAGTATCACTTTATTATTCTTATTTAAGTATTGATAGCGCACTGATAAGTGTTTATTTTTTACGAAAAGATGAAATGATGAATCGCTATAAATCATTTTATAAGATGGTAGGTATACACATTGAGCGATCGATATTACTATGCTGACTGTTTAGTGTATGACATTTCAATGAAAGGTACTCCATTTTATCATACTTATAACCATTACTTAAATTTAGTCAATGCTTAATGTTCTGTTAACTTCTTGCTGACCTGAAATATCATGAGTAAAAACGAAACGGTATTTTAATTCAAATAAGTTTTCACGTCTAAAACTCGAAAATTTATTTTATTTCTATCCTGTTTTTATATATGGATACTTATTTGCATTAATATGATATATTTTTGATGATGCAATTGTAATTTTATTCTCAAAGAAAGATGATAGTCAAAGATAAAAGGGGACTTTAGAGAATGCGACGAAGTCGACACCTATCCCATATCATATATATTATCCCTCTCGCTTTGTTATATCAAAAGAACAAGAAAACTACTTACTAACTTACTACGTAAGACCAAATTTTATCCGTCGTAATTTAAAGTTGGCTAAAAACGGGTCTGGTTACCAGTTAGTCAGGCTGCAAAATTAGCGATATAGCGTAAATGGAATAATATAAATTTTTCAATATCAGATTAACTAATGACCTTGCGACCATTATCATTTGGTAGGAAAAGTTTTGACAATGCCAAAAAATACTGTGATCGAAATGTGATGGCCGAGTCTAGACTTCTAGGAATGATTAAAAAGTAAGTAATACAACTTATAGATAAGTATTTTTTTACTGTGCCTGTTGTAAAAACTGATACGTCATAACATAATAAATACAAGTCTAATTATATCATAATAATGAAACTATCAGGAAATAAATGAATTCCATTTATAGGTTAGTATTAATTTATTGTTCTTAAATAGTTTTGCTAGGTTTTGTTTATTGTTGTAAGCACAATGCAACTGTATTATTTATTATGTACATTCCAACCAGTCTCGGTAGCTTTAAAAGATACTTAAAATATTTTTCACGATAATTTACATTTTTAACAATATTATAGTTACTAATTAATAAAAATAATTTTATATACAATAAACTGTGATTAAATAATCTAATCACAATGTGTATGTGCTTTGTTATTTAAGCTTATTTATCGCTAAATATATCATTTATTGAAATATTTTTGAATAAAGCGTATCAAACCTCAATTATTGGTGTATTATTATACAGATTAGACTTATATATACTTTTAATTTACGGTTATTTATACAAAATTTGAGGAAGTGTGAAAACCATTAACCCACTGTCATGGGTGCCTGTCCTGTGCCATAGAATATTATGGCATTTATCTGTGGTGTAAATGAGTCCTACATCCCAGTTACATGTTATATAGGCGGTGTGTATTATAAACACTTCTGCACACAGGGAGCTGTCAATCATTAGTACACTGTAAATTTTTTTTAAAGCTATTGCATAGCTTTTATCGCGGGCCTTGAGCGTGGGGACCGAACCCAGAAATTCCGTAACGAAAAAAACCTAACACCCGCCACTCCGAACCGCTGTGCCGGTCGGAGGTCGGAGTACAACAAGCCAAGGAGTATACAACCCGCCTTTAGGTGGCATTAGTTGTATTGGAAAACTACCGTAATCAGCTGTTTGTGAGAAAGTATATATATAGGTGTATAGGTATTTATCATGTACAACAGTGAATATCTGTACTCGTATAATTTGTGTACAAAGTGTTTTAAATATGAATAAAATGCTATGCAATAGCTTTACCGCGGCAGTCTCCGAGTGCCACACGTCTTTTAAGCTATTGCATAGCTTTTATCGCGGGCCTTGAGCGTGGGGACCGAATCCAGAAATTCCGTAACGAAAAAAACCTAACACCCCCCACTCCGAACCGCTGTGCCGGTCGGAGTACAACAACCCAAGGAGTATACAACCCGCCTTTATACTGCATTAATAAAATAAATAAATAATTATAATTGCATAAGTTGATAAAAAATGCTATGCAATAGCTTTACCGCGGCAGTCTCCGAGTGCCACACATCTTTATTTGTTTTGTTTTGTCTCCACACTTGTGTATTTGCCAGTGTCAAGTAATTGATAATTTATAAAGTTATCGATATTTCACGCAAATGTGTCAAGTCACAGTCAAAGTCGACTTTTCTATTGATTGATAGGCTGTCACACGTGTGAGAGAGATTGTTTTTTCAAAATGTAAGGTTTTCAATATATTTTTCTCTAAGTTTGACTATTCGGGTTTTTTATGGACTGGCAACTCAGGAGATACTTGGCAGAGCGCGGGCTCGGGCGTCCACTGGGTGTTTGTTCGACGACCGAGACGCACAACGGATTCTATGCAGACAGTGACAGTTTTTTGCAAGAAATATAACGATATTTGTTTGAATCTTGAGTGTTTTCTTTGGATGAACTACTGTTGGCGCAATAGTGTCCAGATTGTTTACATCTCAGAAGCCGGGGATAAACATAAATTGTAAGTACACGCCTACATCTTATTTGATTGTGCTACGTTACATGGTTACTAAATTGCCTGAGAATGTAACACGTGAATCTATAATCCAACGTCCGAAATCTTGCTCCGTAAACCGCAGTCGCGCGCTGACATGCGCGGCTATTCTAACCTTATAATGTTTCCGGTCCCGTTACACGTGCCGTCCGGACCTTCCAAGTGAATTGATTATTAAAATTATTATTAGATTAGTTTCTACACCTTTAATTATATACTAATACGGTAGTAAAATAAAAATACAGTATAATTTAAAAAAAAATAGTGTGGCCACAGTGCTGCAGTTAGGGGTTTTGTTATTTTTGCACAGGTTGTACCATTTTCGGGTTGTTTTGGATTTTTCTTTTGTACCTACTATATTTTTCCTATGGGCCGAACTCACTTTTTATTCACACAATTTCATGATACGAGTTTCAGAAGATGGAACCGGGAGATAATAAAACCAGGAGCGTGGAAACACCTCGACGCAACCGTTCGCGCTCCAGGCGTAGCTTCACTCGTGGCCATGGTCACAACAGCAGCCGCCAGAGTCGCAGCCACAGCCGAAGCCACAGCCGCCGTTTGTTGGAGCGTGAAGTGGCGCTGAGGCAAGAACAAGAGCGGGTTCGTCTACTGGAGCGTGACCTGCAACGAGAACGAGACGTCGAGCAACGCCGACTACACTGCGAGCGGCGTCGGTCCAAGACGAGGCGTGACAGTCGGCGCCGCTGCCGTGACAGCTGCAGCCGTAGTCGCAGCCGCAGCCATCGCCGCCGCAGCTGTCTGCCTGACGCAGACAACGAACATCGAGCAAAAAGGTCACACAGCCCATCCTTTTCTACTAAAGATGTAACCCAAATTATTCAGAGTATCAAAGACATCCTTCCTGCGCAGCCAGGCCAGAGCACACAGTTCTCGAACAGAGACAGTAAGAACATTATTCCTGAATTTAACCCTTCAGAAAAAAACCAGCGTATGGATACTTGGCTAAAAAAAAGTAAACGAGTGTGCAAAGGTCTATGGCTGGGATGGAAGGACCGTAGTCCATTTTGCTATGCAGAAACTGTCAGGGCTAGCTAAAACCTGGTACGAAAGCCAGAGTTCGATTTTATTTAATTGGGAAGAGTGGCAAGTTAAATTGTTAAACGCCTTTCCGTGCGAACAAAACTACGGTCAGATGCTCGAGGACATGTTAAAACGCAAAAGTAGGTTTAACGAACCCGTACAGAACTATTTTTATGAAAAGCTAGCACTCCTTAATCAGTGCGACATTACCGGTAGGCGCGCCGTCGACTGCATTATCCACGGAATTAGTGACAGGACCACAAGGTCTAGCGCTTTAGCACTGCGATGCGATGAACCTGATGAGTTATTGAAGTTCTTGATTAGCAACAATAGAGAGCTTTATGCTCCTCAGCCGTTCTCTAAAAATGTTAATACGGGTGATGATAAGTCGAACAATCGTGCTAATACTAAATTCAATCCTGGCTTGTTTTGTTACAATTGTAAAGAAAAAGGGCACCCGTTTTCTAGATGCCCTAAACCTCTAGTAAAATGTAGTCATTGTAACAAAATAGGACATAAACCTGAACTATGTCACTCTAAACTGGACACGGGATCAACGAAAGCTGACACAGTGGCAAAAACCATGCGTATATCGAGTACAAAACCATGCAACAAGTTTATAAAAGAAGTAAGCGTGGAAGGTGTGCCACTTGAAGCGTTCATTGATCTTGGTAGTGAAGTCACTTTAATTGCACAGTCTACCTTTGCGAAACTTGGATTGACCCATGATCATGTCTCGTCTTCTATGAAGGGTTTTGGTAACCACCTTGTATGCTCGTTAGGCTCAGCAAAATTGAACGTATCGATAGATGGCGTAAATGCTACCGTTTTATGCCGCGTAGTAGAGGATCAGTTCTTGGAGAAGCACTTGCTCATTGGTCAAAGTTTCACGGAGCAACCCCACATAGTTATTTATAAGGACGTGAATAAGCTTCAGTTTATACATGTCAACACCGAAATGCCTAATGATGTCCAGGACGATGAACAGCGGGAGAAAATTAGGATACTAGCGTACTGTAAGCTTTATGGGATGGCTAGCGTTAGAGCCGTGACTGAGACTTCATTCACAGGTAGCGTAATAGTAGACACAAAGGTAATAGGTAAAATAGGTAAGCAATACGTTATCTGCGGTGGGGTTTACGAAGTAAAGAATGGTTTGCTTTTCGTAACAATACAACCTTGCGTGGTTCCATGCTGCCTACAAGAAAATTGGGTGTTTTCAAGAGCTGAGAGGGTAGAATCAGTTTACAGGCTTGTGAGCACAGAAGATTCGCTGGCTACGGTCACGCGTATAGAATCTTTAACATCTAAACAACTCGACGAAAATCTCGTACAAATAGGCGAAACAGTTTGCAATGAGGCCAAAACAAAGCTCTTAAATATGCTACGGCGCCATGAACAATGTTTTGCAAATAACTTGATGGACCTTGGCTGTACAAACGTGACGGAGATGAACATTGAGTTGAGCAGCCAGCGCCCTGTAGTTTATAGGCCGTACCGTCTCTCTTACCATGAACGGGAAAAGGTCCGAGAAATGGTCGACGAGATGTTAAAAGCGGGCGTGATCCGAGAGTCGACATCTAACTATGCTAGCCCTGTTATACTCGTTCGGAAAAAGAACGGTGGCATACGACTCTGCGTAGATTATAGGCTGCTCAATTCGATCACCGTAAAGGAGAGGTACCCCATCCCAATAATAGAGGATGAAATAGCGAGGCTGTCCGGGCAGGCATGGTTCGTTACCCTAGATCTTATGTCAGGGTACTACCAAGTACCGATTGCGGAAGAGAGCAAGCATTTGACTGCATTTGTTACGCCAGACGGTCAGTACGAGTACAACCGCATGCCGTTTGGCCTGGCAAACGCCCCAGCTGTCTTCCAAAGGATGATGAACCAAGTCTTAGGGCAAGCTCGTTTCAGTAAAGCCACAGTATACCTGGATGATCTGCTAATTTTCGGTAAGACCCCCTTTGAGTGTATGGATCGATTGGAAGAAGTCCTTGAGTTATTAGAAAATGCGCAACTTAAGCTGAACTTATCGAAGTGTAGTTTCTTACAAAATAAAATTGACTACTTGGGCTATGAAATAAGCTCAGCTGGTATGCGCCCAGGGTCAATGAAAATTCAAAGCGTCATAGATTTTCCTCTACCCCAAAATGTGCACAACGTGCGCCAATTTTTAGGACTCGTGAGCTACTTCCGAAAATTCATTCAGTCATTTGCCCAATTGGCTCATCCACTCACCAAGTTACTTAAAAAAAACGCTACATGGGAGTGGACGTCTGAACAGGAAGGCTCATTCGAGACCCTAAAATCTAAGCTGGTAGAAAGGCCAGTCTTGGCTCTGTATGATCCCACAGCTGAGACAGAGCTCCACACGGACGCCAGCAGGGTGGGTATCGGAGGAATATTGCTCCAGCGTCCGTTGGGTAGTAAAGACCCTTTCCATCCCGTGGCTTACTATAGCCGCCAGACAAGTCCAGAAGAAAGGAACTTTCACTCGTACGAGTTAGAGACGCTAGCGGTCATTTGCGCTCTAAAAAAATTCAGGGTATACCTCTTAGGAAGGGCTTTTAAAGTAGTTACTGACTGCAGTGCTCTGCGCTGCACGTTCGAGAAGCGGGATCTCATACCTAGGATTGCTCGCTGGTGGATCGCGTTGCAGGAGTTCGATTGCTGTATCGAATATAGAGCAGGGACAAAAATGAGTCATGTTGACGCTCTCTCAAGGAACCCTACTCACAATACGGACACTTCGGATCCCGTGAGATATCCACCAGTGCTGGTTATATCCGATCATGACTGGCTACTTACCCTGCAGATGGGAGATCCTGAGTTATGTAGGATACGTGATATTGTCAGCAGTGACCTTGATCCCAAGGGGTTGGATTACATTAAGGACAATTATGTCTTAAAGAATAATAGGTTGTTTAGGTATATTGGGGGTGATAAAGGAAACGTTCGGTGGGTAGTTCCAAAGGGGGCAAGGTGGCAGCTGTGCAAGATGAATCACGATGACATAGGCCACGTAGGTTTCGAGAAAACCTTGGAACGTATTAAAAAGACTTATTGGTTTGCAAAAATGACTCGATTTATTAAAAAATATGTTAGTGCATGTATCGACTGCGCGTACGCCAAGAAATCTACAAACGGGCGAGAAGGCTTACTACACCCCATAGAAAAGGCCGCAATCCCGTTTCACACCTTGCACATCGACCACCTTGGGCCCTTTGTGAAATCTAAAAGAGGGTTTACACATATACTGACTGTCGTAGATTCATTCACTAAATTCCTGTTTATCAAACCTGTTCGGAACACTAACACCCAAAACGTAATAAAGGCATTACAGGACATATTTGATATATTTCGAGCCCCCGACAGGTTAGTGAGTGATCGAGGTTCTTGTTTCACCTCACATTCCTTCAGAAGTTTCTGCCTCGACCGAGGTATAAAACACATATTGAACGCTGTAGCAAGTCCGAGGTCTAACGGTCAGGTAGAGCGTTATAACCGGACCATACTTGACTCCTTAACAGCGCAAAATATGAGGGACAACGAGAAGGAATGGGACAGCAAATTAGGAAAAATACAATGGGGGCTAAACAATACAGTGCAGAAAACCATAGGTAAGACACCAGCTGAGGTCATGTTTGGGATAGCAATGAACAGCGAAATCAAACCGGCCTTAAACGCGGTTATAGATGACACCCGGGTGGCTACCGATCTGTCTTGCCTTCGCGCGGAAGTCAAACAGAAAATCGATAAAGCCCAAGCTGCTCAAAAAGAATACTATGATCGGGGTAGGCATCCTGCGCGTACCTACAGTAAAGGGGATCTGGTTAAAATTACGAAGGTAGCATTCCAAAATAAAGGCCAAAGTACAAAACTGATGCCCTCTTACGAAGGCCCCTTCAAGGTTATTAAGGTATTAGGGAATGACCGTTACAAAATCGCTCCAATTGCGGGATTCGAAGGAATGAGAAACAAACGCAAAACTACGGTTGCCGCTGATAGGATGCAACCATGGATTCATGTAGCCTCCTTGAGTCTAGACGATACGGATAATGAACAAAGTGCTACTGAATAATTTAAATGATCATTATTCCCAATTTTGCATTACCCTGTTAGTAATTCTTCGACTGTTCGGTATTTCACATGTTCTGTACCCAGTATGGGCTTTTAATAATTTTATCACAGTAATGTAAGCAAACCGTTTTGTATTGTTTCGGGTCAAGTGCGAGATGTTTATATGTTCGTCTCTTGGCCTGATACCATACAAAACGTGGTCAAAGGAATTCAATAACGAGTTTAATATTTCATGAATAGAATCATAGTCCATTGCTACCTGAAATCTCACGTAAGATTACAATAATTATATATATCATACCTGTTAATTTTGTTGATATTTGGCTACAAGGAAATATGTATAATAAAATTGATTAATATGATTTACAAGGATAGATAGATATAAGCATTTGGTTACTAGGTTACAAGGATGGATATAAGTATTTGGTTACAAGGTTACAAGGATAGATATAAGTATTTGGTTACAAGGATAGATATAACTATTTGGTTACAAGATTACAAGGATAGATATAAGTATTTGGTTACAAGGTTACAAGGATAGACATAAGTTTTTGGTTACAAGGTTACAAGGTTACAAGGATAGACATAAGTATTTGGTTACAAGGTTATAAGGATATATATATAAGGATTTAGTTACAAGGATGAGTGTAAGTTTTGTATAATTACCACGATGAATTGAAATGGTAATGTGTCTATAAGAATAACATTGTAAGTTTCTTGCGTACCTAAAATATCTAGTTTAAATGTTTGGTTTTCTAAATGATTTAATGTTATATACATCATTCTGTGGTAGCGCCGAAATTGTTAATATTATTGTGATTGTAGGCTTTACTGTATTAGAACGATAATTTAAAAAAAATACCTCGTTCTGCCAAGTGTAAGGTTTTACCTGGTTCCACCTGGTGCATGTATGAGGACATACATGTCATCAGGATGGTCGAGTGTAAGGTTTTCAATATATTTTTCTCTAAGTTTGGCTATTCGGGTTTTTTATGGACTGGCAACTCAGGAGATACTTGGCAGAGCGCGGGCTCGGGCGTCCACTGGGTGTTTGTTCGACGACCGAGACGCACAACGGATTCTATGCAGACAGTGACAGTTTTTTGCAAGAAATATAACGATATTTGTTTGAATCTTGAGTGTTTTCTTTGGATGAACTACTGTTGGCGCAATAGTGTCCAGATTGTTTACAAAAATTTTCATATTTTTTGGAAAATAATCCAAAATTTTCACGCAGATGCATTAGTTGGAGTTTATTATAGCTCATTTGTAGTAAAAAGTGTTCTTTCATAGTTTTCCTGGTAAGTAGTGCTTAGTTATTTAGCTCGCTCATTTGTTTCAACAAAATCAGAAGATTTATGGATGGATCCGTTGATTCCTGATCCTCCTGATCCTCCTGATCCCCCCGTCGTGCCTAAGACCTCATCGATTCCAGTAACTACCGGTGCGAAACGCCGATTAGAAGATAGTTCAGCATCTAGCTCTGCCAGTAGCAGTGCAAAAAAAACGATCGTAAACAAAGAAATGGCTGTCGCATCTATTCAGAACATATATGTACACCCAAACCTGGTAGTAGGCATTAAGGCCTACACAGAAGCAGATCAAGGCCCATTCATTGTACACGTTTCCCGATCTGAACCGGACCCTGCTTCAGGTACTTCCATTCGCCCCATAAAATTCGGACAATTCCTTTTCCGAAACAAAGTCAAAAATATTTGCCCAGACGGTGTCAAAAAAGTAGGACGTAATAAAATTTCCGTTGAATTCAAAACAGCTGTTGATGCCAACAACTTCTTGGACAACCCTATTTTAGAAATAAATAATTATGTGGTCGCCATTCCCACTTATAATATCACCAAAATGGGCGTCATCCGGCAGGTTCCAGTTGATTTATCTATGGATGAGTTGGTTGAGTCCATGACTCTGCCAAATGGTTGCGGAATTGTTTTGAAAGCCCGTAGACTTAACCGTAAAATATTAACAGATGATGGAAAAGTTTCATGGGTTCCAACCCAAACTGTGGTTATGACATTCCATGGTCAACTTCTTCCTTCCAGGGTGTTCTCTTTTCATACTTCCCTCCCGGTTGAAGCATACCAATTTCCTACTATACAGTGCTTAAATTGTTGTAGATTTGGACACATTAAAAGTCAGTGTAGGTCAGGGCCAAGGTGCTATCGTTGTGCTCAGCCTCATGCAGGAGATTCTTGTACGATCCCAGAGAACAGTGGCTCTTGCTTGCATTGTTCTGGTCAACATTTTGCTAATAGCAAGGGTTGTCCTGAGCAGAGCAGACAAAGATCGATTAAACTCTGCATGTCCCAGGAAAATAAATCATACGAAGAAGCAGCCACCCACTTCCCTAAGGCCCTGAGACCGTATTCGGAAGTGGTGCAAAATTCATCTGCAAATCTTTCCCAACTTTTATTCTCTCCTCAATCCAGTCAACCCACCCACCCAACCGGTTCATCCTATAGGAAAACTGTGACCTCATCCCCTCGATCTATTCCACTATTAGGAAAGTCCTTTGACAGGGCGTCGCACCAGTCAATCGTTGCTGATCCGCCATCAGCCTTACCAAACGGTTGCGCCCTGTCTCAACAATCTCACTCTCCATCATCCTTCCAGGAGGATAACCTCCTGGAAATTCTCCTCTCCATGATTATTAGTATTATATCCCGTAATAACTCCCTACCGTCCAACGTTGCCCAAAAACTTAATGAAATTTTATGTTTATCCCATAATTATGGATCTGTCAGTTCTCCAGTGGAACACCAAAAGCATTCGTCGCAGAAAGTCTGAACTCCTTCACCTAATTAACAAATTCCACCCGTCAGTCATTGCCATCTCGGAGACATGGTTAGTGCCTGGATCCCGTTTTCGGGTTTCAGGCTACTCCTGTCTCCGGGATGACAGGGCTGACGGGTATGCCGGGAGCGCCTTACTTATAAGGCGCTCACTTCCTTTTTCACAAATTACTCTTCCTTCTGTCTCTCCCGATTTCAATATTGTAGCCGTTCAAGCCTTTAACATTTCATTCCTATCTGTTTACATTCCTCATCCTCACCCAAGCTTGATTCCTCATATAATAAACGTAATTTCTTCAGTCCCTCCTCCCATTATTTTACTGGGAGATTTTAATGCTCACCACTCCTCATGGGGCTCTGGTCACGATGATGCCTTTGGCCTTGCTTTGCTTGAAATTTTTGATGAGGCGAATCTCTGTGTTGTCAACAATGGTTCTCCCACTAGGAGGGTATTTCCTTCCCAAAACCCTAGAAGTGCTCTTGACTTTTCTATATGCTCTGCTTCGCTTGCTTCTCTCATTTCTTGGAAGGTCTTATCCCTCTCTTATGGCAGTGACCATTACCCTATTGTAATCTCTATTTCTAACAGAGTGATTCCCGCTCGTAATTTTTGTCCTACTCTAAAATACAGATTATCAGATGTTGATTGGTCCTCATATTCTACTACTCTTGAAAATAAAATAGAAACTCTTCCTATATGTAATATTGATAATTTTTCTGAATGTTATTCTAAATTCGTCGACTTTATTATTTCCAGTGCTGATGAGAATTTCCCTATAAAAAAGCCTTTTTATTTTAAAGTTTCTACCCCATGGTGGGATTCTGAATGTACGGCAGCTATTAATGAAAGGAATATGTCTGAAGAGGATTATAATGTTTCCATGACAGTAGAAAACTTTCTCAAATATCAGAAGTGTTCTGCGAAGGCAACACGACTGCTTGCGAAAAAGAAGAAACAAGGATGGGTTGGCTACTGTGAACTTTTGTCTCCCAGATTCCCTTCCTCTTTTGTCTGGAAACAAATCAAGCGGTATAGAGGATCATGTAGTATTGATAACATTTCTATGAATGATCCATCATCATGGCTTGAGGCATTCTCTGATAAAATGTCTCCTTCATTTGTTCCAAATATAGACTGGTTTCCATCTGTTCCAAGTCCTCTCCCAAACTTAAACAGTTTTGATTCTTCCTTTTCATTTTCTGAGCTTCAATTGGCTCTTGACGACCTTGTTGACTCATCTCCTGGTGCAGATGGAATCCCATATTCATTCTTAAGAAAATCCTCCGATAAAAGTAAAGAATATTATTTAGGCCTAGTAAACTTTTATTTTGAATATGGTATAGTTCCTCAACCATGGAAAACACAAGTAGTCATCCCTGTTGTCAAACCTAGCAAAAGCCCATCCGATCCGAACAGTTACAGACCCATTGCTCTATCATCAGTTTTGGCGAAGGTAACAGAGCACATGATTAAACATCGTCTTGAATGGCTTGTGGAAAGTAATAACTTACTTGCGAAATCTCAATTTGGATTTAGAAAATGTATGAGCACTATGGATAGTCTTAGCTTAATAACAACTGATATCCGCATAGCTTTTTTGAAAAAGGAGTATCTAGTAGCTGTATTCCTTGATATTGCTTCTGCATATGATAACGTTTTACTTCCTGTTCTAAGACGTAAGCTTATTCAGATGGGTATCCCAGAAAAGTTGGTCCGATTTGTATGCAACATGTTCATGGAGAGATCCATTAAAATTAAAAGTCAGAATTCACTACTTCCTGCTAGGACTGTCTGGAAAGGCTTACCACAAGGATCTGTCCTCAGTCCTTTGCTGTACAGCCTGTACACTAGTGATTTAGATCAATCAGTGCAATCTTTTTGTCAAATTTTACAGTATGCTGATGACTTGACCCTTTATGTGTCTGAAACATCTTTGGGTGCAGCAGTAAGCCGATTAACATCTGCATTATCATATCTATCTGATTGGCTTCTGCGTCATGGTCTTTCTCTTTCTACTTCTAAAAGTAATGTGGTTGTATTTACTAGGAAAAGGTTTGTGCTCCCTATACATGTCAAAGTAAATGGTGAAGTTATTCCTCAGGATAGTAAAGTAAAATTTTTGGGAGTTTGGTTAGATTCTAAATTATCAGGTGCAGCTCATTTTGACTATGTTGCTCAAAAATGTGAGAGAAACATAAATATTCTTCGATCCTTATCCGGTGTCTGGTGGGGCTCTCACCCTTTTACTCAAAGATTACTTTACAATGCCATAATCC
Organism: Ennomos fuscantarius; assembly: GCA_905220475.3. Classification (NCBI taxonomy): domain Eukaryota; kingdom Metazoa; phylum Arthropoda; class Insecta; order Lepidoptera; family Geometridae; genus Ennomos; species Ennomos fuscantarius. Next base: position 5,411,497 of record HG992029.1, read on the forward strand.
GTAGTCATATGGATTATGGTTCTTTTCTTCTAGATCCCTCGTCCAAATTAGGCTTAAAAAAACTTGATAAAATCCAGTCAAAATGCTTACGTATCATCTTAGGGGCAATGAAGTCATCCCCTATCAACGCCATGCAAGTCGAATGTGTTGATCCACCCCTCTCACTGCGTAGGCAATATCTTGCTAATAGTTTTTTTTTTAAATTAATACAAAAGTCTGATCATCCTCTTCTTTTTAAGTTAGACCAATTATCTACTTTGTATGGCTCTCCTGGGTCATCCAATGATCTCCCTTGCCTTCTCCGTAGTTATATTCAGTTTATTAGCTTTCCCGATCCAATTTTTCAAAATCACATGCTTCCTTTATATTCCACGCCGTATGATGCGTTGGTTTTCCAACCAAATGTAATTCTGGACTTTGGGGTTGATAAAAACACTATTGAAGCTAACAGAGTATTTACCAACAAATTAATGACCGATTATAAAGACTGGGTCTCTTTATATACGGACGCTTCTAAATCAGTTGATAGTCCGGTTGGCGCTGCAGTGTGGATCCCTTTTACCAAAATCATTCTTAATTATAAGTGTCCTCCCCTTACTTCAGTTTTTACTGGTGAAGCAGTTGCCATTCTTGAAGCCATTCAATTTGTAATGTCTCATAATCTTAAAAAATCGATTATATTTTCTGACTCTAAAAGTTGTCTTCAATCTATATTAGCTAACCAGTTTAGATCAAAATTTAAGTTCCCAATTATATTAAAAATAAAGGAAGCACTGTTCCATTGTGATAGGATTGGCATTAGTGTTATCTTGGCGTGGATTCCTGGTCACTCAGGTATTCTGGGAAATGAATCCGTTGATTCATGTGCCAGAAATGCTGGTCAAACAGGCTCTCTAGAACATTTTCAAATATATTTCCACGACATTTGCTCCACATTAAAACCAAAATTATTCAATTCGTGGACTATCGACTGGCAAATTTCGAGGACCTTAAAAGGAAAATATTATGGTGATATCCAACCGGAAATTCCCCATAAGCCATGGTTTTCCAAATTCCAAAAGGCGGATAAATCCACCACATCAACAGTTTGTCGCTTACGGCTAAATCATTCTTGCACCCCCGTCTTTCTAAATAAATTACGGATTAGGGATACCTCGATTTGCGAGTGCGGTCTAGATCTGGGAAACGTAGACCACATTTTTTTCAATTGTCCTAAAATGCAGTTTTCTCTTTATGATGTTATACCTTCTAAAATCCTTCGTCCTGTCTCATTTAAGTGTCTCCTCTCCTTGGTTTTTTCTCCTTTTATAAGTATTTTGTGTAGATATATTAAAGTAAATAAAATTAGGTTGTAAATATGTGTAGATTTTTATATTGTTTAGTTATAACATGTTGGTACATGTGATTTAATTTAGTTTTTCATTTGTGTATTTTTGTATTTATTTCAGATTAGTTTCAGAATAAAATTCATCATATCATTCATTTTCACCGGCCAAATTCTTCAAATTACCGAACAATTTCCTGCGTTTGATGGTCTATTTTAGTACATGACATTGGCGAAATTGTGGCGAAATTGCCGCAGAAGCCACTACCTAAGATTCAATTCAATTCAATTCACAGTCAAAGTCATCAAGTCAAGTCAGTCATACTCCTAGTAAAGTGGTGGCAACTTTACCAGAAGCTTCTATGGAGTTTTGGAAACAATACGAAAAGAAACGTTTCACCATCATTATACCACTTTCCCACACTCATGCCTGTAATTCAGCACTTAACGAATAAAATGCCACCAATTTTATGCACTAACACTGAAAATAACAAGTTTTGGAAAATAATACAATGCGGCGACGCGATCTTTTTCGTTTTCCCGCCAAAACTCGAGTAATTAATTTAGTATCTCAAATATCTGGCACTAAGACAAAAATTAAAAACGATATATATTTGGTCATCGAATTCAAAAACCACAACAAATTAGCTGCATTCATAAGTAGGTGCCTAAGGTCTACGGTTTAAGCAGTTTTAATACAGAAGTCGGCCAAGGCTGCTGCGGCACGAAAATACAGACCTAAAAATTTTCCAGCGATTTCGCCTGCGGCTATAGTTCAGTTGGGAGAGTGTAATCTGGTGAGTAAAAAGGCGCGGGTTGAACTCTCGCTGATTCCTGGGATTTTCAGGAACTTCAATATCTTTGTAGATCGTTATTATTTTGCATATAAAATTATTTGCAACAATCGTGTGATTTAGATTAATTACATTGATAATAATTATTTTATACATACCTAATATTAAAGTTGAATTATAAAAAACACATAATATTAAACAACATTTATGTCATTTATTTCTAAAACTTAACAATGTAGGTGCTTCCAAAGTCATGTAAAGAAAAAATATCACAAAATATGAACATTTACTATTAACACAAGTACTATACTTAATAAAAATATTGCAGATCACAAAATAACTTAATAACAAAAAAAAAGAATTTGTAGCAGTACCGCACATAGGTACTGTAGTATTATATATTTTTGCGAAGGAATGTGGAAATTCTTATGTGAGGTGTGAATTAAGTTCAATATATAATTATCCATCTAGATACACTATCTACTATTCACATCATTTTCATATTGATAGTAACTAAATATGGAGTAGGTTACCCAACCTACTCCAAATATGACCAAACGCTTTAACAAAGTAAGTACATTAATGTATTAAAAATATAATCTAAACTTTCATTTAGTAATTGTGGTACCCCCCACTATAACTTTTATTAATATTCGTATTTTCGTTATCGATTTTATATCAAATTATTTATTAAATTTAAATGATAAATTCCATTTTACAAAGTAAACATAATGATACTTTGTGTTCTATCACTTATCATGAGTAATGTAAGGTAGGTAGGTACTATAATCAAAACCATTATGTTCTTGTCAAAATACCTACTTCGTTTTCACATTTATCTGTATCGCTATTGCCGTTGACAAACACAATTTCGAAACAATATCAATAGAAGATAATAATGAAATAATGGTGTCTCTGTTAGACTTCAAGTTTGAATATGTGGGCAGGAACGTGTTGTGAGTAGGTTGCAACCTATATAACTATAGGCCTTCAGCATGTCCGCACCGCGCCGTGTCTGGAACAAGAATGATCCGTAGCACACCAATCGATCCTTTATATAGTCAGTTAGGTAGGGGCGCCATGACAGTTGCCGGTGCTGCCACTGTAATAAATTTAATGCCACCACAGGGTAAATTACGGTGCTCGATCGCTGTGCATAGAGTTTATAACTGGACGTAGCCGCCGTCACGGCCATACTGACGTGCGTACGTCCTCGTACGCTTAGCTTCACTTTGTACCTGGTGAGGGACATAAGTATCAGTGTAATTGCTCGTTCATCCTGACAATTAAATGGAGTTAAACTTGGAGTCTAAGTCAAAGTCAAAACATTAGTTTTCAATTTGATTAGTCAAAAGTATTTTAACCTTCCAGTCATCGTCAGGGTTAACCCTTCAGGACTATTAGTATACCTTCATTTATAAAAAAATGGACCGAATAATGCTAACCGGATAGATATCCCTATAGCAACCAAAAATCATCATTCCTACATTTTTTTAATGGACCAATTAGTGTTAGACCGGATAGATATCCCTTTAGCAACCAACATTTTTTTTTATGGACCATTAGTGCTAGTCCGGATAGATTATCCCTTTAGCATTCAGACACATTTTTCTTGTCATCATGTATCAATGTAAAACATTCTCTTTTTTTCTCGAAAAAAACGAATCGTTACTTTTTTTCCATTTTTTTTTCACTGGTTTGGGTTAACCCTGCAACTAAATTTGATATTAGTGTCACCCGCCGTCACGTCATCATTCACATCACGTCTCGTCACGTTTCTTGAAGAGTGATGTAGAAATGGGCAATCCCACTTCTGATGTGGACAGGAAGGGTTTGTGGGTAGGTTGCAACCTATAGAACTATAGGCCTTCAGCATGTCCGCACCGCGCCGTGTCTGGAACAAGAATGATCCGTAGCACACCAATCGATCCTTTATATAGTCAGTCAGGTAGGGGCGCCATGACAGTTGCCGGTGCTGCCACTGTAATAAATTTAATGCCACCACAGGGTAAATTACGGTGCTCGATCGCTGTGCATAGAGTTTATAACTGGACGTAGCCGCCGTCAAATATAATAATCAAAGACATTACTAATGTCTTTGATGATAATAATAATAACGCCCAACGATCACATACATAGATCCTGGACCCTAACTAGGATTCCCGGTGTTAAGGGACCTAGGAACTACGAGGAACCACAAAACCAAGACTCAGAACTAGTATTTGCGTTTTTTTTTCTGTGCACAAATACTTATCTTGCCGTGGGAATCGAACCCGCCACCTCCGGGTTATGAGCCGACTTGCTCAACCACCATACCACAGAGGCTATGAATATGAGACGGTAAACTGGCTAAATTTTCGGACAAACATGATATCACTAAGCTTCAAAAATAATTATTTATGTGATGCATAAGAACTAAAATAAATCCATTACATACAATCACAGTCCATACAACACTTATCGTCAATATTGTGTATAGGACGCTCAGTCGTCGATCGGTGCTGAAGTCGAGATTTCATTCATTCAATGATCATTTTATGATATTGTTTCATATATGTAAATAAGATAAGGGACTAAGGTCCATATTACAGAACGATGCTCAGTCATCGATCGGTGCTCAATCCGAGATTTCATTCTCTAATTGATCATTTTATGAATGAAATCTCTGCCTGAGAACGATGACTGAGCATCGTTCTGTAATACGGACATTACTTCTAGAAAGCGGTCCGCTTAAAAAAACAAATGAAAATCGTACATAAAAAAAGGTGAAACGCATACAATTTGCCTTTCAATATCTACAATAGGCACGCGTGTTGAACGAGGTCGCACGTAACAGTCGTAAATAAATTAAATAATACACATCGAGCTAAAGAGGGAGATAATAGGATAACAAACATCGCGCTCTCCGTGTGACACACACTATCGGGTCAGTAGAGCGTCGACTCTACTGACCCGATAGCTCAGTTGGTCGGCCATCTGAACTGTAAGTTGTGGGTTCGATTCCACCCAGGACAAATATTTGTGTGATCAACATTAATATTTCTTATGTGTCTGGGTGTTATGTGTGTATTTACAAACAAAAAAGTATCCAAGTATTGTATCAGTTATCTGGTTCCCATAGTACAAGCTTTGCTTAGTTTGGGACTAGATGTCGCTGTGTATAATTTCCACAAAAAATTATTTATCCACGAAGGCGAAAATATTATCTTGCTCTTTAGCTCGCCGGTACCTTTACATAACTCTTCTTTTATTTACATTTTATGTATCATCGTTGTATAAAATGATTCACGACTGAGCGACTACATTTCTAGTTATTCTGAAAATACTACACATTCGGATTTCGTTCCTCAGAGCTGAGTAAAGGATCGTCGTCATTGGTCGAGACCGGTGTGTACGTGTCTGTAGAGCCGTAAGCGGAAGGCCTGACTTCAACGGGCGGGTCTGTCGTCAAGTTGGGAGCGGAACTAGACGGTACGGGGTCAGTAACCAGCCGCGAGCTCTCATCGTAGCCTCGCGCCATGTGGTACATAGACTTACCTCGCAATCTGCGGCTGAATGAACTTCCTGGGGAAATAGAAATAACGATTTTAATTCAGACAAAGTCAAAGTAAAAAAAAATATTGCCAATAGGCTATTTTTAGCACTTTTACAAGTCAAAATTATATTAGGTACTTAAAAATAAGTTATTTCACTAATCATATAAAATTACAAAGTGCTTATTGTCGAATAATATCGATTACAACTGTAAAGAAGAAGCTACAAGAAACTTTATAGTGATGTATTTTTTTTCTTTTGTCTTTTACAATGTATATAATTTATTACAGTTGAGATAATGAATATGTTTTGTAAGATAAATAACGGCTAAAACTCACGTCTTACACTTTTAATTGACGTTATTTATCTTACAGAATGTGTCATACTCACGATAGTTTTCAAACTAAAATAATGAATATGTTACAAAAATAACCACCACGTCACACCGGTGCAAGAAAAACACCGTGATTATCTTAATAAACATTACAAATATAAACTGAAATTATAGATAGGAACAGGCAATAGGCAAAGTACCTAAGATTTCATACCATTAAGCTTGGGATATTCAGGCCAAGCTTTATCTGACATGTAAGGCTCACTACTAGCTTAATAATAATATCTTTTCAAGAAAAGGGTTCAATCAAACTGACTTAACTTAGACAATTCATTGACAATATAGAAAATTCTTACCAACAACGCCAAGGTGTTCCGAAATGTCCCTTTTAACGTCCGAAACGTCCCACATGGCGAGGAAAGAGCCGAAGCAAGAACGCGAAGGGTTCAACGGAGACACATACTCCTTGTACGAGAAACTGTAGTGGTGCGCTAACGCTGCGAGGAACATCTCTATGCAGATAAGGAAGTCCTGGAAAACAAATTTTAGAAATCGTATTAAAGCGTTTGGTTTTCCATTCCACTTTCACTACACTTTCTAACAGTGGTCAGGATGAGAAAATAATATATTGTAGCTTGTGTCTGAACCACTCTCATAATCACCCAAGTATATTTAGTGCCTACTCGGATCCCTAATAACACTAAAGGCGCTGCGCGGTATTCTATAATGCAACCGTAGCTACTTTAGTAATTTCGGTGGTAAAATCGGCGGTCGGTAAAATCGGTGGAATATTTTAATTTTCCATGATAAAAAAAAGGATACGAATATTATGTATTGACGTGTGCAGGATCTTGACGAATATGCATGCAGTAATAAATTGCTTTTTGAGGCTTGACAAGTAGGCATATCTACGTAGTATTGACCAATATGTCGTGTCGTGAATCAAAATTTCATCCAAATCGATTGAGCCGTTTGTGCGTAAAAGCCACAAACAAACAGACAACGTTTCACATTCATCAATAGATATTTTATTACCTTTCAAATAACTTGATTATAAACATTGCCACGTGCGTTACGGAATCCCAAAACTTGAATGATAGCTTAGAAGAGCTCTCAATGTTAAATTCAAACTTAAGTGTCATGGGCGTTTAAAATTAGGTACACACAAAAAACATTTTCAAGGCTGATGTTCTATATTAGACTGTTGCTCTCTAAACCTGTATCACTTCTTTCGTAACTGGTTATATATAGCGTAAATTTAAACTTTAACGTCTGCATTCCATGCATTCAACTGATATATTAAAAAGAAACTGATTTTGTTCCTGTAACATATATCTCAGGTACAGAATAATAGTACTACGTAGTTGAGCTTTATTTGTCGGCACGGAATTGCATTTATTTCATCCTTTATCCTTTTCTATCGCTCAGGGTCATCATTTCCTGGAGCGAGAAGGATTGCGGGAGAGCTATCGCGCGTGGTAGCGTAAACGATGCGGTTGCACTTACGCTATCTATCGCTACCAGGGTAGTGCGCGATCCTGAGCGATAGAATGATATGCAAGCATATATAAAGCGAGGGGAATTTCGAATCCATGCTTGCAGATGTGGCTCAAGAGATTGCTGAAGGGATTGGGGTCCATTCTCAATATACAGGTCTAACTAAAATGTACTAACCAATGATTTTTCTAAAACTCGACGCTTAAATGGGTAAACGAATAATGCCTGTCTGTACTAAGAGGAATGAGTGAGAGTGTGTGAGAGAGAGAGAGAGAAAGAGAGAGAGAGACAGAGAGAGAGTTTGACAGCTCTTCACACTTATTCCTCTGTGACATACCCAAATGCAGGTATTTTTAGATCTAACGATAATACATTAGGTACATAGTTATGTAGGTATTTGATTTTATGTCCACGTCATTCAATCATAGATTTTTAGCGAGAATTATAATTAACTGACACGAGACTCGAACCCGTGACCCTAGAACTCTTTCTAACGGCATAGCTACCTACATAGTCAAACCATTAAAATTATTCTTACCTGAAGCTTAGAAGATATAATTTTTATTGTACCCGTGTCAGATATATCGAATAATGTAGATATAACTCCACTATAAACCAGAATGTTAATGATAACGCCTTGGCTGTAACAAAAAGAAAACATCATTTTGCTAAGATTAAAAAGTTTTAGATACTTACACAAAGATACTACTACCTTAAGCATCACGATTACGAATGTTACACACAGATTTGAAATTTTAAAAAATCTGATATTTAATCATGTCTATGAAAACTTTTATCAATCAGAAAACATTTTGGGTGACTTCTATATTGTCTACCTAGCAGAAGTGTAGGGTGGTTACTTTTGTAGTATATTTCATTATGATGTCTTGGTTGTAGTAAATTATAAATATTCTAAAATATATTTTTAAAAAAGTAAAAAAGATATCACTGTAAAGTTTCTTGTAGCTTCTTTACAGGTAATGTAAGCTTTAGATTGGAGTTTTCTGTTCTGTATTTTGCTGGACGGCTTGCACCAGTATTGAGAAAGAGAACTTCTTTTTACCAAACTCACATATTGTATCAAATGAGCTTGCTCATAATATTTGGAAAGAAGCACTTTGTATTTTTGTATGCTTAGTAAAATGACTTAATTTTAAGTACCTTAACTTTTTGTGGATGCAAGGTTGTCTGGAAGAGATCGCTCTGGGCGATAAGACCGCTCATTATTACACTTTGGTTAAGTTTGTTCACTTATTTAATTATTTAAGAAGTGGTGTTTCAATAAAGAGTTTATCTATTTGTCTATCTTATTTTGATTTGTAAAAGTGATAAAATAGCCTATTTGCTATAAAGTTCGTTGACTGGCAACTTATATGTACCTACATAATAAAGGCACGAAACTACTATGGCGTGATAGACCGGATCTCGGTACTACGATGCTATGATAATATAATAAAGCAAAATTATACTATCTACTATTAAAACATAATAAAAGCTGTTGAATAAATTAAAATTAATATTATGTATAATAAATATTAGTATTAGGTATCTCAAAATACCGGAAAAGACGAAAATAGCTCGTAAAATTATTTAAATACTTTCAGGTGAGAATATCTAATTTATAAATTAAGCGTACAACAATAATTTACAGGCATTGTTAATGTTTACTTTATAAGATTACTTTTGACAGCCTCTGTGGTGTGGTGGTTGAGCAGGTCGGCTTATAACCTAGAGATAGCGGGTTCGATTCCCGAAAAGAATCCCAGATAAAAAGCGTAAATACTTGTTCTGAGTCTGGATAATGCGGGACCATTAACCTCGTAGTTCCTGGATCCCTAGATACAGAGTCCTAGTTAAAGTACAGGATCATTGTCATGATTATTGGGCGTTATTATTATTATTACCTAAAACATGCACGACTCACAAGTCACTCTATTAGAATACTTAAAAAACATGCACGACTCACGAGTCACACTATCAGAATACTTACAAAAATGAAAAGAATACAACAGCCTTTATACACAGGAACTTCCCGATAGGTTTCATCGGCTTCAGCTCCGTTTTATTAGCTCTGTAGAATAGTACTAGGCAGTACATAGCCACAAACTGTGACAAGTTATTTATAGCTATTATGTAGGGAAAGGCTACGTTAGGACTAAAGTCGCTCTCTCCGTACACACCGCAGAGCTCACATATCATGGATATAACGGTAGTGATTGGTCTCACTAGTGTGTACTGTAGAATTCCGTGCTTGCAGTTGTGGACGAACTCTCTGGAAAAAAGAGATGGTTTTATGAACATAATGCATCGAGTGAAATTCGCGCCCCGCTTTTGGGGCGCGAATTTCGATAGATATTTCCTTAACACAAAATATGCAGTAGTGTATAGTAATAAATGTAGATAAAAAGGTTTTGATTGAGGGAGTAAAACCATAGGGAGCACATATATAGATTTCTATATATATATACAAATATAATTTAACTAGATAATTTTAATGATCTTACCGTCCCATTTCCCATGGAGTCAAACAGCATAATGGGAATATATGATAGACTTGAGGCTTTGTTTCTAACACTGCTTCCAAATCATGGTCTTCGTTTAGATAGTTTAATAAGAACTTCATGAAGTTGTATATCACATAAGCTTCATAGCATTCCCTTAGAGAATCCAAGTAAATAGATTGCTCGGGGAACACTAACCCTATCCATGCATTCAGGGCATAAATAGGTACCATCCATAGTATCCTGAAATAATAAAAGTAAATAAAAGTACTATTACAAAAGATATGCATGGCACAGATACTAAATCATGTTTATATTAATTAATAATATGCACTTCTATAATCTCCTTAATCTACATTAAGTACTTAGTAATTTTATATGCTTACAGCAATTTTTTTTTTTTTAAATCAATAATAAAGGGCTTTATCGCCATTTGCGATAGCAATAATTCAAATTAAGCATTTTAATTATTCGGATTAAGCTTACAAACATGCTAAAATAAGCCTGCATATTTGCATGAATTATTCAATTTTGATGTTTGGTTTTTGACCATTCTGCCTTTCTTTATTCTGCCCAGTCTCCCCATTTTACATTTACTTAGTCTTACATCATCAATTGTTAGGTAAAAATAAATATTATGCAATATGTCTAGTTGTCTCCAAATTACATGTATAAAAGTATAAGACTTAAACATAAGCACCTAGGTAGTAGAGTGGCTATTGCAATAAAGGTTGTTAATAATAAGCTGCTATAGTTCTTCTGAAGGTTGAAAAAACAATAGATTAGCTTATCAAATGACATGCAGTGGAATCCACATGTGGAGCTTTTAAAATGCTTTTAAATTTCACCTTGTATGATTATTCTATAGCATGGTCTGAGTACATACATTTAAGGAAAAGAATGAATTAAATTCCACCATGTATAATGTATATGTACACCATGTTGATATATAAAAAAATGCTTTCTATCAACCTGTCTTAAGTGGTTTTCTATAAGAGGTTTCATAGATTCATATGTGACAAGTATTTTATTATGAATATCTAATAGTCTCGTACTGATCTGACAATGTTCTACACATTATGCTCAACCATTGAAATATGTATTGAAAATTGCCATCATCCTATTATGGCAAAATCCAATTTCAAGTAGATCTCTAGTTAAGCAGGTTACTTACACCTGCTTAATTTTAACTCAAGAAATGTTAAATGTATGACAGTTACAATACAATACAATTTTTAATCAAATTGATCATCTATTGTTACGCAAATTAATGGTATCCAATGAGTTACAGGTATTTTTGATAATTAATATTTTATGACCTTGCAGAATGGAATCTACAAGTCTATTTATAATGTTGTTCATTATACAGTGCAAGTAAAACAGTAATATTTAATTAAAAACAGAATGAGTCACAACACAAGGTAACTGTGAGATTTACTTGAAATTAACAACAAAGCCAAACAAATGTACAACATCTTTAGAATTTATTTTATTTGATAGTTTATTCATTAGACTAATAATGTTTCATATACCTTATTATGGAATTGAAATCATAGACATAGACATAAACATGGGGAAACTTAAGTTTTTCCATGATTATGTCTGCATATGATTATATTATGTCTACAAGTCTGTGGACAACATAATTAATGTGCCCAGTTAATTTTAGCCAATTTAGGGTACCTAGTAAATTCGAGTTATTCATAACTACAAAACATGTATAATATCAAGTAGGTACTTGTAAATGCTACAATCTGATACAACATGAAATAACAACAACAAAGACATAATTTAATAGGATTAGAAGACACCAACCTAATGATGTGTTTTTGTAGCGAGGGCTTTGTGTAATGTACAACGTGTTGTGTGATCTGCCACACGGAGATCGGCAGAGCCAGTAGAACGAAGCCTCCAGCGACCAAAGCTGCCTGGTCTGACTTTTTACTAATTCCATTATTTAATGAGTGAGCGATCAATATAGGTACTAACACTATAATTAATATAACATAAAGCGCTACTAGTAAAGGCCTGATCCACAGTCTCCATTTACTGAAGAATCTTATAGCTGATTGAGAACACATATTTACGCAATGAAGACGAGATTTTCTATCATTAAACACATGACACTTTCTCTAGTTTCGTGCACTGTGATCTTTTGTTTCAACACACACAATACTCGTACAAAATTTATTTTGCGATTCTAATTGTTAAGGAAATTAAAAGATATAAAGTAACAACTAAAACTGAAATAATTCGTCTCAAAATATTGTTTACACCTTGACTTCTTAACTTTCGAACAGAAGATGAATGAATGAATGATTATCACAAAGAGTTTGATTTGAATGAAACAAGAATGAAAACCATGATTTGTCAAATAAACGTCAAATGTGTCTAGGGAAGTATTTGCTGTTTTAACCAAAGAGCATATAACCACTACGTTACGTTTTAACTACACGTAGTCAGTTTTTTTGCGTATTTTATATTTTGATAAGACAAGTAACACTATAAATATATATGTATGTGATCATTGGGCATTATTATCTTATACCAATTTTATATTGATTATGTTTACGATTCCAAAATGGGCTAATTAAAACTTTATTTTCCATAGAAAGAAGTTTTGTAGAAAAGTTTCACAGTAGTGAAAAATGTTAGTCAGATGTAACGATAATCGCGACCTCGTTGATGCCACTACGTATTCGCCTATGTCACGTTCTTGCTGAATGAGTATTGCTTAGATTATTATCCTATCTTTAAAGTTTCTCAAGTCTAGTCCGGATATTTGGGAGGCATTTGTGGGCTGAAGCTAACACCAAGAGGCCCTGTTGAATATAAAAGTAATTTAAACATAGTCACAGTTTCGAGCCGAGCGGGTTCAGAGACAATGTGACCATGTTTGTTTCGAGGCCCTTGTCACCAGCCACCACATCACGATTCATCTCGCACTAGTTGTTGAGGAAATACTTTCTGAGATGGTTATGAAGGTTTTTGGCATATAAAAAACCTCGGCTCCTCCATTGTTGCAGGATGTATAAATATAGTATTATTATTGAAAAATTATCTATTTTCCAGTTATCTCTCTACGAAAAATTCATAGTAAAATAGAGATAAGAAAAAATAATATGACATATTTTTCACAGATAAAAGAAAACAATTGACTAAAGTCCCGGACCCGAAGTTGCCACAAAAAAAAAGCAGCAAACGAAAAAATATTTTACAGGTGTGTGGTTTTTATCAAAATGGTTTGGGTTAAAAGTTTATAATTTCGTCAAAAAAACCTAATTAACAAGTAATAATTTAGGAAGATTTGAATGCCACATTCAAATCAACAATATCAAAGTTAGAATCTATATATTAACGTGCATTTACAGTTATACGCGTAACACGTATTTTGTGCATCGAGTTCGAGCATTGAATTAGGCCACATAGCGATCTCTCCCTAAAATACCGCTGTTCTGGCTGTCGACGTATCAACCCAGCGTGAGTTTTCTAAATTACATTGTTTATCGGCAAATTATTACGGCGCGTGGATTAAAAACAGTGTTCGATCAACATCAGATGCGATAGTTATGGCTTTTGTAGAAGTTTAGCGCGAGTCGATAATTCGTATGTTTTCGTAAATGGGTCACCTCGCCATTCTTCGAGAAACAAGTTATTTAGTGAATTTACCGTAATCTCGCAGTCACAAAGTGGGTTTAGTGGAGTCGCGTTGCTAATTTACTGTTTATAAATTTCGTGTAAGTAGTGTTTGTTTCTTCGTAGTTTTGGAGGGCGGGAGAGTGATGTTCAGAAAGTCCGCGACCTGGTATTGTGATGTCATCTAAAGGAGAAACAGCGGCCGACTCAGGCACGGTTTCGCCAAATTTGTCGGCAGTCAAAAATGAACCGGTAAATATGCTCTTTTAATCACTATTTACCAACAGAGTTTTATAATGTATGCTCCAGTGTGACCTATTTGTGGCTATTTCAAGTCAAGGTAGTACAGTTACATACATTTGAACTCGATTTGTGTGCATGAACAAGTATACTATGCTTGACAAATGGCACAGGTGAGCTATAATTGCATGCTGTTTACTGACTGCAATGATAGGACACAGTTTGCATAATGTTTTTGCACTCTAAACAAGATAAGTTATGAGCATAAAACAGCTGTGTTAGTATAGGTAAATAGTCAGCTGTATCTTTGGAACACATTATATTTAGTTTCTATGTGTTGACTTGTCCAATTTATCTTATCATTGGTGATGATATTTCTTCAGGTAGGTTGAATTCTGTAAATTGTTGGAGTCAGATGTTTATTTTCGAGCTTGCATAATTGAGCTCTTTTGGTATTAGCAACACAACATAGTGTTTTGTGATAATTTCAAAATCATGACCAAAGCAGAAATAATTTTATGTTATTTATATTGTAACTGGGGCATAACTAACACAGCACATTTCTGAATAGAATACTCTTTATTATAACATGTATTTTTTACATACCCTTGTGCTCTCTAATGGGATAGTTTAATGATCTTAGCACTTCCTTACCTAATTGATATATCAATTGTACTTTAGTGACAATTAATTATCTGGTTTAGCTAGTACAAGGTAATTATAATTGGAAAATAAGTTTCATTAGTATAACTGATTTATCAAAATAGTAACAATTTTAAGAAGGTAGTCAATCAACATCCCTCCTAAATTAATTTAAATGCCCAAGGGTTCCCACTGACATTTCACTAGTGGTAACTAGTGAAAAGTCAGTGAAACGAAAATCAACACTAGTGAAACCAAATTCTAAAAACTAGAAATTCTGAAAAAATAACAAAACTGGGTATGCTGGGAATTTCGTTTTCCAAAAATTTATCATGTGATTTTAGTGCAGGTAAAATCCTATGTTTTAACAATATTTTGATAATCTTGATAATCAATCATGACCATATTTATTTACCTTGCATAGATAATGTAATCAACTTTTCAATATTAATGCTGATGTTTTAGTTTAGAAACAACTGTGAATGTCATGAACTTATCCTCTACATGTTGCAAAAGTAGCTAAGAAAATCAATAAATGATAGTGGCATAATGAACCTACTGCATTACTTATTTTTTCATGTGTTTCATAATGTATTTGTAAACTCCATTGTAGGAAAAGCTAACTATATACATAATTATGGTTCTTATACAGGTTTTTATGCTTTTGCGTTAGGCTGGTAGTATAATAAAGTAAATTCTTTCTTCTTTTAATGGAATACCATTAAATAAGATATATCTCTTAAAAGAATAAAAAAAAAAATTAAAAATATTTAATCTACTTACTCAATCTACCACTTACTTGGTCATACAAAAATTTACTTTGGGCTTGAACCATAGACATAGATATTTAATATATATTTTAATACCTAGTAAAACATAATAATTAACTAAATTAAATTTACTGTAAACCATAAAGCTACAAGACAGAATGAGCAAAGCTAAATTAGATAGCCATACCACCAATGTCACAGTTAGTTTTATATATTTTATTGTTTAATATTTTTACTGTAAATAAAAGTGTACAGTGTAGACAAGTACAAGCGTAAAGATTTAAAAACCGAACTAAAGAATTGAAAAACTTGCTTTATTTTTAATTGTAACTAAACATGAATATACTGGGCAAATTTCAGGCACCCACAGCCAGCAAAGAAACACCAAAACGGGGTAGCACACTACTGAAATGTACAACATGTAACAGCTTTAGCACACTTAGCAGCCGAGCCTTAACCTCACACATGGCTCAGTGCTCCCCAGACAACAACAATGTGGCCGCCGCGCAAAATGCTGACGCTCGGCCACACAGAAAACTGTTTGAATGCGACGTCTGTAACATGAAGTTTTCCAATGGGGCAAATATGCGCCGACACAAAATGCGACACACAGGAGTGAAGCCGTATGAATGCCGCGTTTGCCAAAAAAGATTCTTCAGAAAGGATCACTTGGCAGAACACTTCACAACACACACCAAGAGCTTGCCGTACCATTGCCCCATTTGCAACAGAGGATTCCAACGCCAGATTGCCATGCGCGCGCACTTCCAGAACGAACATGTTGGCCAACACGACCTCGTCAAAACTTGCCCTCTATGCAGCTACCGTGCACCTACTATGAAGAGTCTTCGAGTACATTTTTTCAACAGGTAGTATTTCACACCTAAACCTTTTATTGAATTTATATTAGTTGATGTGTTTTGACAATCCAATAATATGTTGACAGACATGGCATCGACTTAGATAACCCTGGCCCTGGCAACAACTCTGTATCTCTTCTTGCCGCTGGTATTGCCAATGCAGCTTACGCTGATGGTACCATGGATCCTGCAGCTATCAACGCCTTGGGCGCTCTTGGTTCAGGCCTGTCGGTGTCTGTGGCAGCAGCTTACTCAGATAGTGGGGATAGCAACGGCGCCCGCTCAGTAGATAACGCCACACCACCTATGCACTACCTTACACCTCATGTGGAGATTTCCATGGCAGATAACAATGAAACCTACTTGCCCGGACAGAATCATTTAGGCAACTCAGGTGAGTGTAAACTTAGAATCTGTAGTTTTTTTAAGGGCATCTTTAGAAGGCTTTGTTTAAAGAAAATTGCAGATCATAATTTAATATCAAATGTCTGTGTTAGAAAATGTGTTAATTGTGCGAGTTTTTTGTGGATTACCTGAAATATGAATAACAAATAAGTGGTTATAGCTTTAAAACATAAGTCAGTCTCTTGTATATATGTATGTACTTTAATACAATTTTCTGTCATAGCACAAAGCATGGGCTAAACTGAAAACTTTAACTCAATATTGTGAAACTCAAAGAATATAAATTCTTACTGTACCTATTCATGTTATAATTCCTTTGTCTCAGTCACAGATGAGGTGATATTTTATTTGGGATTAAGTTGACCTCTAATTGTTTTTGCATCCTTATGAATATTAACCAGATATACCTGCTCCTAACCCAGACTTATTTTTATTTTATCCTAGGCTTCATTTACATAATGATTGTGTGAATATGTTATTTAAGATAGAAGTCATAATATGAGCAATTTGAAAGAACGAAAGTATTTATAGATCAGTAAATGTGTCATCCTGCTTTTACCAAATTTACGAAATTACATATGATCTATGACTATGATGAAGTGAGCACTTAAGTTTTTGGTTTCGCTACCTTAAATTTTTATATTAGCCACTTTTTCTGCTGAGTGGAATCAACATAAATATGTTTTATTTTATTAAAAAAGTAATCTGAGTTAAGTAACCTGAGACTTTTATGTTCCGTAGATTAAATTTGCGATATAGCGAATTGTAGTCTACATTGAGTGATTGTACTTAACAGGCATATCATTTCGTTCAACATTTGCAATAGGATTTTTTCCCAATTTATCCAGATTCCCGCATGAACGGCGAGGGTCCCAGCTCGCCACAATCCGGAGACAGCGCGGTGGCGAGTAGCTCGCTGTCAACTGGCCTGCCAGCTAACATCACACCCTCCATCACCCTCATACCTATCAAACAGGTGAGATATTTGCGACTTTATCACACACCACCTAGCAACCAAAGTTGTAGAGCAAAACCATCAAATTCTAGAGTGATTTGAATTTGCGCGTTGTGGGGTTTTTGTTTTGTCTGGCTAATTTCTTAATGATGACCTAAGGAATTTTACAACAAGTGACCCAATATGGAACTTTAAACTAGCGAGACTGACTTATTGCACTGTTGCAACCTTGAAATTGCAAGATGATGTTAAAACAGCTTTCAAATTATAGCCTGCCATAAAAGACATTTTTTATTTACTAGCAAATCGAAATGGCAGATCTTTTCTTGGACCCCTGTCCGTGGTTCCGCAGTACACATGTGACTAAATGATGCTGCATAAAATATTCACTGTAAATTTTTTAAAGGTAGTGAATCAATTAATTTGTATTAATTTATAATGTTTGTTTAGAAACACTGATGTATTTAAAATTATCATTACGAACATATACAACTACTTTACCTTAGGAATTAACTTACATTTACCTGTAATTTTTATGTATTTATTTGTTAATTATTTATATATCATCCGCCTTGCTGATAAACACTGCATAAGAGTGAAATAACTACTCAATTGTTCCCTATTTTTATCTTTGCTCATTTCTAACTCAACATAGAGAAACAAAACGATAAATAACAATTAGTTTATTATTACCAAAGGGGTTAGTTAGTAGTCGTTTTACTAGCAATCCATAAACTAAGGATTTCGTTTTTCTGCTCAACCGCCCGACTCACCCTCTCATCAAATCGCGCGCCAGCCAGTGTTGCCAGAAAAAACAATTCACCCAACATATCGATAATTAGGAACAAATTCATAAAATCGTGACACTATAACGACACTGCAGTGCAAGTACCGTTCTTGTCGATCGCTTAATTTGACATTTAAAATCGTCAAATTCGTTATAAAAATGGTTTTATCGACAGCTGCAAGTACGGAACCAACTTAAACGATCGGTAAACAAAATCGCTAAACATTCGTATAATTTTAACGAATGAACGAATGAATTCGATATAATTACATGAATTTACCGATAACCCTAGCATGGAACTTTTTAATGACGTTTGAAATCGTCTATTTTGTCGATTTACACGATTGTTTTATCGAGTTTGAAAATGGTCTCGGTAAAGGTCGGTGTCCGAAAATTGTGTTGAAAGAAAATGGATTTTGGTCTTGGATATTGATTTTGGACATGAAGCAGAGGCCTAATCGCAGCAGAAAAATGAATGTTAGACGTCGTTTGAGGGATGCCTTTGGAACTTTCGGAAGAAAGTACTCGAATTAGAACTTTTTTCCGAATTTCCAGTGAAATCACTTGCCCTCATATAGGGCATCGAAAATGATGTAAGGTGGACGCGATCTCACGGTTTACCCATGCATATTGTTGTAAGTATTCTAAGTATGTGCCTACCTAATGAATTATTACTTATATCTTGCTTGACAATATTGCTACTATATGTAGTTAATTTCTAACTAATCTATCTACATAATTGGTAGATATCTTACCTTCCTGTAACACCCTACATTTTTATATAATAATATTAATAACAATTATTACTATTGCAACAAATAATTACTAAACAATAAACACCCAACACGCAGAATCAGTGGCTGCCAGTAGTCAACTACGGATAATGCTGAAATAGAACGGGAAATTACCCAAGCGAAAAGTATCTAAGTTGGTTACTAAATAACGCTTGACAACCTAAATCTGATTGATTTGGATAAGGTGTTTGATTTATTTCACTTCTTTTTTCCTTTCCCGGATTTGTCGCAAATTATCCGGCAGTTTTCTATACCCGGAAATTATCCACTAGAACTCAAAATTACCGAAATCGGGTAAAATACCCAAGCTGGCAATGTTTTATATTTTCTATATCTTTGATTCTGACAAACTAAAGTGACTGACAGTGACATTGATATTTAAACAAGTAAATAAATCTAGAAGTATATATATTTTTTTTAGTAGTCTGCGAGTAAATTATGGCAGCAATGAATGAATGATATCGACAAAATTTGGCGATCGTGAAAATCGATAAAATTTGTCGTCAAGAGATCCGTACTCGCATTAAACGATACGATTCGATAAGTTTATCGAGCTTACCGATCGTAAACTATAACGATCGATAAGAACCGTACTTGCGCTGCTGTTTCGATGGTTTGCTTGTTAATAATTTAGAAACACCTTTAACATTAATACTTGAGTTGGTCGAAAAAGTTTTGGTTATCCAGATACGTTACACATTGGCACCCAAACCATAATAACCTGTAATATATATACTAATTTGTTTTCATTCCAGGAGCCGAATACTCAAGACGACTCGGGCGGCGGCGAGGCGCGTGACGGTGAAACCAACGGCGACAAGCGCGGAGTGTCGTCGAGTCTATCTTCACTGATCAAGGTGTCGCCGCTTAAGAGCTTATTGCGGGAAGACCTGCGCAGGCGCATTTCGGCGCGCGGCCGCGCCCGCGGCTCTAACGTACGTCACTACTCTAGCGACACTCATGACGTTCATATCAAACGCTGCACTACTGCCTGTTGTTTTGACACTTTGGAAAAAATTATCCTATGAAAAGAAAATTTTGGGTTTTTGTTTTAAAAAACACGATATCCTAAGACGTTTTCAATTTGGTTTTGTGTGTCTTCTGAAGTTAAATGGAATTCATTTATTGAAATACAGTTTTATCTGTTTTTATAACTCATTAAGTAGTTCAGAGGTGTGTAAAGTAAAAATTAACACTCAATGCTTTCCTCTGATCTATAGATATACACTCATTGCCATATAAATGAAAATTTAAATCATTTCCAAAATATTATTAAGCGGCCTTTTTACACCATCCATTTTCGACCATCTGTTATTTGGTCAGTTACGCTTATAAGCACGGTGGTAGGGCGTTTTCTCCTGCCCGCATTGCTAGCTATGTTAGAAAACAGTCGCTAAGCACTTAACAGTGTATTCCGACAGTGTTTTTGGCCTACAGGTTAAGCAGCACATTACTGACAAGTGACAGCTCCAGTGTTACAGCCCCTTTAGGATGGACTAGGGAAAAAAGTATTATGTATGTTTTTGTTTCTGGCCCATGCTAAAGGAGTTGATATCTGCTGATAGCTACCGCTGGCGTGCTGTCTGTATGCTTGTTCTCTTTGTATAATATAAAAAAGCCTTAATTAAAAGTGAGTACCCAGTCCAAGCGTATCATAGAAACCGGCTCAACATTCAGTGGAACTGTCAAATTCAATCTGATAGAAATAATTACGTGCAAAGAAAACACTACATAAACGAACTTGGAACATGTTTCTGGGCCCCAATGTGTTGTAACAACAGTCAGAAACTGTATGTGTATCTGTCATGCGCTATTTTCACCATCAAGTAATTGCCTTCAAGGCCATCCTCAATAATAACGAATATCAACTTTTCATACATTGTCGCCCGCTGCGCACGCTACTTCTTTATAATCATTTATTTTATAAGTTGGTTAAGAAAACTAAATTCGTTATTGGTTGCGAAAAAAATTTGCACTATATTTTAATTATAGTACAAATTTTTGCACTGTATATTAATTGTAGTGAAAGTTCTTTTCACCACTGCTTTTTGGAGTTTGTCTTACCTCACGTATGTCTTCTGGTAAGGAAGTGCATTTTCTTCAATCCCGTGTTATTAGTGGTGAGTTCAAATGGCACCATCGCATTTTCTTCTTTCGGTAAACAGTTTAATATTTATTATTCCCTTTTAGTTTACTGGTAGGACAAAATTGGAGAAAGTGAGAGGGAATCGCACAATATGATGTATTCTCATAAAAAAAAATTATTAGACTAAATAAAAAAATGAATCACGCATGAGAATTGCACCCGCATCCATCCTTCCCTAAACCAGGGACATGCATTACTTAAACCACCGTGACAAGAGAATTACCGTGTTACCACAGATACATAAACAAGGCTTAGACAAACGTCAAACGTGTGTTTGACAGTACAAAACAGTAGTTAAACACTTGTTTAAGGCTTGTTTGAATCTTTTATGGTTGAGCCGCTCATGTCCCTTTATCCTTCACGTTTTACAACCAACTTATGGCGTTGGGAGCCTCATCTTTTGAGAAATTATTGAGGGGGAAAACAACACAACAATTTAATGTACGCTAACAGTTGATTATGTACGCTAAGCAGGCGATACTCCGTAAAAAAAATATCTTAAAATTATTACTCTGTGTAAACGTGTCATTTTTTGTAAATAATTGGAGTATTAAATAATATTTTTTTATACAATCGAATAAAAAAGTACTTTTCAATGCATAAGACAACTTGAGCGGAAGAGTTTAGTTAGAATTTAGTTTACTGTATATGTTTAAGGATTAGGAGGTACCACAACTATGCGTAAATAGTCGTGTCATCCTGTTTATTTTTCTCATTATCCTAATGGTTTTCCATATGACTAATTTATTATCAACTTCGCGGCTTGTTGCGGTTCGTTTTATCAAGAACTGTGCTATTTTTAGACCTGACTACAAAATGAAATGATACAATTTCTCAAATAATCAAGGAGGTGATCATGCTACTTTGATTGTAATGCAAGAAGAGAAATTTCATTCCGAACTTGAAAATTTCCATAGTAAACCACATAAACTGTGAATTGACACTATCAAATCCATATATTTATGTGTTTCTATCGGTTGCAATCAAGTTACCCGATTGCCTAGCTGGTCATCACCCTGTATTAGTTGGTACAGAGCATAATTAGGTGTATTATAGTGGGTGTTAAGAGAAATGCGGTTGTTTATTTGCCTATCTTCATTATTTAGCTTTTTCCTCATTAATGGAACAAAAATAGCAAGAGGAGAAAGATAAAAATAACATATTTTCCTTGATATGGAACAAATGATTTTGCAGTGTAGAGAAAGGGAATGACTGACTGTTGCAATATAACGTGTTATTGTTGCAGGCATCCCGCGCATCTCCATCGGAAGGTGGCGTGATCACGTCAACACACGGCGACGCTTCCTTAGCGCCGGCGTCGCTAATTTGCACCTTCTGCTCCATCACATTCCCCGACTCGACCCTGTACTTCCTGCACAAGGGCTGCCACTGCGACTCCAACCCCTGGAAGTGCAACATTTGCGGCGAACAGTGCTGCAACGTCTACGAATTCAACTCGCACCTGCTGAGCAAGAGTCACCAATGACTGTTTGCTGGGGGGCTGTTCCGTCACTGACGTCACGTCCGTGATGCACTTCCATGCCCACGCGTGCAACGTTAGCACTTCGAAGGTACTTCGCCTGTTTTTATTTTTGTCTGTTCTATTTCTTTTTTTAAGGCACCGGTGTTTGATGAAGTGCTTCGAATATGCTATGCGCTAAACGTCCCCCCGAAGCTGTTGAAAAGTGCAAATTATTTTGAGGTGTAATTTAGTGGTAATGTGCGAGGATATTTGTACGGATATTTTAGTACTTAAAATGGGTGCGATAAGTTGGTAAATTATAATTAAATCGTTGTCGTGTCTAACTATTTGAGTAGATTGATAAGTTATTGAAGTAAGAAGAGTTTACTTTGGCGGAAATTATTAATACATTCCAAATTGTAATAAAAAATGCATTCCACATAATAAAATTGATCTATTCAGGTCTTTGGTGGGGAATGAGGTGGCTACATACTTAAATTAATCTTAAAAGAAAAGGATATATTTATTTATTTTGCCTTATAGTACTTAACTGTATACAAGATTACCGTGATTTTAAAAATCTATATATTAGAGTATTTTGGTGCGATAGTGAATTTTACAAAATGTTTTTTAACCTATGGTGAAGAGTGTACAAATTAATATATTTTTACATTTCGCTGTTGACAAGTTATTGAAAGGCAAAGCCTACATAATTATCCGTGATTGTTTATTATTGTGATTGTGTACAGACAGGAATTATAAATTCTACATTCCGTTTTTATTTTCTTCGTTTAATGCATGTAATGCAAGTCCACGACTAATACTTAATGTACAAGTAAATTTTTGTTGTGTTGTTTATTTTATTATTTATGTTTCTTAAAGTATACGCGGATATACATATTTTAAAACATTATGTACTTAAAGCCTTAAGTCGGTAGCAGACTACAACACTATCTGTTGTGAGCGATTTTTAGTAAAAATGATGTAAATAATATTATTTAACGAAAGTTAGTTTAAAGCACACATTGCTCAAGGAAGCTCAAGTGCTATGGAGCGTGTTGTGTGTGTTATATTCGCACAAATGCATAATAACACTGTTCCATGATCTTCACAATCTATTTTAGATGCATGTGCTTTTATTGGTGCCTTTTACAACGCAATATATTTCGAAGCTGTGAAGCGACAGCGTGTATAAATTCGGATCTCGTTCAGAGTTCAGTGAAACAATCGGGTAATTGTATAGTATAGAAGGGAAAACGTGCTCAACCTAGCGGAGAATGATTTTAACTTGAGTAGAGGTATTAAGTAATGATAATAGGCTTGGAATACACGCGCTGCTCGTAGTATACTGGTCGGTACAAACACGTAAACATGTGAAGGGCCGGCCTACATTTGTCGAAGCGGCGGCGTCATGGGAGAAATCGGCGATTCAATGCGTGTGACCTCATTAACGCGCATACACCGTTGCTACAGTTTCTCATCAATCCTAAATAAGTAATTTTTTTTTAACAATTTTGAGTTATATGTATGTAACAGTATATTAACTTAGTAGTCAAGCCGGCGAGATGCCTGGGAAGTCAGTATCCTAAGTCACGGATTGCACTTTTATGTCCATCTACATATGTGCATAGTAGCATTGAAAATATGCTAAAAATGGATCCATCTGGGCGATCACGTAACTCGATTGCAACCAATAGAAACACCAATAATTGTATGGATTTGACAGTTTGAATACGCAGTTTATGTGCAGAGTTGGTATGGACATTTGTCTTGTTGCATTGCAATCAAAGTTTCGTGATGTAAGAACAACTAGAATCTGCGCCAAATAAAATATATTTTTTATAGCAAGTACTATAATATTATTTTACATAATGTTCTGCTACCCAGCAGCCTGTGTAGTCCAAGCCAATATAAATTATTATATTTAACAAGTGGGAATCCAAAATACAGCATCCCATTTTGCAACGTACATTAGCGATAGTGGTTATGTTCTTTAGGTGTAATATTGTTTGTTTGTATCTTACATTCCTTAAACTATTGGTCAGTTCATTCCGTTCGATAACCTGAGATTTGCATTCCTTTAGTTGTTAAGTACTTAATATCGGTTGTGGTCTTGCCTGATAAGTTTACGAAATCGACTTAGACGGAACTGAAATTACGTTTACCAACGAAGTTTGTATTTTTGTTTTGTTATTATTACTGAATTGGTATTAGGTAGGAAGTAGGCGCGCGCGGTAGTCCGTCCTTGGACCTAGTGAGTTACCTAAACAAGCATCATTTTATTATTTATTTATAGATCCTATATGTTTCGTTGTTGGTTTTACTTTGAGTTTAATTTTATTGGTCCCTGCGCAGCGCCGCGGTTATTTCTAAGTGTAGATTTATGAGCTATTAATAACTAATCGGTAACCCGAATGGGCGCCTTTACTTAATCCGTCCATCTAATGATAGATATTGCCTTTAATATTTAATAGAGTAATATATTTTGTAGATTTTAGGTGTAATTTAGAACAGATCTTAAAAATAAATTGTTTCCGTAATTGAAGAGTTTAGTTTAATCTGTGTAAATACATCATTGGCAATCAAATGAATTGAGCAGTAAGGAAATATAAGCCACAGACCAGAATTAACGTTTACAAGGGTCAAACTGAAAGTTCTTAAAAATCGATAGCTGGATAACCTAGCAAGTTAATAGTTTTATTATATCTTTTCAAAATAAATAATGAATCCAATGGAACCACTGAGAAAATTACTTTGCCCACTCTCGACGGCCTTTTGAAACGCAGCCACAGCTGGATCGGAAGTCATAAAAAGTTTTCCTCGAAGTTTTTCTTTTGTTTTCGGGAATAAATAAAAATCGCGAGGTGCGAGGTCCTGGCCTATACGGTAGGTGACCCAGTTAATCCACGTGTGACGTCACCAAATAGTCGACCGTTTGCCTGGCGGTATGCGACGAAGCTTTGTCGCGGAAGAAGGATCCTACTGTTCCAAGACAAGTGGCAAACAATTTAACAGTTAGTGTAACTCTGCAATAACTGTTATTCGATCCTCTAAAACAATAATTGTCGCGTAATGACCTGTCATTCCAAAAAAGAGGATACCATTCTTTTCCTACGCTTCGATCTCTTCACTTTAGTTGGAAACTCCTTGGAAGGAAATACCCACTGAGCAGACTCTCTTGGTTTCGGGATCATAACTGTAAATCCAGCTTTCATCATCTATATAAGTATGTCGAACACAACATTTGAGTCAACTCCGTTAAATATTTCAAGCTTTCCACAGCACCAAACACGACGGAGTTTTTGGGCCTCGGTCAAATTATGAGGTACCCACCGTGCACAAAGCTTCGTCACCGCTAAATGTGTGGAGGATTTTTTTCACCTGCCCCATACCGATGCCTAAGTTTGTCCGAATCTGCTGATAGGTCACTCTTTTATCAGTCTCTATTATACGCCGCCCAACATTGATGTTATCTCCACTCGTCGCTGTAGAAGGCCGTCCCTCACACAGATCATCGGTGAAATTAGTGCGACCTCGTTTAAACTCATTAAACCAGTTGTAAACAGTGGCACGAGATGGGGCTTCGTCGTTAAAGGCCAATCGTAGTCTATCATAACTTTCTTGTTGACTTAAATGACATCGAAAGTTATAAAAAATCAACGTATGCAAATATTCTCGCGTTAAATTCATGCTAACGTGACACAGACAATTTTGGCAAAAAACAAATTACAAATTAATAAAATACATACTCAATAATATTGGCAAAGAGTTCCATTTTCAAAATGTAAGTTTATTTTTTATTATATTGTTTACAAGTGGCCTGTTCTAAAAACTTTCAGTTTGTACCTCATAACCAGTAATATAAAAAAATATATTGATGGTTATTCTGTACCCGTTATTATCCAGGGCTTTAAACCTGCACAATTCTTTTGTAAGGATGCGTACAGACATTGCGATACATTTACTGTTTCTGTCTATATTCATTCAAATACCTATAATGAATTTAAGATTGTGTGCTGTTAGTTCGAAATGTAGTCTGAAAAAGTGCTGTTGACATTGTCTGTACGAATCTGAAGTTGTCTCTTCACCTTATGAACTTTTGCTAAATATAAATAGAAAAGGACGCAGCTATATGTATTTGTTGAAAATTTACTGTGGGAATTACAAATTCTGGATGTAAACGACTCATCGACAATTATTCAAACAGTGTGTTCAATATAACCTTAGGTCACTTTTATTCTAAAACTTTTACTATCGCCTTTTCTAGGATTGCAATACCTATTTCTTGTTTTTTAAAGATTCAATTTTATAGTTGAATATTTGTACTTGTTTATTATTTTTATTATTTGTATGTCTAGACCTTCCACCTTACATAGTTATTATTTTCGTGATTAAATAATTTGTAGAGTTTAAGGGCCTTATTTATACATGATAATTAAATTTAATCAATGCTTAAAATGTCATATCAACTTCAACTTCAACTCTTTGTAAATGGCCTTTGTGGAGAGGTTACCACAATTTTGCCAATATCACGTAGAAAAACAGCACATCAAACGAAGATTTTTCAGTGAGAAATTTTGGTATATGTGGAGAATGAGGTCAACTATGAAAGTACTAGATGAATCTAAAATGCTGAAACAAAACAAAAGAATACAATATTTACAACAAGTAATAATATTGATAATGAAATAATAAATAATCTAAAACTAATATTTGTAAAATGTCATATCAACTTCTCGCTAACGTTTCACGTTACATTTCAATGTCACTATCGAAAACGAGACGAAGCATTGCGTTCATAAGTAAGGCTGTAATAATGTGTACCTAAGTTTAACATTGTTTAACATTATGCAACATTGTATGACTGAAGTCGTTTACATCTAACTTATTAAGGCATTAAACGGTTGCAATTAGGCGAAACCATCAATTTTTGTGTGTTTTAGAATACAAATTTAGTATTGGATGTTGTTCTAGATATTTAAAGAGAATTTATATTTTCAACTTAGATAAGAAACAGTATTCAGGAACATTCACAAGAATGTTTAGTTCTCATCTGATGGGACTCCCAATAGATAAATGTAAAGATAAATATAAGCACAGGTTTTAAATTAAATAAGTTATTTGTATAACAACACTTTGTCTTCATTTTATATAAAATGCGGTTCATTTAAAAAAAGAAATGTTACGAGAATGAATTATAATTAGTGTGTTATGGAAAACATATAGTTGTATTTCTAAAAGTGGTAATGCAAAGAATGTATAGTTTCATTATTGTTTAAAATTTTAATTGTCTCTATTGTTTTACATCCACAACAGATATCATATTCATGATATCAGCTAAATGGAAATTCCACATGTGTATTTTCTCAACTATGTTTTTAACAGTTTCATACACATTTATTAAAATAAAGATAGACATTTTAGCATAGAGATCCTCACCTTAATACCAAAACACAGCTTACCATCATTATAATATATTATTTATATTTTAAGTTGTTATTGTAATGTAAGATAGACAAATTAACACAGTTGAAAGCAATTGTAATAATATTGAGAGAATCGTTGATATTTTACTGTTAGACTTTATCATGTTATTATTGTGAGATTTATATCTCAGAATGATTACTAAGAGTTATATTATATAACTATCTAAGGAAAACTATTTACAAAAATATATTTATAGATTGCCGAGTGTTAGTTAAATTAATATCAATATTTTATCAGATTGTTGTGCCTTAGATCAGTAATATGCAATATCTAAGTAATAGATAAAAAGTTTTGGAATTTGTTTAGAAGTGTGTTTTCAATCATATCATGTTGGCACATCATAGTTAAATTATACACATTTATATATTGATATGAAAAAAATATTTATGTATAGAGAGAATCGTATTTTGCAACATGGCTGTTTTGCTTGTTTTATATATAGAAAAAGTTTATTTGCGGTTAATATAATTATACTTATTGTTCTTCTCATGTCATTGAGATGATTAAGATTTATAAAAATGGTACTTATTACCAAGTATGTAATAATATATTTATTTACTTTATAATTAATTTGGTAAAGGGTCTAATCAATAATAAACTATGACATACATAATTTTGTCTTATTTTTCAATGTTTCCAACTCACGACTTACTACTTTCTACCCTGTTTAGTGCCGCAGAAATTCTAGCCACCTCGTAGAGGAGTTTCAGATAGCATCGCTGCTTATAATTTTATTAGGCTTTTGGGAGTGTTGATTCGTAGACCCCTTAAAGACAGTCGATCCTTATATTTCTATACCTGCCATAAACTAAGACGCTCGTAGTGACGGTTTAATTTTATCAAAGAGCTCGCCACTATTGAAACTACAAAAAGAGTACCTAGTGATAGCATGCTGAAAAAGATGACAATAGTATTAAATAAAATGGGCAGAGCACAAATCGCAACTCATCTCAACCTTTGGAAGTTAATTCATTTGTAATTTTGTAAATATCGTAGTACATGTATACATAGAAAAATAGAGCAAAGAATTCGTTTTGAAACATGGATTAATGTAATGATTTACAAGTACATTTACGTTGCCACCACATTACTTACTAGGAATATGACTTCGACTGGACTATGACTTGACTTCGACTGTGACTTGACACATATTTGCGTGAAATATCATTAACTTGATAAATTATTAATTACTTGACACTGGCTAAATACACAAAAGTGTGGAGCCAAAACTTAAAAAAAAAGTACTATACTCGGAAAAGTATTAAAAATATGTGCCAATGATATTATTTGTCATTGTCACTATAATCACCACAAGTCAAATTTGATATGTCATTTGTCAAACAAAGTTTTGTTGACAAAAAGTTAACTTTTACCAAAAGTTTAATAAACTAATTTGTTGTATTTTGCGACATTTTACACGATTATTGTGATTTAAAAAATCCCTCTAAAGCAGTGCAGATTGCGTCAGTGTGATGGGAAAAAGTACAGAGTTTGATGGCGATAATAACCCAACTTCTGATTCTGACCCAGCGAAGTTATTGGAGGCAGCTTTATTACAAATGGATGGTATTATAGCCGGTAAGTAAAGTCTACAGCTAAAAAAAGACCAGACTTTATTATAAAAACTAGAAGCTGTCCATACCAAATTCATCCATAAATGATTTCATGGTCTGTTGACTATTAGGGTCTCCATTTCCTCTTTGGCGTTTGCATTCTTTCGAGCAAGAAATTACTTTTTAAAACTATTGCTCAATGCCCATCTTCATATCGAACAATAATTGTTTCCATAAATAAAAAAGTGGCATTAAGCTAAATAAAACTCTGCTACCTACTTGTATAAGTCAACTTTATTTGGTAGTCCTTATCTTGACTTTAGTTATCTTCCAAGGTGAATGTGTCTTTGCCCTAAAAATGTTTCAGGTGCAAAAAATATATAATGCACTAGCACTACATATTGCTACTGGCAAATAGAAATAAATTGCTTAAAATACTACAAAAATTGGTTGGTGGTCTATAGGTACCTTATTATAAATTAATTTTAATAGTATGGTGTTGTTATTCAATTTTACAAGTTTTATAGAGAACATAGTAATCTTGCTCACAAATCTTTATCAACTGATAAAAAATTCAAATAAAGGAAGAGGTTCTCAACTTGGATGTATGTTTATTTTAAAACTTTTAGATTGGTTCCAGTTTTATCAAAATCAGTTAAGTATAATGGTTTTAAATTAAAATAACTGAAAAAGAATTATGATTGATAATATCACTCACTAGTATTTTTCAGTATGAAATTAAAGTAATTGAAGTTGGTTTGACCCCCTTCTTTAAAAGGTTATTATTTAAAGATGTGTAATTATGTTTAAATTAATTTTTCACTTTTTAGATCCACTGCCTATAATCTAATATTCAGAATAGCAAAGATAAAAATACTGAATTAAAAATCCAATGATTTGAAATAATGTTGGACCTATATTTGTTAATTTGTTAATGTTAATTAACCTTATTTGGTTTATTTAGCAGTTCCATATTATACTTTTACTCAAACCCAATGCATGATACATACTTGTAAAGTCACTGTGCTGTCACATGTTGTAAAAGTCATGCTTATAAAATGTAAAATATTCTTTACTTCTTCTTTTATCTATTTACGGGCTGATTCATATTTTGATTATTTTAAGTCTTTTCTCAGTTTTGTTTATTTGGTGCAATGGACTAATTTTCTTTCTAGTGTAATTTATTGAAGAGATTTCACTCATGAAAATGATACCAGTAATGAATATAAAATAATCAACAATCACACATGCAGATACACAAATCAACAGCTGGTCAAAAGCGTCTAGTGTTGAACATAGATCTCCCATATCACATAAAACGCCAATTTCAGACCCTAAAGTAAAAAGAAATGTAAAATAATATCTTTCTACAAAAAAGGTTAAACTGACAACAAGTCTCCTCCTTCTTTTTAATGATGGTTTAAAAATAATGAAAAAAATTACAACTCCAAATTTTTTTTAATTATTAGAAAGAAGCCAAATTTAGCATAATTATTGCTAGCTGCCAACAAAGCTACTGCTTGCGTACGGAGTCGTCATAAACTTCGCGTGACTCATAAAGTTGGAGATTTGCGCACAAAAGGCGGCTGGTAGCTACTATGTAGCTAATAGGGGTGAGGTTTCACGAGAGGGTGCAAACTGTTGAACAGGGGGTGGCGTGGCGCCAGTAAACCGTCGCGTTTCGCCCGCATCGCTCGCGGCTCGTCTCGCAAATCGCATGAGCACGCGCGCGACGCGGTTTTCACGTGGCGTTTGTCGCGTGCGACAATTCAGTGAGCGATATCGTAATACCCACCTAGATACATAATATTTTTTTTCTGATTATTTATTTACCTAACGGAAGTGCTAAGCTTTAGTACCTATAATCTAATTATCGCGTTTTGGTATAGTACAGTCAGCTACAGTTAATTGTAATCTACACAACCCGATTTTTAGGATTCAATGCAATGATTTTTTTTTAAATTTAGTACTAAACACAAAGGTCAGATTGTGCTTATAATATATGTCATTGTAATAATGTCAGTCATCCGTTTATAAAACTTGTATGAACAAAAACGCAAATATATTTTTGTTGGGTAATTACTTCAGTCTACAAATATTTATGGGGTAAGATTTACACGGCAACAGTAGCGTATTTTAAGATTTTGCGCACCATGCCTGTAAGGTTTGCCGCGCCATAAAAAAAAATAAAAAGGCAAGAAATAATAATTTTAAAAAAATATTCAATTTTTTTTTCATTTATAATACATTTTTGGGTGTGGAAATCCTCGCTTCCGTAAGTTTTTACCGTTGATTTGTGAGTTTAACGCCACTCGGGGGTGACCACATACTGGGGGTAAGCTGCCGCCGCGGCTTATATCTATCAGCCACTGATCAAAGCCTGGTCACCAAGCGGGCATGATGTTCGGTGCAGCCATTTTGAGAGGACGGGTCCTAAGTCGCATTGCCGAACTAGACTGTTTTTTGGCGCACAATGAAGATAATGGTGGCCGAAGTATAAAAGTGACCGAATGAGATGATCAATGGACATTTCTTGGCTCGGACGTCCCCGTAATGTCGATGTCGTCTCTAAGTTGTGTGTGTCTCTTAGTCAGCAAGTTAATGCCTCGACCCATTCCAGTCCACAACACGACCATGAAAAAGATCAAAAACAAAAAGTCGGTCCGATAGCGCTTGATCTTCCACTTCCTCTCGATTCGAGTGCATCTCTCTGATAAACGAGGTTTACGTTTCAATATCAATTCGGGCCACCTCGAACTTGGAAAACCGCACTGGTTGTTACTAATGCAGAGAAGCAAAATCTCGGAGATCCGACTGACGCGGCGTAGCTTGCGTATCCAGGATATGTCTTGGAATACAATTTCAAGCTAGGGTCGGGAGTGTGAAGACCCCACCTTCTCAGTTTTATGGATTCTCGTGGACACCTGTATTGAGAAATTCTCTAACCGGTGTCTACCGTTCGCGCAGTGGTGATCAGGCAACAACTAAGCTCTCGGACGATCTATGTGTGACGGCAGATGTAGCGCAACAACGGTATCCTTCTGTCCAACTCGTGCTACTGCAGTATTTTAATGCCTACAACCAAAAGAGACTACAACAGACTGACCATGCTAGGAGAAAAACGCGCAAATTGGCCTTAACTGGGCAATAAGGGTACGAGATATATACTGGACCCGCAGCCAGTTGCTTAGACCTCACACACGACAGATCCAGACTACTACTCAGTGTAATTTTTGTCACCTGTAGGTAACACTGAACACTGTTTGGTGAAATATGTATCACTGAACTCCCCGCTAGACTCATGCTCAACCGGTGAGTACGGCGGTATAAGTGAGCAGATTGGGATGAAATGCGCTCATTTTTTGCAGCTTATCCCTGGCAGCCGATTTGATTCCATTCTGAGCGATCTTTCAGATTCTGTGATGGATTTGGTACGTCGGGTGATAGAGTACTTATTTTATTTCATTTGTTGATATGCCATAGTCCAGTCTTCATTGTTTGGAGTTAAATGAGTGCTGAAACATTCGGCATACCTTAACAGGGCTGAGGTTCGAACTCGAAAAGATTAGGAAATCCGCGTTAAGAAGAGAGCCAGATTAGCCGTAAATTGGCTAAACTTGCTTATAAAGAAAGTATAACTCCGCGGGGAATAAAACGTTTTGGTCCCTGACCAAGTCAGTTGAAGTGAACTTCTGCCCTTCTCTGCCTCCTGCTGAAACCCGATGGATTATTAGCGCATATACCACAGAAGAAAAATTAATTGTGTCTTGATGTCTATCAAACTTATACGCAAAATGAGTAGTAGTTGCTAATTGGTAGTATTTTTTTAATTTCTACAGGCATAAGTCAAAAAAATGGCGCACAAAGCTGAGCGCTAGCGTGTTCGCCTCGCAGCCTGCCGGGCCATGGCCATAATGGCTCTAGGGTAAATACGCTTTTGGTTCTAAGGTTGCGACGCGGAAATCCTCAGAATTCTATTTTTTATATATGTGACTCATATTCATATTATAAAGCACGTTTATCGTCATTATTACGTGGTATGTATTTTTTTAGGCGTGATTTACCTACCTTACCCATCCGTAACTTAGGCAGTAAGCACAGTATTACATATACTCAAACGTAGCCGGGTAACGTAGAACGACTTATTCCGTCATGTTTCGTTGGAAAGTGAACTGAATATACATGAGGCGCAAGCACACTTGTCTGAAGCAACGAGGAATAAGAAATATCACGTTAGCGTTAGTATTGACTTTCAGTTTTTTACGTTTCCAGCGGTTACTCTCTTTTTCAAAAGATTTTCAGAGGACAGAGGATATCTTACCTGTTAAGATACTAAAAATAGAGACGTTTAGGTGCCATCTCATTTTCAGCGTAAACTGAACAAAGCTCCAAACAATATTTAATTTATACTAGGAAGATGTCGTTTTTTGGAGATATTAATTTTTGCTTTTAATTTTCGTGAATTTAAATGCGCTCTGCGTGTACAAATGAAAGGAATCAAAATACTTACTTAACAACTAACACTTTTTCCTATAAAGATTTAACAAGGTTCCGTATTTTTAACGCGCGAATTAGTGTAAGTTCATCAACAGAAGCTGTCACTTGGCAATCCAAACAACATTTTTCTCAGTTCCGTAGATTAATCATCATAACATGGTCTAGGATCTGGGATATGTATGGTTATATAATATATTATTATGTAAAGCTTTTTTTTTTACTGTCGATGGGTTTGCGTTTGACTACATATCACCTGACGGTAAGTGACGATGAGGTCGAAGGTGGAGCACGCTTACCCAGAAATAACCTATTTACTCTTGACTTAAAGACACCCAAGTTGTATGTGGATGGAAACACCGACGACGGGATTGAGTTCCATTCCCTAGCCGTACGCACAATAAAAGAATCTGCAAAGCGTTTCGTACGAACAAAAGGTAAATCAACAACGTAAGGATGGTAACTCTGACTTCGCCGTGAGGTCCTGTAGTGGAATGGAGACGGTGGGATAAGATTGTGAAGCTCCTGGGCACATTCTCTGGTTTTAATAGAGGTATTGGTATTTCCGGCAATTGGATATCGTAATCAAAAATTAGGTTGAGCATTTTTTTGATGACTGGCGTGGTACTTACATAACTTACACCGCTAATGTGCGTTTTCAGAATCATGCTGTTGTTTAAATTTTAATTAGTCTGCCTCTGTAATATCCTGCGGGAATAAAATACGCCCGCAGTTTCAGCACACGCTTCCCGTGTAAAATAATATTTGTTACGGGGCTAAATATTTACAAAATCCCAGCGCAACCTAATTAATCGCGGTCGCAGGGTCGCTGTAATGAACTGTACGGTAAGTAGGTAGCATGCCAAACGAGTAGGGAAATTAAAGGAAAATATTAAGATTACAATCTGTTTCTTACAAGCGCGTCACATTCTTTTTGAATCTGTGCGGATGGTATAGGCGAACCAGATGCGTCTTTCTATTTTTAACCGATTTCAAAAAAGGAGGAGGTTCCTAATTCGACTGTATTTTATATATATATTTGTTACCTCAGAATCTTCGACTGGGTGAACAGATTTTCATAGATAGATAGATAGAAAATGCTTTATTGCACAAATAACAAATGTAGGTACAAAGGCGAACTTAATGCTAGAGAGCATTATCTTCCAGTTAACCTGGGTGTAACATGGAAATTTTTGCAGGGCAGTGCAACGCAACTTAAATATAGATTGCCTAAATAACATATAAAAAAAAACTAACATAAATTTAATTTTCCTGTAATTTTCACATACATAGCTACTTAATAACTACTAATTTAACACGTATAAACTAGGAGTTTTATATATTATATGTATATATATATATATTGTTGGAAATCCTAAGTGGTTTTAGTTTAAAAAAAAATAAGTTTACAATCAAGCTAAGAATATTTATTAAGGTTTACTAAGAACCGACAATAATTAATAGCGTGATTTTATAAAACGTCCGTCGCCTCTGAGCGCTGCCCGAAAAGTGAGCCCGAGCCTTCTCCGTCGCTCGTATATATACTACGCCGCTTGCATCAGCTCCCGAAGTGAAGTATTTTGTAACACGGCCGTTCCTGCTTGCGTGTTGTCCTCAACAGCTGCTTCATCTTCAAGCGGCACATTGTCGTCGACCTCGACCGTTGTGTCTTCTTCTATAACACAACAAAACATGATTCTAGGACCTGATGTACAGGCATAACGTTGGTAACTGAAACCATTTCAAAATTAAAATGAAGTTGTTGCTCAATTCAAAGAAATTTCAATTTAGAGAAATTCAACAGGTACTTGTAATAAACATTGAAAACGGAGACTGCAAAACAACTGTGTTAGAAGCACAAGCGTGCACTCAAGTACAACCAACGCAGTTTTCATAACAATTTTATGAAAAGATGTAAGAAGAAGTAATGGTTATAGGCGCATGTTAGCATTGTAAATAAAGAAAAATAAATGTATTGCGAATTTCAGAATTCCGGACTTCTAAACTTCGCCACACATTGTAATAGAAAACGGCAACTGTATGATATGACACTCATTAACACGTCGTACATTGAAAACACGGCAACTGTATGACATAACACTCACAAATAACGTCATACATTTCAAAAATGGCAACTGTATGACGTGACACTCACAAATCACGTCATACATTGCAAAAACGGAAACTGTATGATGTAATACTCACAAATCACGTCATAAATAGCATAAACGGCAACTGTATGACATGGCACTCACAAACCACGTCACACATTGCAAAAACGGTAACTGTATAAGATAACATTCACAAATCACGTCATACATTGCAAAAACGGCAACTGTATTACATAGCAATCACAAACCACGTCATATATTGCAAAAACGGCAACTATATGACATGGCAATCACAAGCCACGTCATACATTGCAAAAACGGCAACTACGCGGAGAGAATAATCTCGTCACATATTGCAAAAGGCAACTGCATGAAGAGGCATAGGCCACCTCACACATTGCAAATAGAGAGAAGGCAACTGTGCGAAATGATCACACATTGCAAACGACGCCACACAAAGTGCAGTCATCGCTGAGTCACATTGGTGAGACAGATATCCGCAGTGGCGAACGCAGAACAAGCCTCCAGCGTCCATTCGCCCCGCCAAAACACCATGTGATCGGCGGCCGCTTGCGTTGTCTTGCCATAAGACCCGCCGCGAAGTTTCGAGCTACAGCGGTGGGTGGCAGCACATGCAGGACCTTGTAGGGCCCCCGCATGCCAGAGTTCGGCTTTCCCGTAGATTGTGATGACCTGTTCACGAACACAAAATCGCCAACGGTGAAGGTTTGTGACTGCTGACGACCCTTGTTGACATAAGCGTCTTGGAGTTGCTGGTCAGCGTCAGGTAGTGTGGACGCAGTATTATTCGTCACCGCATCTTAACGGTACACCATGCGAGTTCTGTTTTGAATGAATAACCGGGGATGTACCATCTAAAGTAACAAAAACTAACTTAGTAGCATTAAAAATGTCTAACCTCTTTAGACATTGCTTGGCACTTACGTGTTAACAGAAGCGTCTACCTTATGCTCGCTCGGTCTCACCTGACCATTAGTAATCATTTGACCTATTTCAGTTTTAAGAAATTCACATTTCTTAACGTTGATGGAAAATCCTGCCTCAGTCAAAGTCTTTAGAATCACTATACTCGCGTTTTCGCTTGTTTTGTTGAACATAACCTTTGCTAAAAACACCACGACCTCGAACGGGTGTAATCTGATGAGGTTTCACATAAATGGACAGAAAACTCGCTAAATTCATAGCAGTTGCGCGAATTTGAGGATCAGTAACACCAGCGTGTAACTATCGCTACAATGAACTCGTCACTCAAATCGTTAACCATGCGTAACGTAACAACAAACGTCTAGCGTATTCTGCATACGTAGGGTAGTTATCGGAATTAGTTTTCATAACATCAAATAAAATGTTCGCGATATCTACTCGTATAGGGCACAATGCTTGAATTTGCGCTTGAAATTTGACCAACTACGGTCGTTACTATCCCACTCGTATAGCCACGACCTCGCGTCACCTTTTAGACAATTACCTATACGCGCTAAACACTCACTGTCGTCCCATCTATTTAGTTTGCGCACATGATCAATATGACCACACAACGAATCAAAATCATGCAAAGACAGATCGAAATTCGACATAAATACATGGTTCGATCTTACCACCATGGCATCATAGCATTAACGAGGTTTTCGGTTACTTCATTTATAATCATATCCGCGGTGGGCGGAGGCGTGCTTGAACACGGCACGGGCAGGTCCAGACTTGCAGGGTACGACTCGGCGCTCGACGGCGCAGTCAGCGGTCAGTCAGCGGCTCGTATGACGCGACTGGCGTGCCGGAGCATCCGGTGCAGGCGCCGACATGGCGCGCGATGTACTCGCAACAAAACTTGCACTGCGTGTCCTGGAATCTTCCAAAACACCTAAGCGGCTTATGAAAGTTTGAAGCTGGGCTTCTAAACCAGGAATAAACGTTCGATCTCTCTTAAGACTTTTACGTTTACTAGTCTCAGCCATAGCCACAAAAATTTAAGCGGATA
Source organism: Ennomos fuscantarius (assembly GCA_905220475.3). Lineage (NCBI taxonomy): Eukaryota > Metazoa > Arthropoda > Insecta > Lepidoptera > Geometridae > Ennomos > Ennomos fuscantarius. Next base: position 5,449,822 of record HG992029.1, read on the forward strand.
TTCTTTAAAATCACAACAGCAAAAACAAAGCAATATTTAAAATCAGAATAACCAAGTCAGAATTGAGTTAGATCCCACTTCTGATGTTGGAAATCCTAAGTGGTTTTAGTTTTAAAAAAAATAAGTTTACAATCAAGCTAAGAATATTTATTAAGGTTTACTAAGAACCGACAATAATTAATAGCGTGATTTTATAAAACGTCCGTGTTAGGTTAAGCGTCTTGGTAGCTGAGTATGGCAGTGGGTTTTATGGGAATATGAAGCAAACCATTTTATATTAGGCAATAGTTCATTTATTTGCGACCGGCACGTCCGCCGTATTTTCCGAGACACATTTGACAATTAGACAAAGAGAATTATAGAGGTTGCCACAGACAATAGAAACTTTATTGCAAACCTACATATGAAAACTCTTACACGCCCCCTCAATAAAGTTTCTCGAAACTTTTAAAATAAACTAAACATTAAACGACCCTTCTGATATTGTTGTGTGACAACCCTGACATCTAGCAATCTCTATAACACTAGAAACTAAATAATATACTTTCCAACAAATCCCTAATTCCTCTATCATCATTTGACAATTAGACAAAGAGAATTATAGAGGTTGCCACAGACAATAGAAACTTTATTGCAAACCTACATATGAAAACTCTTACAGTCCGTCGCCTCTGAGCGCTGCCCGAAAAGTGAGCCCGAGCCTTCTCCGTCGCTCGTATATATACTACGCCGCTTGCATCAGCTCCCGAAGTGAAGTATTTTGTAACAATATATGTATACACTACACATTATATATAACATAAATATTAATAATGTATATAATTTATATATTAATATCTACAATATGCATACTTATATTTTAATCGAACCAATATAATTGCTCATTTACTGTTATTATTTTGGAGTGCAAGATAATGGTTATATACCTTATTTTTAAATACACTCAATGACGATGCCTGACGAATTTCAGGAGGAAGGCTATTCCATAGACGTATAGCTGTAACAGTGAATGAATCTGAGTAACATGCAGATTTGTGTTGTGGAATTATGAGTTCAAGATGATGAAAGGAACGCTGCGGCCGACCACGTGAAGAAGAGAAAGTAAAACGTTCTTTAAGATAATTTGGGGCTAGCGGATGAAAAAGAATATTATATAGAAGACATACTGTATGGGCATTACGTCTATAGCGGATGTTTAGCCATTTGAGTTCATGATACTTTTTTTTATATTTGAAAGCTGCGGTGCTTCCCGTGTGGTCAGATTTCATTTGGTCCTGTTCTGACAATGGCATCCATGAGGAAATCATAATTATAAATCTAAAGTCGGTTTTTACGCTTTGTGTTTGTTACAAGTGTATAAAAGAGATCTTTAAATTCATTTTAAATAACCTTTTCTTGTAAAGTTAAAACGATTTTAATTTTCGTTTTATTAAAGAAAGTAGTAGTAGGCAGAAGTAGAAGGGTCTGCACTAAACTTTGATTATATGTAACTGGGTATCCTAAAAAAATATACAGGTGACCACATTCTAGCTGTTCAGTGGTAGGCAATAAGCAGTGTAGGCATCCTTGAGCCTTGTTGAATGTTATTCGATGCAGTCATACGGTTTTATAGAAAACAGAACAAACTAGTAGTTAAATCCTCGTGCTATTGAGACCACCGTTGGTACACATATTCTGTGCCTGGATTCTTTTGTCTGCCACATGCTGGTGCGGTTTGCGGTATATTGGCCACGTTCCACGTTACAAAATGTATAGGTACTTTTTTTAAATTCTGCTTTACCAGATACTCCTGGGTCCGTGCTCTTTTTTAAAATACTACATACATATTTTTAGTTATGTTATTGTGTTATTATTTATTATATACAGGAGGAACTTATTTTTTCCTATTTTCTTAAATTTATGGATACTGGATTTGCGTATTTATTTATTTTATTTGCCAAAAGCTTAGCTTAATACACTGTGAAAGTAGTTAGTTTTGTTATTTTAATTTGCGTATACACCACGAGCAGACCAGCTCCCGCATGTATAGGTACTTAAACGCAAGGAATAATTCTTATATCCTTTAAGCTTAAACTTATTTGCCCAGTAATTAATGAGTATTCTGTAGGTGTATTTAAATAAGACTGATTACATTATTGTGAGTTGCCTATTAAACACGTTTAGTGACGCTTTGAACTATCATTACATCATCACTGTCTTCAATTCTCTCTGGATTTTTGGAATGCTGAATGTCTAGTTGTATGATCAATCACTGATCAATGTATATATTTGTATACACTTTGATATCCATTTTAAAATGATAAATGATCGTACCTTATTAGTATGATTTAATTTATTTATTCATTGTGTCCGTGTTAAAAAAACTTATTAAAACCAATGATATAACTTAGAACCATTTTTAATCCTATTTGTATCCATCTTCATTAAACAGACCCTAAGAGCTGTCTATTAAATTAATTATGTTAAAACCTCTGGTAGCTGCTTCAACATTTTTCTACGTAAATAAACAAGACAATTTTAATCTGCAAGAGCTGGTGCGGAGATTAAATTTTAGGCGTCTCTTATCTGGCATTCTCATTCTACAAATATTTCCTTTTAGTCTTTTGTCCTTTATTATTTTTATACAACACTTGATCTTAGGTATTTTGAACTCAAATATCCTCTATTTGTCTAAATAAATTAAAATTTACAAACTTATATATTTCCTAATGCACCTACTCACTTTCAAATTTGAATAATTAAAATTATAAGCTGAATGCTTTTAAATTAAGAAAGAGAAATTAAATTAAGAAAAATAATTAAGAAAATGTTCTTAACCACAACAATTCTTAACCCAGAAATTTGCATTAAAATGAGCTCTAACTCCTAAATCTATCAAACACCGCGATCATGATTCTGATTTTACTATGAATAATTACATGTTATCCTCTACTCTGTGTACAATAATGTAGAAGCAGTCATACTGCCATACCCAGCTTGCGTCGACAGGCTTCATTATTTTTGTTAGACGGATGGCGGGAGGAAAGAAGAAAGTTTCGTAATTACAATTCCGGTTGCATTGCAGTATCCACTCTTCTAACTACTGTCCGAGCTCTGTTCAACAGGTATTTAACTATCCACTTGGTATTCTCATACATGCCACACCCTACATGCAGCTCTTATTACTTCTAAATAGTCTGTCTGTATGTCGATTTTACATCACGAAGAGCAACGCTTTGAACGTGTACCGGCTTTTTATGTATATTTTATGGAGTATTTAAGAAGTAAGATAGCGCCGTCAGTAAAATTGAGAAACATTTCAAACAAACCGTTACGGCTCCCTTCGTCATTTGGACAGTATAAGGTCACAGTAGACAGATAATAAAGGTAGGGTAGTTACGGTAACAATAACGTGTGTACATTTACGTTAAATTGCCTAAATTCTGACCGAGAAAATGTAAACGAAAAACCCCCAAAATGCGAAGGCTGCTGAAAGGTTGCATGCAGCCAGGGTTCAGGAGTAATAAACAAATAACTAGGGATCCTTCAATGTGTGTATTGCGTAACAATACAAAATGACTTAGTGTAGGGTAACTGTATAATATATGATAATGTATATAGGAGTGTGTAGCACACATGAAAAGAGGATAAATATGAAATGGAATGACGGATAGGAATACAGACATATGGGAATCCCGCGGGTGCCCGCTCTTGTAATGTACCTTTTCCCAATTCAGAGTTGTCGAGACCAAGTTACCATATAACAGTGTTGATATAAATATAACTACCTATTTATAGCTATAACTATTTATTGACTGCCTGTGGTGTGGTGGTTGAGCAGGTCGGCTCATAACCCGGAGGCGGTGGGTTCGATTCCCGCGGCAGAACAAGTATTTACGCACAGGATAAAAGCGCAAATACTTGTTCTGAGTCTGAGTGTTGTGGGACCATGGTCCTCGTAGTTCCTGGGTCCCTAGAAATAGGGAGTTCTAGTTAGGGTTCAGGATCTATATATATGTTATCGTTGGACGTTATAATTATTATTTACAGATCTTGCTTGATTTTAGTAGACTCACTATTTTACGTTGATGTAGCTAATTAATGTAGTTTAACTTCAGTAATACTAAATCTTCACACTCCTTCCTTATCCAATAGAAAAGTTGCTAGCCACGAGCCAAAATGTAAGCAAAAAAGTTTATTTCAATTTTATTCTTTCTACAAACGTAATCCTGAAGAAACATCTGAAGGCCATAGAACTAAATCCCTTGAAAAATATGGCGGAAGATGGCCCTTATCCGAACTCTGCCAACGGAATCCATGCGAAGCGGATGAGGATGATCCTTTATAACCTATACATTCCGTGGCGTATTGTACTCGTACAATAAGCGTAGTTTAGGTGTCAAGAGTCCTGAGATATTTGTCAACGGGAGAACACATCTATACCTTTATACTCGTAGAATACTTCAAGACTATTTTGGAGACGTAGACGGTTGGATCCGTTGTTTCCGCGTGTAATTTTTTCATTTTGAATCTAAACGAAAACTTATTGATTTTAATTTTAGATCTTAGGTTACGGTTTGATTAGTTTTTAGAACTTCACATACGATTTAACAAGATGAACTTATTCTAGAGTTTTGAAATAAATATAGAAGTGACTTTTATCGTTGTGCATGTGAGATGTGATTTTTCGTCATGCCGGGCTGCTGGCACCTGCCGGAGCATGTCACCCGATGGTGGCTGCTCGATGTGTGCACCCATCGGATCTTCAATGATGATACTGCTGATTCGCAGATACCATCACGTACGTATTTCTAAAGAGAATTTCTAGATTTCGGTTCTCAGTTTTATGAATTAGGTCTCAGTATTATTAACGCAGTGCGTTTTATAACAAACATGATCAAAGTATCGATTTTTCGCTTCACAAAACCAAATACAGCCAAGTTATAAGTTACATAATTACCCAATATGAGCACGAGCCAAAAAATACATGAAGTTCTAGGGTTTTCGAATGTGTCTCCATTAGGTACGAATTGATACGTCCATGCTACGAATCCTACATTAATTTACAAGTCGGTATTGTACCCTGGATCTATCTACTTAGTTTCATAACGAAGTCTGAAATGATGGGAGATTTTTTATCTCTCTTTGTCCTCAAAGCAAAAGCGCCATTGTTCCTAGACGGATGCAATTCACTCGGTCGCCGCGCAATTTGAGCGAGTGGAGTAATTTCGAAGAGATTTGTGTTGCGGTTCTTATGGATGCGCCATGAGCGTATTTTGTATCTGAAGCTGGTATTAAATGAAAGCTTTATTAATATTAATCACCACCATATTAATGTATTTGTTGACTTAATTGAAAGTCCTGTATGTTATACCAATGCCAACTTGGTAAATGTGTCATGATAAATCACTTAACAGTATGTACAATTTAGATCTTTTACTGACTCTATAATGTCTCCTCGAAACAGGTCATCTAGAGTTACCAATTCTAATATGTTGGTGAATTTCTCATACGTATATGTAACCGGACCCGGCATGTACATAAAAACAATGCTCATTGAAGCATGTCATAATATCGTATGCCGTTGCTTCCGTAAATTAACACCTGATATTGATATGGAATCTCATTAGTTTCACGAGGTACGTGCTTCGGTTTCGTTTAGTCGGCAGTGATTAGTCGTTCAGTGAACAGTTTTTTCGCAAGTGTTTTTCATAGACAAGATAGGTCGCGTCAAACGTCCCCTTGCTTGGCATCCGAACTTGGAATGTGTAACTCTGAATGAAAACAAACGTCGGGATTCGGAACTTTTATCATGTAGGTCTTTTACTCTCAACCTAAATCGTAAATATTGTAATTGCTGACGTCTTCAATGTGTCTAAATGTCCTATAAGGGAGTTTCTGGTGTGATGGAGTGTTGTCTCTTCAGAGGCAGGCGGCACGGGTACCGGCACGACGAGCGGGCCGGGGCGCGCGGCGCGGGCGCGTGCTTTGGAGCTGGCGCAGCAACTGGCCTCGTCGCTACAGCATGCGGTACCGCCGCCACCGCGCCCTGACTTCACCACCGCAAGCGCCATCCTGCGTTGGCTGCAGCAGAACAACAACTCTGTCGCACTCGTGAGTGTACACTTTTTTCTTAACTATTCGTTTCTTAATATATTTAGTGGGACCATGCAGAATCCCGAAAAGGTAAAAAAATTGATCACACCGATTGTTGTAATTTTTTGAGGCAAGATCTCTATAGCAAAGGTAGATTATAAAGCGAAAGATTAGTATGTCCTTCCTTCTAATAAGAAGGGAGGACATACTGTGGAATACCACAGTAGGTATTTATTTCAGCCAGCTAATGTCATGGTGTAGACTTGTTCATCGGCATTAACTTTTAAAGTACTAATTTTATATAGTATTCAATATAAGAATTAAATATAAAAATCTTTAGGACAAAGGCCTTTACATTATACTTGATTTTTTTAAATGTGGAACCTAACGAGCTTGTCCTTCGCCTGGCGTAATCGTCATGACCACGTATAACAGATTGCAGTGTCACTCGGAACTCTAAATTAAATCTTAGCGTGACACTGCACTGCGCAGTGCGCACGTCATCCTGAGACACAGTACACAGTTTAGTAGTAAGGTTTTTAGACTGCGAAGTAGTCTTTTTGCGCAGTAATTTCATTAGCTACAATGTCCTTCAAACCGGAACACAGTACCTATCTAGACGAACTTTGCAGAAAAGTCCTACCACCTAGTTTGTTGATAACCCGGTACGAATCGATCCTAACTCAACTCTGCATAGTGATTGTCATACAACCAGCACTAAATAACCGATATTAAAAACATTACACCTACAAACAAATAATCCATATATGTTCCAAACATTATACCGGAAGACCGATGTTAACAATTTATCGCTTAGGTATAACTAAAATATCAAAATTTATAAAGACTACAGTATAGAAATAAAGAAAATGGAACATGCAGCGCAAGTTGTAAAGTAAGTAAGGAATATAAGCCCATTTTCCATTTATCAAGCTTGCGAAGTTCGGAAACCCATCAATTCACGGAGATACTCAGGTGGAAACAACTTATCTACCGGCAAGGAGTACGCTGTTATACCTGTCTTCCATGGTTACCGCTAATATAACTTCCGCACCTACAGCTGTATCTTCCGTACCTTATGTTTTCATGAATAATAGGCTTATGTAGTTACAATTTAGTATTGTTGTACCATTGTTTATTTGTCTATAGTGTAGGTACTTGTGTTTAGACTTAAATGAAACTGCTGCTTATTTAATCTCTATTAGATCCTTACATCGGAAATGACTAAGATGGACATGAGAAAGTTCATTCGGATCAAAATATTTGATCTGGCAGAAGTTTAGCGCTTCAAGTCAAGGAATGTCAAAGAAGAGGTTGACAAAACTACACACGATATATAAAAACGTATTTCCTGAAATGATCATATTCATTTGAGTTAATATACAAGATCTCCAATAAACTTTTTACGCAAGGAATTTGAAGGTTTACAGGAAACTCACATGTAAAAATGGTATAGGAAGGTTGATCCTTTCTTAGATAAGATAATGTCGAATTTTCTATGAAATAACGTCAATAACCTCTTTACTCTTATTTTTGGCAATGGAAGGTACATTTACGTTTTATGTTAAAGGAATACATGTTGTAAAAATACATAAAAAGACCCTTAAAATGTGGTTCACACACACATTACTTGCACGTTTAAAAAACCTTTATTTCCGTAGAATTTTTTTGTTTGAGTGATCGGGAAATGGGTGTTTCCGTTTTTGGGAACACTCTACTGTACTCTGGCATTATTCGATTTTGTTTTCTATTCGTGTCGTGCGGAAATGTTGTGCCAATTTCACAGATTGAAAGCTGCCACTACTAATGTAAGATTGTTTAAAAAGTGTGAACTACTATCATTTTTAATACATCTAATTTAAATCTTTCTGACAAATTAAAACTATAACAATAGGAACAGCTATCGCTGTTGCAGTAAATTTGATGAATTGTTTAATTAGACGATGAAAACTGAACCCTACTTTTTAAAATAAAAATGAGAAAGCATTTCCTATAATAAGCAATGTGTATCGGAGGAACATAATATTTATGTGTTATGTAAATTTCTATTGAGTATAAAGTGGACAAAGATAGAGCAAAACCAAATATTGAGAGCTATTCCACTGTTATGTACCTACAGTGTTTATTAGTAAACGGATATGTAGTCGTCCATCTATCAGTAAAGGCTACATTCCTGTCTTACTACATTTTTCATAGACAGTTTAAACAGCACCGTCAGTCTACATTCCTCGCAGCTTACTAATTCGAACAATTTAGAAAGACTGTGTATTCAAAGTTAGTTAGAGCTCTCCATGTTTAAGTTAGACACGGTGGAGGCTTCTTTGTGCCACTTAAGGGTGGACTGTTTATTTGTAAACGGGTTAATGGAACTGCACGCTTCTCTACATTAACTTTGTTATGAGCTGAACATTTCCTAATCATGCTGTCCGTGTTTTCATGCGAAATAAACACTTTGATTGCCGATTTCAATGTATTCGTTTGATTGATTGTGTTGGCAACACAACATAAATAAGCAGAAATTGTTAAGAGATACGGGCAATATGGTAGACAAGTTGGCTTCCAGACCACAAGGTGTAGATTTTGGTTCGGTCCTTTTATAATTTAACTTTCTTACCAATAAATCATTAAACCGTTCGAAGTGTTTTGTTCCTCCAACCACTACTCTCGAAGAAGTATACAGTCCACGCTCCACCAGCTGAGGCTCCCTACAGATTGATTTATATAGCAATCATTGGACGACATATCTATAATTCAATCAGATCATCGTTCTAAAACATATTTGCCATATATTTTGTGCTTACTAGTCCCGATTTATGCATTTATTTTATCTCGGCCTTGTAAGATGTGGAACTATCTGCCAACTATATACGGTCTTTATCAGCAGCGCTCCTAGTGTATCATAGTAGATGTCATAAAGCGACAGTGATCACACCATCAGATTACTATCACGCGGTCGCTATAAATTTCTCATTTCCATAAATGGTTAAAAACATGAAAGCAACTCCCAGAATCTCACGTGTTCACGAAGGCCATTGCACGACTTACGTTAAAAACTCCGCGGGCTGTGAAAGCCTTTGGAGGCTTTGTAGAAGGGTTCTAATTGCACAACCCTCTCAGCCCTGCTCGCTGACGTGAATTCATTCGCAACGAGCTTCTACCGACGGTACTCATAAATTCTGCTGAAAACGATATTGCCGTATAGTATTTATGTTCAGATTTTAATAATAGCTTCCCTAGACATTTCCTCCGTCTATGTCTGCTCACAATACTATAAAATACACGCATCTGATGCAGCTCATAAAATATTGGTATTATGTAATGAAATATACAATAGCTAATCTACTTTAATTCGCGTATTATTTAGATTTGGATTGGATGTTTCGAAACGCTGGTTGAATTAGTCTGGACTTGATTGGTTTTCTACATTGCAGATTACGTGTTCGCTAAACGAGTCGCTTTGTATCAACTGTAGCATAGAATTTTAGCAATCTCTACTAAATTCAACGGATAAAGTACTTAGCAGTTACGATTATAGGCTAATAATGGAAACGATATTCAAACATTCCTCGTAAATATTACACCTGTCCAAAATGCTATAGCCTTCACTGCAATGAAACGTTGAACATTAATTGAACCTTAAACTCAGTTACATGTCGGCAGGACACCTTTTAAGTGCTGGTCGGAAGTGAAGTTTATCACCGCCGCCATCATCACCGGTTCTATTAAACTACCGTGGTCTAAACAATTAAATTTGCGTTGTAATAAGTTTACCACTGAAATTGTATTTTGACGTAAGTTGAGTAATCATCGACAACACTATTAAACCATACATCCAGAATGTCGTATACAAGTAATGTAGCTTTTCAAGAATGCTTCTGAAAAATATATTTGTTTTAAAATATTTATTAATTTTGCACTCTAACTGGTATATAATAAGTATGAGCTCAAAACTATGTATGTGAACATGAAGTTATTTTAATGGTTGTACAATGAATTGTACAACCATTAAAATAACTTAGTAGATATAACTAACTTGATAGATATGAATATCTATCAAAATTTGGAGTAGTGGATCAGCGCGATGTGGCACAATCGAATTGTCACGGTTAGATAGATGAACAATTCAGCATAGCGTAAGCGGTGGTTAGACGATTGTCCAACCGGCGGATTTATCTCTGGCATCCGCAATTTCGAGCTGAGACGTAGGCGACTCGCGATGATGTATGTACTGAGTGTACTTTGTGTTTTTACTACGCGTGTCTCGTTCAAGACTCGAAGTTATACAAACAAAATAAGGTCTTGATAACACTTGGCTTGTTTATTTGATGGTAACAACAAAGCTTTTCTGCGTAATACACCTGAGCTACAGAAAAGACGCTTGTGGTGTACTGGAGTAGGTTTCAGCGTGTACTAAATTCTTCATTGATTGCGGTTGGAACTGAATGGCACAGAATAAGTTGGTGATGACAGTTAGTTTCAAAATACCTAGAATTTGGTAATTTATACTAAAAGACGCATCTAATACAAAGCGCGGAACCTGTACACGAAACAATTAAATTGTATTGTTTTATATTTCTATGGTTTTACATATCGTGTCTAGTTGTGTATGTTCAGTAACAGATCATATCAAGAAGTCTGAATAAAGCGTTGTCTCTTTGACGTTGGATCTGTCTGTGACATCCGGCCCAGGCTTGGTCCAACTCACTTGAATACCTCTGAGGTCTCAGTAGACGGTTTTCATTTTAACGTATTTTAAAGTCTTTGTGATTATATAATTTTACCATAAAGCACTTTTGGGATCATAGCTTGGGTACGTTTACCTACTACAGTACGAGGTGGATAATAGATTTAATAAATAAATTTGGAGAGCAAGAAATTCATAAACATCTTGATACGTCTTTTGCACCAATTGAAATTGAATAAGTAAATTGAAACAATGCAATGGCACTTGCTCTTCTTTTAGATAGAATCCTAAAAGCTTCGTTAAAATGTTGATGTTCAGTGGTGCGCACTGGGGTAGCAGGTGACACGTATGCGATGAAAAGGCTTTCACTGACCAGGATGTAGCGAGTGAATGAAAGGATCCCATGTGGCGTGTGTGCATATGCATCACTTAGGCATTCATTGCCGCACTGACGTTTTTCTCCCCGGCGCGCGGCGGGGTAACTAACCTCTCCTTGAATGCCCTATTAAGCTTCAGTATACGTACCCCATTAACCTCCTCATTGCATATCCTCCAGCTCCTTGATCCGAAACTACAGTTACTTCCAATTTGAAATAGCCACATGCTTTTAATGTTCTAGTAGCCAAGTCGCCTCCAATCAATTGCCTGGCGCCAGCCGATGCGATGGAAAATTATTTACTAGAGCTATAAATGTTTGATTAAATTTTCCTTCACGATTCAACTGTTAAACTGTTTCTGTATAATATTTCGTGTTTCATGTGAGAATTGTCCGAAAAATAAGTGTTATTATTACTGTACTATATATATATTGAGCTTGACGATTGTACCCACAGCAAATTCATTGTCATCTATATTCGGGTAACAACTGTTTATCTTTACTCTAACATCTCAAAGTTCATTATAGTATATCAAATGTATTCGTTTCAAATCAGCACGAACTTTATAGAAGTTTAGCTTTTAAAGTCTATATTTGAAATATTTATAACACTTTTTTATTTTAGACATCATACTCGTGGTTTTCTCTCAAAATTTGTAGTCGCTGCCGTAGGAGGATTAACTACTGGTTCCTTATTATTAATTTTACATGCCGTAGCCTAGTTTCAGGCCAGAGGAACGCGTTCCATTAGGGCTAATTAGAATTTCCCTCGCTTCCCCCACTGTGCCCACCTGAAACTTGCACGGTTATTGCTGCAGTGATATTGCAAATATCTCTAACTCGAGGAGTTTAGTAGCGCTTGCAATATTTGTAGCGCTAGATTTTTTAGGTTATTTTGGGAAAACTGGCAAGACTACTTTGTTTTGCTTTGTAGGTAAATCGCAATCGTAATTTAGATACTACCTGTAGTAAGTTTACCTTAGCTGCCTTTTATTGAAAAGAGATTCGCGTATAAAGTTAATAAACCAGTATGAATGTGTTGGGATAATTTCTAAGCTGTTAAATAAAATTGCATTGCTCTTCTCTGTAACGATGCTCAATTGAGAGTCCATAACTAAAAAGTTTTGATACGTTAAACGCTCTGCTCCTTTACTTAAATTGTAAGAACTTTGAAAGAAGATATAGGACGACTCATTAATCATGCACTCAATTAAACTTCCGCTGCTGGGATTACATTTGAAACCTTGAACCATTTTTCTTCCGTAATACCTAACATCCGTGCTATTTCAATCACTTAGCGGTAGTCTAGTCAGCTGCTGTTATATGTATTTGATGGATTGATATTACTAGCGTTGTTTTATTTTATTTTAATCAGACTGTTGCCATACTTACTTGAATGTTTATGGATGGTTGATTGTGATTTGTGATATTCAATATTTTTGATCTATTATTTTTTTAGATTGAAAATTCGCTCCATTGATTATTATATATCTAAGAAAATCTGATTTTCACTATGTGCCACTTTGTCAGATAGTATTTTCAGTTTGGCTTGTGCTATTCGCGAGCTTTAAACAAAAAATAAATCATATGATGCAATGCAATTTCAATGTGTGTTTGTGTAGAAATAGGAAAATATGGTTCAATTATATTTTAAATTGTACCGACAAATCGGTCGGCAAGACCGATCAAGCAATATATCGGACATCGATTCTCCATCAGCTGGGAGGTGTGACTTGGTTACAGATATGAACGTAAACGAATATTTTAAGTTTAACATTTAATTACTTTAATGTACCTGACTAACTGATATTGTTACGTCAAACAATACAACCAATATTAACAAAGTAATTGCGATTGAAATTGAATAATGTTCGGCACGTGAGCGCAATTGATTTGATATTCTGCCGGCCCAACGCGACGTACGGAAGGCCAATATTGGGCAGTTTAAGCTCATACAATTGCAAGCAGGCACAATACCGCCCGTTCACTGATGGTAAGTTATACTATCGGTATGGTATGTTCTCGCTTCTATATGCAATCTCAATTCGAATTCATCAAATCTGCGTTTTCTTGTGTGTACGTACTAAAGATGTGTATCTTGTGTTCCGCGTTCTCACGTGGTTCCGCGGAAACATTATATTCCTGTAAAAAAGTTCCAATGTTTGTGTGTAACCTTATGTGTGAAAAATCCGATGCAGCCATTGGCATGAAAAACAGACAGTGTGCCCACTAAACAAACATTCATATACCATTAACCATTAACCGAGCAATTTGCTTAAACCTATGGTATATACGATACGCTCAAATCGCAGTTCTGCCGTTTTTGTAAGTTTTTAAGATTCGACCATGCATATAGAATAGACTCTACCAACATATTCTATGGCAGTCACCGATTAAGCAACGTAATTCAAAATCACTTCATTGTCACTCATTGGACATACGCGTCTCAAGAGTGTAGACGGGTCAGAGGGTTGCTCCGTTCTATTGTTTGGAATTAAATTTCAAATTTAAATTTCGTTTAATAACGTCGATGATAATTACTTTTGGTGCCATTTTAGCTTACAGTGTCTTTGTTTTTACTGGTTCCTAATTCTGTTTACTAGACTATGTAAAATTTGTCTGGGTCATTCGGCCTGGCCGTGCCAAAATTGTTCGGGCACAATATATTATGTCTATATATAAAGTCATTTTAGAGTAAAAGGATAATTGAACTTGTTTAATATTGATGATGAGCATATGATACTTACGATCCGGAGCTGAATTTAAATTAATCAATAAATAATAATAAATGAATTAGTAATAATCAACTATTAATACTTAGTTTAACGTGTATGAAATAATTTGAGTATAAATCTTTGATGAATATTTTTAAGTTTGCAAACACAGCCTTGTATAATATAAGTAGATTTACCTCATAGGTAAGTCATATGACACCTATGAGGTAAATATACTAACTATATATCGCGACAAGTCCTCATAGGTAAATCTTCTAAGACAGTAATTAAAATAGCAAAATAGAGCGTAAACTTAAACATTTTTGCGTGCCTTCTCGGTGTATAGCCTCATCAGTGAGACAGGCGTGAAAATAGGCTCCCACTTGCTTCCGCTCCCTGCCACCCGTTTCCTCTCAAGAATTTCCTCGGCATGCCTTCCACCCGAATGATTCATAATTGAAAGGCATTATTGAATAAGGTGACCTTTGATGGGTACTCGACTCGACGAATCAGATAAAATGTTTCTTGATGTTCGTGAAACACTTTATCTGATTCGAGAGTCTTTCGCCCCTTACTTTACCCTCCTTTTGATGTTTACCTACCTACTGAAAGAGCTTAAAATGTATTTCCGAACTAAGAAGTCCATAGATTAACTTGGTCACAGTGAAAAGGTAAAGTTGTAAATTCAGAGAAAGATATATTTTTACGTTTAGATTTTGCCATTATTCGCTAGGTACCTACAAAACGTAATTTTGTATGCTAATGCCCGAATAATTATATTAATTCTTGTTATTGTTTTACAAGATAAACTGTATCAATGTATTTCCTTAACCATTTCAAATGGGTGAGATTACGGGCTTCGAGATCTAAATCCACATTCCATAACTCCGTATAAAAGATCAGAAAGCAGACATGTCAGCAGAAATAAATCTGTATTTGTAGGTATATGTGGTACGCCTGAATTGAACCAATCCGATTCGTTCAGGAGGAAATTGAATGTGAATTGTTATTGCATACCGATACTTAACTCTCGACATACGTGTTCTGTTTCTGCATCGAATATAAAAACACACTCCGAATGGATTTTATTAAGCTCTTTTTTATCTCTTATTTTTATATCTGGTTGTGTAATACCCAAATACGCATAAAGTTTTAATATTTATTATTGGAGCAGAATAGTTCTTAAACGCCATTAATTTCCATCAAGCAATAATTCTACAACATTGCATTCGTCTAGCAAGTTAAACTGAAACTTTTTCTTTCAACGAATATCACAGAACAGCCTGAAAATCTGATTTAGCCGAGTTTGTTTAAGTCAATATTCAAAGCTCCTCGCTGTTCCGGAGTATAGCGAAAGAGTTTCTGGAGAATTTTGCTCTCTTAAATTAAATTGCGAGTTTAAATGGTTATTCATTCAGCAAGATTTCACTAACACGATAATTAACTTGGGTAGCATGGCGCAAGCGCAAAAGCTTTCTATTTAGATAAAGTATATCAATTTTGGCTGGAATATTTATATCTAAGAGTGGTTTTACAGTATTCGATCGAGTGTCATTTTATCATCATTATTATAAATCCGACCATAGACCAAAGAGAGATATGAACCCAACTTAGTCCACTACTGAAAGTGGCCTCTCTTAAGGCACGCCACCACAGAATACTCAAGTCCTTACCCAGACCTAAATTGTCTATAATAAATTTTCAATAAATTTATATTTTCAGTTCTAATAATATTCATTGTGTTGGCGACTGCAAAAAATCTTCTAAGAAACGCCAGTATCACCAGTAAGGCTTTGATTTTCTCAAGCCTAGTGTGGTGCTGTGTCGCGCGTCCATACACATCTGCCCTGTTTGCATGCTGGCTCAGCGAATCGCTTGTGCAAAGAGTAATTTAAAATTCAGGACGCTACAGCGCGCCCCGTTCATTATTGCCATATTGTTGTTTTGTAGGTCGCTCGAAATTTATTTTTACTAGCTATTCCCGAGGCGCAGTTTGGTTCCTCTTTATTACTCGGCTTTGTTTAATCGCAATCTCAATTCTTTCAACTGTCATATTTCCTTTCCGTTGGGAGGAAATTGTCATAAAAATCCTCCCGCTATGTTGCGGACACAAATGGTGTATTGTATTCTTAATCTATTTATTTTGTAAATCTGTTCTGTTTGCTATTGGTCTATTCTCCACCGTCATTTACAGTGTCGCCGAGCGGGCGTAGGTACGGAGCCCTTACTATTATGTTTACTGAGTTAGGATGCCTTTGTTTTACGAAGGTTGGCGTATATTGAATACACATAACTGCCTATATTAAGTCACTGGGTGGATGCTTGTTTGGGATTTTCTCTAAAGTTTACCAAAGTACGTTTGATTTCGCCGATCTCGTTTCGTAAATTGCTGGGAGTTTCTTTTGTCTAATTAATTAAATGATCAAATAATGAAAAGCTGAGTGCCAGGAAGTTTCCTTTGAAGTATTAGAAATTCTGATTATATTATAGGTATAAGTAATATGTATCGTAATTTTTATGTGAAGATTTCAAGGAGAATAATGCTCTACCAGTTTGACCCGTTTAACGCTATAATAAATAAGTAGTTATTATAAAATGTAACTGTCAGAAATTGTATTAGGTAGCCTGAATTACTAGTACAGTATGCGGGTTCGAATACCGTTCACGATTCAAATTTTTCCTTTACAAGTTAATCTGTAGATTACGCTAAGCAGGCGATACTGCCATGAAAATCATAGGTGAAGGAACCGACAAGACGCTGTAGTTCTTAAGTTAATTAGTATCACTTTGACATCAACTTTGATGAAACTGAATACCGAAAGTATAAGACGTCAGTCAGTAGCTACGAAGGTGTCAAGGCTCTTCGAGCACTTAGTTGCTCAATAGTTATCTTTTTTTAAATAAATGAAGGCAAGAGAAGTCCTCATAAAATACTGAAACATTGGGTTGATGGAATGATCGATCACTCTTGTCCATCCTCACGTAACATTTTATGGTTTTGTTCTCTTCTGGGAATAAATATGGGTTAATGTGATTTTTGTAATATTTCGTTACCTACATCAAACATTCTACGACTTCCGTTGTTTAATACTTTCAAATGAAACGTGCTATAACAATAAGCGTTACGAAATCTTTATTTTATAAAACTTAACCCACATTATCTCGGATACGATATGGTTTCCCTGTTTCAACAGGCAATAATTAAATAGGGCGCTGTATTATCATCGTTAACAATTTGAATATATTTATAGCTCCGCCCGCCTAAGAGTCCATTTTCCGCCCACTAGGCCGCAGGGTGACGACCTGACGTTTGCACAATAATACAATATGTATTGTATATTTATATAAAATATATTGTTCTCAAAAAATGGTCATATGTTTTGTTCTGCTAGGCTATTGCTTGAAGAGCCCGTAGGGTTATGATTCACTGTTATAGTGTTTCGTTAGATTTGACGAGTTTTATTCAGGCTTAAATTTTATACGCGGATTTTTATGACAGTTTTTAATCAAGCTATAAATACAACGCGATAGTTATATATATATATATATAATTGTAGCTGCTTTGTTTTTATATTTGAGGATTCGCTTGTTCCACGAATAGTCCACTCTGAAGTGACACGCGATGTGACCAATTCTCTGGAGCAGTTACAAACTTTCACTCACTTCGTGAATACAGGTGCTTTTATTTGTGTCTCCACAGCAACAGTTTATATCACAGTGTTCTCAAATCTCTAGTTTTATAACCTAGAAATGGGTGATCTCAAAGTCTGTTTCTTATACAAGTAAGTACATAGTATGTGTTACGTTATTTTCTTTTTAAAGTTAACCCTATTTGTAATGATTATAATATCGATTTGCATAACCTTCAGTTTCCTACGGTGAAAATTATTTATTTCCATAAATATTATTGTACTTTGGTATCATATCCATTATAGTTTCTCTATAATTATTTCTAGTGCTACATTACTTCTATCATAATGGTGTATTAATCTACACCCAACCGGGTAGACCAATCGATCCACGGGTAAAGTTTCTAAAGCTACACAAAGTTGCATCTAGCTAGGCTGGCCTACGCGGCGGTCTGTCGCTGTCAACCTCAGGCCGAAGCTATTGTGTTTTATTTTCTTCTTGCACATGCGACGGAGGTTTCCACTTACCCGTCCGCTTGTTTGGAACAATTTTTGTAATTTTTCTGCTTTGGTTGCCGCCTTCTAGGCAGTTATTCGTACCTAATGTATTAGCATACATTACACTACTGGGCATCACACATACAGTATCAGAAAAGTTTTGTTATTTTGTTAAATTATTAACAATCTGATTACAAAATGACATGATGCTTATGCAGCTGACATATCTAATACGAGTCAATTCCATTTCTTTCATTTTAATCTCTGTTCCATCGATAGCAATTAATCACAAACCTTTCCACTAAGTGCATGTAACATAAATAGATGGTAATGATAATGAATACCACTCGCATTACATCATTATAGATTTATGAATATGGATGCAACCAGTAACAATTATTCCGTACGCCAAACATGCGATGAATAGTTTTACCGATAGTATGTGTATTAAACACTGAATTGAAACAGAAAACTGCATTAACGGCTTGTTGACGTACTTTCTGCCAGCTTCATTTATGGGCTTACTCTTTCACTGTATTAAAAAAAAGACAAGACGAAGCGCTAAATGTTACGTTCACGAAGTATAGTGTTTTTGTTTCAACGTTAGTTTTATTAATATTTACAAAAAGCATGGTTATTGAACTTTTCAACTAAATAGATAAATTCTAAAAACTTTGGATTAGTCGTCATATCTATGCGAATTATAATTACGACCATAACTCGATAAAATTATGAGACTTTGTCTTTTTAATTAAATACTATAGCTACATAATACTATTGATATTTAGATATATATTTGTGTAATGCACTACAAATATGTAGCTATTGATATCGATTGTAGTTCAACTAAAACGTTCAAATCAAAATTGTCAACTGTTGCTGTACGTAAAAGTTTTAGCGCCTATTGTCTAAAACAGCTCTATTTTTAGAGGAATTCTTCACACGTGCTCCCCTACTCATTGTTGGGCATTAAACGGCGGTCCTGCGCGGATATTCTTGACGAAACAGCTGTCAGCTATTTCCGAATCTTTAGGGGGCTTTATCGAAGGCGACTTATATCATCTGTCGACCATAGCTGTGTATAAATACCCATAAATATGGTACCTATAATAACACAGTTTTGTATCTTAAAGTACCTTAGGATTGTAAATACATTCCTCTGGTTCTGTTTGAAATATTCTGGTATCTTTCATTTCAGATGTTCAAATAGTATTAAGTTAAATTAATGGAACTATTAAGTATTGAGAAAGAGAAGCATTCAAGATGAATTGTTTAGGTCCTAAAAGAGGGTCTAACGAGTACGAGTGGGGAGAGCCGAGCGCGCCACCTTACTACCCGCCCCAACTGCCCTACAATCCTAATTTCATCGAACCTCGCGCTATTATATCAGACAATTTGAGAGCAGCGTACTCCTGGAGCACCCGCGATAATGAGTTTTACTTGGAGAGCGCTCCCGTACATGATGAGTACAACGGGTGGGGGCGGCGGCCGCGGCGCTCCCTGTACGAAGGCGTCAACTACGTGCCGGCGCCGGTGAGTGTACTAGTCTGTGTGCCTCGCATCGTACGCTACCGTTTGTTTCATTACGTGTGCATTAACAATAAACAAACCAATTTTGATGTCATTAACTCGACCATTTCTTACAACGCATACAAAATACGGAGGAATGGGTATGTTTACGTGACGAGTTTTTTTAAACCCCGCTTCACGTATTACCTACATCTAAGCGGGAAGGGAGTCCGGAATGCATCGGGCGCATATACCGCGATCTATTTCCGGGCGCGGGCGTCGGCCCTAATCGTGTAAGCTCAGCTCATTCTGAACGAAAACATGCGCGAACACAGCCGCGGAGGCTCACTCGTGGCTGCCACCATCGCAGCGCTCAACAATCGGTCCAGCGCTGAGGACAAGCCGCGACCGGCCACGGCGCGCGTGTCTTCTGTGCAGAATAGAAATGTGCCAACCATAAAGGAAGAAACCTTTAGTGAAGAGCGATCACGTCGTGCCTCTGCCTACAGCGAGCGTCCCCTGTCAACGGCGTCGGAAGCGTCGGAACGCGACTCTGCTTCCGTTCAGTCGAGCGAGGAGCCGCCCCCTCAAGAGAGTACGTAATTCGCGTTTGCGGATCGGTCATCTGACGTAGCGTAATACTGGAACTAAGCCAAACTCTAAATAGCGACACGTAGGTGACTCGTATCGTGAGTTTGTCGCGCAGTGTCGCGTTTGCAGAGCCTCATGTCCGACTGCGAGTACTTAACAGAACCCTTCGACGAGGATCAGCAGGAGCGAACGGCGGCGGGCTATGTCCACCCCGCCGTGCGCTCCTACCTCTACTCGCCAATGGGTGAGTTTAGAATTCGCGTCGAATTTGAGGCTCCTACGTGTTTGACGTGCTCTTGATCTCAGTTATCTCGTAACAGGCGGCGACTCGGATAGTCCCGATGAGGCCACGGTGAAGTGCACGACATGGTCGGAAGGCGCAGTAGCCGCTAACCGAATCAACTCCTCCGGCACAGAAACCAGTTCCTCGAGTGAAGAATCCGACGAACATGGATATGAACCCCACGACAATAACTACCGGACCCTGACTCCCAGCCGACGTCTTGACAACTCGACCCGTCGGGATGATGATTTCAAATGGATGCCAACGGGAAATATAGTTGACGACGACGAAAACGGTGTGGAACCTAGGTCGATGGAAGCAATAACAGAAGAGTTTTCTGCAGCAAGCCTCGACAGGCGTCGGCGGACGTCCGACCGTGGCGACCGCGACCGCAAGACTAGGTCCTCGTTGACATCTAAGCCGCCGCAACACCCATCGAGTGTGCATTCTAGTATCCGCGCTTCGCCTCGTCCTCGGCGTCCTCGTAACGAAGAGACGCCGCCGGAGTTGCAGAGACGTTGGAACTCGTATGAGCATTTCCGATGGCCGGAGGGCGGGTGGTGGCCGCCGATGTGCTGGTGCCACGGCCCGCCGGCGCCGCCGCCCTGCTACATGCACGACCGCTCGTGGCCATCGCACCCCTCGCTGCCACCCGTGCCTCTGCGCTCTGATAGATACAAGGTACGCTTAGTATTCAGCTCGCCCGAGCACCCGGCGTAGGTAGTCAATTTACAGTTTATTGACTTACCTACATGTCCCGCACGGGTTTACGCAACGCTGTGATGATTTATTGCAATTCAAATATATTTTGACCTAACAAGATAATAATGTCATGTTTTTCTTTGTTTCTTTGTTGTTTTTCCTTCGTATTATTATCCTAAACTGACTCATGTGACTTATTTCCTCCGATTTGTAGTTAATGTTTATGATCTACAAACAACTTAGATCACGTTTATGTTTGTATTTACTAATAATATGTTTACAACACATTGAAAGGTAAAATTGCATCATGTTAGTGATGTTAATTGTAATAATAATTATAGCTTAATTAACGGACCTCGTTCGAATACTCCGTAGTGTTAAGGCATTTGTTTTAGAACAATAAATTTTGCGATATATGTATTATTTCACAAAACACAATAACATGATATGAAAAACAGAATATGACCTGAAACAACCTTGGCAAACATTTGTCTCAATCACAGTAATAATAAACTCATAAATACCAATTTTATAACAATGTACGAAATGAAAAACACTGTAAATGGATCTACCACATTATTAAAATTAATTGAAATTTTGTGTTCTCGTTCACAAGAGTACTGTATAAAAATTCTGAAATAAATAATACGCCCATGCACTCACTTTGAAAGAGTTATAAGCATATTTCAATTGTATTATTTGTTACAGAACGATGCAGAAGACAGAGTGCGAAGGCTCGAGGCAGACAAGGAGAGCTTACAGCTGCAAGTACAAGTGCTCTCAGAACAGATCGCAGCGCAAAACGAGAAGATGGCGGACTTGGAGAGGGCATTACATGATACACGGCAAAGGCTGGACGATGCTGATCAGAGGCTGCAAAAGGTATATTCAATTTATTAACGGATTTGAAATACGTCGACGAGAATCATTGGTACGAAACAAGTGGAGAACTTAGTACATGTCGCTTTGTTTGAATTCTGTTTTTAAATAGAGTATCAAAAAATTCACACCTTAAGCTCAAAAGACAGCCGGACATGTACACAGCTTAACACCGTGTTTCATTGTGCCGCAAAAATACAATATCGATTACTTTCAAACTCTCCCATTCAGGAGATATTTGCCTTGTTTGTACCTACTGTTTCCAAGCATACTGCTGGTACACTTGTTATTTCTATTAATATATATATATAACAAGCTTCCAGAAGCAATGAAAAAGGA
Source organism: Ennomos fuscantarius (assembly GCA_905220475.3). NCBI lineage: Eukaryota > Metazoa > Arthropoda > Insecta > Lepidoptera > Geometridae > Ennomos > Ennomos fuscantarius. The sequence goes on from HG992029.1 coordinate 5,472,101, forward strand.
ATCAAGTAATGTAACCTTTATAAAACAATTAAAGCACTTCCTAATTGATAACAGCTATTATACTATAAATGAATATTTAAATGATAAAATTTAAGTAAGTGTATAAAAATAATAATTCATTAATTTTAGTATAACATAAGTAACCGCTCCTCTTTCTAATCTAATTAATTTAATTTTGTCTTCCTCTCTTAATTTTGCGTGCACGACAGGATCCACGATGAAGTGTTATTTAAAAAAGTACCTACACCTGTAAATAACATTGTGCAATGCAAATAAAAATTGAAAGAGAAATTGAAATATTCCTAACTTTGTTCCATGTCTATAAAATCTACTTATTCGAAGTTGTCCCGCTATTAATGTCTCAAACTGTAACCGAATGAAGGTGGTAAGCTGATTAGCATTCAGTGCGTCCCAGATTGTAGGAATGGGGTTACTGAATAATCATGATCGCACAATCGCACAGTATTCGCAGTGGGCCGCAATTCCTCACCACCGACGCGACGCGGTCCGCCTCATTGTCAGAGCTATGACAGCTAACCTAATGAAATCACTCGTGGATAGGGTTTAATAGCCTTGTGGGTTTCATCTATTACTATAAACTACTACGTAGCTACAGACAAAGCAGCCAGCTGCCAGTCGTTTAAGATCATTTTTGTTATGTTGAGCGACGTCAACGCTCCGGCGTCTAAAAAATGTTGTTAGAATATTTTTATTTCGAAATTTCTTTCTTTTCCATGACTGACATTTTCAATTTAGATTTGATGTGTTTAGGAATGTATTTCCTGAGACGCTACCACAACTGTTCGTCTTGTATTTTAATCGGCTTTTATTGCCGCACTGCTTTCTGGTTTCTATCCCCTTAACCATAACGGGATCTAATGGAATAGACGAAATAACGATGATTCACCTCCGCTGACGTCCTATTGACTGTGTCCTACACATGGCTAGAGGCAACGGTAGTTAAGGACGCCTTATCGAGCTTAATGGGTCGGTGAAACTTCCGTATATTCAGTGTCGAACACAGGAGTTAACCAGAGTCTCGTTTTATGATGGACTCCTTTCAGTTACTAGATTAACTAGAACAAGTTCAAATCCTACGTATATAAAGCTACAAATTGAAAGTCCGTGTAGTTGTAGAGCTCAGTTCTTTGATTTTATGGGTAAGATACAAACGTGTTGTTTAGATTGTTCTAATTCCGTAGTTCAATTTACACCGTGTGTGTAATAGCGCGTACGCACGCTCCTCTAACTAGTCCAGGATAGCCAGATGCGCATGTTTTAAACAACTAAGATAAGACGGTATAGACAGACACCATCAAATGTCGGCCTCGAGTGTGAAACTTCGATTTTCAAATAACCCGCGGCACTGTTTACACGATTTGTCTGATATTTTGTTAATACAACCTAAATGATTGTTTATTTATTATTAGCTGCTGTCGAGTGACGATGTATTCTATCGCTTTTCCTCCTTAGTATTTCTGGTCTTCTGGTAGGTTGTTCTGTATGTACTTCATACTTTAGCAACACCTAAAACTTATTTCATACTTATGTTTACTTCTTACAAGAAGAATCAGTCATCATCATCATCATCTGTGTAAAAAGTACTAAAGGTGTGAACTTTATTTTGCTCACATCTGAATTGATTTTTTGTTTCATCTAACCGCGGTGGATCCAACAGAGTAGAGAAGGATGGAGTGTTCAAATTCTAATTTAATTTTAAGAACAAATATTAGTGGATTACTTAGGGGCATGACCCTGAAAAAATTATGCACCAGATTTTTAAATGGCAAATTTTGCAAAGACAAATCTCGAATTAATCCATTCGTTTACGTAAAATCTCCCTCGGAAATGTGTTTCTTGGCTTTTCTTTACAAGGACCATTTCGTTTTGTGCAGCGTTTTGAACATGGCCTAATCCTATTGATCACCAACAATCTGATGAGATCATGGATGTATATAAGTCCATGGATTAGATAAAGCTTTGACAGAAAACCTCACCTAACAATCTGTCAGTCACAAACAAATAATTATGTCCTTTTCGGTCTAACTTTTTAAAGTTCCCTTAAGAGTTTAATGAAGTGACCGTTCTATTTTCTCCCATAACAGGAAATGCTCCAGAGGTCGTCCCTAGAAACACAGAAGTTGGAGCTTCTTTCGAAGCTGAGCGAAGTGCGCCTGAGGGTGGCAGAGCGAGGTATTCTCGAGAGGTCGCCGCCGCCCGACGGGGTCGTCGCTTCAATGCCGATCACGAGGCCTGCACCGCCCAGGGTATGTACCCTACTTATCATCCAAAAGTTTGTTTGTGTGGCTTTCACGCCCAAACGGTTGCAATTATTTGGACGAAACCAATAATAGGATACTTTTATTCTGGAAATTAAGAGATCCCGTGGGAAAACGGGGCGTCCTCTAGTCTAGTCTTTTTAATATAAACAGTAATACAAACTAGCATAGTTTTTAAGTCCATTATGGCTCAGTTAATATTAACACTTCACAGTCCATGGTTCGTTGGTTGCAATCCTGCAATGAGTTCGCAATTTTAGGTTATAGATAACCTCATGACGTAACCATAAAAATGCTGGTAGGGCATTTGTAGTGCTCGCCTAGCTACCTTCTTGTAGCTTAGAATATATTGCTCAGATTTTAAAGGTATGTTCCATTAGCCTTGCGTGAATTGTGGTACACACATATAAAGCTCATTTTAGCATTATACGGGCATACGGGTTTGACCTTCATCCTTGCTGATATAAAAAAGTTTGTATTCCAGACCCCACCAGCGAACTACGGTCGCCAGATCGAGCGCAACAGCCACATGTATTCGTCTCTCCCTCGCACGGCGGTGACGTCAGAGGCGCGCGTGGCGTTCGGTAAACCTAACAACATGGTGGTGGCGCGCGGCCGCGGACAATCCGTCCCCAATCTAGGTCTGCGGTGATGCGAGCATGCATAAACCCGCTTGCATCAACGATCTGTAAACACTTACATTGCTTGGCTTCTAGAAACCTAGACAACCAAGCTAACTCTTACCGAAAACCTTTCCCTCAAAATGGAGTTATAGTGCTAATTTATACCGCTAGGTGGCGCATCATCATTGGTTCTATTCCTCGAAACAAATCTAATATTTATGCCAATTAACGATCTGACATCGCTGTGGCGCTACTTGACGTGTGTAACATTGTCTGTGGCTCCCCATTGAACGTGAAGTCTATGTATTTACATACTCTACTTCCGAGACACTTGAATACGTTATAAAATATGGTCTTGAGTTTACAAATATCAGCGGTGCTTTTTGCTCCGCTGATGAAGCTGATAGACTCTAATCCTAATCTGATTTTGAAAGTAAATTACCAGGAATACGAATTTGTAGTTAAAATTATGATTGAAGTGCTTTGTCTAGAAACATTCAAAACCGCAAACCGACATGCATGAAACCGGAACTCAATTATGACTGAACTGAAGCTTTGCTTTATCAATGTTGTATTTACTATTTATGTGTTGTTTCGTCCTAGTTGTGCTAATTGTGCTGTTTAATTTCTAGTGTTGCCTTTATCCTCCCAAAATATACTTAATACACATACAAAAATGTGATGGTCAATCATAAATCAAATTACTCATCGTATGCCTTGTGAAATATTTTTTTGGTATAGATTGTTCGTGCAAAGGACTAAAACAGAACTTTGTATTTTAGTTATTAACGCTATCCATTTATGGTTGATATTCCTTCTATTAGTACAGAAAGGTTCGACTCGACTTTTATAAGCCGAGCAGAACACTTTACCATCGTCATTGTTTCCCGATAATTACAATCTAGACCTAAAATGAATACTCGCGACTTGAAGAGCTCTACATTGCCTAATGTAGAGCAACCATGGTACACGCTTGCCTAGAAGATACCATCATAGACCGCGTCGTCACTTTCTATCAGGTGAGACCGTGGTCAAATGCGGGTCTATTCAGTTATAAAATAACTAAATAATTGAACCATAGATTTTGGGCATTTTATATATCGCTAGGCAAACAAGTCTTGACAGTTTTCACATATGGAAAAATGACTACATTCCAGTTAATCTTGATAGATACATACTAGTGAAATAAAAAGTAAATTATTTATGTTTATTTGAATTGAAAGGCAATACGTGTCCAAAGAGTTATAGCTATACTCAAGACGCACAGCGTTACGTAAAAAATTTAAACTTGCAGAATCAGACGCCAAACATAGAGCTCAGAGCTTAACGGAGTTGTACCATTGAACTATTCCAGCGGAGAAAGAAGAAGTGGTTTGCCGAGGCAGCCCATCGCCGTCCTTGCGGGAAGTACGCGCTCGACTCGGTAGTGGGGGCGGCGGTGGAAGTACAGGGGTGCGGCTAGAAGGGGATGAATTCGCTCGCTCTTCACTTCGGGCTAGCACGCCGCGCGCGCCCAGACATCTCACTATGCCGTGGTATGTAGCATGAGTATTGATTGAATTAATGTTAATAATGACATAGACAAATGTACTCTGCTTTTGTGCATGATATGGATAAAGCTGTGTGACGGCAGTTTATCACCGTACTCAGACAATAATAAATACAATTGCACGCGCCGAAGTATCTTTCCATGGTCGTATATATGTTTTAGTCATAATGTTGACGAAGCTCCATATACAGTAATAGACTGACGGCTGTGATTTTAGTAAATTCGACTCTTCTGTCTTTATCATTCACATTCGAAAACCAATGGGAGTAAAAAAGAGATAGATTGGTTGGACTTGCGGACAACTGTTTTATGCAAATTGCTACCATTAATTATCTTGTCCTATCCTATCGGGATAATCTTTACATTTAGCAGCTAACTTATTCTAGACCTTCGTATAAAAATGAGCGCTAATTGCAATATACATCGACGATAAAGGAAATGATGATATCTGATTGTTCCAGGCAAACAACGGACGTCCGGCAATGGGACTGCGAGACCACCTGCGGCTGGCTGGAGTCCCTCGGCCTAGAAATCTATATACCGGCCGCGCGCACCTGGCTTGGTGATTCGAAAGGAACTATTGCGGCAGCATCGCATCAAGCTATTGAGAAGGAATTAGCCATCAAACACCCCATGCATAAGAAGAAGATTGTGCTGGCGTTGACAGATTTATTGGTGAGCGAATATAGTTAGTCTATATTCTGTACTTATTCTCACGCCTTATGTGTAAAAGGAAGTAGGTATGGATTATGTTTTAAACTATTAGTACGCATTTTTGCTTTAAAAGGCTTCCGTTGAACCATTTATAAACGAATATCCTGTGCAGTTTTATATCCTAATTGACTCGCCAAATTGCTAACCAGGTTTTATTTCGTTCACTGATCTTTTTTGACCCCACTTAAACCCTACTTTCTTCTTCTTTCTTTCTAATTGACTGGTTTGTTTTGCGTATGTTTTGTGTGCGAATTTTGGACTAGCACTAAAACACTGCGCTTGAAGAGGTGGCGCTCTTAATTCTCTTTTGCGACCACCTGACACCAAAAGCTAGCTCTCCGATACCGGGCCGTAGTGATTAGTATAAATTTAGTTTTTTTTGTTGTCGGAGCGACCGTTTATTGTCTACTGACTTAAATATAAATGTTACATACAGGGTTTTTTTAGGTTAAAAATATAGGGCTTTATCGCCATTTGCGATTATGCCGTCCTGGCTATTTTAACTAATACTAATACTTAATCTAATATATAGTAACTTAATATTATAGATCAATTCCATCCCTCTCTATAAGTTAGTACATCATTCTTGCTGAGTCTGAGAGAGGCTCAGCAAGAATGATATTACAATCTCCCAGGTGTAGTGGACGAGAACCATATAACGTATCTCTCTTGTCTTTGTCCGGATACATTCCATTAGAATATGATAAAGATCGTCAACAGAATTACACTCTAAACAATTCGGAGAGCTACTTTTTCGCATTAAATACATACAGGGTTGCGCTCGATCGCCTGATAGGGTAAACCATCTAATAACTGGCCACTTTGGTGCACTGGCCAGTTCGTTTTAGTTCGTACTAGTTTCCATACGGTAAAAATTGTGAACTAATATGAAAGCTAATAGATAAGGTAATGTTAAACTATGATCACAGACATTCGTTACATGAATGTAACGTCAGTCGTTACATGAAAAAGTAAGAGTAAAGGATGGAGGAAGGAGGAAGTAAAGGAAAGAGTAAGTCTTACTCTACTCACCAGGTTTTACCCTACCGCTTATTCAGCTAAATGATTACATCTACTTAAGTTCATTCATTCATTAATAATAAACTATTTCATTTCATTTCACTTAAGTAATAATGTACGTAGTTCGTACATTGTTTGGTTTTTTTAAATGGTAAAATAGGCATGCTTTTGACAACAACTCACCTGATGGTAAGTGACGAAGTTGTCTAAGGTGGAGCACGCTTGCCCATGAGATGCCCATTCACTCTTGACTTAAAAAGACCTAGGTTATACCTTGAAGGAAACACTGTTTTACTGTTTTTTTTGGTGGGTACAGGGCGGGCACGGCGACCCGCTGCTGACGCTGGCGGGGCGGCTGGACACGGCGTGGACGCTGCGGTGGCTGGAGGACGTGGGCGCGTGCGGGGCGCGCGCCGCGGCCGCCGACTGCGCGCTGGACGGCCGCGCGCTGCACCGCCTCGCGCACCACGAGCTGCACGCGCACCTGCGCGTCACGCACGCGCTGCACGCGCTCGCCGTGCGGAGAGGTCGGTAACTACACGCCGGACGGCCGCGCGCTGCACCGCCTCGCGCACCACGAGCTGCACGCGCACCTGCGCGTCACGCACGCGCTGCACGCGCTCGCCGTGCGGAGAGGTCGGTAACTACACGCCGGACGGCCGCGCGCTGCACCGCCTCGCGCACCACGAGCTGCACGCGCACCTGCGCGTCACGCACGCGCTGCACGCGCTCGCCGTGCGGAGAGGTCGGTAACTACACGCCGGACGGCCGCGCGCTGCACCGCCTCGCGCACCACGAGCTGCACGCGCACCTGCGCGTCACGCACGCGCTGCACGCGCTCGCCGTGCGGAGAGGTCGGTAACTACACGCCGGACGGCCGCGCGCTGCACCGCCTCGCGCACCACGAGCTGCACGCGCACCTGCGCGTCACGCACGCGCTGCACGCGCTCGCCGTGCGGAGAGGTCGGTAACTACACGCCGGACGGCCGCGCGCTGCACCGCCTCGCGCACCACGAGCTGCACGCGCACCTGCGCGTCACGCACGCGCTGCACGCGCTCGCCGTGCGGAGAGGTCGGTAACTACACGCCGGACGGCCGCGCGCTGCACCGCCTCGCGCACCACGAGCTGCACGCGCACCTGCGCGTCACGCACGCGCTGCACGCGCTCGCCGTGCGGAGAGGTCGGTAACTACACGCCGGACGGCCGCGCGCTGCACCGCCTCGCGCACCACGAGCTGCACGCGCACCTGCGCGTCACGCACGCGCTGCACGCGCTCGCCGTGCGGAGAGGTCGGTAACTACACGCCGGACGGCCGCGCGCTGCACCGCCTCGCGCACCACGAGCTGCACGCGCACCTGCGCGTCACGCACGCGCTGCACGCGCTCGCCGTGCGGAGAGGTCGGTAACTACACGCCGGACGGCCGCGCGCTGCACCGCCTCGCGCACCACGAGCTGCACGCGCACCTGCGCGTCACGCACGCGCTGCACGCGCTCGCCGTGCGGAGAGGTCGGTAACGTGTGCAACGTTTTTTGGCGGGAAAACGAAAAAGATCGCGTCACCGCATTGTATTATTTTTCAAAACTTGTACTATTTTCAGTGTTAGTGCATAAAATTGGTGGCATTTTATTCGTTAAGTTCTGGATTACAGGCGTGAGTGTGGGAAAATGGTATAATGATGGTAAAACGGTTCTTTTCGTGTTGTTTCAAAAACTCCATAAATGCTTCAAGTTGCCACCACTTTACTAGGAGTGTGACTTTGACTAGACTATGACTTGACTTGATGACTTCGACTGTGACTTGACATATGTTTGCGTGAAATATCATTAACTTTATACATTATCAATTATTTGACACTGGCTAAATACACACAAAAGTGTGGAGACAAACAAAAAAAAAACTACACTCTACTCACTATCACAACTATAATCACACTAATATTATAAATACGAAAGTTTGTATGTGTGTATGTTTGTTACACCTTCACGCTTAAAACGGCAGAATGGATTTGGATGAAATTCGGTACCAAGATAGCTTATACACTGGATTAACATATAGGCTACATTTTATCCCGGAAAAGTGATATTTTCCCGTGGGATGATTAAATAATTAAAATACTTTTTGTCCGCGAGTGAAAACGCGGGGCGCAACTAGTAAATTATAAATATTAGTATTAGTATTTGACAGCCTCTGTGGTGTGGTGGAACAGGTCGGCTCATAACCCGGAGGCTGCGGGTTCCATTCCTGCGGCAGGACATGTATTTTTGCACAGAAAAAAAGCGCAAATACTTCTGAGTCTGGGTGTTGTGGGACCATGGTCCTCGTAGTTTCTGGGTTCCTAGACAGGGAATCCTAGTTAGGGTCCAGGATCTATGTATGTGATCGTTGGGCGTTATTATTACTATTATTATAATTATTATTTGTTAAACACAGTAGAAAGAAAAACATCACTGTAAAGTTTTTTGTAGCTTCTTCTTTACAGTTGTAATCGAAGCTTCGGATCGGAGTTTTCTGTTCTGCATTGTGCCGGATTGCTTGCACCAGTAGTGAGACAGATAATTTTTTTTTAAACTCATATATTGTAATGTGCTTGCTGTATATTATTTGACAATAAGCACTTTAATTTTGACTTGAAAAGTGCTAAAAATAGCCTATTTGCAATAAATCTTTTGACTTTGACGTGCCTGCGTACCGACCTAACGTAGGAGGCAGTTAATTTAGCGGATGCGAGCCTCCGTTTGGGCCGTTGTCCGGAGAATAGTATCGAGAAGACTATGTACACTTAAAGCGTAGACCCTATGGAAAATCTCGACTGTTCTAGCTAATTTAATAATAATAATGGCCAACGATCACATACATAGATCCTGGCCCTAACTATAGGATTCCGTGTCTAGAGACCCAGGAACTACAACTTACAATCTTACGACGACCTTGCCGGCTAGGTCGGTCTGATCCGATTGTGTTACGTTGGTTTCCTGGTAGCGTGATGAAAACAGTTCATGAGCCAAAAGTTCTAGACTAATCGACCGGGTAGACTAATTCGTGTCTCAAGCGGCAACGATGGGAAGGCTACTATTACAGTAATCTTTTTAGAATGATATAGCCTCATTATTGCATGACGAGAAACAGAATTAATTTTCAAACCAAAAATAAGTAATTTATGTACATTATCTAAACATAGGCCTCCCCCACTGGGGGGAGTACTGCCTATTTCCTGGATATTCCTATAACCGGATCTCACAGAACCCACGGGAAGATATAGGTGGTGGTATTTTTCTAAGGCCGGGACCACAAGGCATCTATTAAGATATTTAAACACTAATCAACGAGCCGACTATATTGAAGCATCCGTCTCCAGGTATCCAAGTACTTCGCGAGAACAAGTTCAATCCGGATACGATGATCCGGCGCGCGGCGGAGGGCGAGGAGGCTGTAGCGGTCGAAGGCGAGGGCCCGGCGCCTGAACTCGCGCGGTGGTCTTCACATCGCGTCATGCAATGGCTGAAGGCGATAGACTTGGCGGAATACGCACCCAACCTTAGAGGAGCAGGTATAAAAGGACAACTTCCAACTTTCCTTCGATAAGTTGCTTATTCCAGGGTTCGAAAGGATAATTATCACGAACCATGATAATTATCTTGATAACTACAGGTGGATAATTATTTATTGATAATAACAAAAGTTACGTTGTGAAAGTGAACTGTATTCAAACGTGTATTTCCGCACTTGCCTATATCCGAACGCACGAAGTGTCAACGTGCCGCGTCCGCGCCGCCGTGGAGATTCCCCTTCCCATAAAAATTCAGTTCGGATTTATGCAAAGTTGAGTGAATACGAGTTCATTGGTTTGTTAAGTATATTGTTTATTGCGTTGAATATAAAAAATCTTGAGATTTAAGCCTCATATTGGTATTTTGAGAATGCATTATTATAGATAATTTCACGCAGAATCCAACGATACCCATAGTCTTTTTGTGAAAACAGTTAAACCCTTTTTGATCTCATCCCTTCAATTATTATTTAGATGTAACAATGTAGGTCAACAAGAAAAACAAAACACAGTGTTAAAATTTTACCTGTTGCCTTTTTTTTCTGTATGAGCTGATGTTGTTGATCTTTATCAACCTTTTTCGTGGAATAGTATAATAAAAACAGTATAGTGATGAGAGGCAAGAGGTGACCATAAATAATATTGAATATATTTAGTACATAGTAACTTAATTATTTAAAGTAGTACATACAAGTTGGTATATCGAATGCAAGCTGACGACTGAAGCGTCGTTGTTGTAATATAATCACAATTACAAATATGGAAAAGTAACTTGACCTATTTACATTTCGTAGGCACAACATTTATTTTTCATCCTAACATCAGTTAGTATGTAAATAGCATTAAGCCACATGTTCGTATGTTCGTATTGTATTGCAGGCGTCCACGGCGGTCTAATGCTGCTGGAGCCACGTTTCACCGCGGAACTGCTAGCAGCTTTACTGAACATTCCTGCCAACAAGACGTTATTGCGGCGGCATCTCACACAAAGGTAGGCTATTTTGTTTTTAATCACTATTTCCTTACATATTTAGTTCCCAAAAAAGAAATGACATGCATGTTTCCTATGAATGAGGGTATTCATTGTAAAGAGTTTAGTTGTATAAAATCCGAACGCGCATTGATATGTTAGTGATATATTCATCTCTTCTATTCTGTTTGTCAATGTCATGCATTAATTATTATTATTAATTTAAAATCTATGGATCTGTTAATTGTTTTTTTTTTCTCTCTAATCTTCTAGTATTCTACATATTTGTATTAGGTGCTATGATTTACTCTTTGTTCTGTATCTGCGTGTTGTGGGATCATGGTCTTCGAAGTTCCTGGCTCCATAGATACAGGGAATCCTAGTTAGAATCTATGTATGTGATCGTTGAGCGTTATTATAATTATTACTATTCTTTGATTCCTATGCTCTGTGTGATTATTAACGTAGTAGTGTGCGAGTTAACGAAATGATTTCTAATAAATTTTTACTTCCATTTATAAACATGATTCAAATATATTGAATTTATTCTTTCGATAGGTACTACAAGTGTCATTCATGCGCCTCGTTCTTTCTGCTAAAAATCTAGTCCCACATTTTCTCAAATTGAATATTACATTTATCACCAGCGTGTTATTATTGCCTACTACTGTGGATAGATCCTTTATTGGCAAATTTCGCCACTAACATCCAATAAATGGCTTTCTAAGGCAAACATTTCATAATTTTATGGGTATATTAAAAATTACAGGTTCAACGATTTGCTCGGACGAGACGTCATACAGCAGAAGCGAAATGCGGAGCAAACGCTTGGTTATCAGCCCCTCACGGCAACTACCAAATATAAGGTAAAAGTCCCAAATAAAATACTGTTGGTATACAATTAAGGTAAACAATCCATTGGAATCCAAAATTTAAAAAGATTTTTTGGAATTTCAATTTCTAGTCATTTTATCGTTTCAACTTCCGCAGGTACCAAAGAAGAGTCAGTTCTCGTTAAAACGCAAGAAGAGTAAGGATGAGTTGGAGACGGGCGAGCTGGTGTGCCCACTCCACGACGACGGCTCAGGTGACATGCCCACATCGCCCGTAAGTCGCACTAACCACACTAATATATGTTACTCAACTACCTGATACTATGCTACTGTATTTTTTGTACACTCGCAAAGTGACTAGTGATATATCCCGAACTACACTTTTATTTATTTATACTTTAGGCCCTAAATACTATGAGGCAGAGAAAACTATTTCAAATAATTATAATACCCCATTTGTTAATTTGTAAAATGACAGATGGATATGTCACTAATAAAAATAACGCTACCAACTTCAAAATCATAGTGATGGACCTAATTCGGCTCTTATAGTTCAAAAGAGAGGAATCTAAATTTTAAATATAACATGAAAATCGTAAATTTAAATTAAATTAAAATGTGACTTGATTAATAAGATTTGCTATAAAACATTAGATAGATATAAAAGACTAGATTTGATGTAAATGACAAATTACGCAGGAATTATTATCAAGAAGTGTTAAGTACAATATAAAACAATGAAATAGATCTTTAAGCTGAAATGAATCAGTGAACTATATCTTCTTTACCAGAGCCCTGTATTATACATGAAAAAAAATGCAGCATTCGTAATGTTATTTTACTCCATCTAGTTAGCAAATAGAGTATTATACTCTGTTATGATTTGTGATCAGCAAAGTCCTCTTATCATCTCCTCATTGTGATAAAATAAGGCTAAAATATTGTTTTTCTTTATTTCATAGTTTTGGTTCTTCAAGGCCTTTAGTTCTAGCCCAGGAATCAAAACTACAAGGCTGGATACATAATTATATGCGAGAAATCAGGTAGTTGAAGACAAGAAGTAAAGGTTAATAAGGTGGGAAAGATTCAAATGACTTGATTTGCTGTTGATTTTATAAATAAAGAGTGGATATTTTGAATCTTATTAACCGCTTTTATAGTAAGTATTTTAGTTTAATGTTGTACATATTTGAAATGCACAGTTTTCATCGCAAGTTCACAGCAGTTGCTATTTCGGTGCGTGTTATTTAACAAAGTTAACAACGGAAGGGTTTTGGAACTATTTCTATTCTTTGCATTTTGATGGTGTCATGGTGTGCTTCTATTACTTTGTATGAGTATAATGTTAGTTGCATTATATGGAGAAAACTAAAAAAAAATCATGTGGGTGTTTAATTTTCGAAATTATAAGACATGTAGCGTCAGTGAAATATATGTCAGATCTGTAAAAATTTTGACGGTAGGTACATATCCTGTATTTATATGTAGAATTGTAGATGGTGTCACAAACGATCTAATAGAACTTGGTTCAATACGCATTACTGCCTTCGACTTCAATTGTTTAATTGTATTACTTCTAACTCCTTCAGTTGTAACTTAACATCTCACCTCGCCTCGGTTGTTTGATAGTACTTTTATAGGTGGATCCATAGATATTTTTAAATGCCTCTTATTTGTCTTTAGGGAGGACCATGGACAACAAAATAAAGCCCCCATGACTATCAGAAAAGTTTGTGGCACTCTACGTAAAAATTAAAAATACTTTTTTTACGGGCAAAAAAGTGCCTTTGTTGTATCAAATAAATACTACAATAATTATACCAAATACTACTAAATGCTAGTAGCTACACTACCTGTAGGAAGCGTACCCAACGTGCTGGCAGCATTGCCCCGTTGAATTCCAATGCTTATTCGTTGTGGCAATGCTGGCATAAATATAAGGACATTATATCCACAGACGATGAGAGTAAAATCAGTAGCGGTAGCGGGCGTCGCGTCGGCTGTCTGTCCCCAGCGTGACGAGACGCGAGCCCACTAGCGGACCCACGTGACCACATACTATCACGTCACACTTCCACTGGCATCTTTACATGGACTGTGACTGTGGCGACTTGCAGACATACAGAACGAGGCTACTCAAATCAAACTGTTCAATGGACAACAATCCTTCGAAATAGACACGAATTAATGAGTCAAAGCGATCATTTGGAAAGTTTCCGTTTACATAGATTTGTATGAAATCACTCGGCGCATAAATATCATCGGTTTTTAACTGCTTATATGTAAAGACTTGAGACATGGTAACATCGACTAATTCCCTCTAATATTACATTCGACTCCGTGGATCGATATGTTGGTGTCTAATAACGAAGCGCAGTAGATAGCGCCTTCTCCCACGGAAGCACAATATGCCTTGGACATTACTTAATTTTTATTGTATACGTATCAGTATTAATACAAGTACGGATGTACGCATTAATAGCTATTGTTTTTTCCAAAGTAATTTCTAATTAATTTGATTATCATTGAAATATTAGAAGGTAAAAAAATACGGTTTGGTCGATTTATTGAAAAAATTGGTGCTAACATTTGGCATTTCGATCAGAAAATAATGTCCAAGGCAACTTAGTTTTAAAATTAACATAATATCATATAAAAATAAAACATTAATATTAATCAAATTTTAACTGCCAAAAGTATGAAGTTTGTTGATTATTAGTAGATTTTAATGTAAACTCTAAAAGGTTGATGTGTTTGATAAAAGTATCTATTTAAAAATAATCAATAATTTTATAATTCGAGTAAATATTATATTTTTAAAAGTGTGTTTTATGAGAGAATGCTGTGTGTTATTTATAAAAACGGTTAAGTCTTAAAATCAGAACCAGAACAAGCAATAGGCATTCCATGATGACTACTATATTTTTTTGTTTTACATTTTATGAGATATGGATTCCTTTTCATTCAACTTAATTATTATGTAAATTATTCATAAGAGTTGTTACGATTTTTACAGTACTTATTCGCATTTTACAACTAGCTTTTTAGGGATCGACTGACTGGCGACAATATTATTCTGGTCTCAATTTCTATTGCTACAAGTAATTTTCACGTAGATTAAGAGTTATATGATGATTAAACATTTACATAGGTATTAAAACACATAAATTTAAAATGGACAATTATTAACCATGTTTTTAAGATATCATTGTTAGAACTTGAAAGTATTTATTATAGTTAATAATTCGACTTCTGTGCAAAATATTGAGCCATGTCTTTGAAATATACACGGTGGAATTTTATTCGTTCTTTTCCTTAAATGTATGTACTCAGTCCATGCTATAGAACGCCCCTATATAACTAAATACTGAAAGTACTTATGATATAAAACTTAAATATTTTTAATATGTAGAGGTATTATTAAATTACTGCGAATTCAAATTCTTAAGAAAAGACTTGTGACATTGTACACAGTAGATGTTTTATTACCTAGGAAACATTTACAAAATGCTCAGCCGGTGCCCGCGCAAGTAACGTTAAATAGACATTTCGGCTGTTATCCAGTTATTTTAAGAAGCATTTTTAAATATTTTTTTTAGTTGAATTAGCATGGTCTGAGTACCTACATTTAAGGAAAAGAACGAATTAAATTCCACCGTGTAGAACTAATTGATACCCTGATTTTTCTTATAGTTCAAAAATTTGTCGATTTGGAACATATACTGTTTATGCCAAAGCGTACTAATACTTGCCGATGGCACGGCTAAGTTTCAAACCATATGTGCCGTCCGCCGTGTACGCTGGTTTAACATTTAAGCTATACATACGTATAGTGGTGTCGATTCTGCGTCGCATTCTCTAAAACTAAAGTAAACTTAAAGTATCGCGGTACTCTTCTGATAAAGGGGAAATGAAAAAGACGGAAATATGATAATTTCGTTTAGCTTTAGAGTATGCGACACAATCGACACCAGTGGCTCAATATCTTAATGTGCAATTTATAGATATATCACGCACTATAAGCAACTTTGTTCATTTCACATACGTTTCGCGCAATTAGAGGAATTGTTTATCCACGTTTTTGATTAATTTTACACATTTTCAACCGTTTAGTTTATCGATTAGATTAAATTCACGATCCTGTTCCTAACACATTGTGCCAATATTTATACATATTGTAAACCCTTTACGAATATACCCTGTCTTCCATAGTGTTGTAATCTAATTCACAATGATGGAAAAATATATCGCCATCAGTTAAATATATCATTGAAACAAGAAAAAACTTTGTACAATCTATTAAATGAATTTTACAATACTTTGAAATAAAAATGTAAAAAATAATAAATACTGGATGGACGCATACGTTGATTTTCATTTGATCAGTCATTGTTATTATCAAACAACTGCTGAGATTTGGGGTAGTTTGTTTGTTCTATATTCTTTAATATTTTCAGCCCCTCTGTAAAACAGTAATTAAATATGTATATCCCAAAAATTGTAAAGGTAAAAAAGGCAATTAGGGAGAGTATCATGTTTTAGAGGCGGAGTCTGAAAGCATTTCTGTTGTACCTTTCGCTCGACCTTTTCTACGCAACTCTGCAATTCTCTCGACTTCACTTTCTTCCTCGGAGCTATTTTCCTTCTTATGGGATTCCTCTACAGCTTGTTTCAGTAGGGACTCTTCTAAGAATGTTAGCTCTGGAAATAGCTTTACATTTTAGGAACAAACTTCATATTTCAGACGCTTTAGAAAACTTCAAATAATTGTTAAAGAATCTCTACCAGTCCAAAGAGAAAAAATGAGAGGCAAGAGAAGCAAACGTCTCGAAACTGATCCGCTTAAATTAGGTGCAACGAACACAATATGCCGTATAAAAGAAAAAGACAGCAATACTCATCTTGCAAATAAGATGAGTATTGCTGTCTTTTTCTTTCACTACAAACGCGACTCATTTTGATTAAACGATTGCGAGGACATTCCTCATCCTGCCCCTTTTAGCTTTACTTAATAAAATAATGTTTCATTTTCAAGGTACCAAAAAAGAGGAAGGTTCTTCTCAGACTAGTATTTATTATGACTTAAACGCAACGGTTTCTAATACAGTATTTTGACAATATAACTAATCGAGAAGGCGTCGGATAGCGTGATTTACGAACACTTAATTTTATCGAAAGCCGATGCCATTACGTAGCTGTAGGACCTTTTTTAAAGGAATGAAAGTAACTGACTGGCTAGCCTGTGGTCCATGCCGATCCAGTTGCCATTGAAGATGGTGGCGGCGGTGGGACGCGCTTTAGCGTCTGGTTCCATCAACGCAGTCACTTGCTGCTTGCACTCGCTCGACAGTGTATTAACGACGCTAGTGCGGAAACGCCACTTACGCATCATCTGCATTTAGAATGTTTTACAGGTTTTTAAGTCCTGTATTCGTGGATTTACTATTATAGTATAGTATTATATTTTTGTGACATTAACAAATGTTTGACCAAAATGCCATATTAATTCAAACAAAGTTTTCATGAACAAAATTTTTTCTTTCCTTTCATTTTATGTATGAAAACTTGTTTTGATTAATATGATATTTTTGTTGAACATTTGTAATGTTAGTCTTAAGACCCTGGTTTAGCTAGATATTTCGTAAGTGATTTCAGTCATTATCTTCAAAAACTTTTCAATGCGCGAGGATCTATGTATATAGAACCCAAGTCACTATACTAGCGTGCGATTACTATATTTAAATAGTCCTTTAGTTGAACAGTATCAAGCTTTGGATGAGGCAACGACGAGTAAGGCAAATAAATGGTAGCAACTGAAAGAGTTAGAGGTAGAGCAGAAGAAAGCTCAGTGACGTGCCTTAGAGAGACATATAGCAGTGGTAGGAGATTTAAAAACGCTGCGGACCTTACCTGTTTCTCGTATAGTTTCTTCACGGACGTCTCGTTGAAAGGCAGCGCCTTATTGAGCATGGTGTAGAGGATGATGCCGATAGACCACATGTCGGCTAACTTGGGCAGGTATGGAACTCCCTTCAAGACCTCAGGCGCCGCGTACGACAGCGACCCGCAGTATGTTTCACTCAACACGTCACGGTCCTTCTGACGCACGTTCCGGGCGAAACCAAAATCCGTTATCTTCACGTTATAATTTGCTGTAATCAACACATTTTCACACTTCAAATCCCTGTGGGCAATATTCAGCGTGTGCAAGTAATGTATCCCCGATAGTATCTGCCTCATCCACAGCCTACTTTGGTTTTCGGGCACTGCGCCGTTTTGCGTCAAAAAATCTAGCAGATCCCCGTTCTCTGCGAAACGGAGGAAAATGAAGTATTTAGCTCGCCGTTGGAATATGTTTGAGACGTGAACGATGTGTGGGTGGTTGACGCGGATCAAAACGTCTAGCTCGCGGGGGAGGAATTTAGTAAGATAGTCGCGCGGTGCCTGCGCCGTGTCGATCACTTTGCAAGCCATCACCGAGAGCCGAGTCTCGTCCACCATGTGCGTCGACTTGTAAACCTGCAAGCACAGCACTCGTTACTCCCACAACTTCACCCTTTACTCCGGCTCGCAGGTGCTCACCGCGTTACCTTAGCATATGAACCTTCTCCTATCATTTTCTCTAGAATAAAGCCCTTTTCTTGCAACACAGCAATGTCGGACTGTGTTGTGCTAAGGTCTACTTTGTCTGTACCACCCATTTATGTCGCATTTTCTTTTCTTTTTCACGATTCACGAGAACATAATGTAATGGTTTGTTTGAGTTTTTTGTATATTTCATTCATGGTTGGTTTTGTAGTAATCATTAAAAAACCACGTCCGGAAAATTTACATCATTTTTTCGAGTTTGACATATTTTGTGTTGTGAATGACTTTTTAATCAATTTGACATATCTGTAAAAAGTTTATATGGCCACCAAATTAGGATTAGGCGCTTGATATACTTAAAGCAATAACAAAATTATGTACATTTTACCAAGAAGATGACGAAGCAGCCAGGTCACATGTGTTCTTGACTACGGACGTGTTAGGTAAACAAACGTTCTTTTCTGATTTGCTTCCTTCTGGGTTCTCAACCAGTTTCTGGAGCTGGATTCTTTCGTCTCGTGCCTTTTTAAATGCCACTGTCTCTTGTGTTGTCCATTCTACAATAAATATATGTAGGTATAACCTATCCCTGTTTTTAATCAATACCAAAATATAACAAGTATAGGTACCAGTGGTTGATTACTTACCTAATAACCTAGAATCCATGGCGATCCATTCGCCATTAATTATTTGTTCTATTTTAATCCTATTCTGAAAATTAGGTTCCAGCATTAAAGTAATTAACCGTTTACAGTTCTCAGAAAGTGTATCAATGTAGCGTGAGCGAAATTTCCAGTTCTTATTCTGTTGCGCTTGGTAAAGTTGTTTGATGTGCTTATCTTCAAAAGGCATGGCTCGATTTAACATAACGTAGAGTACTATTCCCAGAGACCACACGTCCGTCGGTTTGGGTAAATAAGGCGTTCCTTGTAATATTTCTGGGGCGGTGTACGAAAGTGATCCGCAAAATGTTTCGCTGTAAATGTCTTTAAACTTTTTGTCTACGCATATACGTGCGAAACCGAAGTCAGACAGCTTGGCATTTTGATTGGCTGTTAAAAGTACATTTTCACACTTTATGTCTCTGTGAGCTACTTCTAATTCGTGCATGTATTGCACCGCGAGGGCCAACTGTCTGGTCCATATCCTCGCCTGGTCCTCTTGCACAGCTCCTTTCTGTAGAATGTGCTCCAATAGATCTCCGTGCTCCATATAACGCATGAAAATGAAATACTTGAACCTCCGCTGGAAAATACTATGCGTGTGAACCAAATGTGGATGGTTCAGTTTTATTAGCATTTCGATTTCTCTTGGTAGGAATTTTTTGACAAAATCTTTAGGCGCGGTGTTTGTATCAATTACTTTGCACGCTAATATTGACAATTTATCGTTTTTACTTGGGTTTCTATATTCCGCAAGGTATACCTGTGGAATGGATTCTCTTATAGGTAGCAGTTGTTAGAACTTATAGGTATATCAATAAGGAAATTATTTACTTTAGCGTACGATCCCTCGTTTACTTTCTTTATCATTTTGTATCCTCGTGTCGCGAGAGTTAATTGTTCAGATCCGGTAAGTTTTAACTCTTCCTCGATGCGATGGAACTGTAACTTTTACCAATAAATACGTCAACTCGAATTAAACGTCAATAATGTGTGTATATTATATCATATTATACCTTGGATTTGCCCTCCATCTACTCATACACGAACAATTATTACTTTTGTTTAGTTGTTTGCGTTACATTAGCTAATGATTTCATCATTTCACTGGCCTGAGAATAATTGAAAGTTGAAAATGATTTAACGTTTAATAATTATAAAAATGAATATGTATTGTTGAATTTTAGACGTTCTTTTCACACGCACCCTAAAAACAGAATCTCTGACCGGCCCTTCCAATATATCTCCCTGCCTCTTTGGCGGATTTTTATGCGATTCCATCAACCGTTTTCTTTCCTCTTTAGCGCGTTTCAGTGCAGTTGCTTCTACTGTATTCAATGCTACAAAAGATGGTTAATGTATAAAATAAACAATAATTACTTGACATGGTACGATCAAACTGGAAGAGTAACTTACTGGTAAGCCTGCTGTCCATAGCCATCCAATCCGAGTTGAGAATTTGCACGGTACCATGTCGCAGGCCTACGTCGGGTTCCAAAAGATGCTTCACTACGGACTTGCACTCTACCGAAAGAATACTAGCCACGCGAGACCTGAACCGGTACTTCTTGCCCATTTGCTGCTCGTAAAGTTTGCGCATGCGAGTGTCGTCGAATGGCATAGACTTGTTTAACATCACAAACATCACTACACCCAAAGACCACAGATCCGTCGGCTTTGGCATGTACGGCTTCCCGCGGAGAATTTCTGGTGCTGCATAGGACATAGAGCCGCAATAGGTCTCGCTCAGGATCGCCTGGTCTTTTTCGTCTACGCAGAAACGAGAAAAGCCAAAATCTGATATCTTCACGTTGAAGTTAGCAGTCAACAGCACGTTCTCGCATTTGATATCGCGGTGGCATATCTCCAGCTCGTGCAAGTATTGCAATCCGAGCGCGAGTTGTCTCATCCACACTCTACACTGGTTCTCCGAAACGCATCCGTTCTTCAGAATATAACTGAGTAGATCACCGTTTTCAGTATACCTCATAAATATGTAATACTTCGTTTTCCGCTGGAAAATGCTGTGTATGTGAATCAAGTGTGGGTGGTTGAGACGTATGAGCACGTCTATTTCGCGCGGGAGAAACTTCACTACGAAATCTTTAGGAGCTTTTGATGTTTCGATAATCTTGCAAGCGAGGTTTAGCTTGTGTTCATCTTTTGCACAGTATTCAGTTAAATACACCTGCAGTGACAAACAAAGCGATTATTTCTACTTCCCAAAGTTTCAAAGTTAAGATTTATAAATAACATATTCCTTGTTTCGATTGTGTTCTACTGAGTGTTAAATAGGACACAGACGACGCTGACGCAAGCCAGTTTCAAATTTCAGCACGCGTTACTACATCTATTTGTTCAAAAATATTACCTTCGCATACGCGCCTTCACCTATGAATTGAACTAATTTGTATCCTTTTAGAGACAAAGTATTTTCTTCAGATGGAGAGGTTTTCAAGTCGGTCATGATACCACGGACATCTGAACACAGAAGCGGCACCTCGACAAGCCCCCCAACGAACTCCCACGATCGGTTGGCCGGCTCGCATCCTCAAGAAAACCAGGCATTTTTTGTGGTTTTCTCAAAATATTACTTTAATGAATTTTATTTACATTTTGACGAAATTAGAGGTTGGAGGATGCAAAGAGTATATACCCACTAGAAGGATAGTTGAAACTTCATGTAGCAGATGTGTCTTGCTGTCTTGCTGACTTCGACAGCAAACTTCTAAATCGGACAATAAAAAGTCTTGTTCCATGATAAGAGAGTCGTTTACTCAATTTGAAAAGTAGTTTTATTATATTTTTATTTATAGATGACCTCACATTCATTATCCACATGTACCAAAATTTCTCACTGAAAAATCTTCGTTTGATGTGCTATCTTTCTACGTGATATTGGCAAAATTCTGGTAACCTCTCCACAAAGGTCATTTACAAAGAGTTAAAGTTGAAGTTGTTTTAAACTGATAGGAATCGTCATAATTACATGAAAAAAGATTTCGTTGAATTACAGTCGTTGAGCTTCAGAGTACTATCTTTTTATTTATATTGATTGTATGTATTTTCAAGAAAACGCCAAATCCAGGAGGGCTAATTTTTTAAGTCATTCTTAAGTAAACACGAAGCTTTCTGATCACGTCAAATTGAAGTTTACACTTGCATAAAATATACTTGTGGGCAGGAACGTGTTGTGGGTAGATAGGTTGCAACCTATATAACTATAGGCCTTCAGCATGTCCGCACCGCGCCGTGTCTGGAACAAGAATGATCCGTAGTACACCGAGCGGCCCCTTTTTATAGCCAGATGGGTAGGGAAGCGATGACTAATGCCAGTGCTGCCACTGTAATAAATTTAAATGATGCCACAGAGTAAATTACGGTACTGTCCGCTGCGTATAGAGTTTATAACTGGACGTAGCCGCCGTCACGGCCGTACTGACGTGCGTACGTCCTCGTACGCTTAGCTTCACTTGTACCTGGTAAGGGACATAAGTATCAGTGTTATTGCTCGTTCATCCTGACAATTAAATTGAGTTAAACTTAAAGTCAATGTCAAAGTCAAAAGATTAGTTTTCAATTTGATTAGTCAAAAGTATTTTAAGGTTAGGTGCCAGTCATCGTCAGGGTTAACCCTGGTCTCCTCTCCACAAAGGCCATTTACAAAGAGTTGTAATTGAAGGGTTAACCCTTCAGGACCATCAGTATCCATTCATTTACAAAAAGTGGACTGGATGGTGCTAGACCGGATAGATATCCCTTTAGCAACCAAAAATCAACAAACTAATACCTTATCCCTTCATTCATAAAAATGGACCGGATAGTGCTAGACCGGATAGATATCCCTTTAGCAACCAAAAATCATCATTTACCTTATCCCTTCATTTATAAAAAATGGACCGGATAGTGCTAGACCGGATAGATATCCCTTTAGCAACCAAAAATCATCTTTCCAACTAATACCAATTAGTGCTAGACCGGATAGATTATCCCTTTAGCATTCAGACACATTTTTTTGTCATCATTCTTACATTCTTTCTTTTTTCCTTTTTATTCTCTTTTTTCAGTTTTTTTTTTTCTTTTTTTTTTAACTTTTTTCTTACCCTTTTTTTTCTCTTTTTTTCTCATTTTTTTTTTCTAACGAATCATTACTTTTTTTACCAAAACTTTCATTCTCTTTTTTTTTTCACTGGTCTGGGTTAACCCTGCAACTAAAATTGATATTAGTGTCACCCGCCGTCACGTCATCATATTTTCGGCGATGCTTGAAGAGTGATGTGTAAATGGGCAATCCCACTTCTGATGTGGGCAGAAACGGGTTTTGTGCGTAGGTTGCAACCTATATAGGTTGCAATTTATATAAAAAATAACTATAGAACTCTGGTTTCTGAACCAAATATTATAGACGCTGACTCTTTGTTGGTTCAAATAGACGACAATATTGCTATTTTGGGCATTTACCGTTCTCCTTCGACTGTTAACATTGATCCATTCATTAGTTCATTAGACATTACTCTTAGTGACTTGCATAATAAACCCTTTCTTACTGTCGCGGGTGATATGAACATTGACATATGCAACTCCTCTAATAACCAAGTCTCGGATTATTTATGCTTAATGGCTGCACACGGTTTACTTCCTGCGATTAGTAATCCTACTAGAGATCAGTCTTGCCTAGACCATATTTTCATTAAACCTGGAACTAACGCCACGGGTGTAGTTTGCAAGTCATCGATTACTGATCACAGCATTGTTTGTGCTGGCATCTCCCTCCAACCGCAATGTCCTAATAACACTAGATTCCGATTAAAAACCGACGTTGACGCTGTGATATCGGAGATTAGCGGTATTGAGTGGTCAATTGTGACAACACAACATTGCTGTAACTCTGCTGCTGCAGCATTTACTGATATTATAGCTTCTACTTTAGGTAAATACACACAAAAAGTTAAAATTGGTAGAAAAATGGTATGCATGAAACCTTGGATCACACCAGGTCTTATAAGGTGCATGTGTCACCGCGACAAACTTCACCATGATAGTCGATCCAATCCAGGCGATGTTCAGCGAAAGAAAATTTATACTAGGTACCGGAACTTTTGCAATAAGCTCCTCCGCAGAATCAAAGCCCAATACTACAGTCACCAACTTGAACTAAATAAAAACAATCCAAAAAAGCTCTGGGGAACCATTAAAAATATTTGCTATACCTCAAATCGTTGCAACGAGTCCGGAGAGTTACTAAACGGTGGTAATAATATTGAATCCCAGCTTAATAATTGTAATCAACACTTTGTATCTATCGGGAAGAGACTTGCTGATAATATTTTAAGCAAGTTATTTGAAACAGAAGAATCTCTTATCAAATCGCACAAACCCTCTTCATCAGTAACACATTCGCTATTTCTTTACCCTACCGATCCTTTCGAAATTTCCAAAATAGTTGCTAATCTCCGAACAGACAGTGCCGCAGGACCCGATTCAATCTCGGTCACCCTAATTAAAAAATCACTGCATGCAATTCTTGTACCTCTAACATATATATGTAATCTCAGCTTAGAAACCGGCATTTTCCCAGATTGCTGGAAAGTGGCTGCCATATCCCCCATATACAAGAGTGGACCCAAAAATTCACCTGACAACTATCGGCCCATTGCATTACTAAGTGTTATCTCAAAAATACTAGAAAAGCTGGTCAACAATAGACTGGTTGGCTATCTGGAAAAGTATCAGCTTATTTCGGACAGGCAATTCGGTTTTCGCAGAGGCAGATCGACCGAGGGCGCGGCATCGCTACTTGTCGATCTAGTAGCATCCTATACTGAAAAGAATGAAAAGTGTATTGGCGTGTTCCTAGATCTAGCGAAGGCGTTCGATACGGTTTCGGTCGGTTTGCTTCTGAGAAAACTTGAGGCGTTTGGCATTAGAGGTGTATCTCTTGAGTGGTTCACCAGCTACTTGTGCAATCGAAAGCAGTTTGTTAAAATAGGTAATCACTCAAGCGAACAGCTCGAAATCAACTATGGCGTCCCGCAGGGAAGTATACTTGGCCCTACGCTCTTCATAATATACATAAATGACATTCTTAAAATCAGTCTTGATAACTCAGAAATTATAGCTTACGCCGATGACACTGCAATTTTGTTTCATGGTGATTCTTGGGAACAAGCGTACGGTAGAGCTGAGGATGGTCTTTCTGTGATTGCGAGAGCTTTGGACAGAAACCTACTTACCTTAAATACTAAAAAGACCAAGTATGTCGCCTTTTCCAAGACTTGCGTTTCTAATCCTCCCTCAGAATCTGATTTAAAAATACATTATTGTACATTGCGTGCGTTAAATAAGCCTTCTCAGTACTCGTGCACTTCTATAGACCGCTCCACTTTTATTAAATACTTGGGAGTGACAATTGACGAAAATCTATCGTTTAAGCAGCATATAGGCGATTTGTCAGCGCGCGTTCGACGGTTAATATTCATTATGAAAAACCTTCGAGACTGTACACCGATCCCCTTGTTGAGGCAAGTATACCTAGCATTGTGCCAGTCCATCATTCAGTACTGTATCTCTGTT
Source organism: Ennomos fuscantarius (assembly GCA_905220475.3). Classification (NCBI taxonomy): domain Eukaryota; kingdom Metazoa; phylum Arthropoda; class Insecta; order Lepidoptera; family Geometridae; genus Ennomos; species Ennomos fuscantarius. The sequence goes on from HG992029.1 coordinate 5,497,461, forward strand.
TGGGGCAGTGCTGGAAAGAGTTCCTTTATAAAAATCGAGAGGGCACAGAGGGCACTAATAAAGGTTTTGTTACGCAGACCATTTCGATTTTCGACAGATACTTTGTACGATGAGTTCAAGGTATTGCGTGTTCGTCAACTCTTTGTATTAAATGCGGTACTCCGGTCTCATCGTTACTTAAGAAAACGCCCAGACCATGATGAAATTGTAGCGAAACGGACGTATAGGATTCCGCTACCTTACACTTCTTCACTATTAGCAAGGCGTTGTCCGTCTTACTCACTCCCAAACACCTACAACAAGGTTAGCAGAATTTGTAAAATTAAAAATGTTTCTAACTTTGCTTGTAAGCAAATAATTAAAAAGTGGCTACTCACACTCACCTATGCTGAAACAGAAGATTTAATATAACTCCTATCTAACCTAATCTTTATCACCGTTAGAATGAACCCACTGTTCAATCTAACAGTCATCAAGATAACCTCGGTTAATTACTTTGTTATGTTACCCCTTAAATATGACGTATAAGAGCACATTTACCCACACACATCCTCTCTCCACTACATTTTCTCTCTCACTCACACCACACATACCCCTCTGCCCTATCCCGCACACACTCACAAACACACTCACACAAACACACTCACATGCACACTTACCCTCATACTTATGTCCTACAATAACCATTAATAATATAGATTAAATTTTCTTACCTTTAGTATCGATCACCTTCTGTGGTCTTCTTTTGTAATATTTTAGTTTCATTCTTTGGTTGTTCGTAATAATTAATGATTCAATTAGTTTCTACATAAGTACTTATTTAGCGTACCTATGATTTTTTTTTTAAATTTTAGTCCTAAAGTTTGTTTTTATTGTTGCCACTCACAAAATTATCTTTAGTTTACTGTGTTTCTCCATATTTATGTTAGGATAATTTACATCAGAGTCCCAAGATACAGGCTTCGTGCTTAGTTTGGGGCTCATAGTTAAGTATAGTTTGAAGGAAATGTATATTCTTGCACTGTGTTGAACAAATTGTAACATATAATTTTTTTGGCAATAAAAATTATCTTATCTTATCTTATCTTATATAACTATAGGCCTTCAGCATGTCCGCACCGCGCCGTGTCTGGAATAAGAATGATCCGTAGTACACCGAGCGGCCCCTTTTTATAGCCAGATGGGTAGGGAAGCGATGACTAATGCCAGTGCTGCCACTGTAATAAATTTAAATGATGCCACAGAGTAAATTACGGTACTGTCCGCTGCGTATAGAGTTTATAACTGGACGTAGCCGCCGTCATACTTTTATACTGGCGAAAGTAGATGCTATTGTTAATTTAAATAAAACAACAACAAAAGAATATCAATTTTATAATAAGTAATTAATGTCTCACGAAATGTGATTTGTTTGTTTAACTCTTTGTTACTTGTTGGTGTTAAACTTTGGATTTACCTACATGTTATGTGCTACCATCAAGTACAAGACAATGGGACAACAGTGACTCATGCCTGCATTTCCTAATACCGGCGCTGCAGATTGCTGATACAGAGATTTCATCATGAATACCTGTGGACATCGGCTACAATTATGACTAAATGAATCACTTTCGTATCTTACATCGAGCGATTGACACTAATTAAGTTTTATTTTAATGTAATTTTAATATTTGAAATAAATCAATTATTTCTATTTCGGTTTTTTTTGCGCCCTCGCTCGCCGCGTGACTTAATTGGCGCAGTCGGTATCGGATCCTTGAGAGCCGTCTCTCGGATTGAAAAACTTGAAAAATCCAAGATTTATCCTGTGGAGCCGCTCCGGAGGTTTTCAAGCCCCGCGCAAGGATCAAGAATCTACGAGTCATCCGAACGAGGTGTATCCGAACATAGATACAGCAAGAGAGGCCGAAATGCACGTACTGTAAGTACATTAAAATCTTTTAGTGACTTGCTATCCTTTTATCCTAAGTTATTTTTAGTGTGTTAATTTAAACTTCCAAAATTTTTTATCCTAAAGAATCGCGGAACTTGAGTAGTGGTAGTAGTAGATCTAGATACCAGGACTTAAATAGAGAATTAGATTATAGCAATAGTTTTATTTCGGAACTGGATTTAATTCCGGAAGAACCGGAAGCGACTAGTTTTATCTCGGAGAAACCGGAAGTAGGCAGTATGGCTGATTTAGATAATATCTTTAAAGCACTTCGACTGTTACCTGATTTTGACGGGAACGTGAATGTTTTGACTAGGTTCATTAGTTTGTGTGATCAGTTGGTTGAAGAATTTGTAGTCCGAGAGCCACCGAACAAATTAAAAGAAATAGCACTGATTAACGGAATTTTAAATAAAATTACTGGGCCTGCAGCCCGCTTGATAAATTCAAACGGTATCCCTACTGATTGGCAAGGTATACGTGGAGCGCTTATAAATAATTTTTCTGACCAACGAGATGAGACCGCCCTTTATAACGATTTAGCGTTACTAACCCAGGGACAAGGAACTCCCCAGGAGTTTTATGAGCGCTGCCAAAATCTTTTTAGCACACTGATGACTTATATCGCACTACATGAAAATATCCCGACTACCCTAGAAGCAAAAAGGGAATTATATAGGAAGCTCACGTTGCAGGCGTACCTGCGTGGCTTAAAAGATCCCCTAGGTTCACGCATCCGGTGTATGCGCACCGAAACTATTGAGAAGGCCCTTGAGTTTGTGCACGAAGAACAAAGTACTTTGTATCTGCAAAGCCGTTATGAACATCTTTTAGATAGGAGACCTCATCAGCCTCCTATGCTATTTAAAATGCCATCTCCGAATTTCTATGCACCTCCTCCTAGACATCAAGGTTTTAGCATGCCGGGACCTTCAAAGCCTCAATATGCGCAAGCATCCGCACCGCAGTGGAGACCTAGCTTCAACCAGCAGAACCAGGTAGGTCCAACGCGTACCATGCAGATTTTCCGTGCTACACCCCCGAACTACAACCCTAACAATGCATTCAGAATGCCCCAACGGAATCCAGTGACGCAGCCGCAGCAGCACCGCCCTATGAGTGGTGTAAGCCATTTTACTCCCCGTAATTTACCACCAACATCTTTTGTGAGGGGGCATGATTGGAGTAAGTCAGGCAATCCTCCCCCTAGCAATTACTTTAAGACTAGGGAAATGAACTTCAACGATTGCCTAGGATACGAAAACTACTATGAAGACTACTACACTGATTTCTACCCTAGCAGTGAGTATGATCAATACGCCGAATACTACTGTACTGATTCAGAGCCCTTGTTGTACCAGGAGCCAGCAGAAATTACACCTATCATCGAGGAGCCAACCTGTGCACCTACTGATCAGGATTTTCAGGATACCCCGAAATCAGAAAAACTAAAATAGAGGTAAATCTTCAAACTCAAAGACAGCTTCCATTTATTCAAATTAGTAATCCGCCACTTAAGTTTTTGATTGACACTGGAGCTAATCAATCCTTCATCAGTCCTGAAGCTGTACAAACTTATTTTAATAACGTGCCTTTAAATTACGATCCTTTTGAGGTCTGTAACGTACATGCTGTAACACGTAGTGATTATTCAATAACGCTACCCTGCTTCGCAGAATTCAAAGACTGCGACAACGACGTCACATTTTTCGTCTATAAATTTCACGAATATTTTGATGGGCTTATAGGATCAGATTTGTTAGATAAATGGGAAGCCACAATTGACTTTAAAACAAAAACCTTGAAAACACGAAACGCGACAAACCCTATTAAAGTATTCGATTCACGGAACGCCAACTTATTTGAAGACGTCATACCAGCCGGTACAACAAAATTACTTAGGCTGCCGATTAATGTTCACGATGGAGATGCTGTAGTCATAGAACAAGTCATCTCAAACTGTCATATAGCTGAATGTTTAACCACTGTCCGTAACAATAGAGGTATTATAGAAATTCATAACCCAAGTCGTAACGACGTCATTTTTTCTATGGACCGCCCCGTGTGTGCCGAAATTTATAACGAGCAATACACACACATAGACAAACAATCCGAACGTGTTAAAGAAGTTTTGTCACGCTTACGCACCGATCACTTGAACGACGAAGAACGTGCCAATTTAAGGTCACTATGTTCTCAGTACGCGGACGTATTCTATTTAGAAGGTGAAAATTTAACTTTCACTAACAAGATCAAACACTCTATTAAGACTACTGACGAGATACCCGTGTATACCAAAAGCTACCGTTACCCCTTCGTTCACAGACAGGAGGTTCAAGATCAAATTAGTAAAATGTTAGAGCAGGGAATAATTAGACCATCAGACTCCGCGTGGAGCTCACCAATTTGGGTGGTACCAAAGAAAGCAGACGCGTCCGGTAAAGTGAAGTGGCGTCTGGTTGTAGATTTCCGGAAATTAAATGAGAAAACTTTGGATGACAAATACCCTATACCGAACATCACCGATGTCTTAGACAAACTAGGAAACTGCCAATATTTCACAACACTAGATTTGGCTAGCGGCTTTTACCAGGTAGAAATGAACGCTGCTGACATCCCCAAGACCGCGTTCAATGTAGAACACGGCCATTTCGAGTTTTTGAGAATGCCCATGGGTCTCAAGAATAGTCCTTCAACTTTTCAGAGAGTCATGGACAACGTTCTCAGAGAGCTGCAGAATACTATATGCCTTGTCTATTTAGACGATATTATAGTGTTTAGCACATCTCTCCAGGAGCATATCATAAACCTCGAAAGGGTCTTCAAAAAACTGCGCGAGTCCAATTTCAAAATCCAAATGGACAAGTCCGAGTTCCTCAAACTCGAGACTGCTTATTTGGGACATGTCATCAGTAAAGAAGGCATCAAGCCTAATCCAGACAAGATATCTGCCATCCAAAGGTATCCTCTTCCAAAGACCCCAACAGAAATTAAGAGATTTCTAGGACTTCTCGGCTATTACCGAAAGTTCATTCCAGATTTTGCTAAAATTACCAAGCCCATGACTCAGTGTTTGAAAAAAGGTTCCAAAATTACCCTAGATCAAAATTATATCGAATGTTTCGAAAAGTGCAAAACCCTTCTCATGAACGACCCCATTCTTCAATATCCCGATTTTAACAAAGACTTTGTCCTCACAACTGATGCTTCTAATTTAGCCATTGGAGCTGTTCTCTCCCAAGGACCAGTAGGCTCAGACAAGCCAATCGCTTATGCGTCACGAACCCTTAACAGTAGCGAAATCAACTACAGCACTGTTGAGAAGGAACTGTTAGCCATAGTGTGGGCTACGAAATATTTTCGCCCCTATCTATTCGGTCGAAAGTTTAAGATCATCACGGATCATAGACCCCTTCAATGGGTCATGAATCTAAAAGACGCCAACTCTCGTCTCACTAGATGGAGACTGAAGCTTAGTGAGTATGACTTCACCGTGACCTATAAGCAGGGCAAACAGAACGTAAACGCTGACGCTTTATCCCGAATTGAATTGCACAACGAAGAAACCAGTTCTCTCATAGTAAACACATCTGAAAGACCACTCTCGGGAAGGAGAAACTCCCGGCAAGACAATTCAGATACTATTACTGTAAACTCTAATTCAGATACTATTACAGCTCATTCAGATTCTGAAACTCTTACTGCACACTCTGACTCTAATACTATGACTGTACACACTGACGCTGAAAATCCAATACTGGAAATTCCCATATCCGATTTTCCCTTAAATAAATTCAGTAGGCAGATAATACTTACAGTAGTTGACGATGTCAAAAGCAGACCAACCATTACGAAGCCTTTTGATAATCATACCAGAACTAATATCTATCTTTGCGAATCTAACCTAGAAGAAGACGTGGTGACCGCTATCAAAGCATACGTCAACCCTAAAGTAAAAACTGGTATTTTAATTAACCCTTCATCAGCTATGTACTCCATTATCCCGATAATACAAGAAAAGTTTAAAAGCTCTTCAATGGACTTAGTTTTGACAAAAGTAGAGCTAGAAAATGTTAAGGACTACCTAAAACAACAAGAAATACTTCGGAACTACCACGAAGGTAAAACGAATCATCGCGGCATAAACGAAACTCACCTAGCCCTGTCTAGAAAATACTTTTGGCCAAAGCTTAAGGAACATATAACTAAATATATAAATGAGTGCACGGTATGTGGCCAAGGCAAGTACGATAGAAAGCCGGTTCAGCAAAAGTTTTGCATAGTGCCACCCCCGACTAAACCATTTGAAATAGTTCACCTAGACCTTCTTAGCGTAGAAACTCAAAAATACCTAACAATCATAGACGCTTTCTCGAAATATGCTCAAGCGTATTATCTTAGAGATGCGACAGCTGTAAGCGTAGTCCAGGCCCTCCTAACGTTCAGTACTCATCACGGGTTACCCATGACGGTTGTAACTGATCGTGGACCTGAATTTACAAACCAAATTTTCCTAGAATTCACGAGATTACATAAAATAAATCACCACAAACTTTTAGCGTATGCTCCGAATGAAAATGGCATGATAGAGCGACTACACTCTACTTTACTAGAACACCTTCGCCTACTCAAATTGAAACACCACGGTGACTCTGTAATAAACCTAATGCCTTATGCCGTTCTAGCTTATAATAGTTCAATCCACAGTTTCACCAAATGTAGACCTATGGATATAATAACAGGACACCTAGACCCTCGTGATCCTTTAGACATAAACCTATCTGAAAACATGCTTCAACATTATAGTCAAGAACATTGTAAAAGAATGAAAAAAGTTTTTGAAATGATTCATGAGTCCTCCCTACATCGGCGCACTCAAATTACAGAGAACGCCAATAAGAACCGTGAGCCTGAGATTCAGTACTATCCAGATCAGCAGGTTTTTGTCCGGAATCCTTTGGCTAGCCGTCAGAAACTAGCTCCTAGATATACCCATGACACCGTACTTGCTGATTTACCTATACACATTTATACCCGTAGGAAACGTGGCCCCGTGGCCAAATCGAGATTAAAGAGAGTCCCTAACAGCGCCCCATTGTTACAGGGTCCTACTTCTGATCCTGGGCCTAGTACAAGCGGAAGAACCAACCCTGACTAGCTTGGATAATGGACCGGGTATATTGCCATTCAATCTTGGACCAGCTAAGATTATTTCGCATTACCACTCTTTTCTCCAGCCTATCGACCTAGAAAACTTACGAGAGAACATTAACCACGTCAAAGTGCAATTATCCACCCTTTCCCCACAATTTCATAACAAGACTCTTTCATTATACCAACCGCATATTGAGCATTTACGTAATAAAATAGATAAATTATCTAGCCAGCTAGAAACCTTTGAACCTAGTAATCGTGTAAAGAGAGGTCTCATTGACGGTTTAGGCTCAGTCGTTAAGAGCATTTCTGGAAACCTTGACTATACCGATGCCATCAAATATGATAACGCAATTAAGACTTTACAAGAAAATGAGGATAAAATGGTCACAGAAATTAATAACCACATAAGTTTGAGCAGGAATTGGACACTACAGAACTCTGACATATTATCTAGTTTAGTTCAAAATCAACTTAAAATAGAAAAAGCTGTACAAGACTTAATGCAAAGTGATTTAAACCACGAATATGACATGACTAAATATGCTCACCTGGCGCAGAATCTAATTATTTTAGCAGACAACGTGGAGGATTTATCTGAAGAGATACTTAGGTTAGGAAATCTATTAGGTTTTATTCGTGCTAAGAGTATGCACCACTTTATGTTTAATCTAGATACACTTAGGCATATGATAAGTCGGTTAAATGAACTCTATAGTAGAGAGCAAGTACCACAAGTTAGTTATAGAGAATATTTTGATCTTATAAAGGTAGGTTATTATTATAGCAGTAGAAATGTAGTACTAGTATTCAAGTTCCCGGTTGTCCGCCCCACTAGTTATGACCTGTTTAAGCTTTCCATAGTCCCTAATGTAGACAGTAATGTTTTAATCCCTTCTTATCCTTTCCTGGCAATTCACGACAAAGATTCTATGTACATGGAGGCTGAATGCCCGAAGTCCAGCCTCGGTTATCTATGTGAAGACAAACTGAACCATCGTGGAAGCCAAGCTGACTGTATTTTTCGGCTGATCACCATGCAGCAGATTGACAAGTCTTGTCACTTTACTTCAATCAGTTTAGGAACCGAAGCAGTAGAGCAACTAGACGACCGACACTACGTGCTAAGTTTTCCTACACCAAAGAAAATTCGCCTATCATGCACCCAGGACCAGTATGACATCATAAAAGGAAGTTTCCTAGCCATGATACCCAAGGGCTGTCTACTTCAGACTACAGAATTCACGATAACAAATAAAGAGGACCGCATTAAAGGACACATAATGAACATACTGAAGCTGCCACCTATTGATGAGTCAAAGTACAACCTTGAAGAAAGAAAAATCAAGTTCAATTCAATCGACCTTCAAAAGCTACACGCCAGTAACATTGACATCTCCATGGAAGCACCAATAGCTATCTCCAAAGCTGAAATAAAAAACGTGTACCACACCGTCATACCGCTATACATACTGCTATTGAGTGCAGTTGCACTGAGCACTTGGATCGCTATCCGCAATTACCTTAGAAAGCGAATGCGACAAGTTACAATCAACCCTGAAGAAGACAAGGAACATACCCTGGCCGTAGCAGATCCTCATCAATCATCACCTGGAATGTCAGCGATATTTTCGGACCTAGCCCGCCAATAGTCGCTGATCTTGGGGAGGGAGATGTTATGTGCTACCATCAAGTACAAGACAATGGGACAACAGTGACTCATGCCTGCATTTCCTAATACCGGCGCTGCAGATTGCTGATACAGAGATTTCATCATGAATACCTGTGGACATCGGCTACAATTATGACTAAATGAATCACTTTCGTATCTTACATCGAGCGATTGACACTAATTAAGTTTTATTTTAATGTAATTTTAATATTTGAAATAAATCAATTATTTCTATTTCGGTTTTTTTTGCGCCCTCGCTCGCCGCGTGACTTAATTTACACGCGCTTTTGTTTACCAAAATAAACGTGGACATAATCGTGTCGAAAGATAACTAATTTTTGTTAAAATACTTCAAGAACCTAACAAAAAAAAACACAATTTCGAGAATTGTATTTTATTTAACTTAACATAGACTTCAATAAATTATGTAACATCCTACTTACTTTTCGACTTAAATTAGGCACAGCACAAGGTACAGAATAAATTAAATTAGTGCCACTCGCACATAACTTTTATAGCTATATAATTATATAATGTATATAGTTTGGGTGCCATAATGGGCAATAAAATGTTTAATACCTTCATGTTCAAACCAAAATCGACACTCTATTAGGTACGGACAATTGGGATCTACAATAAAATATTGTTTTTTCTAGCTGCGGTTTCGCCCAAAGTATGTTTAAACCCAGTCCATCTATCTCAGTTCTGAATTTCGTCCAGATCCGTTCAGCCGTTGCTGCGTGAAGAAAGACCAAACGCATACGCTAACAAACTTTCGCATTTATAGTATCAGTGTGATTTGGCATCGAGTTAAAGAAGTGATGTCGGCACTTTTTTTTGTCTATGTGACTGTAATTTCAGTCTTCAGTCTTATAACTCCAGTTGTTTTTTGTTCAAAAATTCGCCCGCTAAAGATATCCTTTGCAAGAACGACGGTGCAGGTGTAAGCAATAGCTCATACTTGTCCACATCCGGATGATCAGGGTATTTTTTCTCTTTCCTTATTCTTTCTAACATCCTTTGAGGTTCACATTTTGGGGCCGATTTCCAGTCACTGTTCAAGAAATCTCGAATCACACTTGGGAGCATTTCGAATGCGCGTTTCGTTTTAGATTGGCTTGGCAACTGTAGATTTATATCTTCGGGCGCCTGAGGCACTATGATATCATCTACTTCCACTTTTGTCGACTGAGGTTCAGGCTTCGGACTACTACTCTCTTTAGTTTCTGTTACACTTGAACCATTGTTTGAGAAAACACGAGCGATTTCTTTTAGATTAGACTCGTTGTTAACCTTTTCTCTCTCCGTCCCATCTATGTTGACATACCCCGTTCTGGTTTCCGTTTTTATTAAAACTTGATTTTGGTCAACTTTTCTCTCCTCTGGTTCAGTTAAAAATACTGTATCGTCCGGTATTGGTTGTTTTGCCTCATTGTCTGTGTCGTTGGTGTCATTTTTCTGTGTAGACGCATCGAGCATCGTCATGAATTTTATATTGTCCTCTTCTTCTAATATTTGGTAAATTCTATGCACCTCGCTTATGTTGATACTGGAAAAAAATATTTAGGTTTTGGACATTTTTAAGTGAGCGTGGGTATGCAAATTTGAATCTATAGGGAATTGTGATTGTGAAATCTGTGTGTCAATCAGTTACGTGGGGAATTTGCACTCGCTGTTACAACGATGAAGGGAAACATCGTGATGAAATCGGTATGTTAAGAATGCCATCGCACTTCCCTACTACTACGGGGGTGATGGCCCGCTAAAATCCCGTGCGTAATTCGTCCGCCGTCGCGATGGGGCGAGATGGGGTCGCACTCACCTTCACTTCACCACCTCGCCCCGGAATGTTTAAGAATCACATGAATCAACATGTCATCCACCAACCAGTGTGGTGAATTATGGCTTTCTGTCTCTCTCTCTCTCTCTCTCCCTCCCTCTCCCCCACTCATTCACTATCTTCATTCTCTCTCGCGTTATCTCTCTCTCTTTCTCTTGTTTTCTCTCCCTCTCTCTCTTTCTTAGTCGCGTACATGTTAAACTCTTTATTTAATTGTTGGAAATCTTTAAAAACATGGGCGTTGACAATGTGTTGCGTACCCTTACAAAAGACACTTTATACGAAAATGACAAAGAAAATAACAGTATTTGGAGTATTTCAGTATCAAACAAAGTCAAAAGTAAAGAGCTTACCCTTGTCTAGCTTCATGGCAGCAATACAACATCGTCGGGTCGATGGGATGGGCCTCGGTGTTGAAGATATACCCTCCCATGTCAACTATGCATTCCCCGTTAGGTGTGTCAATAACTGTGCCGTGGGAGCCGGGGTTATGGATGAAGTTGTCGGGGTCGAATAGAAGGTACAGGTACTTGGTGGTTTCTGCTAGGAAGAATGACTCCATGCGGTCTTCTTTGCGGTGGTCCCGGACATCTTTTATCTTGAAAGAGGATACAAAGGTGTTATTTGGACAAATTATTAATAGTATTATTTTATAAAATGATGCTGGAGTTTTATTGCTGGAGCCTGGATTTGCTTGAAAAAAGGACACAATCAAGTTTGGCGGAGGTCTTTGCCAAAAAGCACACAGATGAGTAACGACGACCACTATAACGAGTTTATTCGAAAATGTAGGTACACGGTCGGTACTCTTGTATACTATTATATACAAATAATTATACAATTTATGTACCAAATTTTTTAACCAATGTGTAAATGTGTGATGGACCACATTAGTTGTTCAAATAAATAAATATTTAAATTGAATTGAATATCATCTGAAGTGCTGTGGGATGGGCACGCCGTTATATTTGTAGTAGATTATAAACTTATGTATGTGCCTAAAATGCGGAGAGCCTCGACGACGAGGGACGAGGATACCTCACCGGTGCGGAGGCTATAATAGTGCAATAGGTTTGATATTCCACTGATATTTACATTGACAAATTATTATTTTTATTCTATTATATCAATAATTATGAAATTCAATTCATGTTGACAATTTTTGCATCTGGCAAAATACATCTGGCACTTCATAATATACTATTCCACTTTATATCGATATTTATTTTAAGCAAACAAATAATTGAATATTACTTACAGTGGCATACCCGCATGGCGTCCACGCACTGTGCTGGAGGCTCCGCAGTATATCCTCGCCCATTTGCAGCAGCACAGGATCCCTAGTGTCGCGGTAAAGATACATAACAGACTCTACAAGCTCGGGTCGCAGTGGGTAGCTCTCGCGGGACGAGGACGCCTCGCCAGTGCCGAGGTTATAAACCTCGGGCGTAAAACCGTACTGACGCCACACGCTGTGGTAATTGTGGATTATACGCATTGCTGTGTCGCTCTCACCTGTTACAAAAATAACAGTCCCATTAGATATTTTTTAGCGCTATTATACAACATTGTTTAGGTACCCTGTTTTTGAAGGTAATTAATAAATAATAATAATAACGCCCAACGATCACACAGAGATTCTGGACCCTAACTAGAATTCCCTGTGTCTAGGGCCCCAGAAACTACGAGGACCATGGTCCCACAACGCCCAGACTCAGAAAAACAATTCGCGCTTTTTTCGTGTGCACAAATACTTGTCCTGTCACGGGAATCGAACCCGCCGCCTCCGGTTTACGAGAGGTATTAAAAGATAGAGATCTTTTGACTTAAATTCTCAAAAAATTGCCAGTTGTACAAGGAGAAAATGAATTCATTTTACAGGTAGCTATCAGAATATCTCCGTTGCAAAATGACGATATCGCCTAACGTCTTGATATTCGAACGCCATAATTAGACATTAACGCTAAAAGGCATAGAAGTTAAATGTCTGTATCTAAAAATGTCATTACTCAAAATCAAAATCTATAAATCAATTATCGCATAGGGACGAACAGAAAAAAGTAACTTGATATACTACTTATATGTTTTTTTTTAAATATAAATGGATGACGTGATATTCTATTCGTTCGCCTGAGGTTAAGCATTACACATAACATTTTAGTATCACTTGAAACTAATGATCATGATAATGGTGTAAATCTAAACTTAAAATATGACCGTACTCTTCTGATAAAGAGGAAATGAGAAAGACTGAGATATTATAATTTCGTTTAGCTAACAGTAACGCTGAAAGTTCGTCGCCGAACATAGAATTGTATATAGCTAACGCCGAACGATCAGTGGCTGAATTATTATCGGTCGTAGTATTGTGAAATACTTTACGCGCCGAACAGTCGGTATTCTGAAGTGTAGTCCAGTACGTTACGCCACGGAAACTTACGTAGCGAAGTCTTCGGTCGGTGTCGTCACTTTATCATTATCAGGGCACTTATATGGCAGGGGCCGCGTAAGATAAGTCTGCGCGCGGTCAAAAGCGAAACTAAATGCAGTATTTCCGATTTGTACTTTAAAGTCGAGAAATAATAAATATTATGTCGTTATTTTTTTTTCTATAATTAAAAAATAAAATAAACCTAAATCTGCTTCATCTAACTATAGAGAGAACACTTCACTTCGTTGTAGATAAATCGACGGCAACGCGATCATTACGCGCAGACTTATCTTGCGCTATTCTAACACAGTCTTGGCTGTAAGCGAGCGCTGAACGTTCAAATATGCTCGACTAACTTACGGTCGCGTAAAACGTTGCATTATGTATCGATTGCTATACTAAATGCATTGAATGCGCATTGAATGTTGATGAACAGTTGCTACACGAAAGGTTCGGGATTACACCGAACGCGGCGTAATTTCGGTTGATGTGTCATAGCATAGGTTACTTAAAAAACACTGCGAGCGTATTCAGTCGAACGTTTGGTGCCGTACCTTCGGTTGGTATTTCGCTAAACTTAGAAAACGCGACTCAGAATCGAATAGTCTCTGCAATCTTACCAATTAGCGATAGTAGACCTGGCCAATAAGACTCCAGTGACTGGAAGACAGGCAATGTCACGTGACCTCTGAGCATGGTCGCCCAAACGAACCAGTCATCCTTCTTCAGGTACTTCTCGATGGACTGCCGACCCTCGTTGAACATTGACATGAGCTCCGGTCGTTCCAGTAGTATAGCACCTTAAAAATTGGAGATGCAGTGTGACTTTTCTGTATTGTAAGCGATACATTTTAATGTAATCTAGATGGCTAGTAAAAAGCATGTGTATTTTATCGAAAAAATTATCATGAAACTATTATGATATAATTATGCGAAAATTTGTGTGTTGTGAGTACTTTCATCAGTAATGGAAACAGACTTATTTGAAGTCATTTCACAGAATCGATTTCTTAATAGTATAATATAAAACTATTAAGAGCTTTGGAATAAAGTGCATGGTATATTTCACCTATAGCATAGAGCAGTCTGTATTATATAGACTAAAGAACTATTTTAGACCACAGAGTAGCATGGATACTATAACGGATACAGAGTAGAATAGTGTTGCAATATAGAATGTGTGCATTCTCATATTCTATTATTATTAACTTAGAAATGGAAACGGCCTTTCTTTTTATGTAATTTTTGTTATTCTTACCTTTAACCAAATATTCGTAATAGGAATCGACTCCACCTCCAATGCCAGCATCAAGAGCTGTCCACCTTCCGGTCATCACATCAATGTGATTTCCCAGCAGACCTATTGGCGATCTACGGTGGTAGAGTGCTTTTAGTGCATTTATTGCAACCTAAAACAAGTTACAACGGCTTTATTAAATAAGTATGGTACCCAATCAATGCCATTCATCTTTTTAGTATCTTGTTTCTATTACTGTTTGATCAATTGTTATCTAATTTTGCATCCTTGTTATGTGTTATTGATTCTATATTTTGTACATGTCCAGCGTTTTCTCTTAGACTGTAAGCTGCAATGTACGTAATGTATGTACATACGTAAATAAATAAATGTTACTTATATCTCTTTTTAAAATACTTTTATTTATTTTGTATATGTGATTGGCAAATAATAAATTTGTAGTTTTTATATTTAACTAGGTAAGCCATCATTAGTTGCATGTACAATGTACCAAACAAATATTTAAGCAGCTAGAATATAATTAAATGCTCAAGGCAAAGAAAAGGTGTGTTAAACTTGTGTCCTTAGGGTTTCAGTACATTCCTTCACAACTCTTGTGCATAGCCTTATCCAATAAATATCCATGGAGTAGAGTAATCACACGACAAACTTATCTTTGCAGTTTATTTAATACAAGTAGTGTGAAAATAACCCCCAAATTAATTTTATATTGTGATACAAATAGATTAGATAGACTTTTTTGGCTTATAGAATTCTGAAAAAATCTGGAACACTTATAGGATAACTTTGTGTCCTGTCCATCAGTTAGATCCTTTTTCTCATGTCAGGCCGATGAACAGACAGATGACCAACAAAGTGAATCCTATTGTTCAAATTTTCTAAAATAGTTACATACATAAACCCTGTTCATTCTAACAAGTATTTTATTGTTTTACCTCTTCGTACAAAGGGTCTCCAGTCAGCCTACTTAAAGTGCCAAATTCAATAATAAAAGTGCCAACCCCTGCAGTGCAAGTGACACTGGTTTCTCCTGGTGGCACCCCAGACCTTAGATTGATAGTGCCATATGGCATACCAGTTGTGGTATCAAAAGCTGCTATCAGTCTCTGAGCAACATCCTCAGCTAGTCTCAAAAGAGGGCCGTTGCATGGCCAACCTGGTTCCAGTTTTATTCCTGTTCTGTAATTAAATTATCATCTCAGGTAACACAAAACTGTGTGATGTGTGTTTTGTAATTGTTCCTTTTTACTTTTTGTAATGTATGCACTATTGCGCTGTAACACTATATCTTGATGCCAATAAATTTACTATTACTTTCTAAGCTAGAATGATGGCCATGCCTAAAAAAACTCAAATTTAAAAGATTTTATGGTAAGTACAACTTATTAGTAAACAAGTCCCCAAGCTTAGAGCTCAGTATTTTTACAAATTACTAACAGCATTTGCGTAATCAACCTTCTTTTATAGAAGTTTACATTACCTATTGCCATGTTGTCATAGTGTCATACCTTATATTTGACTAGAAAAAATAAATTACATTATAAATCCACTAAAGACACAGAAAACTTTATAGCATTAACTTAATGATAATTATAAATTAGCATTTTACACCCAGGTTGACTGGAAGATAAACCTCATATCTACAGTTGATAATTATGCAGTAAAGCATTTTCTATCTATCAAACAATAATTGATTGGTAGATCTCAATACTTACTTATGTGATAAAAGATGAGCGCTTAGCAATCCTCCAATTATTCTTATATTTGTTTCAAATACTGATACATTTATATCTGCATCAAAATTCTTTTTTTGAAGTACAATATCTACAACTCTGTTGAATTCAGTGTTGTTCCCCATAATAGCCAGTGTGTCTAGAGCATCAATCAGTGTGAGGGAGTAACTGCCCCATGTGTCTACTCCATCACAGCTCAAGGGTCTTAGCTCATCAAAAGGATATGCATGGCGCAAGTAGCTATCATAAGCATGCTGAAACATTTCTCTTACTTCTTCCCTGTAACAAATCAATGAAACATAGATCTATAATTATGTATATATAAAGGTAGGTCTCTATATATATAGATATAAAGATAGATCTAGTGAAGATGATGAGTAGACAACACAGAATTTAAGTTTTAGCAATTGCAATTATAGTATACTTGCTCAAATTGTCGCATATTCCACAATTTACATATAAACGGCTTTTTTGCAAAGTTTGGAGACATCGTCGTATTCCAAGGGTAGTATTTCGTCAATAGTTGTGTTCAGTGTTTATAATGTATATAAACCTATGCTATATTATTGGTTGTTTGACCAAAAGCATCAAAAGTAACATTTTCAAAGAGTTGGAATTTGTTTACAAACCTGAGTTTTATGATATCAGCTTTTTTGTACACTCGTACCGCATCATATGAATTGCAGTCATACAGTAATATTATGACACAGATGTATATAACTTGCATTTTACTTTTAATTATAATTATATATATATTCAATAAAACAATACGAATTAGAAAATGAAAATACCCAAACCCAAAGAATTAAGACACACAAAACATGACAACACTCCACGACAATGACAATTATAATTATTGTAGACATTAGACAATGGCAAAAAGTAATAAAATTTTATTTTTATTTTTTTAATGTTTTGGCTCCACACTTTTGTGTATTTAGCCAGTGTCAAATAATTAATAATTTATCAAGTTAATGATATTTCACGCAAATGTGTGTCACAAAAAAGTCACAGTCGAAGTCGTCAAGTCATAGTCCAGTCAAAGTCATACTCCTAGTAAAGTGGTGGCAACTTTACTTGAAGCTTCTATGGAGTTTTGGAAACAACATGAAAAGAAACGTTTCACCATCATTATACCATTTTCCCACACTCACACCTATAATCCAGCACTTAACGAATAGAATGCCACCAATTTTATGCACTAACACTGAAAATAACACAAGTTTTGGAAAATAATACAATGCGGTGACGCAATCTTTTTCGCGTTCCCGCCAAAACTCCCGTCATATAATTTAGTTCCAAAAGAATTGTTTTACTTTAATCTGTGGGCTATGATTATTGCAAAATATAGATCTACAATCGATAAGATTGTACATTCGATAATGAAGTTTATGAAATAATATATTCTAGGCGGTGTGATGACGTTATGGGGACACGATTCTGGTGAGAAGACTAAAAAGAACAAAACCAGGCAGTGCCTATGCATTTTGTTAAATACAATGTAATTAGTATGTCATACTCCTTGGGGGTGATCATGGAACTTTGATCGCAATGCAACGGGAGAAATTTCATTCCCAATTTGAAATCGGCTAGCTTATGTTATATGTAGAGCACCTAGCTACCTAGGCTGTGGTATGTTTTTTATTATGTTTTGGCTCCACACTCAAGTAATTGATAATTTATCAAGTTAATGATATTTCACGTTAATTCAAGTCACAGTCGAAGTCATCATGTCAAGTCATAGTCTAGTCTAGTCAAGTCATACTCCTAGTAAAGTGGTGGCAACTTTACTTGAAGCTTCTATGGAGTTATGAAAACAACACGAAAACAAACATTTCACCATCATTATACCATTTTCCCACACTCACGCCTGTAATCCAGCTTAACGAATAGAATGCCACCAATTTTATGCACTAACACTGAAAATAATAAAAGTTTTGGAAAATAATACAATCCGGTGACACGATCTTTTTCATTTTCCCGCCAAAACTCTTTGTGGTATGTAACAACATTTAGTCGGTTAATATGATTACTCTATAACTCGATCAACTAAATGTTAGTCTATTTTGCCATTATATTTTGTTTTATGTGTATAAGCTATTTTGTGTCATATGCACTATTTATACTTCTGCCGCCTATCTCTGCTTTAACACGTTTGCCATCACTAAATTACACACATGACGTCATATTACCTACCCAAAATGTTACACGATTGGTTCCGATATTTAAATAATCGATGAACATTAGTGTTCTATAGCTTGTAATTCTGTGACATAAACCATAAACTGCGGAGTTTCCAAAGCTTTTCTATTGGCTAGATTTTAAAATACCATAGATTTGTAGATGATCGTAAACTGTAACAGGCCAACAGCTGAAAAATACCAAAATGTCTGTTGTCCGTTGACGCCACAAAAGCGTTTGGAGGTGAATTTGGATTTGTATCACCACATTTTTTAAAACTACTCACAATATCCTAATAAAATGTGTATTCAGAATATATGGTAGCTATTAACTCAACTTCGGTTGCCATATTGCTAACGTGAGGCCCGCGCTTTCTTCTAATCAGGTATTTCGTTAGTTGTTTACGGAAGAGGCGGGACAATGGCATTCAGAATTCACGAAGATCAAGAAAATACTGCTTTGGCGGTAAGGAAAGATGGAGCAGACATATTTTCAGCTAACCAACGACGCGCGCTTGGTGACCTCAGTCAGTTCGCATGTAACCAGAATCGGAATAGCAAACTAGTAAGTAGTGGGATTTTTGGGATGTTGTTGTTGGTATTAGGTTGGTTTAATCCCTGGTTTGGTGGTGTTTTAGTCTGGCCTGACGAACGTAACTTGCAAAGTTCAAGATGAGAACAGGACTGTACGGCAGATAAAAAATGAGAAGAACATTGCACCTCCCGTGGCGCAGTTTCGCGCCTTCAGCGTCTACGAGGACAACCCCACGGAAGTGGAAGTCAAAAAACGCGAGCCCACGTTTAAGCCATTCTTTGCGAAAGAGACCAGAAAGGACAGCATATTTGTTAATTCTGCTGAAAATGCAAAAGTTTTGTGTTCTAACCTTGAGAAAAAACCAGATCGGCAGAAAGAAGTACCTCTGCGGTAAGTATTCATAACCTCATTGCTAAAATATGTTCTTTGTGCATAAGAAATGTCCTTACTTTCCTTAGTTATTTTCATACATTGTACCCTCAAAATGTATATTTGTCAATAACCTGTTCATAGATAGCTAACAAATCAAGATTTATGTACCTTCAGAAAACCACTACAAGAGAAGAAAGATGTGATTGAATCTCCCATGTCTATTGGAGATTCTAGTGTCCTCTCAATGTCAATATCAAAGAATGAAAGCCAACTTATTGATGATGATGAAGACACTACAATTGCACAGACTGACCGAGAGATGTTCTTCCATGTGGCTGAGTATCGGCAGGATATCTATGAGTACATGAGAGAGATAGAGGTAATTATGCAAAATGTATTAATTTTTTTATTGGTTATAGGATAGCATTTGACCACTGCCTCACCTGATGTTATCTATGAGCAGTGATGTCATCTAAGAGAATGTTCTCAGTGCAAAAAAAGCGGACCTATTATGCTGGTGATAAATGTAGTTTTGGTCATAATTAAATCATTTTGAATGACATAAAGTCAAAGGATTGAAACAACTCTATGAAAACTAGTTTAAAAAAAAATTCACTAATCGAACACTGTAATAGCACATCAAATAAACTTCATGCACCTCCGTAGTTCCATTCCAAAACATTATTTTAAGGCTAATTATTTCATTAAAATATTTCACTGTTGTAAAAACATTTGTAGTATGAATGCAAATGAATGAATACAAATATATGGTCTATAATATCTATCCTCTCTATAAAATGCTTGTTAAATACATTATGAAGTTTTCTATACAATCCAGTAATCTAAACATTAAAAATGTTAGTCAATGACACAATGTGAATAATAATAATAACATGTGTGGACATTTCACACAGCACCATCTGGCCCCAAACTACGCAAAGCTTGTATTTTGGGAACCAGATAACCGATACAATACTGAAATAATTTTTGTTTGTACACACAAGACACAGAACAAACACCTATGTTCATCACACAAATGTTTGTTCTGGGTGGGAATCGAACCCACAACCCACAGTTCTGAAGGCAGGGTTACTACCAACTGAACTATTGGGCCAGTCAAAACCATTCCAATAAACCAGCACCTTCTTGTTTTGAATAGCCGGATTAGAAAGACTGTGAAAAAATTACCATGAACTTATCAACCAACTAACAACTGTCTAAGAATATTCATTAAAAATAAGTGGAGTTTAGTTATACCTTGAAAGTTATACCTTTAACTGAGAGGTCAATGTCTTCTTGAATTGATAAAAGAGTCTTCACTTTAAGCCTCCCATTTATTGGCACCATATAAATTCATCATCATCATTCATCAGTGCCCTGTTTCCTTACTCACTGCAATAAATTAGGTTTAAAATTCTGCTAATTATACATATCAATTATATGTAATTTTTAATAACATGCTAATATAAACAAGTGTAAGTCTATGTAGTCTATTCCACACAAACACTTGTTTTACAATAAGTGTGAGATTACTGCTAATTCATATGTGTATTTATAGGTAAAGAACAGAGCCAATCCTCGCTACATGCGTAAGCAACCTGACATTACCCATCTGATGCGATCCATCCTTGTAGACTGGCTTGTGGAAGTATGTGATGAATATGGTCAGCAGAGTGAGACCTTGCACCTGGCTGTATCTTATGTAGACCGTTTTTTGTCATACATGAGTGTAGTCCGTACTAAGTTGCAGCTTGTTGGCACCGCAGCTACTTACATTGCCGCGTAAGTTAATTTGAAAACTGAACTTTTAATTTGAATTATTGATAACCTTTTTGGTCTAATATCTTACTTTACTATATAAAGTTTACTAACTGGTTAAATAACTAGCTGCCTGTCCCGGTCGGTGAACATTTAATATTTTTTAAACATTTTCGCATAAACATTTTTTTCTTGCAATAAAATAACCTATATTACATCAGTGATAATGTTGCATTCAAATGGTTGAAGAATTTTTAAAATCGGTCCAGTACTCTCTTAGCCAATTTGTTACAAATATACTTGCATACAAATCTTTCCTCTTTATAATATTAGTATAGATAACACAATTTAAATTATGTTGTATAAAATAAGAAAAAAACAGTTCTTTGAGTCTCTTATAGACCTAAATTAAACAGTGAGCTCATCAAAAATACAATTCAAGTTATGTTCACTAAAACTGCTAAGATCACACTACGAAATGAGGTAATAAGGTCACCAGATTTTTAGATTTTAAAATAATTGTGACCTAGTAACCTCTTTTTTAGCGATAGGTGAAGTTATGAGTGTATGCTAATACAGCTCTAATAAATAAACAAAGGTTTAGCAAATTATGAGCAGAATCCATATTCATAATTCCCTACTATATAATTAATGACTTTGAAAGTTACTCTTGCTTCTACACTTGTCACAATTAATCAGCTGAACCCCCAGATGAAATTAGGTGTGGAGGTACCACCTAAGATAATTTAACCACAATTGTTGTTTATTATGGCTGGAATCAGTTGAAACTTTAAGAAGAAACCCTAGTTTAAATGCTGGAGACAAACCTGTATGTGTAAAGCTGCATGCAGCACAGCAGCAGTCACAATAAATTAATTCAACATTTTTTTTTTTACTGTCGATGGGTTTGCGTTTGACTACATCTCACCTGATGGTAAGTGACGATGAGGTCGAAGGTGGAGCACGCCTACCCAGAAATAACCTATTTACTCTTGACTTAAAGACTCCCAAGTTGTATGTGGATGGAAACACCAACGACGGGAGTGAGTTCCATTCCCTAGCCGTACGCACAATAAAAGAATCTGCAACAGTAAAAAAAAAAAAAAATTCAACATGCAGTAATCATAAAAATATAACATTTAGAAATCATCTGTAACCTACACTTTCAGGAAATATGAAGAGGTATACCCACCAGAAGTGTCAGAGTTTGTCTACATCACTGATGATACTTACACCAAGCGTGAAGTCCTCCGTATGGAGCACCTTATTCTGAAAGTGCTGTCCTTCGATCTGTCTACACCAACCTCACTGGCATTCCTGTCACATTACTGCATATCTAACGGACTGTCAAAGAGGACTTTCCATTTGGCTGCTGTAAGTTTACCTGTGATCCTCTATCTTCTGAATAATTCTGTTAATGTATAGGTGAAATATTGTCTGTTTGTTTATACAGCTATGGTTATACCAATTTGGCTTAAATTTTCCCCAGCTTACACTAACAAGATCAATATAAGATACTTTTTACAGAAAATTTAGTTCCATTCAAGAAAATCTTCATCATTAAGACTTACAAAGTGGCTTCTGCGGTAAAGAGAAAAAACCACACTTTCTATTTGTCTTATTTAAGAGTTAACACTGCATTGTTGAATCTTGTGAACAACTGATGCATTGATGTGCTGCGGAATGAGGAATTAATGAATGAAAACTGCATCCATCACTGCATGGTTTTAACAACAATTTTCTTACAGATACTACAAAAATACAACTAATTTTTTAACATGCCACAAAATTTTATTTGGCTACCAAAAATCATGCCTTTTCTTCATTGTCCCCAGTACATCGCAGAGCTATGCCTACTAGAAGCAGACCCATACCTTCAATACAAACCATCGGTGATAGCCGCAGGAGCTCTCGCCACAGCTCGCCACTGCCTTCTATGCGAGCGATGCGCCTCCGCTCGGACTGAGTCACGTGACCTCATCACTCGCACCGAATCACGTGACCTCATCGATGAACCAGCCCGCGCGCATCCGCACTGTATCGCTGTTGCTTGGCCTCAGGTTACTTTACAATACATACTAATTACTTCTATCAATAGTATAGTACATAATGGTAGATATACAGGGTGATTGGTTTGTAGACTGTGTTACATTGGTGCAGCACTACGTGGAAACTAGAGGGGGAGGTAAACTCCCTCAAGGTAAAATAGTAATGATTATAATGTTGGCCTGGCTGGCTTGATAGCTCATTTGGTAGTCACTAACCCTCCCTTGTGAACTGTAGATTGTGGGTTCGATTCCTACCCAGAACAAACATTTCTTATAGAGAGGGACTGAATTGAATATTATTAAGTTCGTATATGTATACATAGTATTAGTTTAAGTATTAGTATTAGTTAAAATAACCCGGGTGGCATAATCGCAAATGGCGATGTAGCCCTTTATTTATTATTTAAAAAAACATTTGTGCAATGAACATCGCTGTTTGTTCAGTGTCTGGGTGTTATATTGCATTCTATGTATGTAATTAACGAACGAAAAGTATCTAAGCATTGTATCAGTTATCTGGTTCCCATAGCTTTGCTTGGTTTTGGGGTAGATGGCGCTGTGTGAAATGCACTACAAAAGTTTGGGTGCCAAATGTGTAAATAATATGTAATGATGAAGATAAAAACACAACATACTTACTTACATACTTGTTGTTGTCCAGGCGCTGTCAGATTGTTCGGGCTACATGTTCGTCGAGTTGGAGCCCGCACTGAAGGAGCTCGCACGTACACATGCGCACGTGACGCTGCAGCCGTACCGGGCCATACCCGACAAGTACAAGAGTAACAAGTGAGTACCATACGATTTAGTGATTATAAATATATAAATAACACCCAACGATCACATACATAGATCCTGGACCCTAACTAGGATTCCGTGTCTAGGGACCTAGTAACTACGAGGATCATGTTCCCATAACACCCAGACTAGGAACAAGTATTTGCGCTTTTATTCTGTGCACAAATACTTGTCCTGCCTCGGGTATCTAACCCGCCGCCTCCAGGTTATGAGCCGACCTGCTCAACCACCACTCCACAGAAGCTGTCTTATTATAGATATTCACTACTGGATATAATGAAACCACCTCAATGGATAACATTAATAAAAAATTACATGCCATTTTTTATTCATTTTATTCAATGTTAGTTCAAAAAATAACAGATACGTATTTTGATTTTGTTTTTAATTAATCATAGTGAGGCTAAATTAAGATTTTAGCTATATGCATCCCATGCTCCAAAATAGGCCGGATCATAATTTTCCATCAGGTGAATGTGGTCAAATGTGAGCCAATAAAGCCCGGGAAATAAGGTCTTGGGTATTGAAGTCTTTTCATTCTCATTGTATAAATAACACAATTTATAAAAATAAATAGCTGAAAAATACTGAAAACAAAAACTGGATATTTTTCATATGACCTCTTTAGACGATAATTTCGAAATGGCATCCGAATTTCGGTACCTTCCAAAAAATGTAATGTATCCATTATGTTTTTAGAGTCAAAGTTTAATCAATTATTGCAAATGCATTATTTATATATTAAAATATAGTACACAAGTACAAGGATACGGCATCGGTGGCTCAAACACGCAGTGACGTCACGCCAAAGTCGCTTCATAGTATTGGAATGACATAAATTGAATCCACCTTGGATTCAATTTATTTCAGTTCAATACGATGGACTGTTCAAAATGCCATAGCCTTATGTCAACTGTAAAAAAGGACTTTATTGTCGACCAAAATATGTTATTCCTTCTTCGGGCATACTCAATATTAGTATGAATTCATTTGTAGAGCAAAACATTTCCAACACACATCCACGTGTGTTGGAAATTTTCTCAACATCATCTATAATACTTTTTAAACTTACGCGACTTGAATTCATATTGTAAAGATACATTTATGATTTTTTTTTTATTGTTTGATAGGCTTGCGTTTGACCACTATCGCACCTGATGGTACATGACGATGCGGTCTAGGATGTAACACGCTTGCCTAGAAGATACCTGTTCACTCTCGATTTGAAGACTCCAAGTTTGTAGTTTTCTTGAAATACGGATGCCGGTAAAGCGTTCCACTCTGACTGTTCGCCTGATAATTAATGTGCGCGAATAGACCCGTTTTATGTTTACAATATCAACCTTGATTATTATTGAAGAACATGTCTTGCATGCTTTAGGGATAGATGGATGCGGGTTCAAATCCCGCTCGCGATTAAAATTTTTCCTTTATAAATTAATCTGTAGATTACGCTAGGCAGGCGATACTGCTATAAAAATTATAGATATTGATTTGGGAGGCGTTATATATACAGAATTTGTGTTGATGTAACTTGAGCTTGCTGGTTGGGATAATTCCCAAGAATCTCCCAATAGATGGTGCTACCTTCCCCCCGTAAGTTGATTGTGAAACTAAAGGACAAATTTGGACATAAGATCACTTGTTACGGTAGCTTAAGTAAAGCATGGCTTTAAGTACGGATTCAAATTTTTCCTATATATATAATTTATATGTAAAGGAAAAATTTGTATCAAATTTGTATCTTGTGAAAGTATCTTACATATTTTGTAAGATTACGCTTAGCACCCGATACTGCTATAAAAATCAGAAATGTATGTCGTATGTATTATGTTGTAATTAATGTATTTGTAATAGATTCGATGGCGTCTCAACAATCGAGGCTCGTCCCCTATTCCCCGTGCCCAAGTACCAAGCGCCGGCGCCGCCGGCTGCCCCTCGCCCGACCGCAGACGTGCGCAACTGCTAGTTGTATACCTCGACTTTATGTCCGAAACGCTAAAGCCCAAAATGGCTTGAAGTTGTGATGACGCTTAGTACCCTAGCACCAGCTGCTAAGTAACTATAGGTTGTAAGCGCCCGACTGAAGGTTAAGCTCGCGCTTATATGGACTGGACAAATTTTTGTCTATTTTAAAACTAGAGATGGTAAAAAGTCTAGAAAATCCGTTTCCCTCTCCACAAAATTCAAGATAAAATGACAATATCTACCTTTCATGTAAACTCTACTTCCTTCTTTCAATTCAGCAACATAAAATCAAAAATATATAATATAATCATAGGGCCTTGTATTTGGATAATATCGATTCTTGTCGGGGGAACGGGCTAAGATTTGGATAATAAGGCTGAAAATGCAACTTTAAGTGCCAGATGAAAAGGTACACAATACCATGGAATGTCATACACATACAATAATAACTGTTCCTTAGTAATATTTTTGTCATTTGTGAAGTATGTGTGATTGATTTGTTATGTTAGTTTTAGAATTAACAGTTTCCTAAGTAATTACGATCACTATGTTTTGTGGCGTTGTTTTGCTTGCAATCGCGGTTGTACGTTTGGGTGGACAAAAACTGAATTGGTTCATGAGTTTAACTTTTATAATATGACATTTATAAAAATTTGTACTCGCCTGACAGTTGCAGCCGTGATAATTAGGTTACTTTGTATTACTTTACCTATTTATAGTGTTCGACCAAATGCATCATCTTGCTGAGCTCACAGTGTACAAATAATAATGTAACCATATAAGTATTATATTATATATTTATGTATTTTATTTTTATTTATACAAAACCCTCGTTCTGTGTTCATTTACTCTCGTGGAAACTGTCTTCCACTATTTACAGCAACAGCTTTGGACTAAATATCTACTTCATTAACATCCAGTGGTTTTTCGTAAGGTTAATAATTATAAGTAGAATAATTTCGGGACCAATTATAAAAATAAATAAGCATTTAAAATTACATTAGTGATATATCTAATTTAGGGCATTTTGCACGATAAAATCTACTTTGGCAACGAATCAAATAACTCTTTCAACACAGGGAAATTGTTGAAAAACTGCTGTAAATGTTTTGTGGCGTTCAATGTTTGTTAGTAAATTATTTTTGAGATGTAAGGTATGTTTTTAATATTGCTAAGTAGTTTTTAACTTAATTTAATATAATATAATTGATATTTTCTCCACTTTTGTTAATGGAGGTAAGTACGATGTACCGGTAATATAATAATGGTAAAATAATTAAGCATTTTATTTCACTAACGAAGGATATACGAGTACCTTAGCGCCTATTTTCTAGGAAATGCTGTGTTGAATGTTATAATTGAAGCTGGTATTTCAGCCAACCAGGTGCGAGAGTAGATGATGACGTTGAAAAATCGTTTCCTTCCTCCCGAAACATAGAGACTATTATTTTAAAATATGAATCTTATCTTGTAATAATACGGTTCTTAATGCTTTCGCGCCCGCCGGTTTGTTACGTGCTAGACGAGGTACGGTCAAATCTATTTTGGAGATCGGGCGCGCGTCACTCGTCTCGCCCCAGAATGTACGCAGCCCGCATTAAATTCTTAAATGTAATGTTTCTGTTTATGTAGGCATTCCAAAAATATTTTACATGGAAGACTGACCGTAAACAACAAAAGCTTTTAGGTTTGTGTAATGAAAATATATTTTCCTTATTTACTATTTCATATGATTGCGAGGTCAGCTAAAGTTTGTCAATTTGTACTGTAGTTCGCCGGTGGTGAATGAATCAGGAAGGATGCTTCTCTTGTGTATACACGTTTCCAAGTCCTTTCTTGCCTGAAGTCGGGCCTGCAACAACAAAAACATCCGTTAAAAACTACCGCGAAACACATTGCAATGAGCATTGTGTAACCGTCCATCTGCGGTATAAAAAGTTCATCTGTATGGAGTGTATGCTAATTGCGGTTTGTAGCCACCTTATTTGAGTTGACGGCATGAGCGCGTGCGCATGGAATTCTAAATTGCCACGGCACCAGCTGCAGTTATTATTCCAGGCTAGGTTCTGTTGTAAAATTGCGGAAATTTCTCTACCCTGCATTTTATAACATTAAACAATAATATTTGCATTTAATTCTAGGATGCAATTCAAATATTTAATTATCTTGCTCGTGTGCAATAAATATTAACCAGTATGAATTTAGTTTAAGCTTTTTCGTTTTAGGAACGTGCTCGGAATAGTAAGAAGCAACTCGGCCGGCACGGACGGTCTCCGATTACATTACGTAGTACTTTAGATCACGTGTACATTTCCACATACAATCATGGGAATTATTTTATTTCAGTTGTTTTCAGTATAAGTTCAACATAAACAGCGCGTGGATCGTAACGGGCAAGCGTGGAGCGTGTGTTTCACTCGTTTCCAGGAAACTATTAACTAGATAACTACACTAGCTGCTATGTATACTCCGTTTTCAGATTTAACCTTCGCCGATGTTCCCAGATAGTCTGGATGCGACGAGACAACCGATTTATCTTATTAGCGAGCTGCGGTTTGAAGAGCATGCATATAAATACAATAAATCACTCGTCGCTGTGACTGTCGCGTACGATGAAGTATTTGTGTCTCGATAAGGGTGAACGTACAGGCGATACCGTCACGATCTTAATGCACAATATTTTTTGTCTTGTGCATGGCAAAATATATGTTTTTGCTCATTCATCTTTACAGTTTTGCTTTATATTTTTAGCTGCGGTTGCTGCTGGGCTGCTCGTAATCATGTTCTGTTTATGATTAAACCCGCCACCAGCATTTTATTTAATCAAAAGTAGATTTCGCACAAATTGCGCAATACGGTTACATTCAAAATAAAAATGTAAAAAAGCGGCTGCGACAAGCGCTATACGTGACACACTAAAATTATTTTTCTGTCCCTGTGCTAACTTTAATAAAATAATAAATATTTGTGATCATTTCAGACATTGCCATTTAGTCCCCAACTAAGCAAAGTTGTACTATGAAAACATGATAGCTGCTACATTTTTTGTACAGAACAAACAACAACCTATGTTATGTTCATCACACAAATGTTTATTCAGGGTGGAAATCGAACCTACAACCTACAAGTTCAGAAGGCAGAGCTACTACCATCAGGCCAGTCTTATTTCTGGGTTCTGAGTTTGCCATATTATAGCATTCTAAATTAGAATGCAATAATATGGCAAACTTTAGACAATAGTTGGCAATAAAGTAAATTCATTATCCACCTAGTCTATATGATGGGTGCTGAGAAAGGGGCGGCCAAGACTGCAAATCCGCCACTGATTCTAATACAGTAAATGATGACTTATTCGCTTCGTCCTCTAATTGCCCAGTCAGTGGTTGGATGCCTAGTTCATTGCTAATGTATTACGATCTTCTCGTTATTGCATATGCACGTGATTCGTTTGATAATTGCGTGCTTTTCGTTCAGAATACCCCACTCGTAGGATCGTTGCCAATGCAAATAAAGATCTATTGGCACTTCTTCGTGTCTAAGTTTTTGTAACTAGTCTACCTAGATATGGTATGGCATACCTAAAGAGGTTTTTGTTACTAAATAAGTCTGTCAAGACGTAAGTTCATAGACCTTCATTCTAATTTTTTTTTGCCTGTTAGCCGGCGACACACAGGCTGGCATACGTAGTACCTAAACTTAAACTTCACCGTGTAAGTAATCCGTTTTTCCTTCGTGTAGTTAGTTGCTGAACTAACTACACGAAGGAAAAACGGATCACATTAAATTAGAATATATATCCTAAAATTCATTGAATAGATAATAATAAAAAATAACGCCCAACGATCACATACATAGATCCTGTATGGACCTTAACTGGATTCCCTATACCTAGGGAGCCAGGAACTACGAGGACCATGGTCCTACCACACCCAGACCCGAAAAAAATATTTGCGCTTTTTATTCTGTGCACAAATACCTACTTGTCTTGCCGCGAGAATCGAACCCGCTGCCTTCAGGTTATGACCCGACCTGATCAACCACCACACCACAGAGGCTGTAATTGACTAAAGTAGAACATATATCCTAAAATCCATTGAAAAAAGTAATAGGTAGGTACCAATTACCTACCTATATCTACTAGCATACGAGTGACAATATTATGGTCATTTGCCCAGAGTTAAGTCGCATCGTTCATCATTTGCGTTGTTTAGAGGTTTACGATCTTGTTGTCTATCTCCGTCGACCCGTGATCATTGCATCCGGCTCACAATACATATCTAGCGTGTATGTGTATACATAATATATGTATGTACTATTATATATATATTACCGGCGAGATTGGCTGTTCTACTGAACTAAGTGTAAGCCCAAAATAAATAAAAACGCACCTGTTTTATGTCAATAATAAAAACTATCAAAATAATGATATGGAAAAATTGCGTAAATGAAAATAAAATGAAAAACAGGAACGATCTAACAAAAAAATCGTTCTAATTGAACCTAAAACAAAAATACTTTTATGAACTTGGTTGCCCAAATTTTCAGCGATAACAACACTTATAAATTAAATAGACTGATATTCTAAAGGGATGACCCGACAAAATATTTATTAGACATCCATATTTACCGTAATACATAAAAAAACCCGTAAAAACTTTGCGGGTCTTTTGTGCGCAGACCCCAGTTTGATATCAAATGTTGATCTGCGATTTTTATATTTTACCACAAACCCGTTCAAATAAAAAAGACACAAAACGCAAAAATAATATCTGTCGACTAAAATTATAACTTTGCCTTGATTCATACATATAAGTAAGGATGCTGATATTGTTATCGTTGCTATTCTTTGGTGAAATAAATCATTTTTTTATATTTAAATATTTTTTATACTGTAATGTAAGTATAACTGTATAAACTGAAATCAACAAGCAGAGATTTTAATATATACATGCTATAAAAAGTAGTTATCCGTCCCCAGGGTTCAAACTATACTTGCCTATACGGACAAAAAAGAAAGATACTGAATCTGAAATAATAGGTAGCCCATAGTACCTACGAGTTGTATACAAAGTAGGTATACTCCATATATGGCGTATCATAAAATATTTGTATGAAATTCTTAGTTTCGTATCGTTACCGCTGTGAAGGGATTTCATGCAATTTTCTTACGATACTCGATATATCGAGTACATCTAGAGTAATGTTATGTATATTCGAATAAACTTGTACTAGCTAGCTCTCTACCTAGCTTACCTGAGCCTGCACTGTACTCCTATACAGTACAGGCTTACTTTCGAATTTCTAGTAGATATTCGTCAAATAAGCATTATATTCACGGCACACGTCATGTTCCTCGCCGATTCAATATGCTTATGTAAATTGATAATCGCTTGACAACACTTCTTAAAATATGATGTCAAGTTTAATACAAGTGTATTGACATAGCAGCAGAGCAGCTCTGCATGCTAAAGAACCATCGAAGCAACTTCCGGAGCCCCAAAAGGAAAGGAAATTCACTCTGCGATTTACAATTCCGCGCACAGACGCGATACTGTCTGTCAGTGGCCAACGTTCCTGTTCTGTTCCCATGCGGTTATCTTTTCAATTATGTAATTTATGTAGGTATAATGACTTATTCAGTGATTGTTCATGAAAGGATGTTCGAGATTTAAAAATAAAGTACGGGATACGCCTATTTAAAAATTATAGGGTAGGGTACCCGCTTATCTATGCTAATGCTTATACGTAGGTACTAGTAACCTTAAACTTTAACCTGTTTTTGTACTTAAAATTTAGACAAGTATTGAATAATTGTTTTTCTATTCTATTCTAATATCACAGATTGTGTGATATTATTAGTAGGTACTAGTTTAGGAAAGTCCTACCTATTTATAGAGTTCTTACGGTTTGTAAATTTTGTTACCTACCGTCATATTAGATAGGTACAGTAAGGTAACCGAACCATTTTTCTAACAAGGCTATGTTCTATAGTATTTTGAAATCTGTGTCCATGGTACTATTATTTAGTCGGTGTAACACTATTGAATTAACAATCTAACAATAGCTTATAATAAGTAGACTGCATTTATTTATATATATTTTAGTTAGAACACGGCCCAGAATATACAGCCCGCAAAAACATCGACGGACGTCAATGATCGCTCTTATGTTTACAATCGATAAATCAAACAGTTCTGAATCGATGGATTCTATTATTGACTTGCGAACATGGCACAAGAATGATTTAGTTCAGTTCGGGATTCGGGCCCGTTTCCTGCAAAGCTGGAAGAAATGAGGTCGGCCGCGGCTGTGACGCACTTTTTAGTTTTCGTTTTAGCTTGTTGCTTGTTATTAATATTTTAAATAACATAACATAGTTTTATAACACTATTGGCCCTAGCGTTCGGGACGTACTACGTAGTACCCATCAATCTGATTTGAAGACTCTGTTATTTAATTAGATTTAAGAACTTAAGTGGTACCTACTTACCTATTGTATGGGTCATTGTAAAGAACTCAAACTATCTTCATATCAAATATCATCAAGATCAGTTTGTTTAGTCGCGAAAGTGTACAATATAAGTGACAGCTATGACTTTTTGTTTTATTAACGTCCCGACAACCTTTGGGCCAGCAGAAGGTACCGTTGCTTTAGTAGCAAGCACCTTCTGCTGGCTATACATATAAACGTGGCGAAATAACTGACGGGCAGTAAGTTACCGCACAGTGCACTGACCAGGGGGTAATTAGTAGTTACCGCACAGTCCGCTGATAACACGGGTAGTTAGTATTTACCGCACAGTCCGCTGATAGCACGGGTAGTTAGTATTTACCGCACAGTCCGCTGATAACACGGGTAGTTAGTATTTACCGCACAGTCCGCTGATAACACGGGTAGTTAGTATTTACCGTACAGTCCGCTGATAGCACGGGTAGTTAGTATTTACCGCACAGTCCGCTGATAACACGGGTAGTTAGTATTTACCGCACAGTCCGCTGATAGCACGGGTAGTTAGTATTTACCGCACAGTCCGCTGATAACACGGGTAGTTAGTATTTACCGCACAGTCCGCTGATAACACGGGTAGTTAGTATTTACCGTACAGTCCATTGATAACACGGGTAGTTAGTATTTACCGCACAGTCCGCTGATAACACGGGTAGTTAGTATTTACCGCACAGTCCGCTGATAACACGGGTAGTTAGTATTTACCGCACAGTCCGCTGATAACACGGGTAGTTAGTATTTACCGTACAGTCCATTGATAACACGGGTAGTTAGTATTTACCGCACAGTCCGCTGATAACACGGGTAGTTAGTATTTACCGCACAGTCCGCTGATAACACGGGTAGTTAGTATTTACCGCACAGTCCGCTGATAACACGGGTAGTTAGTATTTACCGTACAGTCCGCTGATAACACGGGTAGTTAGTATTTACCGCACAGTCCGCTGATAGCACGGGTAGTTAGTATTTACCGCACAGTCCGCTGATAACACGGGTAGTTAGTATTTACCGCACAGTCCGCTGATAACACGGGTAGTTAGTATTTACCGTACAGTCCATTGATAACACGGGTAGTTAGTATTTACCGCACAGTCCGCTGATAACACGGGTAGTTAGTATTTACCGCACAGTCCGCTGATAACACGGGTAGTTAGTATTTACCGTACAGTCCATTGATAACACGGGTAGTTAGTATTTACCGTACAGTCCGCTGATAACACGGGTAGTTAGTATTTACCGTACAGTCCGCTGATAACACGGGTAGTTAGTATTTACCGTACAGTCCATTGATAACACGGGTAGTTAGTATTTACCGCACAGTCCGCTGATAACACGGGTAGTTAGTATTTACCGCACAGTCCGCTGATAACACGGGTAGTTAGTATTTACCGTACAGTCCGCTGATAACACGGGTAGTTAGTATTTACCGCACAGTCCGCTGATAGCACGGGTAGTTAGTATTTACCGCACAGTCCGCTGATAACACGGGTAGTTAGTATTTACCGTACAGTCCATTGATAACACGGGTAGTTAGTATTTACCGTACAGTCCGCTGATAACACGGGTAGTTAGTATTTACCGTACAGTCCGCTGATAACACGGGTAGTTAGTATTTACCGTACAGTCCATTGATAACACGGGTAGTTAGTATTTACCGCACAGTCCGCTGATAACACGGGTAGTTAGTATTTACCGCACAGTCCGCTGATAACACGGGTAGTTAGTATTTACCGCACAGTCCGCTGATAACACGGGTAGTTAGTATTTACCGTACAGTCCATTGATAACACGGGTAGTTAGTATTTACCGTACAGTCCGCTGATAACACGGGTAGTTAGTATTTACCGTACAGTCCGCTGATAACACGGGTAGTTAGTATTTACCGCACAGTCCGCTGATAACACGGGTAGTTAGTATTTACCGCACAGTCCGCTGATAACACGGGTAGTTAGTATTTACCGTACAGTCCATTGATAACACGGGTAGTTAGTATTTACCGCACAGTCCGCTGATAACACGGGTAGTTAGTATTTACCGCACAGTCCGCTGATAACACGGGTAGTTAGTATTTACCGCACAGTCCGCTGATAACACGGGTAGTTAGTATTTACCGTACAGTCCATTGATAACACGGGTAGTTAGTATTTACCGCACAGTCCGCTGATAACACGGGTAGTTAGTATTTACCGCACAGTCCGCTGATAACACGGGTAGTTAGTATTTACCGTACAGTCCATTGATAACACGGGTAGTTAGTATTTACCGTACAGTCCATTGATAACACGGGTAGTTAGTATTTACCGTACAGTCCGCTGATAACACGGGTAGTTAGTATTTACCGTACAGTCCGCTGATAACACGGGTAGTTAGTATTTACCGTACAGTCCATTGATAACACGGGTAGTTAGTATTTACCGTACAGTCCATTGATAACACGGGTAGTTAGTATTTACCGCACAGTCCGCTGATAACACGGGTAGTTAGTATTTACCGTACAGTCCATTGATAACACGGGTAGTTAGTATTTACCGTACAGTCCATTGATAACACGGGAAGTTAGTATTTACCGTACAGTCCATTGATAACACGGGTAGTTAGTATTTACCGCACAGTCCGCTGATAACACGGGTAGTTAGTATTTACCGTACAGTCCATTGATAACACGGGTAGTTAGTATTTACCGTACAGTCCGCTGATAACACGGGTAGTTAGTATTTACCGTACAGTCCATTGATAACACGGGTAGTTAGTATTTACCGCACAGTCCGCTGATAACACGGGTAGTTAGTATTTACCGCACAGTCCGCTGATAACACGGGTAGTTAGTATTTACCGCACAGTCCGCTGATAACACGGGTAGTTAGTATTTACCGTACAGTCCATTGATAACACGGGAAGTTAGTATTTACCGTACAGTCCATTGATAACACGGGTAGTTAGTATTTACCGCACAGTCCGCTGATAACACGGGTAGTTAGTATTTACCGTACAGTCCATTGATAACACGGGTAGTTAGTATTTACCGTACAGTCCATTGATAACACGGGTAGTTAGTATTTACCGTACAGTCCATTGATAACACGGGTAGTTAGTATTTACCGTACAGTCCATTGATAACACGGGTAGTTAGTATTTACCGTACAGTCCGCTGATAACACGGGTAGTTAGTATTTACCGTACAGTCCATTGATAACACGGGTAGTTAGTATTTACCGTACAGTCCATTGATAACACGGGTAGTTAGTATTTACCGTACAGTCCATTGATAACACGGGTAGTTAGTATTTACCGTACAGTCCATTGATAACACGGGAAGTTAGTATTTACCGTACAGTCCGCTGATAACACGGGTAGTTAGTATTTACCGTACAGTCCGCTGATAACACGGGTAGTTAGTATTTACCGCACAGTCCGCTGATAACACGGGTAGTTAGTATTTACCGTACAGTCCATTGATAACACGGGTAGTTAGTATTTACCGCACAGTCCGCTGATAACACGGGTAGTTAGTATTTACCGCACAGTCCGCTGATAACACGGGTAGTTAGTATTTACCGTACAGTCCATTGATAACACGGGTAGTTAGTATTTACCGTACAGTCCATTGATAACACGGGAAGTTAGTATTTACCGTACAGTCCGCTGATAACACGGGTAGTTAGTATTTACCGTACAGTCCATTGATAACACGGGTAGTTAGTATTTACCGTACAGTCCATTGATAACACGGGTAGTTAGTATTTACCGTACAGTCCGCTGATAACACGGGTAGTTAGTATTTACCGTACAGTCCATTGATAACACGGGTAGTTAGTATTTACCGTACAGTCCATTGATAACACGGGTAGTTAGTATTTACCGTACAGTCCATTGATAACACGGGTAGTTAGTATTTACCGTACAGTCCATTGATAACACGGGAAGTTAGTATTTACCGTACAGTCCGCTGATAACACGGGTAGTTAGTATTTACCGTACAGTCCATTGATAACACGGGTAGTTAGTATTTACCGTACAGTCCATTGATAACACGGGTAGTTAGTATTTACCGTACAGTCCGCTGATAACACGGGTAGTTAGTATTTACCGTACAGTCCGCTGATAACACGGGTAGTTAGTATTTACCGTACAGTCCATTGATAACACGGGTAGTTAGTATTTACCGTACAGTCCATTGATAACACGGGTAGTTAGTATTTACCGTACAGTCCGCTGATAACACGGGTAGTTAGTATTTACCGTACAGTCCATTGATAACACGGGTAGTTAGTATTTACCGTACAGTCCATTGATAACACGGGTAGTTAGTATTTACCGTACAGTCCGCTGATAACACGGGTAGTTAGTATTTACCGCACAGTCCGCTGATAACACGGGTAGTTAGTATTTACCGTACAGTCCGCTGATAACACGGGTAGTTAGTATTTACCGCACAGTCCGCTGATAACACGGGTAGTTAGTATTTACCGTACAGTCCATTGATAACACGGGTAGTTAGTATTTACCGTACAGTCCATTGATAACACGGGAAGTTAGTATTTACCGTACAGTCCGCTGATAACACGGGTAGTTAGTATTTACCGTACAGTCCATTGATAACACGGGTAGTTAGTATTTACCGTACAGTCCATTGATAACACGGGTAGTTAGTATTTACCGTACAGTCCGCTGATAACACGGGTAGTTAGTATTTACCGTACAGTCCGCTGATAACACGGGTAGTTAGTATTTACCGTACAGTCCATTGATAACACGGGTAGTTAGTATTTACCGTACAGTCCATTGATAACACGGGTAGTTAGTATTTACCGTACAGTCCGCTGATAACACGGGTAGTTAGTATTTACCGTACAGTCCATTGATAACACGGGTAGTTAGTATTTACCGTACAGTCCATTGATAACACGGGTAGTTAGTATTTACCGTACAGTCCATTGATAACACGGGTAGTTAGTATTTACCGCACAGTCCGCTGATAACACGGGTAGTTAGTATTTACCGTACAGTCCATTGATAACACGGGTAGTTAGTATTTACCGTACAGTCCATTGATAACACGGGTAGTTAGTATTTACCGTACAGTCCGCTGATAACACGGGTAGTTAGTATTTACCGCACAGTCCGCTGATAACACGGGTAGTTAGTATTTACCGTACAGTCCATTGATAACACGGGTAGTTAGTATTTACCGTACAGTCCATTGATAACACGGGAAGTTAGTATTTACCGTACAGTCCATTGATAACACGGGTAGTTAGCAGTTACTGCACAGTCCAGGGTCCAAAGTAGCCAACGTGGGAATCATGGCTCAAATTCAAATAAGACTTCGTGTCTGTTATTATAATTGAATGTATCTATTATGGTTATTTTATGTATCAAAAGCTATGATGCGTGATCACGACATTCACACCGTGCCGCTTGACACGACGTGGGGTCTAATGATATCTTTACTTGTCTGTACTAATCATAGAGATATAGGTATCTAAGTTATGAATATTATTTTTATGATTTTAAGAACTTTACAGTCAATTTTACGAAGAAGTTTTTTTCTATAAATAGGTAGGGACTTACTTACAAAAATACATATATAATAAATTGGTAAAAGTAAGTATAATATAATTCTTACTCTTTCTGAAGGAAGCAGCTGATGGAGGTTCTTTGGTGCCTACTAAT
Source organism: Ennomos fuscantarius (assembly GCA_905220475.3). Classification (NCBI taxonomy): domain Eukaryota; kingdom Metazoa; phylum Arthropoda; class Insecta; order Lepidoptera; family Geometridae; genus Ennomos; species Ennomos fuscantarius. The sequence continues at coordinate 5,535,322 of HG992029.1, forward strand.
AGGAAAGAACAAAATCAATTCAAATTATAAAATCTCTTTACGAACTGGGGCACGGTTCTGCTTAAGAGGTATCGGCTTTTAACTGGAAACTTACTGGATCGATTATCCCACGCGCTTGAGTTGAATAACAATTTTTGGGTTTAATGTACAAGTACCTAAATAATAAACCGCAGTAAATGTATGTCCAATTCTTGGAGATGTTTTCCGATTGTGTATTTTGAAGGTAAAGGTAATCACATTTTCACCACGTTGACCCATGCATTATGATTGTTTCATTTAGAATTAAATCCACGTTGAATTATTAGAGAAGGTAGATACTTCATAAACCCACCCCCTATATTGTGTTATTAGTAGATACTAATAACAAAACAAAGGACGTAGGTTCAATAACCGTATGATAGAAATCATCAATTGACGCAGCTATTTATTGATAATTATTTATGATGGTTGTCGAAAATCGGTACGAGCAGGAAATACGGACCTTCCCGGCGGCTCCAGTGAAGCCCTGCGGGGCGGAAGCTCGGGCGGTCCTCGACGCGCGACGAGCTTGCATTACAAATAGCTCGATAATGAACACACGTGCGTGCCCACGCTACGCCCAGCTCAGCACTTCATTGGGTCGATTACCTGCCTACTCGCCGGAGATTATCCAGTAACCAGTTCATTTCAGTTGGCGGCCTATTCCTTCAAACTCTAAACGTTGACAGATATTCCACAGCGAGTCTCAAGAAAACTTTTAACAGAATCGTGAATTATGTTTGTTTATGATAAAATTAAGTAGTAGCGGATCAAAGCGTAAACAAATCGAAAAAGTAACGGCTGTACATCTTATTAGTGTTGCTTTAGATGTTTGCTTACAAGTTGGAATTAAATTTGAACTTGTGGGTTGTGAATATTCACACCATTAATATTGAAGACATGAAAACTACATACTCTTGCCTGTTTTGAATAAGCAATAACGACAATTATTAATAAGATTATGTTAATGGAGTAAGTTTCTAAGTTTGGATTGGAATGAAACTGGAAATCAAGATATAGGCATTAAAATACATACTCGTACATGTTTATACGTAGGTAATTAAGTATATATCAGTTCTTTTTGTACTTGTGGATAATAACGGATGTTATGCGCCAACCACCTCATACCGGCTGGCGGCTAGATTGTCAGGTAGATAGAATTAGAATTTATACCCAAAGTAGGCTAGGCTTATTGTTTGGTTTTGCAATTTGGAAAGCTGTTGCGACACAATTCTTGTCCATGTCGAAGTATTGACAAGAATACATTAATGTATCACAGAGCCATTAAAATTTGATCGACAACAAGCAAGCGTACGTGATGGCATCCCATGGCCTCGAATCACGATGGCAATGCATCTTTGGAGTCATCCATGGAGCCGTATCGTTTATTATGAAGTGTGTCTAACAGTATTGTTAGTGGTCATAACAAAACGATTAATTTGATCTACAACGTAACTACCTCAATTGTAAAATGTACAGTATTTACATACAAGCATGCTTAACCATTATTACATGTTATTGATTTATCATTGGATGTGTTTATCTGCAGTCTGACCTAGAGGACGATTAAATCAAAAATAAATAAAAGGTCGGCGACGCCAGACGGAGTTGAGCGCATTACAAGCGCAGCAAGATCCCGCCTACACAGACCACGAGTGTTTTATTCTCGACGGGCGCATGGCGTGGCGCCAGCGGAGGGTGCTCGGACTTGTTCCACCGCCAGCTAATGCGAATATGACCGTGCCCGTAAACATTCCTTTTTCCTTAATTGTCACCGAAGCAGACTTAGCTTTGTTTCATTTCTCACTTGTCTGAGATCATAAAGCCGGTTGAATTGGCGCTTGTGCCCCACACGCTAGTATCAACGTTACATAATGCAACAACTCTTTGTTACAATTTGATAGTTTTTATATTTTACTTACCAAGTAAAGCTTCCTTGCCGATGTGGATGTTGCAATAGATGTGGTGGTCAGTAGGCACGACTGGCTCTGCCGCAGTCTCGCCTCCTGCTTCCATTAGTTTTAACTTAGCTGTCAAGTCTTTTACATCTGAAAATTAAAAAAAAAAACGTGTTTGCTTTTCATACTTTAAGTTGTAAGTAAGAATCTAAAATAGAACCGAGTTTTATAGCAACTTTACTACTCTACCAAGACAATAATGGTTTGATTAAAGCAGTTAATGTGCTCTTAATAGCTCTAACAATATTGGAATAGTCGAATGCAGTAAAAAACCGTTAGCTATTGTTACCGGGCGGTCCGCTACCCAGGTCAGAATTAGTAGCGCACATGTACAAACAAACTCGCATTGTTTACACGCATCGGGCGTGTGCCCTGCCATAGAATTGGGGCTTGCTCCTACCAGCAGTTTATTTTGATTACCTAAAGCTATTAGCAATGAACGCGATCATAGTAGCTACAACAACTGTTGTAGCTATGATGCTCTACTATGATGCTTGTAGTTGAACAGAGTGTAATATAGGCGTTGTTCCTGATACTACTTACATTTTACTCCATTTAAATTATTGTTATTGATAGTAAATTAGACAAATAAATATGGATTTAATATGAATCTGAAGGCAGCCAGCGATGCCTACACAAATGTCGTAATCTCTAATCCGTTGATATTCCTCGAGCGTCAACAGTGTCAGGATAATAAAAACGACACTACGTGGAGGTCGCATGATCTGATCGTTCGTCCTGAATAAATAAAACGTAATTTATGCGCGCTTCGACAACATATTTACACAACGCGAATTAGTTATTTAAGACTTCTGGGTTTTATGATAAGCAATTTGATGTGACCCGTTACATTGTATTAAAGTACGATTTTAAACTAATAATAAAAAACATAGGGAACACAGTATCTCCTCTTTTAAGAAGTCGGTTATAAGACAACTTGACATGGGCTGACCCAAAGATCACATAATAAAGAACCGTTGCAAGAGACATTAAGACATTACTGCACCATCCTATTGTGCTTATTCATACACGGATAGCTGGTTTTAAATCAAATACTTAAGTATTAATTATGAGGTATTATTTTATTATAAGGAAGTGGTAGACTAATAAGTTTTTCTTACCTGACTTCAGCGCTTGCTTCAGAACCTTCCATTGTTTCGCATGATAAAGCGACAAGACTAGCACCACGACAAAGAAAACTACACAACCACTTGCAGCTAGGGTGAGGCTCGAGGTCTCCAGGTTCCATTGATCATCACCCTCTTCATTGTCTGTCACTTCACTGTCGTAGTCCACGTCTTCGTAATATTCGACATCACTAGATAGTTCACTCGTTTTATTGTACTTTGGTGTGTTGAATGGCCAAATGCGGACATTGTAGAGGGATTGGCAGACGGTGTCTCTGTGGATCTCGCAGGGCAGCTGGACTGCGAGGCGGCGAGCAGGGTCGCAACGGGTGCAAGGCACGCAGACGCCGCGCTGCCTGTCCCACCAGCTGTGGCCCCGCTCGCATATGTCACCTTGCGCGCTTCCCACTGCCAGAAGAACGACGGCAACATACAGCCAGGGTATGTCTCCTCGCATCACCTGTTTGTTATTATGTATTGAATACAACCATTCTAAACAATGCTTTGCACTTTCGCACTATCACACTCACAATAATATTATAAAGGCGAAAGTTAGTATGTATGTATGTGTGTTTGTTTGTTACTCCTTCACGCTCAAACGGCTGAATGGATTTGGATAAAATTCGGTACCAAGATAGCTTATACACTAGATTAACATATAGGCTACATTTTATCCCGGAAAAGTGAAATTTTCCCGTGGGATGAGCAAATAATTAAAATACTTTCTATCCGCGGGTGTAACCGTGGGGCGCAACTAATACTAAATAAAAGGTTATATAGTCTAAATAACCTAGATGTACTAGACTCTACAAACCAGATAGCAGTACTAATGCGAGTGGCGAATCATTGCTCTATAGATCCAACTCGCACAACTAGTCTAAATTAATGAAGGGATGCTATCTGTTGGGTAATTCACGCTTATCAGAATTTGAAGTGATTTCTTAAAGTTGTGTAGTATTAAGATGGATCAGTATAAATGTAACTTAGGAAATTGTAACTTACTTATTTAGGAATGTTAAAGACTGAAACTTTATGTTTGGGACTTTGTTTTTAATGAGAAGACAAACATACTTAAAGTCCCCATCCCTTGGTGGTAATCACTAGGGGAGGATAAAAAGCCCCGTTTGTTGTTTTTTTGTTTAAGGACATCTCTTTTTGAGGTGGTATGGAGCGAAACAGAATGATTACTAACTAACGGTACCAGCGTTTTACCCATCAGTCTTTATTGAAAGTCAAACATTCCCTGAGAGAACAGCGATGGAGCGCTCTTTCATCGTCCTTACCACCAGGTCTAGACTTGACTCGAACATGATCTTTCCCCTGAACTATGGGGTTGAATACGTAATGAAACCCATCTCCTGTCGTAACCAAAAACCCAGCTGCATGTACCGCAAGACATATTGAACCTAATATTTTACCAATTTTACTGATTGCAGTAGTGCTAGATGTGTGTCGGTAGGTAAACATACGTGAGACATAAAACACATTTTTTGAAAATCTACCGTTTTTGGAGTTTATATCTAGACAATGGGAATAGGTAAAAATTGTGTAGGATCAGAGTTGTAGAGAATTTTATCAGCTTCCATAACATTGTACAACATAATTTCTTACGACTTACCGTTTTCAAGATGTAAATCAAAAATGGGACCTTCTTTCATTGAATGAATGCTAAGATATAAAGGAAAAGTGACATGTATTGTTGGATAGCTCTACCAGAAAATATTCAGCATAACTCACATAGGTAGTATATTACTCACCTAGGTACATACATATTATCACTATAGTCTACTCTATAATATTGCGTGAAATATAGGTAGGTAGTTACTAAGCACCATGATCTACCTTAGTAGTACATAGACAATTAAATAAGTAATAATAATGGTCTTTGGTAGGTATGTGAAATATATATAGATGGTATTTTTTTTATAAATACATAAGTACCTGTATTTTCATTAAAATTCAAAGCACATATTTACCTTTCTGCTTAAATTCATATAGGCTGCCTAAGTATTCACGAAGGACCTCATCTCAATGTTCCATTAGAAAGGCACTTTCACTCATTTCACATCTGTATTGGATGTACTCTTTACGAACCAATTGATAAACTTTATTAAATCCATGAATTCGCATGTGAATGTTTGCACTGTGGGTTTCGAGAAAAGTCTATTTGACTTTGTATACAAGGAATGCGCGGGAGCTATAAGCAAAGCGGCCGGCGACAGGCGCGCTACGTATGCGACTCTATAACACTACTGCTCTGCTCTGCCTGACTGAGCTCTACTGATCAGCGTAGCGATCCTCTATCCCTCCTCCTATGCAGGAAGTGCGTTCGCGTTTGGTGTTTATAACCAAGGTATTTGCTAGTTGTTTTAACCGACGCGAGAAAATGGTTTACGAATCGAATAATAAGAGTTAGGAATTTACAAATACAAGATAATGCTACTTATACCTATGTACTTTCTGGCATCTAGCATTTATATGATACCTACGTACTACCTACCTTACACAAAGAAACAGAGATCATTGAATAGTATAATCGTAGGTAGGTAATGTAATAGGTCACCTACCTTACAGTATTAGCGACTATTACACCTAGTATCTATACAAGGTGGAATTTAATTCGTTCTTTTCCTTTAATGTATGTATTCAGTCCATGCTATAGAATGCTCCCATATAATTAAATAAATAAAAAATACTTATGACATAAAACTTAAATCTAGGCATTAAAAGAAAAGCCTTCCGACATTAAAAAAGCAGGTGTTTTATTTCCTACGAAACATTTACAAAGCACTCAGCCGTAGCCGGTGCCCGCGCTGTGTGTAGCGTTAAATAGACATTTCGACTGTCATGCAGTTATTTTAGGAGGTACCAAATACTAAAAATACCTAGTTTTTTTTAAATTGTACCTTGTACGAATATTCTATAGCATGGTCTGAGTACATACATTTAAGGAAAAGTGTGAATTAAATTCCACCTTGTATAGTTAGAATTTCAACGCGTAAGTAAGCATTATAATTATACTCTTACGAGTCTTAGGTCGTTGGTACTTATATATCGGTAGGTATATCTTACGCCAATAATTCTTTCAAAATACTTAATCTAAATGGTATTATTAAGTAAGTATCTACTTTCCTAACATAATCTCAACAAGCCAACATAAATATAGCATTATATTATATAGGTGGGTGTGTAAATAGGGCGAATTTAATGCCCACTTCAAAAAACGATTCGGGTGAAATATGCTCTATATAGGTTGTAGATGAGATTAAGTCTGGAGCTTTTACCTAACGGCCGGAAGCAAAATTACGATGTTCTTCTTTTTTTTGCTGAAGTTCTACCAACTTCCAACACGCAACCAACACATCGTCGAGTTTTGGCGGGAAAGCGAAAAAGATTGCGTCACCGCATTGTATTTTTTTCCAAAACTTGTGTTATCAGTGTTAGTGCATAAAATTGCTAGCATTCTATTCGTTAAGTGCTGGATTACAGGCGTAAGTGTGGAAAAATGATATAATGATGGTGAAACGTTTCTTTTCGTGTTGTTTCCAAAACTCCATAGAAGCTTCAAGTAAAGTTGCTACCACTTCACTAGAAGTATGACTTTGACTAGACTATGACTTGACTTGATGACTTCGACTGTGACTTGACACATATTTGCGTGAAATATCATTAACTTGATAAATTATCAATTACTTGACACTGGCTAAATAAACAAAAGTGTGAAGCCAAAACATTAAAAAAAAAGCTCACGTGCTTTCTTCAAATTGACAGAATTATTTGTCATTGCGTTGTCAAGTCAATGTTTAATTAATTTTATTTTCATGAAAAACCAAAAGCTCATCATATGATTAAACATAACTCAACAATCGATTTTTTTCGTAATATTTATTTTCCATCGTTCCCCGGTTTTCGTATACGTATAATAGCAAATATATCCTAACTAAGAATAGGTAAAATTGAATATCCTTAGCGGAGGCCACAGGCTTAGTGTAATCAAACAAATAATTTGTATTACTTTTCAAATAAGTGACGAACTGTCACAATTATTATGAGTACAATGGAACAGCGGAGAATAAATTCCAGCGTAGAAAAGCCTCAAGGTGAAGTCCAAGACCCCTGTGTTACATCCACAGTCCGCACTTCCAACATAAAGCAAAGAATAAGAAACATCAGACCTGAGTGCATTGGATTATACTATCCCATCCCAAGTACCTATACCATTTTACCTTTCCTCCTTCCTGTCCTTCTTTGCATGTTGTTTTCATTGATTTTTATGTGTAAGTGTCTAATTAGTATGTTTTCATTTTCAGACATTGTGACTAAAACATCACCCAAAGACAGCAGTTTATCAACATCAAGAGCATTAGTTCTTGTAGCCATAATATTTGTCACATCTCTTTTAGCTTTGGGATTTCTGTACAAGCAGTTCCCGGATTTAGAAGAGTAAGAAAAGACTTAAAAATAGTAATTGACTTTCAATATTGGTTATCATGGTAATTCTAATTAGACATGTAGTTGTTTTAAAGATACTACTATTTATTCTCAATGTTTTTATATTACAGACATGAAAAACAGTATTTGCATTTACCTTGGGACTTAGAAGATGCTAAACATTTGGGTTTAGTATTGGACCGTTATAAAGAAAGATATTTTTATGAAGTCATGTTTGGAGTGTTCTTAGTGTACATTTTGTATCCTTTTATATTGCCATGTTGGTTTTGGATAGCTAAGACCACTTTACTATCCATGCAGTCTATTAAATATTAACTTCATAATTTTCTTGACATTCATTTCAGTTTGCAAACATTTGCAATACCCGGATCAATATTCCTGAGCATTCTCTCAGGCTTTCTGTTCCCTTTCTATTTAGCTCTATTATTAGTATGCTGCTGCTCTGCAGTTGGAGCAAGTCTGTGTTTCTTTTTATCAAATTTGCTTGGAAAGAAATTGGTGAAGAAATTTTTTCCGGAAAGAGCTGCACAATGGTCAGTGGCTGTTGAAAAGCACAAAGATAATCTCCTCAACTACATTATATTTTTGAGGGTGACTCCATTTCTGCCAAACTGGTTCATCAACATGTCCGCACCAGTGATAGGAGTGCCCTTAGTGCCATTTGCATTAGGAACTTTTATTGGTGAGTAGAACTTTTGTTGGTGTTCAACCAAGAAATATAATATTTTGATCCACTACTTAGGTACTTATGTAATTGGTTTATAATGTTTTAGGTGTGGCTCCACCATCATTTGTAGCTATCCAAGCTGGTCAGACACTGCATACCTTGACATCCACCAGTGATGCCTGGTCCTGGACCTCTGTGACTGTTCTCACCATCTTTGCATTAGTATCTTTGGTACCTGTATTCCTGAAGGATAAACTAAAACAAAAGTTTGAATGAAAACTTTATAGTTGATTTATAGTTCATTTTATTTAATTTTGTTAATAAATTAATTTTTGTACATTCCATGTTGTTGTTCCAGTGTTTTGGTATTTTAACGATATCCCTAACTTCTAACAGTAAGAGCCAATGTGTGCAATAAATGTTGCATTTCCATTTGATGGTTGAACCACAGGTCGCCAGTACCACCAGTTGTACCATACTGAAAATAAATTCAACTAATTAAAAAATTGAAAAGTAACATAATAGAATGTAGTGAATATTGTGTGGTATTACATAAATAAGTCTCGTGTAGCTCCACTTTCAGTGTTTTGCACTGATGTCTGCACTCCTCAGCAGGAACCAAGTTTATTGTCCTGGAGCCGCTCAAAGACAGAAGGAATGAAAAGCTGCATTCAGTGTCGGGCATTCTGAATGATTCCTGACTTGTGTCTACAATGATAAACCTCTCTGTGCTCTGTCCAAATTTAGGTACTACTTTTGGTCGTGAAATTACTTGTCTGAGTACTTTTGCAACATTCATATTATTAAATTTCCTGTAAAAATTACATTAAAAGTAAAAATTAGATTTTTTTTGTTAGCTTTTCACTATTCTTACATAATTTATGTTTTTCTTCTTTTATTTTCTTACCAAATATAGACATGCTTCTCACCAGATTGATGTTGAATAAACATATCATCAGGATAAATGTAAGACTTAGTTTCACTGAGTATCTTTGGGGCTTCATTACCAAATAACTCTTTATTACTCTGGTATAATTCCTTCAATTTTTCTATATTTATTACACTTTGCTCAGTCTGAAAGTAAAAATGAAATAAAAAATAAGAATAAAATAATAAAATCATATACAAACATGTGTGTTCTGTATTTATTTCTCAAGGTATAAAAACAGTAAACCAAATACATACCTCATAAATAAACGGTGGACTTTGTTGTTCACTAACTGGCTTAGGATCATTTATTTCTCTTATGCTATTAATAGTGCTGCATGGCCAACAATCCATATCTACTACAGTAAAAAATGGATTCTGTATAAGGCATGTTTCATGATAAAGTGCTGTAAATTTAATTTATGTTTAAGTAATCTATATGGTAGTTAGAACAGTTAGGTACATCTCGTTTATGATTTTTAATACCTGATACTCACCAGTTAATGAAGGAAATAATGATATGATAGGAATAGACAACTTTCTTAGTAATCTTAGCCCTGGATAAATATATTCTTGTAGCTTACAAGCTAAGCAGCTGTATAAAGTTTTATAGTTCAAAATAACTGTTGTTATAACCACCACAGTTAATAAAATGAATGCATATTTTCTCAGTTGGTTAATTCTATAAGCTTGTCCACTTTGAGGCCTTTCTTCGGATTGTAAAGTTTCAAAGTATATCTTTTTGAATTCTTCTTCGGACAAACCAGCTTCTATAGATTGTTTTTTTAATCTTCTGACAGAATTTGAATACTCTTCGAGCACTTCACGATTTACCATTATTAGAAATTTAGAGAAAGTTTCATAGATTGCACGTTAAATATGTAACATAAAGAGGTATATACATGAGTTCCACACCACCCACCAACGTAGAGTAACAGTAGACGATCAGAGACTCGGATACAGAGTACCAAGGATCAAGGATCTAAAGTAGAGCAAAGTACTTTTATCACCAACTGTACTATGAAAGTATGAAAATGAAAATGTGTGTGAAAAATTGAAAATAAAAAGTTAGTTGTTTATTTAATTTTTTTATAATCTTTTGGCTTCACACTATTGTGTATTTAGCCAGTGTCAAGTAATTAAAATAATTTATCAAATTAATGATATTTCACGCAAATATGTGTCAAGTCACAGTCGAAGTCATCAAGTCAAGTCATGGTCTAGTCAAAGTCTTGACTTGACTTGACTTCTTGGTTTTGGCCTCTGCGACTAACAGACGTCGCAATTTTGCCAGTGTCGCGTACTATACTAGGATAACAAGTGATGGAGAATAATCTGTGTGTACGTAGTAAGTACGGTGTATAATATGGGAGAATCAAACTCCGGCCTTCAGATTCAAGGGATTTTTATCTACAACAAATAGAACATCACATAAGCACAACACAATCTACATAAAAAAAAAATATATATACACTCAGGGCATAACAAATATAAAGATTTAAAGTCATTTATCGAAATGGTTAAAAAAAAAAAAAATTATAATTTTAATTTATTATTTACAATAAATTTACATAAAAAATAAACAAAAGGGGTATGGGAAAGTGATAGGAGGGACTTCAGAGAGGTGGGACGGGGGATCTTAGGGGGGAGAATATCATATAGTGACATCTGCAGTTTCTGACACTCAAAAAAGAGATGGTCCATGTTTCCCTCGTCTAAACCACATTCACACAACGAGTGATCCCTAACCCGAATTTTTGTTAAATGAACAGGAGTACTTGCGTGTCCGAGTCGAAGTCGACATACTACTGAGGTGGGAAGCTTATCCGCCTTCCTGAATTTAAAAAACCATGGCTTAATCGGTATTTCTGGTTGTATTTCGCCGTAAAATCTACCCTTTACCGTTTTAGAGATTTGCCATTCTTTTGTCCAGGCATCTTTCATTTGTAGCTTAACCGACGCACATAAATCGTGGAGATAAATTTTAAAATGTTCTAGAGTACCCACATGAATAGCCTGTCTGGCGCAAGCGTCTGCGGATTCATTACCTGCAATTCCCTTGTGACCTGGTATCCACGCTAGAATAATATTAATCCTTGATTGATGACAGTTAAATAATTCTTGTCTAATTTTTAAGATCAATGGAAACCTAGATTTGGATCGAAAAGGATTTGAAAGAACGGCTTGAAGGCAAGATTTTGAGTCAGAGAAAATTATTATGTTATTTAAATTATGGGTTTTAATGAAAATAATAGCCTCGAGGATAGCTATAGATTCTGCGGTAAATACGGAAGTAACAGGAGGACATTTAAAACTTAATATAACTCGAGACGAAGGGACCCAAACAGCTGCACCTACCGGGCTATTTTTGTCCATTTTAGAAGCGTCTGTAAATATGGGGAGCCAACCATCATATGAAGTGGACATATTTATCCTAAATATTTTATCAGACTCTAAAGAATCTTTATTTATTCCAAAGTCTAGAAGAACTGGAGGTTGGAAAACTAGGGCATCATATGGTAAAAGAAAAAGGGGGGAAGAGGGTAACTGTGTAATAGGAAAAGGCAAAGAGAAGAGCTTTTTGTAGCTACGAAGAAGACACGGCAAGTCATGTAAAGAGCGGTAACCTTGGGACTCAACTAGGGTCAATAAGTGTCTAAGCATTGGGAGAATAGGATGGCAGGAATTTTGAGCAAGTTTATAAAAGAATCTATCTGACATAAATTGTCGTCTTAGATGGAGGGGGGGATCGACACACTCAACCTGCATCGCATTAATTGGGGAGGACTTCATCGCACCTAAGATTATTCTTAAACATTTAGATTGTATTTTACATAGTTTTGCTAGAGACATTTTATTACAAGGGTCTAAGAAAAAAGTTCCATAATCCAAATGACTGCGCGTAATGGCGTTATATAGTAACTTTTGGGTATAAGGATGAGCACCCCACCAAACACCTGATAATGATCGTAAAATATTAACAGTCCCTTCACATTTTTTCGAGATATAATCACAGTGAGGCACGCCGTTCATTCTTGAGTCCAGAATAATCCCCAAGAATTTGACATGATTATCTTGAGGAATAATTTGGTCATTGACGACTAATACTATGGGAGGAATAATTTTTTTTCTAGTAAATATTACGACTTTGCACTTGGGAGCCGAAAGTGATAGTCCATGTTCCGTTAGCCAATCATTCAAATGAAAAAGGGCAGTATTTAATTGGGATGCTGCCTCGTCAGTGGTTTTAGCGGAAACGTAAAGAGCCAAGTCGTCAGCGTATTGGAGAATTTTACAGAATGGTAGAACTGAATGCTCAAGATCATGGGTGTAAAGGCTGTAGAGGAGCGGACTTAAAACGGAACCTTGGGGAAGACCCTTCCAAACCGTTTTATTAGGAAGATATTCACCTTGACATTTGATTTTTATTGTCCTTTCCATTAAAAGGTTACAAATAAATCGTACTATCTTCACTGGTATATTCAGCTTGAACAATTTGTTCCTGAGCACCGGAAGACAAACGTTGTCGTAGGCCGAAACTATATCCAAGAAAGCTCCAACTAAATATTCTTTTTTGCGGTAGCTAATATGGATGTCTGTTGTTAACATGCCAAGGCTGTCATAAGTGCTATAACCTTTACGAAAGCCATTCTGCGTTTCCGCGATAAATCCCTTGCTTTCCGCAATCCACTCAAGACGATGCTTGATCAGATGCTCTGTTATTTTAGCCAGAACTGACGACAAAGCGATAGGTCTCCTACTATTGGTATCAGATAAATTTTTACCGGGTTTAGGAATTGGAATTATAATTTGAGTTTTCCATGTGTCAGGAATGATACCTGAATTGTAAAATGAGTTAATTACATCTAAAAGGAACTGTTGACACGTAAGTGAAGCATTGAGCAAGAAAGAGTAAGGAATCCCATCTATTCCAGGGGAAGAATCAACCAGCCCGTCCAGAGCTAGTTGTAGTTCAGGAAATGAAAACTCTCCATCTAGACAACCCTGTGAAGGAAGATAACAAGGAGGAGATGGAAAAGAGTCAATCGAAGGGACTGAAGGAGGGGCTAGTTTGTCAGCGAAAGATTCAACCCATGATGATGGGTCATTTGATGTTAGATTTTGATCAGTGTATGAACCCCTGAAGCGACGAATTTGTTTCCATACCAAGGAAGAAGGAGTTCTTGGGGATAAGTCTTCGCAGTATTTAATCCAGCCTCGCTTCTTCTTAGATGAAAGAATCCGCCTGGCTTTTGCTGCCTTCTGTTGGTATATCAGAAAGTTGTCCATGGTCATGGATGAATTGTAGTTAAGCTCAGCCTCATATCTTTCTCTAACAACTCTGGAACATTCAGAACCCCACCAAGGAGTGGAGACATAGAATTTAGGAGACTTTTTAAGCGGAAATAGTCCATCAGCAGTTAAAGTGATCGCATCAACAAAATTTGCATAAGATTGGAGAGGGTCAAGAGGGTTCACAGGGGGAATGTGTTCAATTTTAAGATCAAGAGAAGAAGAATATGCAGACCAATCTGCATCATTCAGTCTATATTTAAGGGTAGGGGTGAAATTACACCTTGGTAATGATCTGTTTGGAATAGTAATTAAAATAGGAAAGTGATCACTGCCGTGTGAGGAATTTAATGTCCGCCATGTCAAAAGGGACGAAAGAGTAGAAGAGCATATTGATAGGTCAACTGCACTTCTAGGATTCTGAGAAGGCCGAACTCTTCGCGTAGGCGAACCATCATTTATTATGCAGAGGTTAGCCTCATCCAATAACTCTATCAAGAGATGACCAAGAGAATCAGAATGACTGGAGCCCCAAGAGGTATGGTGAGCGTTAAAATCCCCCATCAAGAGAATGGGAGATGGAATAGAAGAAATAACAAACAGAAGATCGGGAATTAAAGAGCCATTAGGGTGGGGAATGTAAAGAGAAACAAAGGAAATATCAAAAGCTCTTACAGCAGAGATATTTATGTCTGGGGAATAGGTAGGGAGAGAAATTTGGGAAAAGGGAAGGTTGCGTCTTATTAAAAGTGCACAACCTCCATACCCGTCAGCCCTGTCGTCCCGTAGGCAGGAGTAGCCCGAGACTCTGAAACGAGAACCGGGCACAAGCCATGTCTCCGAGACGGCAATGACTGACGGGTGGAACTTGGAAATGAGGTGAATTAATTCATGCGTCTTTGGACGCAGACTTTGGCTGTTCCATTGCAGAACGGTCACCTGATCCATATTGACCTAAAAGAGAAGTAAGAGTAGAAAGTGTACTGGCAACGTTGGGCGGTAGAGAAGAGTTATTGTGTGAAATCAGATCAATAATGATCTTGAGGAGTAATTGAATAAGATTATCATTGTGGGAGAATACAGGTAGAGAGGAGTTTTGTAATGCACAGCCATTAGGCATAGCAGATGGGACATCCGCTACAATTGCCTGGTGTGCCGCCTTATCGTAGGATTTACCGAGTGGGGCTCTAGGAGTACGGGTGGCATAGACTGTCTTTGTATGCGACTGGGAGGGAGGGGTAGGATTTGTGGCGATAGAGCTTTGAGCTTGTGGCGAAGAAGTAACCTGAGCCTGGGTTACCTCTGTGTAACGTTTGTACACTTGCGGAAACTGAAGTGCAGCTTCCTCATAAGAGATACCTTCTTCAGCCATAAACTTCTTAATAGATATCTGTCGGCTATGTTCAGGGCAGCACTTATTTGAAGCAAAGTGGCGTCCTGAACAGTACAGACAGGTAGAGTTTGCCTCTGTGACTTCGCATGCTTCTCCTGTATGGGGTTGGGTGCATCGGTAGCATCTAGGCTTAGACCTACACTGGACTTTGGTGTGCCCAAACCGGCAGCAGTTAAGACATTGAATGGTAGGATACTGGTATATCTCCACACGCATAGAGGTATGGAATGAGAAAATCCTCTCAGGCAGCATTTGTCCACGGAAAGTTAGGACCACCGTTTGGGTGGGTATCCAGGATGTCTTACCATCATTAATGACTTTTCTATTTAATCGGCGAGCTTTCAAAATATGCCCACAGCCATTAGGGAGAACAACGCTCTCTGCAAACTCCTCCATGGAAATGTCTACAGGGACATCACGGACAAGGCCCATACGGGTTATGTTGTAGCTAGGAATTATAGCCACATACTTGTTCTGACTCAGAAGTGGATTCGTAATGAAGTCATTGGCATCCAAATGAGAGCGAAACTCGACAGCTATTTTGTTTCTGCCGACTCGCTTAACACCATCTGGGCAGATGTTGATAATCCTATGTTTCCACAAAAACTGCCCAAATTTGATTGGGCGGATTGACAGTCCTGCAGCGGGATCTGGTTCGACGCGAGAAACATGGACAATAAAAGGACCTTTGTCCATATTAGAGTAGGCCTGAGAGCCTACTACAACACTCGGATGAATGTATATAGTCTGGATAGAAGCCGCGGCCATATCCACACTAGTAACCGTTTTTTTGGCACTGACTTGTTCAGCAGAATCTGCTTCCAAACGACGTTTGGAGCCAGATTGCGTATCCTTACTCATTGGAGCATGAGGGGGATCAGGGGGTTTCGGGGGGACCTCCTCCACCTCCATCTTGTCTAAAAAAAGGTTAGTAAGCGGCGAAACAAACAACTGTATTAATACATAAAACTTACCACCTTCACCAAGTTTAAATGATTATATACAGTTAGATGTAAACAAATCCGCTTGAAAAAGAGGGTTTCACTAGTGAAAAAGAATTTTAATAACGATTATCTCACTGACACACGTGTCGTCTAGCACCTCCGTTTTGACACCCTAGTCAAAGTCATACTTCTAGTAAAGTGGTGGCAACTTTACTTGAAGCTTCTATGGAGTTTTGGAAACAACAAGAAAAGAAACGTTTCACCATCATTATACCATTTTCCCACACTCACGCCTGTAATCCAGCACTTAACGAATAGAATGCCACCAATTTTATGCACTAACACTGAAAATAACACAAGTTTTGGAAAATAATACAATGCGGTGACGCAATCTTTTTCGCATTGCCGCCAAAAAACTAGTTGTTTATTGCCATACAATAAAACATCAACGTCAAGTAAGTTTTCAAAATGTCAATGCCTTTTCGCTAAGTTTGACTCTAAGCGATTTTCGTATTTAGCCAGTGTCAAGTTTAAATTTTATATCCCTAGTCTTACTACAATTAAATACAGTTATATACGGTACGGTATATACGGGTGTTTATAAAAATGTAACACCCAGAGGTGAATTTGCATTTTCCTTGTAGATGCAACTACTCGTCCACCTCGCAGGGCTGTAGCTAGAGTCGAATTTGAGGTAGGGCGGAAGTTAAAAATTTATCGTAATTGATCTGCCCTTTAAGTGCGGGCTCCTAAATCAATCACCATCAGTATATCACGTGGTACATTCAATACCTATTCGTAGACAAATGAGATTGATTTTTCGTAGAGCATGGATCAAAGATATTTTTAATTTAAGAAAGAATTTGATTATAATAATATATTTTAGTTTTTGGTAATTTTAAGGTAGGGCATTGCCCCACAATGCCCCTAGCTACGGCTGTGCCACCACGTTAGGCTAATTCTCTACCAAACACACTGTTGTAATCGTCTCTCGACTGTATGTATGTATTTACAGATCCCAATTGTTTTGTAGTAGTTAACATAACCGTATTGTATGATTGTAGTAGTAATTATAAGGGTGGTTCTCGTGAAACGCAGCATTAAACATTCAATAGGTTTATTTTATAATATTAAACAAATTTCAGGACATTTTTCATAGTTGACGTAACTCATACGCTTCCACTGCGCAATTTACCACAATCCATTTTTGATCAGGATTGCTTGGGCTTGTAAACTCCATGTATGGTAGTTTTCCTTGGTAAGTGCATCGATGCGATACGTCATTTTAAATTTTGTACGGTCGTGTCGCTTAACATCAGGTGAACGACTAGCTCTTCACATCATGCATTAACATAAAAAATAATAATTGGGCGAGACCTCTACTATCTCATTGATTCTTTTTAGTACGAGTACCCAATTAACTAAAAAATATATTGCCTACGTGTCTTAATAGTGGCTTAAGTAGTTGTTATACCTTATTTTTTTGCTGGTAAGTATGGACTACTTATACAATACGGCAAACGTGAGCCGCCATTTTGTAAAAAGTATTTATTGCCCTATATCGTTGAGCCACCATATTACAATACGGCCCTGTTTTACTAAACGCCTAGTCAGAATGTAAACCGGCGGATTATACAATCCGCCTTCGACATATACACTCATTGCTGAGCATGGACGTATCTGGTGCTGAGTCAACATATGTATAGTATAATTATGTATGTATATACACACAACATACGCGTTTATAATATTAGTAGGATAGGAAGTAAAATTATAATGCCCGTTTGTACTACCAATGTAATGCATTTGGGTATGTCACAGAGAAGTGCGAACTTAGGAGCTCTTAAACTTTAATATAGACGGCTATTACAGTTGTATATGTAAGTACCTACGCTAGGGAATTTTAAAATTCTAAATAATCGTAGCAATAAAATACCTACCTATATTGAGTTCTTTCTCTGACACGATAAGATAAGACAAACTAACCTACGTGCCTTCAGATAACACGGTCGATGTATAGAACACTGTCAATACGACGACATGCTCTCTTATGCGTATTAGCTTTTTTTAAATCCCATGTTACTTTCGCAATGATTAATGTGTGTGTGAAAAGTGGCGGAAATTGGTTGAAAATGACTGTTAGTGACAATGAATGCTTAGCATAGAAAGAGAGATTCCTAGATGGAACTGGATGGTCAATGGCAAGGCGCGTCTTGGCGCTGGCCTGTCCTTCTTTCTGTCGTGTTATTAAATGTAAGTATCTTATAACTTAGGTTGAAAATGACGGTTAGTGGCACTGAATGCTAAGCGAAACAGAGAATCCTAGATGGTTAACTGGATGGTCAATGGCAAGGCGCGTCTTGGCGCTGGCCTGTCTTTCTGTCGTGTTATTAAATGTATCTTATAACTTAGGTTGAAAATGACTGTTAGTGACAATGAATGCTAAGCGAAAGAGAGAATCCTAGATGGTTAACTGGATGTTCAATGGCAAGGCGCGTCTTGGCGCTGGCCTGTCTTTCTGTTGTGTTATTAAATGTATCTTATAACTTAGGTTGAAAATGACTGTTAGTGACAATGAATGCTAAGCGAAAGAGAGAATCCTAGATGGTTAACTGGATGGTCAATGGCAAGGCGCGTCTTGGCGCTGGCCTGTCCTTCTTATTCTATATGAATATAATATTTAGGAGATTCAATGATGTCCCTATCACCTATTTAATATACAGAAGTGAAACGTTGTCTGTTTGTGTGGCTTTCACTCCATAACCGCTGGACCGATTTGGATGAAATTTTACACACGGGTTGCCTATATTATCAGGGTGAACATAGGATACTTTTTATCCCGGCAAATTGAAAGTTCTTGAAAACTGGGAAGTTTTAGGGGAAACCACGGGACTCTTCTAATATATTCATATACCACAGAATAGCTAATAGGACATATACGGTAGAAGTTCCTTATTCTACTAAATGTAAAGTAAGTAGGTGATTGGTATAAAAAATGCATTCTTTTTTTACCTGACTACGGCGAAGCTAAAAGAAGGATTATGAATTGATGATGATTTTTAAGCATAGCAGAATTACGTCTTAGTTTATGAGGTAGCTTCTTAACGTTCAGGAAATGTGTATTTATAAACCTAGATTGTTATGAAGTGCAGCCAAGATAAATCTTATCAACGACAACCGTTGCTTTGTGACGTCATTGTCGCACCGATTATTATTACGAAACTCCAGGACTAAACACAATGCGGAGAGAGTCTACGATATAATTAACAAACGCAAAGCTTAAAAAACCGACTTCAGACGTTCTGAGGTAACAAACAGCCGAATTGAGAACATCTTTGTTTTTTAAGTCGGTTGAAAACGGATTTCCACAGGATTTTAAAATATGCGGGTTTAAAGTCGCGTTCCTTCTCACCATAGATTAGATCTATAATAGTTACTAAGTAACTGACACTCTAAGGTAGGTATCTATAGCATTTTTTACTGACTTCAATAAAAGGAGTTGGTTCTCATTTAAAAAATAATAATGTTTGTTACCTCAGGTGTCTATCATTTACAAATCGAATAGGAAACCTGCATTTTTTTATATTTTAAGACATTTTTTTATGGGCTGCATTTTTTTATGAATAGAAAATGGGTTCAGTTTGAATACAGAATAAAATTATATAAAAGTCGCCCTTCCTGCAAAGAGCTTGAAGTTAGTTGAGTAAAATAAATAAAAATAAAATAATAAAAGGTAGTTGAGAAAAATAAGTTTTTCTAGTGCTCGCCTAGATATTAGCTATGTTGATATCGTTTTCTCTTTTCAGATTTTTCTTTATGGCGAGTTATTCCATATTTCTCGGCAGAAAAGATAGTATGAAGGTATATAGAAGATATCAGGGTCTTAATCGAGTGACTGCACCATTGACTATGAAACTTGAATCTTTAGGTCCGTATCAGAGAACGAAGCTCAGTCATCGATCAGTACTCAAGCAGAGATTTTATTCATAAAGTGATGAATTAGTGAATGAAATCTCTGCTTGAGGACCGATCGACGACTGAGCAACGTTCTGTAATACCTACGGACCTTAGATTGCACAGTCTACCATAGGTATATTACACTGCGCGCAAAAGTCACATGTTTTAATTTATCTCCGTATCATTAAAATCTCAACCTGTTATATGATTGTTGGAAAATTCATCAACTCTATCTTGATCAATATCAATATTGCTGATATTTAAAAAAACAGGGAAGTTTATAAGTTATTTCTGTCAAAAGACCGTCCTGATATTTGAAAATGTTATTGCCGCTGCTCTGCTATCTGTACGTGTGATAGAGAAAATTAAAGCCCCTGAGTTAGCTACAATTTACAGCGGGGGAAAATAGTTTTCACCCATTAAACCTTAACTCATCGTCAATCGTTTGTATAGATTATATTTTATATGCCTATACGTTATCTTTTAAAATTTTACTAAGTCGTGTAATCTGAGTAGGTAATACTTTTACTTCGTTATTGAGGCAAAAAATTCGTCACTTTAGGTAGTACGAAGATATTGCGAAATCTCAATAGAAGACGTACGAGCAGTTTTATATAAAAAAACATGGAAATCGGATACGTAACATTTAAGTTTCGAAAAATGTTGGCGCTTTTTGTATGGGCAAGAGGAGGGTATACCTACTCTCTTCTTAATATGTATTGATAAGCAAGGTATTATTTTTGGCGATAGTCCACCACAGGTCCTATACTCAATATTTTTCGTTTTAGTTCTTCTTAACTATTTGTGAAATACGTGTCTTTTAAAATACTTACATAATAATATTAAAGTTCCTAGTTTCTTCTGCAACCAGCGGGATTTTAACTCGACCGCTTCCAGGACACCGGATCAGACGCCTGTCAACTAAGCTATAGTCAAATTCCTCATATGGCTACGAAATTTTTTAGGAACTACAATATCTTTGCATATGGATAGGTGTGTGTACATTGAAATCCTTTCCATTCCATTTCAACAATTCAAGTCCGTGCTATTGATACATACGAAATATAACAACACAAAATATTTATCGTGTTGCCCTATACTTACTACATTCATGAAGCTTTTCTGTGAAGAAAGTTTTACCCAGAATCCCTTACCTATGATCACAGATAATATAATACTACAGTAGGTTATCCATAATGATTGTAATTAATCCAGAGACAGAAATACCTATTTCTAAGATTTTTTGTGAAAAATATTAGGTTATAGGAATATATAAGTATAGGTATCTACTTATGGTATTTACTTTCGTATACATACGCACTTACATTTTTGGTAAAGTCACTTGTAATTAGTATACCTTTTATTTCTACATACATGCTCATGTTAATGTGGTTTCAGCGAACTGCGCATTTTGTATCGGTCAATAGCATTAAAGGTTAATAGTTCTACTCTTTGCATTAATGTAAGATTTAATGTGCATATTTGTTGGTAGGTATTTGGTACTTACCATTTACCAGTACCTCCAAACTGACTAAGCACATTCGAAATGTTTTGTAAAATGATTTGGATTATCAGAATAAATGATAAATTAATGCAGTAGGTACCTAATTAATCTATATTCGTTGGTTTACGCTATCGAGGTGCCTAAAATATGTACTTATATGTACATACCTATAAGTACATATTTTCAAGATCGAGACCCATTTTCTTATAGAAACAGATATCTATTTCTATAAGAAAATGGGTCTGGATCTTGAGTCAAGCAAAAGCTTTTTTCTGCTGAAGTTTGAAGAAAATTGAAGAGGTTGAATCAATGTTGATTGTAAGATTGAATGCATAGGTAATATTTGAAGCGTCACCAAAACCTTAGCGCTTCACCAGAAAAGATTTAAACACGCCTTAAACACGCGTTTGACATCTGTCTAAGTCTTGTTGTAACACGGTAGATTTTTACTAATACATTTTCTTATATTGTTTTCAGATCTGCTTGCCAAGCCTTGTGTTATCTTATGGAGTGTTGCTGGTACATCTAGTGAATTACGACGTTCCGATATGGCTCGGTATTTCGACACCAGCCATTTTAATTTTGACCCACAGTCTCACACGTAAGGTTTATTTAAATTATAACTACATTAGCTCCCCATTACAATGCTATTTCACGTAATGAAAATAAAGAAGAAGTTCGATTTGATTAATGCGTAAAATGTAAGGAAGTAATAGTGTAGTGTATGCGCTATAGCATACATACGCTGTCTCGTGTGTCCCTGTATTGGTTAGCAACTGTCACTGTCACGAGAGCCACGGGCGCGAGTGGACGGGAGAGTGTGCGATATAATATACGTGGGCATTGTCGAGCCAGTGGTGTAATATAGTTAACAACAACCCCTACAAGTGGCGACGAGCAAAAGGTAAACATTTTACTAAAAATTTACGGAAGGGAAACCTTACATCAATAATTATCCATATTGGAACTACAAACAAACGAAATTTGCCGAACATTATTATGACAACTTTACAATCGTAGTTTTCGATACAATAGAACCTTGTTTAACCAGAATGTAAACAAAGTGAAAAAAAATTTTTGTCATGTAGTTGGATAGTAATAACAATCACATTACCTATCTACTTTAAATGTACTCCACCTAAGTTAATCACGTTAGATATATTCATTATCATTATTACCCGTAACTGTCGAAAGAAAAAAAAAAAAGAAATTTCTTAGTGATATTACGGGGCCTCATTAATGTTCCGACTGTTTGTTATAAATAATGAGTGGGCGCCTTTGCCTAGTTAGTAGATACCTACCTGTACCAATCAATGGAACCTTAAGTTAGAGGTTGTTTAAAAAATGTTGAACGCACCTAACGGATTCACGTTCAATTTCTGTGACCTACTTTGTTATGAGTAGTGATGTAACGAGCACACTATCAAATATTAAAAGTACCTAATGCTCATGTACAATACTCATTTATCAATATCACTAGTCAAAAATATTTAGAATGCTTATTAGTAAAACTTCAAATGAACTTAGCCGTGTATCTAGTAGGGACGATTAACTAAATTAAATTAGAACTGGTCGACATAACCTCCATTGAATTGGGAATTGTCTGGTAGTTCAGATGAATGCCTCCATTAAATTGGAAATTGCCTGGTGATTCAAATGAATGCCTCCATTAAATTGGATAGGGTTGACAAAACCTCCATTAAATTGGAAATTGTCTGGTGGTTCAAATGAACGCCTCCATTAAATTGAAACTGGGTGACAAAACCTCCATTAAATTGGGAATTGTCTGGTGGTTCAAATGAACGCCTCCATTAAATTGGTACTGGGTGACAAAACCTCCATTAAATTGGGAATTGTCTGGTGGTTCAAATGAACACCTCCATTAAATTGGAGCTGGGAACAAAACCACGGTTAAGTTGCAAATTGTCTAATAGGTAGTTCATTGTTTTGACTATCCATAAATTGGATATTCCATGTCGTTCCAAAGGGATCAAGAAACATGGCTCAGCAACCAATGCTTGCTTTGGAAAAGCTAGACTTAGAAGGTGATAGGACCTCTATAGGTAGCAAATGGGAGAAATGGAAAAGATCACTACACATATATCTTGACGCCGCTGAAATCGAGTCTCCACAGAGAAAACGAGCGACATTGTTGCACTTTGGAGGAGCTAGCCTGCAAGATATATTTTATAACTTACCTGGCGCAAACGTTCAAGTTGCGGAAGGAGTCAACGTTTTTGACGTAGCAATAAAAAAACTCGACGAATATTTTCTTCCAAAACAAAATCGCGTTTTTGAACGCCACATATTTAGACTGATCAAGCAAGAAGGTAACGAGAAGTTTGAAAGTTTTTTAGTACGACTACGTAAGCAAGCTGAGAAATGCAACTTTGACAAAAAAGAGGACCACTTGATCGACCAGATTACTGAAAAATGTACTTCACCTGAATTACGTAAAAAAATTCTGACAGTGGGTGACAGCATAACTCTAGAAAAAATCGTAACAGAAGCCAACACTTTGGAAGTAGTTAATGACCAATTACAAATATATGAGGATAAAAAACAAGAAAGTCAAGACAAAAAGCAAGAAAACCAAG
Organism: Ennomos fuscantarius; assembly: GCA_905220475.3. Taxonomy (NCBI): domain Eukaryota; kingdom Metazoa; phylum Arthropoda; class Insecta; order Lepidoptera; family Geometridae; genus Ennomos; species Ennomos fuscantarius. The sequence goes on from HG992029.1 coordinate 5,559,159, forward strand.
AAATTAATGCTATATACAACAGAAATAAAAAAGAAGGGACCAACAAAACAAGACAAGTATACAACAAAAATATTAGATCATGTGGACGGTGTGGAAGTAAAAGTCATCAATCAGATTGCAAAGAATGCCCTGCTTTAGGAAAAACTTGTTTTACCTGTAACAAAATGGGTCATTTCCGACAATTCTGCAGAACAACGGGCACAAAAAGGAAAGCCAATGATCAAGGAAGATCTGAAAACTCCCAAAATACAAAAGGAAACAAAAAAGCGAGAGTTGAAGTGGATTATGTTTTTAATATTGATGATGACGCGACAATTGAATGCACCCTAGGCGGAATCAAGACTAAAATGCTAGTGGACTCAGGCTGTAAAGTGAACTTGATAACTCCTGAAACATGGGAAGCCTTAAAAAAGAAAGGAGCTGTAACAAAAAATCAGGCAGCCAAGTCAAACAAAACGCTCCTAGCTTACGGCAGTCGCACTCCACTGAATATAAAAGGATCTTTCGAGACCACAATCGGAATAAATGAACGACAAGAACAAACAACTGTTTACGTTATTGCGGGGGGCACAAGAGACCTGTTAGGAAAAGACACTGCCACGCTCTTAGGCGTTTTGAAAATAGGCGTAGATATTAATAGAATAGAGGACAGCCTGGCATTAAAACCATTCCCCAAACTTAAGAATGTGCGGGTGGAAATCCCTATTGATGACAACGTACAACCAGTATCACAACCGTACCGGAGAATATCACTGCCTATTGAAAAAGAAGTTGAAAATAAGATTCAAGACCTACTAAACCGAGATATAATTGAAGAAGTTCATGGACCTTCAAGGTGGGTTTCCCCAATGGTACCAATTATGAAAGAAAATGGGGACCTGCGATTGTGTGTGGATATGCGACGCGCTAATGCTGCTATTTTGCGTGAAAATCATCCTTTGCCATGTATGGATAAACTCTTGCCGGAAGTCGGAAAAGCTAAATATTTTAGCAAATTAGACATCAAAGATGCTTTTCATCAGCTCGAATTGCACCCAGATTGCAGACATATAACGACCTTCATAACGTCTAAAGGACTATACCGGTACAAAAGGCTTATGTTCGGTATCAGTTGTGCTCCAGAGATCTTTCAAAAGGTACTGGAAAGATTGTTGATAAAATGCGATGGCGTAATTAACTTTATTGACGACATTTTAATATTTGGAGATAGCGAAAAACAACACGACTCACGACTTGAAAAGGTGATGCAAGTACTCAAAGAAAATAATGTACAGCTCAACAAACAGAAGTGCATATTTAAAGTAGAGAAGGTGAACTTTTTGGGACACGAACTGTCATCAAGTGGAGTAAAGCCATTGCCAAAGTATATGGAGAGCATCGCCAACTTTAGAGTCCCGGCAACTATAGAAGAACTACAGAGCTTTCTAGGACTGGTGAACTACGTTAATAAGTGGTTACCAAATTTGGCTACAAAAACTGAACCTCTGAAGGAATTACTAAGAAAGAAATTGGGAAAGAAGACTCTTATTAAACCATTTTGGACAAGCGAGCAAGACAAGGCGTTCACAGAGCTGAAGGAAGCTCTGACTCAAATACAGTCTCTGGGATACTACGACGTCAAAGACAAAACACAAGTTATCGCAGACGCTAGTCCTGTAGGCCTCGGAGCTATATTGGTACAAACTGACTCAAAAGGACCACGAATAATTGCATACGGGAATAGAACACTAACGGATTGCGAAAGGAAATACAGTCAAACGGAAAAAGAGGCTTTAGCGCTTGTCTGGTCCGTAGAACATTTCAACATTTTCCTTTTTGGAAAGGAGTTTGATTTGATTACTGATCACAAACCACTTGAAATATTGTTCGCACTTAAATCTAAGCCTTGTGCACGCATAGAACGATGGGTGCTCAGGCTACAATCTTATAAATTCAATGTGATCTACAAGCCAGGAAAGGTTAACATCGCTGATCCGTTGTCCCGTTTATGTGAACATTTGAAATCACCACCTAAGGGAGGAGACGAACACGTACATCAAATCGTGGAACAAGCGAGGCCATGTGCAATTTCAATGAATGCTATTATTGAAGCTTCAGGTAGTGACAAGGAAATAAATGAAGTAAAGAAAGGAGTCTATGAAAATGAGTGGCATGAATCTGTCAAAGGCTATAAGATATTCGAAAATGAATTATGTTTCTACGGAAACATATTACTCCGAGGAAACCGAATTGTGATACCACAGATGTTACGGAAAAATGTACTAGATGCTGCACACGAAGGCCACCCTGGAATTGTCGCGATGAAAGCAAGGTTAAGATCAAAAGTGTGGTGGCCAAGAATTGACAAAGATGCAGAAAATCTTGTCAAATCCTGCAAGAGCTGCACTCTAGTGGGATTGCCAAATCCCCCGACGCCTATGAAAAGACGTGAACTTCCTGTAGCTCCTTGGATTGATGTTGCGATGGATCTGCTGGGTCCACTACCTAACAACGACTACCTTTTTGTGATGATTGATTATTATAGTCGTTATAAAGAAGTCAAGATCACGAAATCAGTGACTAGCACTCAGATTATAAGATTGCTCAAGGAAATTTTCAGCAGACTAGGTTACCCGGTCTCAATTACTGCCGACAACGGGAGACAATTTGTCAGCGACGAATTTCGTGCATTTTGTAAGGAATGCAACATCATCCTTTACAATACAGTGCCGTATTGGCCACAACAGAACGGAGAGGTCGAAAGACAAAACCGTGACATCATAAAGCGCCTCAAGATTAGTCATTTAGAGAAAAAAGACTTAAAAGAGAGCTTGATGGAATACCTATTGATGTATAACAGCACGCCTCATTCAATCACAGGAAGGTCACCATCAGAACTATTCTTTAAACGGCAGAACAGAGACAAAATCCCGTCAATCGATAGATTGGAAAGTACAGAAGTTGATCTTGAAGTGCGAGATCGCGATAAAATTCAGAAAGAGAAGGGAAAAGAGTATGGAGATAGAAGGAGAGGAGCGACTGAATCGACATTGACTGAAGGAGATAAAGTGTATGTGAAAAATATGGATAAAGTTAATAAACTTAGCTCAAATTATAACCCAACACCCCACACGGTGCAGAATACGAATGGAGGAGATATCACAGTCAGAAACGACCAAACAGGACAAGTACTGAGAAGAAATGTTGTCCACCTAAAAAGAGTTGAAGGGCAGTGGAAAGCAATTCAGGAAAAGGATCAAGAAGAAGCAGCTGAAGAGGAAGACAAAGATACTGAAAATAAATAAAACTACGATTCAACAAATCAATCAATCTGATTACGTAATGCTAATAACGTGTTACAAATGTGATTTTTGATATGTATAAGTACCAACTAGATTAGCAAATATTCGATGTCTTGTTTGTGCATAAAATTTGCCAAGAGTTGAAAATTGATCTTAAGTAATAATAATGATTCCCCTTGATAGATCTCTTGTTTGTTATTTTCGAATTTATCCTCAAGGGAGGGATGTAGTGTATGCGCTATAGCATACATACGCTGTCTCGTGTGTCCCTGTATTGGTTAGCAACTGTCACTGTCACGAGAGCCACGGGCGCGAGTGGACGGGAGAGTGTGCGATATAATATACGTGGGCATTGTCGAGCCAGTGGTGTAATATAGTTAACAACAACCCCTACAAATAGTAATAGAATATATATTATATAATAATAGAAATAATAGTACCTATATTCTATACTAACTGCAACAAAGCCAACTATGCTATATGCAGCTATGGTAAAACTCAACTTTAGGACCGTAAAGATATTAGTGATATTAGACTGTATCGTGTTTAGGGAGAACCGTGTTCCGAGGGAGATTATAGTACCCAGGGAGCCGTCTGTCTTTTTATTGAGAACACCATAGTTTCCGCAGTGTGTAGAGGGACCATGTTAGAAAGCAGTTCATAAAGGGAATGATTCAAATGATCCGTCTAATATTGATGCTGGCTAGTAAAATAGTTTGGGGAACATTTGTAGCATATAGCATATTCTTATAAATGTAATTTTTTATAAAGTAGGTAACAGAGAGGCTTGTTGGATGAATCCGCGGGGCACTGCTAGTATTATTATTATATTACAACCCAAATTTTTAACTTTTCCACAATTCACACAGAAAATAATGAAAATGTCTGAAATAACTTTTATTTTATTTTCATACTACTGATCGAACCGCGTTTCCCTCCGAAGAGCTTGTTCCAGTTAGTCACACTAATATTATAAAGGCGAAAGTTTGTATGTGTGTATGTTACTCCTTCACGCTCAAACGGCTGAATGGATTTGGATGAAATTCGGTACCAAGATAGCTTATACACTGGATTAACATATAGGCTACATTTTATCCCGGAAAAAGTAGAAGTTGAACAAACCAACATTGATTAAATTTAACTAACTTTAAAAGTAAGAGTTTTAAACTATATTGATGTTATAAAACATGTCTATGCTAGCCTACATAGACATGTTGTAAAACACCAATATTATATAACATACAACTTAGATTGTACCTTATGTAGCTACTATCTAAGTTGTAATGTGAGACCAAATTTTGTTAGATATAAAGGCTGTTGGTAAACTAGGAATAAGGCCGAATACCAGCTACATTATAATAGGTGACATGCATAGGTAAAATAGGTACATAATAATAGGTTTCAGCTAACTCAGGCGGTAAAAATCGTGATTTCCTCCAGAATGCTGGTGCAGAGAAGCGGCAGACTCATGGGGTGGTCCGACCGGGTACCGAGTGATGGCATCCATTGGTCTAGCAGCTGTGGTGATTAGCCTGTTTGCCTGTGCACTTGTGCCTTATAATTGGCAGCCTTATGTATATGGCATTCTGGGAGGTATTATTTACTTAATACATAATAATTAGCTACAAAAGATTAATTTAAAAAAACTCATTGATTTACTGGACATTTTTTATTCCAGGTTTCGGGTCCTCTTTGATATCGGCTCAAGTAGATGCAGTTGTCTTCGACACATACGATTCTCGATTGGGATTAGTCCGAGGACTCTGCTTTGCCGGTCAAGCCGTCGGACAGTCATTATTTCCGCATATATTTACGGCCCTGATAGATCGTTACGATTATTCATACGCCTACATCATGATAAGTGGAATAATGCTTCAAACATTACCCGCGGTATTGTTGCTTAAAGTCGATGACTCTATCAAGAGACCTGTATCTTTTTCAAGGTACAGTGATTTAGCTAAGACATACGCAATTTTCAACAACGAAAAATCAGATAATAACTATTACACAACCGAACTTCAATTACACGATTTGAGTAAAAAATGCTGGAAAAGTCCATCAGACGACAATTTGCATAGAGAAAGCGATAATAAAGATGGAGAATCTACATACGAGTACGACAGCAATGCTACAATCACACCGCCACCAAGTCCAGAAGAAAAAAGAAGGAATATATTTGGTGTTGAGATACTGCCTGAAATTCCAGAAGAAAGTGAAGACAGCGACGAGGAAGATTACTCTACAGCTGACAAGATAAACAATCATTTCAAAAGGTTTAGTGTCGCTATTAAAAGACTGAGTATTTTAGGTGACAATCTTGATGATTGTATTTCTAATCAATCTAGGAAAGGATCGCAGACGTCGCAAAGTGATCAAGTAAATAAGGAATATGTAGACGTGGAAGTAACTTACGATAACGTATCCCCAGTCACAGATATACAAAGAGAAAAGATCTTTAACTCATTCAGTTTTAGATGTCAGTCTGCTTACGCAAGTATGAGAAGGAGAATTTGGATGCCTTCATATAAAGTTTACAGAATACGAAGGAGATTGTTATATTTCATGTACAATGTTAATGACACATTCGTAAAACCGTTAACAAGGTCCTTATCCTGTTGGAGATTTTACCCATCATTGCTGTTGGTTTTTACAAAATTAAGTTTGACATCAGTATTCCTACCGCTTCTACCATTGCTGGCCTCTGAAATGCATCCAAAGATATCGATGACTGAATCTAATTTCTTGATGTCATTATATGCTTTCACTTGGATATGTTTCCTGCTGTGCACGCCATGGTTAGTGCAAATGCCAAAACGGAATTTTAAATATATAATACTTGTTGGCCTGCTGATTTCAACTGCTGCATGTTTTAGTAAGTTTTCCATACTTGTATTCATTGACTTTTCAGTAAATATTGATAAATTATGAATGGGATATTTTATGATTGGTTGTTCTTGTTTTGCAGTCTTAGCAGAGGCGAAAAATAACGATATGTTCTCGATTGGAGTAGTGGTGGCTGGTTTCGGGTACGGTGCCATCTTTTCATGCAGTGAGACAACTATTCAGGACTTCGTTGGGGCTAGGAAGTGGCCCAAATTGCACAGCACTTTGGAAACACTCACAGGATGCGTGTTAGCATCTTTCTTGGTAGGAGTATCATTTGTAGTTGGTACAGAAGGGGGTTTACAGTTTGTAATGCTAATAATGGGGATCACGTTATTTGGAATTACAATAGTATGGATTATATTAGTAGCGGTTTCAATATACATAACCAAAGTGAGATCTATGAGACTTGGGAGGAACTGGCTTAGATAAGACGAATAGACAATACGCGGACATTGTGTTATCTTGCTAATCATTATAATTTAATCCATGTTAATTTTAAGACATGTAAATATAAATAAATAAATTATTACTGGTATACTTATAATAAAATTTTATACAAATTAAAAATAAATTTACTCAGAGTCCTTTATTACGATAATCCAAAAATTGCTCGAATAAATGACTTCCCAGTGGTCCAATTGCGACAAGAGCTTATTTGAGAATATAATTATATAGATGGTAACGCCAAGTTATTTAACTTAATTTAACGATAAATAAATTGATATTATGGTACATTCCTTTATCCCATTTTCCCACCCAAACATGCAAACACTACCGCACCGCCGGGTAGCCCTCTAGCGGCTACTGCAGAAAACGCATACAGTCTTGAATGTCTTGCCAAAAAAGATGGCCGTAGACGCATCCGCGCGAATTGTGCTGACGATTCGATAAATTGTTGTACCGCAGTCAAGCATTGTGCTTTTGTAATTTTCCCCACAAATAATCGCGCTTCCGCGAGTGCAATCGAATACTGTGCTGTTGATGGTGTTTGAGAACTCTGGATACCAGGACTTTTCGTGTGTGTGGCGGGCCCGCCGCGGTCGCCGTTCCCGGGAGGATCTGGAGCTTCCTCTGTGTTCTTGGAGGTATGTGCTGCATGTCCCGTCTTCTCTTGCTCCTTGCCCTATTTGATTGTGCGTACCATACATTTTATACAGTCCACTATTATAATTCTTGATCGAAGATATTCGGTAACATATTGGCGTGATCATTTGTGTGTGGTCCTTCCGACCGGATTTAATTCTCGGTTCTTTCCGACCGAGATTCATCCAGCCGCCCTTATTAGGATACTTTTATAGGCCCTAGTAAGAGATTTTTAGTATATTCATTGCGAATATTACTATAATAACCCGCGTAGGGTAGACATTGCGTCACCCACCTTTTTCTTAGGAAAAACCGCCCGTAACATTGAGTTACGTGAATTCCCGCCTAGATATAATATTTATCTACGTATTACATAAATTACATTATATATTTATCCCGCTAATTAATACTATAATCAGTTTTAAAATCGCAATATTCATTGTAATATTTTTCTACCCTCGTCTTACTTTAATCACCGCTGTGGCTCGTTCGACCTTACCGCTCGATATAATCCTACCGCGTTACGAAGTCACGCGCAACGCCCAGCGTTTGCGCATTTGCAGTACTTTAATATTACCTACTTTATTTTGCCGCATTTTATTGACCTAAATTATTTGACCTAGTTTTATTTACTTGTATTGCATAATGCCGCCAAAAAAGGTTACTTCACATAGCGAAAGTTCCACTGAGGAACAGCAGGATGCGCAACTAGCTATCATGCAAGCTAAATGTGAAGCTATCTTTGAAATAGTACAAAGTATCTATGATCTATCTTTAAATATTCATTCGAACGCCGCGGATAGGGAAAGTTTCCTTGACGCTTCTTCACAAATCGATTCCTTACGTCTTAGATTCGAAAAGAATTTAGATAACCATAATTCTCGCACCTTATCATTGAATCCTTCCGCGAAACCTGACTATAAGAGTCTCGTAGCTTTCGAGTCTTTGTATAGCAGGATTAAACGACTTCAATTGCATTATTCGCAACCGAGTACTAATATACAGGATTCACGAGATGCTATCGCACCGCATAAGGCTAGGCCTACACTGCCGCCAATTCAGCTGATGAACTTTTCGGGTGACATACGCTCATGGCCGTTATTTTATGCCAGTTTTAAGTCTACTGTACACGATAATCCATCGCTCTCAGACGACGAAAAGTTGTATTACCTATTAGGCAAGTTGACAGGCAAGGCTCAGTCTGCATGCGCAGGTATATCTCCCTGCGCTGAGAATTATGAACTTCTATTGCAAACGCTGATTGACAAATATGAAGATCAGCGAATGCTCGCCTCCGCGTATTTAAATCAAATGTTTGAGTTTAAACCTATACAATCTGCCTCCGCGACAAACTTTGATTTATTTACAGATAACTTTACTAGTGCAGTACGCGCTTTAAAGAATCTGAAATTAGATAATCTAACTGACTTAATTATACTTCATATCGCGCTCAAGAAGATAGACTCAGATACTGTTCGCGCTTTCGAGTTGAGTTGTGGTTCTAAAATACCTACTTTCGACAATTTCGTCGATTTTATTTCCGCCCGCGCTAAGGTATTCGAACGCACTCAGCCATCTCAGCCTACCTCAGGCGCATTGAACGCTCATCGAAATAATAATCGCCGTTCTAATACCGCCCCGCCGCCGAAGTACCAAGCCTACTTGAGTACCACGGCTGACCCGCAGTGCAAATGCCTTTGCACTAATATAACGCATCAACATTTATTTAAATGTACTGATTTTAATAGAATGTCTCCCATCGAACGTTTTAATTGTGTGAAGTATAACAATGCGTGTGTGAATTGTCTCAGTTTAAAACACAGAGTTTCTAATTGCTCATCTAATTCTAATTGCCGCGTTTGTAAACAAAAGCATCACACAATGTTACACTTCAAACGTATGGAGACAGGGCGCGAACCTCCGCTAGCCGCGTCGCGACCCGCGCCGCTTACCCCCGCGCCAGTGCAGCGCGATAGCACCGCCGGCCGCGCGCCTCCCGCGCAGCCGCCGCAGCCTCCCCTCGGCCCGAGCGCGCGCTCGGACGTTGCGTTATGTGCTACGTATGCATCTATAGATAACTGCAGCTCACCTGATGCGCCCGCGCGTAATAAACAATCTACTATTTTATTATCAACCGCGCAAGTTGTCGCTTATGATGCTAAAGGCGAGCGACATATTATTCGCGTGCTATTAGACTCCGCTTCGCAAAGCCACTTCATTACAAAGGAGTGCTGTGATTTGTTAGGTATTCAGCTTCAGGATGCCGAACGTACTATTGTTAAGGGGTTCGGTGGAGCTGAGAAAATAATTAAAACTAACTCGATTGATTTAAAATTTTATTCGCGCTTTGACAACAATATTAATTATAATATTTCGCCGCTAGTTGTTGATCAAATTACTGATTTATTACCTACCGCAGTGGTAGACACCTCCGTCTTATCACACTTATCAGGAATACCGCTCGCGGATGAGAGTTTCGGTTTACCTAATAAAATCGATGCGCTGATCGGAGCCGCTCTCTTCCCGCATCTTCTTCTGCCCGGCGTAGTTCGTGATCTTCGCGACACGTCGGCGCCCCCTGCTTTACGCACGGTGTTAGGGTACGTTATTATGGGTTCCGTGCCCACGATACCCACACTGCATAACCACCAGGCCTTGACATGTTGCCTCGCTCAAGAGCCTGCCGCTATTGACTCATTAGTCAGGCGATTTTGGGAGCTCGAAGAGCTTCCCTCCGCACCGCCCTTTCATCATCCCTCCGATGTTGAATGCGAAGAATTTTATAAATCGACTACGACCCGCGATCCCGTTACTGGTAGATACGTTGTTGGCCTACCATTTAACGATGATGTTTATTCTCTCGGAGATTCTTTCGATACCGCTCGTAAAAGATTCATGTGCCTCGAAAGAAAGCTAGAAGCTTCACCTAAACTTAGGTCGGCATATGATGACGTCATTAATGAATACCTCGCTAAAGATTATATTGCCCCCGCGCCTCCGTACGATTGTCATGACCCCGTTCCTATATACGTAATACCGCATCATGGAGTCGTCCGCGAGGACAAGACATCCACTCGACTTCGCATGGTGCTGGATGCTAGCAGTAAGACTAGCAGCCGCTCCCGACGTTCGCTGAATGACATCCTGTATTCAGGACCGAACTTGCAAGGTGATTTATTTCAAATTATTTTGAACTTCCGCTTACACGCAGTCGCAATGACCGCTGACTGTCGCCAGCAGTTCCTGCAAATTGTTGTTCGCGAATCTGACCGTCGTTACCAGTGCTTCTTGTACCGGTTCCGCCCGCAAGACCCTCTCGTGTTGTACCACTTCAATCGTGTATGCTTTGGGTTATCGTCGAGTCCATACCATGCACTGCGCACGGTTCGACAGCTCGTCGACGATGACGGCGCTAATTATCCGATCGCGAGTAGCATTGTGCCTACTTCGTTGTTTATGGATGACCTTGCCTTCTCGCTTCCTAGCGAACGAGAAGCGGTCCAAGCGTCTCAGCAACTGATTGAACTATTTAAAGGTGCACAGTGGGAACTTGTCAAATGGAACAGTAACAGTCGATCCGTCTTAAATAATCTACCCGCTTCTCACAGACTTCCTACTGAGGTGGAGTTTGATAAGGCCGTGCAACATAAAATATTAGGCTTGCACTGGTCCACAGATAATGACACATTCTACTTTAAAATTACTTCTCCCGCCGAAGTGAAGTGCACTAAGCGCTCCATTTTGTCCACCGTCGCCCGCTTGTGGGATATAATGGGTTTCGTTGCCCCCACAGTTGTGTATGCCAAGATGTTAATAAAACAGCTTTGGCAGCTTAATCTCGATTGGGACGATATACCGCCACTGCACATCATTAAGATGTGGCACCAGTTCTGCGTTGAATTACCGGCTCTTAATAACTTACGCATCCCACGACACGTAGGCGTGTCCGCAGACTATGACGTCACCCTATTGGGGTTTTCTGATGCCAGTCTCCAGGCTTACGGTGCTGTAGTGTACCTACACGTGAGCGCCCTTACTGGCAATACGGTCCAGCTGGTGTGCGCGAAGACTAAAGTCGCACCTACCAAGCCGCTTTCAATCGCTCGTCTCGAGCTTTGTGGAGCCGTCTTATTGTCAAAGTTGCTTCGTACTGTTCACGACAATTATTCTCGCAGCCTCCCAATCAAGATTTACGCGTTCATCGACTCTAAAGTCGCGCTATATTGGATTAAGAGTTCGCCACACAGGTGGCAAACGTTTGTCGCAAACCGCGTTGTTCAGGTCACGGACAATATTCCAGCTGGCAACTTTTATCATGTCGCGGGTACTGAGAACCCCGCTGACATACTTTCGCGTGGCATTACGCCACTTAAGCTTATCTCGCACCCTCTGTGGCTCCACGGGCCCCAGTGGGCATCTTCAAGTCCATCTGAGTGGCCGCTTAAGAGCCTCGGCGGACAGTCTATTGCAGACATACCTGAGCAAAAGGTACTGGCGCACCCCGTGTGTACGCCTGTAAAGCATTGCGCTTTACATGAACTCGCTCTCCGCACTTCCTCACGGAATAAGCGTTTTCGTATAATTGTGTACGTTTGTAAGTTTGCTAAGTTATTGCCCCGCCGCAGCACTACTGCAGTGACTGCCGATGATATTCAACTCGCTGAATATAAAATACTCCGCGCTCTGCAAGGCCAGCACTTTGCAGAGAAAGTTCATCCCTCTAAAGATGGAATCGTACGAGTCACGACTGTGAGAACCGCCAAGGGAACTTACCTCCGCCCAGTCGTTCGCTTGTGCCCTCTTCCAAAGCAGTAAATTTTTCGCCCCGCAAATTAGTTGTTAGTTTTATATATATTTACCGCTATATTATTATTATTATTTTATTTATACCGCACCGCTTATTTATAAATTTGTAATATTTTATATACTCCCGCTTCGCCGTGACTCTACGGACTTTATTTATCGCCCCGCGCGCATTGAGCGCTCTATCCTAGAGTCATAGATCTATTATTTTCTCGCCTTATGGTTGTCTTTTTAAAGGTGACCCTTTAAGGGCGGGTGGAAATGGTAACGCCAAGTTATTTAACTTAATTTAACGATAAATAAATTGATATTATGGTACATTCCTTTATCCCATTTTCCCACCCAAACATGCAAACACTACCGCACCGCCGGGTAGCCCTCTAGCGGCTACTGCAGAAAACGCATACAGTCTTGAATGTCTTGCCATAAAAGATGGCCGTAGACGCATCCGCGCGAATTGTGCTGACGATTCGATAAATTGTTGTACCGCAGTCAAGCATTGTGCTTTTGTAATTTTCCCCACAAATAATCGCGCTTCCGCGAGTGCAATCGAATACTGTGCTGTTGATGGTGTTTGAGAACTCTGGATACCAGGACTTTTCGTGTGTGTGGCGGGCCCGCCGCGGTCGCCGTTCCCGGGAGGATCTGGAGCTTCCTCTGTGTTCTTGGAGGTATGTGCTGCATGTCCCGTCTTCTCTTGCTCCTTGCCCTATTTGATTGTGCGTACCATACATTTTATACAGTCCACTATTATAATTCTTGATCGAAGATATTCGGTAACATATTGGCGTGATCAATAGATATACCTATAATACCACTGATACTTGCATTAACCGAGCGAACGAAGTGAGAAAGTCTGCTTCAACTCGCGAAATTTGCTTTCATTTGTCCGGATGTACGTACTCGGTCGTTCAGGTCGAATTTTCAACGAATCTTGACAAAACTTGGACTAAACTAGTTTATTCTGTGCCTAGCATAAGAACCACTCCAGGATTTGCGTAATTGAAAAACAATAATTATCTCCATAGATAAAGCAATAATACATTTATAATGAATGCTTTGCTATATTGTATAGTAAAGTTTGAAAATACTTCACTCATGCATCACCACATTGACATTTCATATCTTTATGGAAGAACATCCGTTACGCATCTGTAAAGCAAATACAAGCCTTCCGGATAATTACGTTACGAGTAAATTGGAAAAACGATTCACGTGATACGCGTTACTTTTGTTGTGTAGGTATTTTCTGATTATGAATCTACGAAAGCTGATATTTTTTGCGTGAAGGCATGGGGATTATGTACTTGCAAAATGCATTTATTATACTACGTATTTTATTAAGCAAACTGAGATAAATAAATGAAAAACGCCAACGATCACATACGTATAGATATGCTTTGTTAATTGGGCGTATAAAATTGTGTATTTCATTTATTAGCTTCTTAACCGGGATTCGTTGTGAATCTACCTGTAGATTTACAGCTAACATTATAACTATATACGTATTAATAAATGCGAGCATGTACTTTTGGCTATATTATTAATAATTTTATCATTCAATGAACTCTTTTGTCAAATAATGTGTTTTAGAGTTTACAAACGAAATTAATCAGTAACTACAATCTAATTGCGATATTAAATCTAAAAAAAAATCCTATTGCCAACAAACGTCTCAGAGCATAACAAGTAACGTAAAACTGATAAAATAATTACTGGTATCTTTTACTTAATTACAAACCAGGCAAATAATCGCGAGTCTCTTAAATATTTGTGAAGCAAGATAGGGATTAAGAGATAAATCGATTGATACATTTATGATCTAATTCACGCCTAAACGTTGCTCTTTTTGTATGTACAAAATTGGCAATAGTTTTTATCACAGTATTGTGTTATAATGCAGTTCAAAAGAGATAAACTTGTTATAAGGCCGCAGGAAATAAGATGTCAGAACTATTTGTCTAACGTCGACCTAATCTACTGTGTAATGAAAATGAGTCGTCTTATGCTAACAATGCTTATATCTACCATTAAAATTAACTGCGGGGCTCACAGTGCCTACATTCGAATGAAAACTACGCGAGATAAACGACCACGTAGAAAGTGTATAAACGACTGAAAGTTGCCATACTTACAATATGCGGTTATGGCTTTCATGATTAAAGAAATAATCGACCTAAAAGGAATTTTAGTATTGGTAAGTGTTGCAATCTTATCTTTATGTATATTGTCTATAATTTTAGATCTCGTAAGTTTATTATGCGTCACTGTGACTGTTTTGATTTCAGATGCTTTTGACTATTCCGTCACAAGCTACGAATTTCGACTGCCATGGCAAAGCTTTCCATTGCGTGAATTCCACCCATTTTATGATTTGTGTGGATCTCGGAACAGGAATATCTACGACAATCGACGACGTCGTCATACCTTGTCCGGCCCCTACTGTGTGCAGGGCAACGAATCGATTTGAGTGCGAATTTCTTCCAGCGTCAACCGGTGCACCTGTAGAAGTTAGTACTATAGCAAATATTGTGACCTCACCAGTGAGTGAATTCATAACTTTTATTCCTTTAGATACAACTTCAATTCCTTTTGAAGAATATTTTAACACTCTAAGCCCAACTACGTTGTCTCAAAATGTGCAACAAACAGAATCTCCATTGACAGTTCAACTGTCTATGAGTACGAGAGTATCAGATATTACAAGTCAATCGATATTAGAAAATACTGCTGAATCAGTTTCGAACAAAGCTACTACTAGGCCGGGAAATGCGATTGACGTCAGCATAAAACGAAACGATGCCAATAAAAGTTACGGAGATCAAACTGAAAATACTAATTTATATCACGATGTGATTCCATACGAAGTTGAAGTGAAAATTACAAATCACCAAGAAGTTGCCACAGTCACTGATACTTTATATACACAAGGGACTGATTCACCTATTTTAAATACTCAACATAATTATTTGGGAGATGTCACATCAACCAGTATAATAACTGAACAATCAAAGATCACTGAGGAGTTAATTACTCCAAATTTTCAGGATCTTACAGTAAGCACAATCATACCCGAGGATTTGTCAATCGCATCATATACTACGGTAGGCCCAACAACACAAATTGAAGAAATGATAAGCGTATCAGATTCAACAAGCAATGTAATCACAGTTGAACCTGCTAGTTTTACTGAAGCAAGTACAAATTATGAGACTACGACTGATATCGTTTCTATAAATGATGTGAAACGAAAAGATTTGAATTCTTTTTATATTACAAATACCACTAGTGGACAAAATGACGCCCCAAGGGCAAATTCTATCAGTGATCAGTTCAATGCAAATAGTAACACCGTGAAACATGAAGCTGTTACGTATGTTGCTTTTACTGAGTCGATCACCGAAGGTGTACCAAATAACGAAGAACCTTCTAGAAGTACACCTACATCCGTACATGTATCATTTCATCATAATAATCTGACATCAGACTCTGAAGTGACAGCTAAATATATTACGAAGGTTAGTGCTATTGTCAACGTATTAGAATCTAATACAGAATTGTTAATAAATAATACGAATACAGGTGAGAGTTCAACTACAGCAGCATATGCGTTTTTTAGTAATGTAGAAAATGCAAATAATAATAGCATTGAACTTAATCTCAATGTATCTTACGCAAGTAATAATGCTACCATTGAGGAAAATAAACAAGACTTCAGTACTGGTGCCGTAGCACAAGAACCAGTGACCGAATATTTGTCTTCGAGTACACAGAGTAATAATTTGGAGAACTTAGCGCCTTTTTATATCGATACTACTATAAAAACATCTTCTTTTAATCTTCCAATAAATCCAAACACTGCTTATCATAGTGATAATTTAGAAACACTCGCTAATCCAAGTAGCACAGTAATGACAGTAATAGATTTGGGTACGGAGAATGTGATTGATATTTTGCAAAGCGACACTGAAAACATTGGTAGTGATTTTAATAATACAATCAGAAATACAACAGATAGTTTGAATGTTGACGAAAAAGTTACATCAACTAAATACGAAAACAAAGAGATATCCACACCGGTATTTAAATCAGACTCAAATAGTGAAACTTCGTTATACGGTACTTATGATTTAAATCAAGCCAATGAATTTTCAACAATGTCTGAACCTCCGTTGCTAGAAGAAACCACGCATTCAGTAATTGCAAAAGATGGCAAAAAAAATTCTGCAGATAACTTGAATCTGGATTCGTTAAACAAAACATCTTTACAGACAGAAACCACATCATTTAGTGCATTTGCAACTTTGTCCACGACACTGGATTTTTCACCTATTTCTACAAATGAAAAAGATGTAGTATCTGTAACAGAAATCACAAATAAAATAAATGGCAGTATCAATATAGGTCAAGATTCTGATAACTTTACCTTTATATATACACAAATTGTAACAACAAACAAACCATCAAAGGATACTGATATCGTGACTATTAGCGAACCAACCAACAAAACGACACTTTTAGATCAAAATGAATTGACAGTTAAAACAGTTGAAACGATAAATAAATTATCTACAAAAACAGCCACTGTGAAGTCAAACAATATTTTGTCTACAGAAAATATCGGAAGTCTGTCTCAAACTGATACTATTCTAAAGGATAGTTCAACAACAATACCTACGGTTGAAATTAAAAGCATTGAGGCTCCACCAGAAAAGTTTCAGGGTGAAACTGTAACTTTTGATACAAATGTTAAAACAAGAACTGAAATGGACATGTCTCTGCAATCAATAACATCAGATATAGACTTACTGTATAAAACTTCTTCACAGACAGAAAACGTAACTTTGCCTTCCTTACTATCTATATCACCTATAAATGCAAGTGATATCATATCTACAGTAGGTATTAAGAATAAGATAAATGATATAAACACAGCTTCGAATGACGGCGATAAAACATTTATGAACATCCAATCGGTAACTACAAACAAATTATCAAAACAAAGTGATAATTTGCCTACAGTAGAAGGTCATACAGATAAAAAGATTCTATTAGATCAGAATAAATTTACTGGTGATGCATATGAAATGCGGAAATCATCTACCACTACAGCAAATATGGATCCAAACGATATTATGGCTAAAGACAGACTAATACTAACGAACACTATTCCAATGGATACTAAAAAATTATTGATTATAACTAAAATAAGCAGTTTTGAAAATTACCCAGGTGAAACTATACCTAACAACATAAATGATATAATAATGACTGGAACAGGTATGCCTCTACAGTCAACGCCATCGGATTTATCATTGCCAACGGTAGATTCCTCATATGTATCAAGTGTGGAGAACACAAGTGTATTTAACAATAGAATACAAGATGTTTTGCTAGATAGCATCAATAATCACACTGTGCCTGACAGCATTATAACGCCAAATACCATTTCTTCAGAACTATATTATACTGCGGCTGTAGGTGTTGAAGCAAATATATATGGCACAGATGTATGGAAGAAAAATGAAGATGAGCCAAAAGCATTTTCTTTGCATAAGGCAATCGATGATACAATTGAAAGAAACATTCTTATAGAAAATATCACCAGCACATCGACGACTTATCCATTTACTGATCGAGCTTTATTATTGACTGAAGGCAACGATATACCAACAGTTGATATTGTAAAAAATATTAACGAATCCTCCCTCAAAGACCACGTTATCCCGTCAAGTTTTTCTCCAGAAACCGTACAGATAACTCAAAAATCCATAACAGCCGATATAAATGAAAACGTCGAACACACGAGCAAGAACTCAAGTTTTCATTGGACGAGTCCAACAATTGCTACAGATATTATCTATGATCTATCTACGACGGATTCAACAATTGATACACAATTAACCGATAATGTTAACATAGAGCATGCTTCAAATTCTATTGTAAAAATGCTTTTAAGCAATGCTATTATGAAGGACACGATGGCACACAGCGAGATAAATAACAATACTGTAAGAAATAGCGTGGGTCCTAGTGTAAATGTCAAAAAAAGCAACGTTAAAACATCGTCACCCAACTCAATAAATGAGATTTCCAATCAAGACCCATCAACCAGCATGCCAGTTTTGCTGAAAAACTCAACTTTAATTCAAGACCTAGCGCAAACTATTCAAATGATTGCTGCAACAGACACCACGAAACATAATACTGATGTATTATTTAAATCTCCAGTCAACAGATTATTTACTCAAAATAATTCAACAATGCCAATCAAAGAAGACGAAGTTGTAGTGAGAAGTCCCATACTAGGAGAAAACAATTTTAACAAAACACCAAAACCAGTATTTGTGACAAGAAGCTATGCCGAACCAGTAATTAGTTCTCTACAAAATGTTGCAATTCACTCATCTAGTTCAACGATACAATCGACAACCACTTTGGGTGATAAAAATGAAGAAGTGATTGCCGGGATAACCTTATCAAAATTTGCAAATACTTCAATGGGTGAAAATAAAAGAAGCAATATAATAAACACAGAATTAAATTATACGACGTCAAATGTAAACAACAAAATTAATAATTACAGACAACCTGATATAAATTCTCCATTAGAACTAATTTCAAGAATCGCAAATTCAACGAAAATTACTGCTGCAAGTAACAATAGCATACAAGTAATTAAATCTACTGAAACGACATTTGTTCCAACGCACGGAAACAATGAACCAAATCAAGAATCACTCAGCAGGATTGTCAAAAATAAAGAAAATAACAATTTACACACAGATATAAGTACGGAGCCATTTATATCTGATGCTCAAAACCTAATAACAACTATTTCCGTCGACGAAAGTGAACCTTTTTTTACTTCACAAGCAGAAAATAAATCGAACATTGCCAAAATAGCATTTACTTCCCTGCCAAATTTAAGCATTGGGGGAAATAATTTGTCTACAACCAATAAAAGTAGCAGTCAAAAAGATAAATATCCAGATGTCACGCCGAAAATCAAATTACTTGAAATGACAAAAGGATTCATCGTTACATCAACACCCTCACCAAGTTCAACGCAGACTGAAAACAAGATTGATAAAAATAAAATTGACTTGTTGACACATTCAATTTTAGATTCTGTAAATCCAAATATCAGTATACAGCTCGTAAAGGAGCCTATTGAAAGCGAATTACCTAGTAAAATTGCTGTCACAGAAAGATCTAAGAAACAAAGTCTCCAAAAAAACGACACATCAAAAACTACATATTTACCATATGATGAAACTACTCAATCAACAGGAAATGAATTAACAGCGCAAGCAGTTCCTTTGAAAGACTTTTCGAATACACCAGTGCCATTAAACTCAGTTACAACTGTTACTAAACCACATATAGTAATTGATTTACCTGTACCAATTATTAATTTAGATATTTCGAAGATGAAAAGTGACACAACAGAATCTGTGGATCTTGAGAAGTTTAAGGTCGTGTACACAGCACAACATGTAAATACTGAAAATTCCAGTACTTTAACTGATCGATTGCCATTAAGTGGAACTAAGATGTCAAGTAATACAGTTCACAACCAGATTGAGTCATTAGAGATGAGCACTACAACAGCTAAAATAGTTTTTGCCGATAAAAATAAAGTGGATCCTAAAATATCTAAGGATACTGTTAATACAGCTATTACAAGTACAAATCTAGTTCAAGAAACCTTTTCAAAACGTACTGATGATTCTCTAATTTTTATAAACCATCCAAAAATGGATACTAATGTTCCCGTCACAACAGATTTTACGTCATATATAGGACTAGGACCAGAAACCTGGAAGGAGGAAATAAAGACCAATGCTAACAGTAATAAACTAAATAAAGGACGGGGGTTGGTGACAAGTTCTGAAAATAAAACTTCATCAATTTTGCAAAAAACAAGTGTTATAAACAAAACAGTTGATAATGCGACGCCAAAAACAGTGTCCTCAAGCTCATCAGATATAGTTGCGGCTACTGTTTTCATCTCAAGTACAGATTCTTTTGTAAACAATAACATGGAAAGTGAAAAATCTCAGTCCGGGATTGTTTCTCTACTAACTTCTCAAACAAATCAACTAGTCACTAAAGAGAAAGAAGAAAAATCTGACAATGAAGCAAGCAAAGTTGAGAAATCAGAAACCTCTAGTAATGTTCCAGAATTTGCTCTTGTATCAAACAGCTCATATATACCTTCTATTACATCTTCCCGCTTAGTTAACAGTAAGAAACAAAGGGACAACAGTACAAAAGAAGAATTGCCGACACAAATAGAGAGTAATCATTTCAAAACAACCAATGGTATCTCTAGAGATGCGCTTTATTCAACTGATATTAATACAACAATTTACACTGGTACGAAAACTGATGGTAGCGAAAATAATAAAGAAACGCTAACGCATGAGGCTATTGAAAATAACACAACATCTACGAACGGAAGTCATACATCCAACAGTAAATCAAAAGATCAAAACAGTACAGTCTTTGCATATAACACGTCTGTTAGCTCAAATGATCAAAGTGGCACACCTCATAACATATCTTATACAAAATCAACATCTGTGGGTGATGGGCAAACAACTGAACTACCGGCTTTCGAATCTACTCGTAAATCGGAATCAAACTTCACATGTAAACAAAAAAAACGAGGGAAATACGCCGATGAGCTGAATTGCAGAAAGTTCTACATCTGTTTAGGAAATAGTCATATTTTCGAAGGAATATGCCCGGTAAACACAGTATTTAGTGAAATTAGAAAACAATGCACCAAGAATCTATCACATTGCATAAGAAATAACCAATTTCGATGCGTAGCCGAAGGTCGTTTTGGGGACTTTCTGAATGATAATTTTTATTACATATGCGCTAGGAATAACGTAAGCTCTTTTATTAGATTTAAATTACGGTGTCAGAACGGCTACTACCTCAATAAAACTTCCGTCCGATGTGTTTTGAATAATGAATTACAACAATCGAGTTCTTCAAGTGATAGTTCCAAAAATAGCAGCGATCAAAGCGCGTCTTCGGCTTCAAAACAAGAAGATATAGAAAAATCAGTAAAGAAGTTTAAATGCAAAAAAGAAGGAATCTTTGCCGATCCTTTAGACTGCCGAAGATATTTCGAGTGCAAGAAATCGGATAACTCTGAATATAGGCAAAAAAGGAAAAGGTGTGGTGATGACGAAATCTTTAACAGAGATAAGAAAAAATGTGTAGAAGATGACAGTTACGAATGCAAGTAACGAAGTGTGTGAGCACCAAGATTATTTACCTACATTATCAATACAGTCATCTCTTACACGCGACCTTCTTGTGTAATTACAGCCAGATTGTATTGAATAGCTCGATGATTGTGTTTGGTTCCTCTACTTATCTTTGCAGGTAAATATAGGTAATCAATATAAAGATAGGTAATCTAAATTTTTTTAAATTTCAATGTGAAAAGTTAATTATACACACTTAATTATGCAATATTTTTTGACATTCTAGTTTTTTTAATACATAATTATGATAACAAATAAATATGTTGTTACATATATTGTTTTATTTTCAACGCGTTATTTAATATTAGAATTATCTATTAATTATAATGTCAATCATGAAATCAAATCAGTCTTTTACTTTCTTTCACTTACATTATTAACAATGACATTATTCGTCCATTCTCGGTCTCCGGTAAGCCGCTGCGTTGCTTTGAATAAATTGGTCTTCATTGTCCTTCTCCAATGTTATGCAAAACTGGTTTGAAAAGATGGTGCACCGAATGGATGTTTCTCCTCTTACTGGTCGTGAAGGGCAGAAGTAAGTGGCCTTCACAGGGGTGCCTTCTTGGGTCACAGAGAATTTGTAGTTCTTGCATTCTATGGCACGACGGTCACTATTCTCATAGGCACCTTTGATTTTTCCTGAATTCACGCCCATTCTTCTGTTAGCATTGTCATAAAGCTCCGAAACAGGTTTAGTGTTGTTTGCGATGGGACATCTATATTTATCAGGAGCCGAGCATGTCCTCGTGAAGCCATTGAAGACCGTGTTCCCTGAACATTTAAACTTGATCCCTTGGAAGCGGTTTTTGTTGGGTATGCATAGTATGTATCCTTTACAGTCAGGAACGTTCGGATCGGCGATTCGTTCGTTTCTGTGACATCTTATGGTTCTTGTGAACGTGGAGTCGATGTAATTGACTGTATTTTCGCAGACATCGCTTGTGTCTTCGTTGCATATCGTGTTAGGAGGGCAGAGGAACGCCGGCCCGAATAAGTTGTCGCCTTCGCATAGACGGACTTTATTGTTTCTTTCACAAATAAACCCATAGGGGCCGCAATCAAAATTCCTTGGATTATAACCAGTTGCTATAGCTTCACTTAACAAAACCTGAAAAAATTAGTAGAACAATCTCAATTCAAACACTTTTTGGCAACAGTGCAAATGACCCAATTGCAAAGCAAACAATGCAATCTTTTACAAAACAGTAATATGTGTATTTACTAATCAAATATTTAACTAGATGGACTAAATTTTCCACAACAGGTGTTTTGATAACAATGTTTATGAATGAATTTGCCCTTCAATCAATAACTATATGTCACACAATTATAAATGAACCGTTATTTGTAGTTCATTCAGAAAATTACGTTAGAATACACAGCATATACCCATATGCATTAAAAAACTAAACCGGCGATTAACACTTACCATCAAAACCACCAGATAAAAGCGAAATTTGAGCAGCATATTCAAAAACATCACTAATTTTCGTATTTCCTAAGCAGACTGCCAAAACACGACTAACGGAGAACACTAGCTTTCTTGAAAGCGTTCATTTCGACAGTGATTATTGTTTTTAACACCTCTCGACGACAGAATGGAGAAATGAGACCACATCCATACAGTTGCAGATTCATTGTGAACAAATGTGCATAACGGTAAATCTCTTGTTAGAATTTGTTAGGTTCAGGTAACGAGGAAAGGATTTTTTTTTTAAACGGATGCTGATTCAAAGTTATAACTACGCTCAGTCGTGATCTGTGGTCAAAATGAGTTTTCATTCACAAATTGATCACTATATAAATTGATTCTCTACTTTAGCACCGATTGATGACTGCGCAATTTTTTTTTAATGCGGACCTAAGATTACACACATCAAAGTCGACTTGTGTATACTAATTACTAAAAAAACGTGTACGTATAGTTAAAACATCGAAATTTCTTCACTATATATATTTCATAAGCGACTAAAATTAAAAAATAAATCATTCTTAGATCTATGTCCCCGAGGGTAAATAAGGTTAAACATATACTATATTTTTCAAACATATCAGTAAAATGCAGATTCTGTTATTTACTGCTGTATGTAAAATCACATCACATCACACTAATATTTCAAAGGCGAAAGTTTGTATGATATTTGGAATATAGATAGCTTATATACTTGATTACTAACAACACAATTACAAACATAAAACATACTATATTTTTATTCCGAGGGTGAAACCACGGGGCGCAGACGATGTACATAATTGTAGATTGTAAATGGAATACGTTCATGGAAAGTGAAACAAAACTTTCTCCATTCTTAAAAGGATAAATAATAAGTAAGCCTTGTGAGTAATGATGGCTGTGCGTGTGGCATTCACATTATGCCACTGGGTCACGCAAAGGGAACACTCTAATAGTGCTAACAGGGTCAACGAGAGTATACCATGCCATACAAACATGTTTAGCTCGCACCTAATATATCTGCATAAAAGCTGACAATCTATTGCTTTCTCACTTTTAGCTTTACTTTCAACAAAGTGACAAGAATTTTAGAAGATTTTAGAAGAAGAGAATAATAATTTTATCAGCTTTCTTCAGGTGTTTTTTTCTTGTGTTAATGTGAGGTTAAAAGTATCTTATGGAGCATTGTTTTCTGACGAATATGTACGTCATTGAAAACAAACGACAGTCTACTAATAAAATGAAAGAGTGTACACAAAAACAAATGACAGTACAATCGAAATGTTTGCAAACGCGAATTCGAATGTCAATTTTTTTTGTGTTTTCGCTTGCATTTTATTTAGTAGTCGTGACGAATTCGCCAGCACCATTGTTGACGAATATGCAAAACAATAATTTGGAAAAAGAACATGAGCATACTACACCGCAGACCATAACGAATGCGCACCGAATCGGTCACACGCCCGCACAATGTTACTGTTCATTGTTTTATGCACAAAATATTTTTCGATGGGTGCAATGAACCTTTAACTTTATACACAGACCACGTTAAACAGTGCTTGCTTTTGTGGATGGTTATTTTTTACGACTGCAATGGATGCATTACTTTTGTAAAACATTTATTATTTTGTTTATCGTGTCTCAAATAGTTTGAAATCACTTTGCACGTACCTACTAAAAATTTAAAAAAATGCGTGTCTATAATTAGCTCTTCTTCTTCTCTTCGTTTAACGGCTTGCTATCGCTTTTTAGCGATAATTTTTCCAGTGTCAAGTGAGGAATTATGTACGGTTATGTCATGTCAAAGTCCTATTTTGTCAAGTCAAAATGCCACAGTAAAATGGTGGATATTTTACTGAAGGCTCTAGGAAGCCTTGAAGAGAAAACGAAAAGGCATGGTTTTAAAACTTGGAACCATTTGCCAACACTAGTGCACGTACACGAACACTTAACGGATAATAATCCACTCTTATTACACATTAAAATTAAAAAATACACGGGTAATGGAAAAAAGTTCAAAATTCACAACCGCCATTTTCGGATTTTTTTCAACGACCCATCATAATCAGCTCTATTACAAGGCATTAAAAACCAGGTGATGGTGGAATTTGTCACAGATTGCCGGTTTCCGAAATGTGCGGACTTTGCACTTGCTTTTACAGAGGTAAAGCAATGTGCATGGTCATCGTGGTAGATTATGGCTCCTATTCCTGTGAGATAAGGCCTATGTACCACCAGTGGAAACGTATTGGGCTGACGATGACGAATGTCTATAAGTCAGGGCGTCCAGTGTACAGTCCAAATCTGAGGTCCAAATGGTTTGTATGATAAGAGAGACTAGTTATTTAAGAGAATACAACATTATTTGATAACCTAAATGCATTTATTACGAAACTATAACATTATTATAACAAAAATTTAATACCGCTGTGGTCATTCCTCGTCTGAAGACGACTCACTGTCGCTATCGGAGGTTGACGATTCGGAACTAGCCTCGTGTAGTATTGGCCCTCCAGTCTTTGCTCTGAGGGGAAAATAATAAAAATTAGTTGCAGAATGCTATGTTACTAGAATGGTACATTAAACTAATATAATAAAGGGAAATTAATAATAAAAGGAAAGATTTGATTGCTGGTTTGCATGGAATAGGATCGGAACTACTGGACCGATTTAAAAAAATCTATGACCACTACATTATTCCTGATGAATATAGGATATATAGATATACGAGTTTCTGCCCGCAGCTTCGCCGCGGCGTGGTCTATGGGAAAATAATTCAACCACTCATTTCACCCTGTTAAGGGTAGAATAACGAAAAATCCTTTCTTAGCGGATGCCTACGTCATAACATCTACCTGCATGCAAAATTTCAGCCCGATCCGTCCAGTGGTTTGGGCTGTGCGTTGATAGATCACTATGTCAGTCAGTCAATCAGGCAGTCACCTTTGAGTTATATATTTAGATATCTATATATCCTATATTCATCAGTATATATATATCACATCAGTATTAATCAGTATATATTAGGTCTTTACCTATGAAATTGCCGTTTTGTTTGAAAAAAGTTAAAGTATTTTTTTTTCGAACTTATTTATTTCTTTTATTCTAAGTAATCACCCCTGTAATCAACGCATCTTTGCCAACGCTGTGGCACTTTATGGATGCCCTTCTTGAAAAAATCAGCAGGACGGGAGACAACAAACTATTCAAAGGCGTTTTGTACTGCCTCTCGGGAATTGAATTTTTTTCCCGCTAATAAGTTGTCCAAATTTTGGAAAAAGTAATAGTCGGTAGGTGCAAGATCTGGTGAGTATGGCGGATGAGGGAGAGCTTCCAAACCCAACTCATGCAGCTTAGAGACGGTCTGTTGTGCAGTATGGGGTCGCGCGTTGTCGTGAAGTAGCAGTGGAGACGACCGATTGACCAAAGCTGGTTGCAGACGTGCGAGTTTCACCATCATTGTGGTCAGTTCTTCAATGTACACATCTGCAGTAATGCTCTCGCCGTTTTGTAAAAAGCTATGATGAATCACACCAGCACTAGACGACCAAACTGTGACCATCACCTTTCTAGGGGTCATTTTTCGTTTTGCACATTGCTTTGGTACCGAACCAGGATCTAACCAACTTGCTGAGCGCTTTCGATTGTCAAAAAGAATCCATTTTTCGTCGCACGTAACAATTCGGTTCAAAATTCCTTCGTTTCTGTGCCTGTTAAGCAGCGCAAGGCAAGTCTCGACGCGTACGTTGCGCTGGCGATCGTTAAGTTCGTGGGGCACCCATCTATCAAGCTTTTTTATCTTGCCAATCTGTCGCAAATAGACCAATATTGTTTTGATGCTAACATCAAAAGCTGCTGCCAGCTCAGCTGTAGATTGAGATTCATCAGCTTCCACAGTCGCCTTTAATTCACCATTGTTGACCAAAGTTTCCGGACGACCACGAGGTTCATTTTTCAAGTCAAAATTCCCAGAACGGAACCGAGCAAACCAATAACGGGTTGTACGTTCGTTTGTACAGTTCTCTCCGTAAACGTCGTTGATGTTACGTGTCGTTTGTGCCGCGTTGGTGCCACGACGGAACTCATATTTCATAATTACAGGAAATTTCAAAGTATCCATTATGAGGAAAAATGTTGAAATGTAATGAAAATACAACGCTAATCAATAAACAAAAGACTTATATTGTAAATAGAATGTCATATTTTTAAAACAAAATTAATTTGAATTTAGAATTCATAGCCAATCAAAACTTTTTTTTGTTTGAAAAAGTCTGTACTGCAATACGGCAATTTCATAGGTAAAGACCTATTATATATATTTAAAAAAATCGTGTCACAGTGTTGTTACCATACTCTTCCGAAACGGCTGAACCGATTAGGTAGGTAGGTCTGAGAATAGGTAGTTATCTATTTTTCATCCCCCCAAGTGATAAGGGTGGCCATTCCGAAATTTTATTTTTATTTTTAGGATAGATTTTGAATAGAATATTTTAGACGGCCATAATTTACATAGACACTACAAAAATACATTCTGATTGATATTGTCAGGTGCATATATTTTCAATTCGTATTGGAATAAAAAAAAAGTTTAGTAATAAAATGTACATGTTTGTTATACATAGGGGTGATTTTGGTAAGCTTTGTGTTAGAGTTCAATGAACGCAGTTGTCAAAGTCAATGTAAAAGTCAGCTAGAAGAAAAAAAAAAAAAAGAAAAAAATTAAATATAGAACAGTAACATCTTTCTACTACCATGCCCACAAAACCTTTATAGGTTACGGGCCCAGGCATTTCTTTTCCTGATTACAGATAGAGAATAGAGAAGAGGCAATCCATCGGCATCGATATGGATCGCGCCATCATATTAAAAGGCGACAACTGGTCAGCGTGGAAATTTCAATTAACTATCGTACTAAAAGCAAAGGGGCTTTACGATGTCGTTACCACACCATCAATAGAAGATACAAAGGCAGAAGATAAAGATAGAAAAGCTCAAGAAATAATAGTTACTCGCGTCGAGGAACACGTTCTAACCTATTTGTTGACATGCAGTTCGGCGAAAGAAATGTGGGAGAAACTTTCCACTATATATGAGTCAAAATCAAAGGTCGGCATTCATTTAGTTCAACAGCAGTTTTACAACATTAAATATGAATCACCAATGGCAACGTTCATTTCTAAAATAGAAGACATTGTCCACAAATTAAATTCATTTGGTGAAAAAATTTCCGATAAAATGGTCATTACAAAGATAATCATGAGTTTGCCTGAAGAGTTTCGATATTTCATATCAGCATGGGAGTCCGTCCCAGACTCGGAGCAGTCATTGAAACAACTCACAGCCCGATTATTGGTTGAAGAGGAGCGCATACAAGGTAAAGAAGCAGATAGAAGAGAGGCATCTACTACATCAACAGCATTAGCAGCAACAAAGAAAGGACAGCCACGTTACACAGCAAGTGGTAGCGGTACAACTACAGACAGAAAGAAGATAGAACAACCTAAGTGTTATTCGTGTGGTAAGATGGGACACTTCAAGCGTGACTGTAGGTTACGAAAATGCAACTATTGTGGGAAAATTGGACATTTATATAAAGAATGTAATAGTAGAGTTAATAAAGATAACAAAGTTCAAGATAGGGCATACATAACATTAGGTGATACCTATCATAATTCATGGATTCTAGATACAGGTGCAAGCGACCATATGTGCAATGATATCAATTTATTCAGCAACTATACAGAAATAGATGACCAAAGGTACATAGTAATAGGAGATGGTACTAGATTAAAAGTGTCAGGAATAGGTGATATAAAGATGCAAGCAATTGTTGGTTGTGACATTTTCCCTTCAACATTAAAGAAAGTATTGTATGTACCAGAATTAAAAGCAAACTTGTTCTCAGCACGGTGTGCTTCTGATAGAGGTTATATAATGACATTGAGTAAAAATAAATGTGAATTTTCCGAACAGGGACAGGTAACTTGTGTTGCAAAAAGGTATGAAAACTTATTTGTTATGGATTTTAAAGTTGATAGTAAAAGTTTAGCATTAAATTCAGTAGCTTCATTAAAAGAATGGCATGAAAAATTAGCTCACCAAAATTATAGACATGTTTCAAAAATATTAGAAAGAAATAATATTAAACTTGCAGAGCAGGATGATTATCAATGCTTACCGTGTTTACAGGGAAAACAACATAGATTACCATTTCAGAGTAGTGAAAATAGAGCAGCATTGCCTGGAGAGCTTATACATATGGATCTGTGCGGCCCAATGGAGTGTGAGTCATTAGGGGGTTCTAAGTATTTTTTATTATTGAAAGATGATCACAGCAGTTATAGGTATGTATATTTTCTAAAGAATAAAAATGAGGTAAGTACGTTAATTAAAATGTTTGTTTCAAAATTTTATTTAGAGACAGGGTTTAAAGTTAAAAGTTTTAGGTCAGATAATGGTAGAGAGTTTATTAACAGAGAAGTAGAGTCATATTTAAATACAGAAGGGATAGTTCATCAAAAGACGGTGCCATACACTCCAGAACAAAATGGTAGAGTAGAAAGGGAGATGCGAACAATAGTTGAGGCAGCAAGGACAATGTTACAAGCTAAGAAATTACAGAAAAGTTTATGGGCTGAAGCAGTAGGTACAGCAATATACACAATTAATAGGACTGGAAATTCAAGAATAACAGACAAGACACCATTTGAATTATTATTTAAAAGAAGTTTTAACATACATGAGTTAAAGACATTTGGGACAAAAGTATCAATACATATACCAAAAGAACTACGGCTAAAGTGGGATTCTAAAAGCAAGAGTGGTATTTTTGTGGGATATGGTATAGACAGCAAGGGATACAGAGTATGGACACCGAATACTAAAGTTGTAAAAACATATAGAGATGTGGTATTTATAAAAGAAATTAAAGATACAGAAGAAAATAGTATAGAGAAGCAACAGAAAGAAAATACGACAGTAATACAGATACAAAACACAGAAAGTGAAGGCCATCAAGGAGAAACAGAAGTAACACAAAGAGGTAGAGAAGTGAGACAGAAAGAAAGAGAAGAAGAACAGACAGAAAGAAAGGAAAAACAGATTCAAAGAGGAGGAGAACAGATGCTAACAGAAGATTCACAGACAGATATAGAAGATGAAGTACAGACAGAAGTAGACGAAACATATTTTGAGTCAGTGTCATATGAACCAGAGAGTGAAGAAACGGGTGAAGAAGATACAATTTTATTAGAAAGCACAACTTCAACAGAAGCAACAGAAGATATAACTTTGACAGAAAATGGAGAACAATTGAGAACTCGAACAAGACTAATAAAGAAACCAAAAAGATATGATGATGAATATCATTTATATACAGCTATGGATGAAGAACAGCTTACTTATGAGATGGCTATGAAGAGTAAAGTCTCACAGAAGTGGATAGAAGCAATAAATAAGGAAATCAGTTCTTTACAGAATAATAACACATGGGATGTGATAGATTTACCAAAAGGGAAGAAAACTATAGATGCAAAATGGGTGTTTAGGGTCAAGAAAGAAGAAAATGGTGAAGAGGTATACAAGGCCAGATTGGTGGCAAGAGGTTTCCAACAGGAAGATAGTTTTGATCACTCCGAGATTTATGCTCCAGTGGCAAAACTACCCACCTTGAGGATCCTCTTAGCCATAGCCAACAAATTCAGCTTGGATATAACCCAAATGGATGTAAAAAGTGCTTTTCTTTATAGTAATATTGAAGAAGAAGTGTATTTGAAGATACCTGAAGGACTAAATAATTATGAAGGCAAAGTGCTAAAACTAAAGAAATCGTTATACGGTCTAAAGAAGTCTCCACGAAACTGGAATGAAGAATTTAACAGATTTATGATACAGGAAGGGTTTATTAGAAGCAAATCAGACTATTGCTTGTATTATAAAAAGAATGAGAAGTTCTATGCTATCCTATATGTTGATGATTTATTGATTATTGCTGAAAATAAAAGCCATATTGTAAATTTAAAGCAATCATTACAGAAAAGGTTTCAAATGACAGACATAGGAAGTACAGAAATGAAATACTTAGGAATAAATATAAAAAGAAGAAAAGATTCAATAGAGCTAGATCAGAAGAAATATTTGGAAGAAATATTAAGAAAATATAAAATGGATGAGTGTAATCCCATTTCCACTCCAATGGAACAAGGTCTTATATTAAAAAAAAATGAGTCACCAAGTAAAGAGATAGTTACGAGGTGTAGGACATTAATAGGAAGTCTTATGTATGCAATGTTAGGAACAAGACCAGATCTGTGCTATGCAATCAGCTATCTCAGTAGGTATCAAGTTAGTGCCAATACTAGTTTATGGAAAGCATTAAAAAGGGTTTTAAGATACATAAAGGGGACATTAGATTACAAGTTAATTTTTAAAAGGAATACAGAGGATATATTGCTAGGATATACAGATGCGAGTTGGGGAGGTAGTAAAGAGGATAGGAAATCAACTTCAGGAGGTATAATGAAGGTTTATGGATGCACAGTCTCATGGTATAGCTCAAAACAGCAATGTGTAAGTCTGTCTTCGACCGAATCAGAGTATGTATCATTGGGAAAGGGAGTTGCAGAGGGTTGTTGGATTAGAAACTTACTAATAGAAATTGGTATAAACTGTGAAAACTTTGTGATAAACATTGATAATCAGTCAGCTATTTATGTTGCTAAAAATCCGGAATACCATAACAGACTAAAACATATTGATCTAAAATATCATTTTGTTAGAGAGAAAGTTAATATGAAAATTGTTACTTTAAACTATGTAAATACTAAAGAACAGTTGGCAGATATCTGTACAAAAAGTTTAAATAAATCTGTATTTGAATTTTTATGTCAAGGCTTAAACTTAAATAAATAAAACAAGATTAGTTGTTAGAAAAATATTTTATTTGAACTTATGCTGTGTTGTGCTATGATTGACACAAATAAGAAGACATTGTACTTAAACAAGGTTGATATTTATAGAAGGGTATTCCATTTAGTTATTAAGTGATGTAATAGGTAGCAGTGTGCCTAACAGTTTGTTTTAATGTAATAGGTAGCAGTGTGCCTAACAGTTTTTTTTTAATTTAACAGGTAGCGGTGTGCCTAATTTTTTTTTTTAGTACATAATATTAAGTTCAGTAGCGGAGTGCCTCATTTTTGTTGTTACAGAATAGTAGTATACCTAAGTAAAACTTTGCGGTCATGCATATTATAGAGTTTAATGTAAGGAAAGGGTTTTATATATTATGATTATTATTTGTAAAGTAGAATAATCTAATTATATGCATTCATTGAGGAAGGGTGTTAGAGTTCAATGAACGCAGTTGTCAAAGTCAATGTAAAAGTCAGCTAGAAGAAAAAAAAAAAAAGAAAAAAATTAAATATAGAACAGTAACATCTTTCTACTACCATGCCCACAAAACCTTTATACTTTGGATTACTGTGCCTCCATATTTGTTTTGATAAATACTTTTTGGGACAACCTATAAATGTGTACTCACACATGGTAAGCTTCTGCGACGGCGAGCGCGGCCGGGTGCAACGAGCTAGCTATACTGTTGGGGTCCTTGTCTAACACTGCTTGTATTTCTTCAGGCGGCCGGTTTAACATGACGCCCAGTACTGATTGACTGGCGGCGATTGCCTCTTCGAAGCCATTCTGGGCTAGGTAGGCTACTGCTGCCTGGAAATACCATTATGAATGTCTTAACTCTGAAGGTTAGCAAAATATTGGGAGCCGATTAGATAATTTTACTGCCAAAAACGAAATGTTACGATTTGTTACATACAGTGCAAGAATATATATACATATTGTATTCTATGTATGTATTTACAAGACAAAAAGTACCTATCTAAGGTCCGTATTACAAAACGATGCTCAGTCATCGATCGGTGCTCAAGCAGAGAATTAATTCATAAGTGATCAATTAGTGAATGAAATATCTGCTTGAGCACCGATCGATGACTGAACATCGTTCTGTAATACGGACCTAAGTATCAGTTATCTAGTTCCTATAGTACAAGCTTTGCTTAGTTTGGGGCTGGATGGCGTTGTGTGAGATGTCCACACATATTTATTACACATACATTTCCTTCAAACTTGACTTAACTATGAGCCCCAAACGTATTATAGTACTTATACTAAGTATCGAGTTTCCAACGTAATACTTATATTACGTTGGAAATTATGTGGAAAATATGTAAAAAATATTATTGCCACGAATTACAGTTGTTTTTATTATTATTATCGTATTTTTATCGTTAATTTGAAATATAGTCAAAAAAGCGCGAAGCCCAAGATGGCCATTTTCTGACGTCATTTGTAAGTAAACAGGAACCTTTAACTGTTAAGACAAATCAAAGATTTTAACTTAAACTTTTATAGTATTATGATCATAATAAATTTGATTACGGTGTAAGACCCTATTGCTCGGGAAAACTCCTCTAGTTATTCTTCTCACCTTCAGCGTTCCAACTAAACATGATTACAAAGACGGTCAGACTTTGTAACAACTGAATAAGGAACAATATTGCTTACCGCAGCGATCCCTTGTTTCCCAACAATTGCAGATTTCTTTGCTGCGTCAACGATAGCCTGTGGCTTAGTGGGTACACCTGAAGCTTGTTCATTTTTCAATTGTTGTATTGCTAATTCAACGCTGTCCCATACTGGGTCGGCTTTGTCTTTACTGTCCGAGCATATCTCTATGATATTTGATAGAGCTACCGCTGATAATCTGGAAATAGAATAGAGAAATATATTAATGATGATAAGGATCAAAGTACAAAATAAAATTTTAAAACTTGCTATTTTCGAAAAAAAAAAAAAAAGTATTGTATGCTTCACGAAATGGGACTGGAAATGGCATGTGATGAGCACGTTTGTTTGTACGTGAGCCATACATACGTATTTTCATCCGGACGACTCGCTTAAGACGTGTGCATTTCAAACGTGCAATATATCAACGTTGCATGTTTGAAGTGCACACTACTACTACACACTGCTATACACTACTACAGAATATTTGGCAAAGCAGTTGTACCTACATAAACTAACTCTCCAAAGTTCTGCCACCTAGTAAATAATATCTGACCAGTCGTTCTATAAAGAAACTACACAGAAATATATTTATGGGTCAAATCAGTGTCGCATATGGCGGTACTATTTTGATAAAGGGGAAATGAAAAGGACGAGACGAAAAGACGACAGAGAAAGAGACATTTTAATGATACCAAAACCAGGTAAACCACCACAAGAGGCAACATCATACAGACCGATATCTTTGCTGCCGATAATGTCGATACTGTTTGAAAAACTACTTCTGAAACGATTAAAAACTATTGTAGCAGATAAAAAGTTGATTCCTGATTACCAATTTGGTTTCAGAGAAAAACACTCTACAATAGATCAGGTGCATAGAATCACCAACATTATTGAAAACGCATTAGAAGAGAAGAAAGTTTGTACTACCATTTTTCTAGATGTCGCGCAAGCATTTGATAAAGTGTGGCACGAGGGCCTGATACACAAATTACGAAATATGCTGCCAAAACCATTTGCTGATATATTAAAATCGTACATAACAGAAAGGAAGTTCAGGATAAGACAAGAAGAGGCTTATTCCGAACTTAAGCAAATAAAAGCTGGAGTACCACAGGGAAGTGTACTAGGTCCGGTCCTATACTTATTGTACACTTGTGATATGCCAAAAATAGAAAACAACACCATTGCAACCTTTGCGGATGACACTGCCATCATGGCTACAGGAGGAAACCAAGAGGAAGCCGTCGAAAAAGTCCAATCAGCTATAAATAAAATGTATGATTGGACTAACAAATGGAGAATAAAACTTAACGAAAGCAAGTCTATACACATTGATTTTACAAACAAGAGACCACATTACTACCCGGTATTTATAAACAACCAACAAATACCGTACGAAAATACAGCCAAGTATTTAGGCATGACACTTGACGCAAAGCTTCGCTGGAAGGCTCATGTCAAAAAGAAACGCGATGAACTAGAGCTTCGCTACAGGAAGATGCACTGGCTGCTTGGGAAGCATTCTTCGTTGTCAGTGCACAATAAGATACTTTTATACAAACAAGTCCTCATGCCAATATGGACTTATGGTATTCAGTTATGGGGCTGTACCACACAAAACAATATACAGATCATCCAACGTTTTCAAAACAAAGTACTGCGGTGCGCTGTAAATGCACCTTGGTATATCAGAAACGAGGACCTACACCGGGACCTAAAGGTAGACCTTGTTGTTGACGTTTAAAGAAATTCGCTGAAGCTCATGAACGAAGGCTTCACCACCATGTGAATGTCGAGGCGATCCAGCTCCTCGACAATACGGATATAGTGAGAAGACTAAAAAGGAAAAAACCTTTTGAGTTAGTCTAGTGATAGTGATATTGACCATAGTGTAGTGAGTGTTACTTAAAAAAGACTCATGAACAAAGTGTCTTCCCCTTAATAGAGACATTAAGTGTGTGACAAAAGTGTTAATGGACACATTCTTATGATTAGTTTAGCAAATTAAGTCAAATTTAAATTACTTATTAGCCGTAGTGATGGCTAGATTGTAATTTTAATGATGTACTATTAAGGTACCTCATTACAAAAAAAAAAAAAAATTAATTACGTTTAGATTTAGATATAGCGACAGTACTTTCTGTTTAATATTACAATAGGAGATATCATTGGTGTGATTTTTGAACTTAAACCAAGTAATTGAATAAATAAAATACCACAATTATACTAACCTCTGAGTAACAGGCGATCTGAGATCTTTAGATTCCTCTTCGGTTTCCGTGGCTTGACTAAATTTGAGAATATCGGAGGCGGCGGTACGCATCTTTTCTTGCACTAGAGGTTCTATAAACAAATTAAAAGAAACGCTAGGGAATTTATAAATGATAATTGTTGCTAAGTATAATAACCTTAATGTCCAAAGAAAAATGGCCAGGAAAGAAGTGTGGGTGAAATGCGTCATTCTTCGAGGAATTTGCGGGAATGATATGGCTGCAGTACTATTTAGAGTGATATGGCATTTAAATTTTAAATTGTCTCTTTTAGTCCACATCGGAATGTACATGGACTAAAAGGGACGAACAATATACCTATCACTAAGAGGTAAAAATAATTAATGTAGTGATACGGAACTTTTAACGAACTATTTGAAATTTCATATCTTTTTTCTGTAGGTCCGTATATTTTGTAACTTCTATCTCGCTCGCGTAGTGTGGAACTATTGAAAATATGTAATGACTATACATATTTATTTAGCAAAAATCCAAAAAAATTTTTTCGTTCTGTCCTATTTTAATATATGAAAAACTGTTTGGATTAATGTGATTTTTTGTTGAACAGTTGTGATGTTATTTTTGAGGGTTTTCAATATATATGTCTTCAAATATATAAATTCTACCACTTAATATCTTCAAAATTTTTGCAGTGGCCGAGCGAGATAGAGGTTCTAGGATATACGACTTATTATGGAGGTCTTCAAGTCGCCAGTGAATATTTATTATTCAGGTAAGCATGTACCATCGTAGTACGTGTCATCACTTTTCATCAAGTGAGTACGCAGCCAAATGCTGGCCTATTCAGTAACAAAAAAAAAGACAATGTATATAAAATGTAATGAGGTTTAATTAGATATATGTTCATAGGTTTTAGAAAGAATTTGGTTTCTTTAAAAAAAACTATATCCTATGCCGGTAGGTTAAGTTAAATATTACAATATTAGTATTACTATATGTGACAGCCTCTGTGGTTTGGTGGTCGAGCAGGTCGCCTCATAACCCGGAGGCGGCGGATTCGATTACCACGGTAGGACAAGTAATTGTGTACAAAAAAAAAAGCAACATAGTCTGGGTGTTGTGTGACCATGGTCCTCGTAGTTCCTGGGCCCCTAGACACAGGGAATTCTAGTTAGCGTCCAGGATCTATGTATGTGATCGTTGGGCGTTATTTATTTGTTTGTTAGCGATGGTCCGGGGCGTAACTAGTCAACATTACCTTGTAATGGATAGCAGCTGCACATGGCGTCCAATAGTTTTTCCACCAGACGGTTTTTCTTTGCGTGTCCGAATATAACGAGTTGGGACCACGCCTGCGCGAGCCGAGACCCTGCTCCACTTAGCTCTAATGTTTTTATTATCTGTAGAAAAGTATATAATTATATAAACTATTTTTAGGTTTAGTGTGACAATTTCTTATGGCAAAGTCAAATAATTTATTGCAAATGGGCTATCATAGCACTTCTACTCAATTACTAAAAACTAATCAAAATAAATAAATCAATAATTAATTAATATTTGTGGACATATCATACAGTGCCACCTAGCCTCAAACTAAGCGAAGCTTGTACTATGAGAACCAGATAACTGATACAATACTTAGATACTATTTGTTTGTAAAGACATACAGAGCATAGAATATAACAGCCAGACACAAAATCAAATTCAAATTTTTGTCTTCGTGCAAATAACGTATAACCATATTGAATATTTCTCACGAAGCATTTTTCAAATTCAACGCAATAAACAATATACTTTAAAAAACCAATGAAATCGTATTCACTCAACTTTGCATTAATCCGAACTGATTTTTTATAGTAAGGGGAATCCCCACGGCGACGCGGGGCGGCACGTAGACACTTCGTGCGTTCGGATATACGCAAGAGCGGAAATACACGTTCGAATAAAGTTCACTTTCACAACGCAATTTTTTGTTATTATCAATCGATAATTATCCACCTGTATCAAGATAATTATCGTGGTAATTATCATGAAAATTATCATTGATAATTATCCTTTCAGACCCTGCTATCGGTTCAGTCAAACACTGGAAGTAACTAGATAATGACAAGATTTAAGTTCATAAACTAAACTTTTGAAAATTAGACTTTATATTATAATATCTATAAATAAATATAATATTACTTACCTCTTCCATGACAGATGGCTCAGGAACATACACATTGGGTATGAGTGTGTCCATCAGTAGTGTCGCTCTTTCGAAAGGCGCGTGTCTGCAAAATAAAAATGGCAACGGTGTAACAAACAAATAACGAGTTGTCTTTAGACCACACGACTTTAGTTTAGCTTCATCTATCGGCCGGTATAACTTTGTTTTTGCTTTGTTTAATGTTAATGTCGCCATCTAGACATTGTAAATTGTCATTTTACTGGACATATCAACATAATAATACACATTTTTAACTTTTTTATGTTCATAATGGAGATCTACGTGAACCAACTTAAACTTCCGATTGCCTGGCATTCACCGGCTTACTCACCAAGTAAGAAGTATTACTTAAAAAAATCTAAAAGTTAATCAACAGCGTGTCAATGTATGCTATGATTGAATTTTGAGGGTATATTGTGGCTGGAATGGTTTTTGTAGGAAACGTATGAACCATGCTGTATAATGAATGTAAAATCTGTTGTGATTGCAGCTGTGCAGAAGCTTAAAATTTTAAATAAAAGTTTCTTTAAAACTGCAATCACGAAGTAAAAAGCACACACCTGCAAGCTACTGTGATGAAGTGCCTGTAGTAAATGCTTTCTTTGTAAGCGTCTCCTACCAACTTGTAATTATCTCCCTGCATAAGAAGAGAGTGGACTCGCTCAGCCATGTTGATATCCTGGAATAGACCACATCACATACCGCATAAGGTAAGAATAAGACCACAATTTTTGTATTACCTATTTCGCAAGATAATAAATTGTTTAATTGTTTAAGTTAATTTATCTCTCATTGAAACGGCAGATGCTGAGGCCCCTTGTGCACCGCACCGTCACCTGAGAAATAGAGGACGGCGTCGAAAGGTGACTCTCGTCAGGGGTGGGCGGACAAACGCCTTTAAGTTTTCTTGTTTGACGGGTCGATGCTGTAAGACCTCTTCTTTTCCCGTGGGTGCCGTAAGAGCGGCTAAGGGAATATCTAGGGAATGGGCAGCAGTATTTTCATTTGTACATTAAAATCTTCTGTGTCACCAAGACGCGGGCCAAGTGTGGGGATAAACGCAAACCCCTATGATAAGCATCTAAAGTGGCGTTTTATGGGGAGGCCTATTTTCAGCAGTGGACGTTTTCCAGCTTATGATCTGATGCTGCTGATCTCTACCTCTACTGTAATAGTGCTTATTAGCAACCAGTTCGAGGTCAGCCCAGAAACGTAGTCGTAGTTTGAGTCTTTGCCGGGAAAGAGAATCGAAAAGTATGGTAAACTACAAACTAAGATCAATAAAATTTAATGTTCTAAATAAGCAGTACCAAAAACAGTGTTCACGTTTCCAGTACATTTCAGCACGAGTTTTGGAGCATTTTCACATAGTTACCGATATCGTTGTCTATACACACACAGTAACTTAAGGTTGTAACTTGTATTTTGGCAAATAAATTACTTATTATTTGTTACAGTTGTAGAAATGTATCCATCACTATCAATTTTCTAGGATAGTGGCATTATAATAAATTGCCTGACAGTGGTCTAGTCTAGTCACTGTTGTTTTACAGATATGGTGGATAAGGTTTTCACCGAATCCTTTATTGACTGTACAAAACATCATCAAGTCTGTGAAAAGCGTTGTGTAACAAAATAGTGACTAGTAAAATAATTGTACCTGTAAATGATCGCTACACACGCCCATTGCTGTGATGAAGAAATTAGTATCGGCGGCTTCCTTTGGAGTCAAATGTTCTCGACTCTCTAGATCGGTCAGGATGGAGCTTAGAATATCGATACGAGGACCTCCTGCACATAACAAAAGCCATACTTTAGTATATTATTAATTGGCCGAAAATTAATTACAATAGTGTATTTGACTGATTTATACACCTCTTTGGCATGTGACGTCACAAATGATTAATGAAGGGGTGATATAGAAATCTTCAATTCATATAACTCTGCAATTTTCATACCAGTTTAAGTATTTTTTTGAATTATCGCGTTTCTTAGATTACTTTAAAAAAGTGTTGCCTTCTCTAAAGCTAAATCCTTACTAATATTATAAAACGCGAAATTTTGAATGAATGGTTGTTTTTTTCTCTTTCACGTAAAAACTACTGAATAAACTACTACTAAAACTAAAATCTTACTGAAACTTGGAATGCAGATAGCTTATACGCTGGATCAACACAGGATATTTTTTATATGCAAGTGAAACCGAGGAGGGCAACTAGTTAAATATAAAGTTTGAAATCTCATTCATACTCACTCTCTTTACAGAACAAGCACAGTAAATAGTAATAAGCTGCCAATCCAGGTTCAATGTTTAGCTGCTTGAATTCAGATATGATGCTTAGCGCAAGATCTTGCAGCTGCTTTCCGCCGCCCCAGGCCGATATTGACCTTAGACAAGCGTTTAGAGTCTCTTGGTTTGGCGACAGACCCTGAAAAGTGAAGCTACTTGATATTGTAGTTTATAATACACAAGCCATTAAAGAAAAATATTTTAAACACAATTTTATAGCAGTCTCATTCCCTATACACTTCCACCTGATATTATAAAAAGTTTGCGAAAGTTTGTGTGTGTGTCAATTTTCGTTTTAATTTACTGGATTAATTTTGATGAAATTTGGAAGGCGAAGTGTATACTCTGGATTAACATATAGGATACTTTTATCCGCGGGTGAAACCACAGGGCACAACTAGTTCGACATAAATGCTATATAATTTGCTCTAAATATATGCGTTAAAATGTAATAAGATGTATTCATTGTATTGTAGATGTAAGATGCATGTATTTCATTTCACCAATATTATTTTTTTCATTACCTGTTCATTCATTTCTCCCAGCAGTTTTTTCAGAGCATCAGTACGCAATGCAGTGCCTTCTTTCAAGAATCCAACACAGCCCAAGAGCGAGTTGTAAACTTCAGTTGATAGCGGCATGCCCTGCTCTAAAGCCTCGTGAGCTAGTTGGTGTGCCCTTTCAGCCTGATTAGTAGATAAATAACAAAAAAAATTTAATGACACACAAAAGTTTGGCTACCATTATGAGTTTCACAAGACAGCTTGACACCAGTACAGTAACCCATACATTACAATTAACTGTAGACTTAGTCATTACGCCGTGTTGTCCTGGCGCAAAAATAGGACAACTCCATTTCCTTGCATGGGTTTCTGCTCTACAACAGCTTTCTCCTCAGTCTGCATTATAATTTACAGTAATAACCAATCTTATGTTCAGCAGTGGATGTTTTCTGGCTGCTGATAGACCATGGTAATAATAATAGCATTGACATAAAGTAAACAATAATTTTCACATGCCACAACTATGGGCTAAATAGAAGAACTGCTGAAAACCCAACATCTTTATGTACACTCCAATCATTTGAAATTAATTTAATTTCATTTTCTTTTTTTATGGCAGTCATTGGTACAAAGTAGGCTACACTTGTCAATGATCACTTAGCCTTTTAACAATCTATATATTTATATAAAAGAATGTCGTGTTAGTTACAGTATTTATAACTCAAGAACGGCTGAGCCGATTCAGCTGAAAATTGGTGGGGAGGTAGCCTAGAACCAGGAGACGAACATAGGATACTTTTTATCCCATTCGACCACATTTTACTAAATCACCCGTGCAAAGCCGGGACGCGTCAACTTGATAAATACTGAATATGAAAACCTGATATTTTCTCATCGTAAAATGGTTTTCAAATTTCATACTGGTACCTTCCTGAAAATTAAACATTGTCTATTAGTGTACCAACCTGAAAGTATTTTGCCATGCCTTGTATGATGGAACAGTATGCTTCAGGTGTTTTGGGCTCCAATGAGGTGAAGATTTTATCTGCAAGGCCCCCCAATCTGAAAGCATTCAGAGATATAAGATGGCATTATATTGTGATGTAGTACATACATTCTAATACATTTAACACAAAATATGAGAAGGAAAAAGGCTGCGATGAAACTGCCATGTTCATTGTTCAAGAACCATAACATATGGTGATCAATCCATTGTATTATTGAACAAAGAAAAACATAAATAGTCTTATGGTACTGGTCTAAGAAGAGTACCACCCCATCTCTTCCCGAGGTTGCAGTAAGAGCCGGCTAAAGGAATATCTAGATAATGGGCAGCATTTTCCTTGGTAAATTAAAATCCTTTGCTATTTCCAAGACTCCTGCCAAGAGATTAGATTAGATGGTCATTATGGCAAACCCAATCATGAGTGGAGTGGTGTTTTGTGGAGGAGGCCTATGTTCAGCAGTGGCCACCTTCCAGCTGATGATGTGATATAAATTGAGACATGCCTCCAGGTGGCTGCCTGTCTCTCTCTCGTAGTAGCAGCAAACCATCTCTCCTCAAGCCACTCCATAGAGTCTGGTTCCTTCTCATTATAGAAACACAGCAGTTGGAGAAATTGAAGCTTCAGGTCATCATTCACAGCTTCTGCACCACCAAGGAGTTGGAACACTTTTATGGAGTCTTCTAGCAGGGCATGGTGGATGGTGTATTTAAGATCTTCTTCTGTGACCTGTAAATAAGAAAAAACTTTTTAGCTGCAAATATTTATTTTTTATTATATTTTATTTATGCTATGTTTTTGTCATCACAGTTGCAGGTTGCAAACCAATTTATGACAGCCATTAATTATCTCATTGGCTTTTGTTATCCGAGCAATAACTTAAAACCAAATTAATAAAGAATACTTAGGACAAGTTTATATTTATCTTTGGTTACATTTTTTAATGAAATCAGTAGCAAACAAGTAAGCTGCCCACCTAACGGTAAGTGGTCACCGCCACCTTTATTTACATTATTACAATTAAAATATTTTACTGAAACATTAGATGTACAATACCTATGTTAATAAATTACCTTGCTCTCATCAGTATAAATAGGCTTAGGGTTGAATGCATCAATTTTAGGAGCAGCATTGACATGAGGTGTTATCTTCTTCCCTGGAGGATCCCATTCTCTTGTAGTGAATAAATCAGCATGTTCATCTCTAATCCACGCTGCTGCTTTTCTACCAGCTTCAGCAGACAGGGCATAAGCTCGCTTGCGGAAGTTAGATAGCGGTATAAGATATGGATCATCATGATATCTGAAAAAGTAATGTTACAAAACTGGTCAATCTATTTTTATTGGTTTAATGTCTTTTCATGCGGCAGAGTAATTGTAGTTTAATATCATTTTATGCACAAAGATTTATGATAATTAATGGTCCAGTAACTTGTTACATTTTAGGTATCTCAAAATTTTTAATTCATGGGTCAGCTTTATTGATTGAAAGATTTAGTAACCAATCTTACTTGTAGTGTGCCGCAGTTGGGTCTGGTCCTACAGTGGCTGCTAGAGCTTGTAAGATATCTGTGGGGCCTCTAGGTATTCTCGGCGGGGGCGATATTCCATCACTAGAAACAGTCGTTTGCGGCAGCTTCTGCCCTTCTAAAGTAGCTAGCTTCCGGCAGAGGCACTGGAGTCTTTGCCATTGCCTGAGTTAATAAAAGATGTTTTGTAATTATATTTTAATTTATAACCTAGAAATCCTTAAATAAGTAATTACCTTGGAACAACAACGCTAGAATACATAACGCTAACTCCGATAAATTGTAAGCAATTAAGTATCTTTTAAACAATTTTTTATGGATAAAGTAAAAATTCCATAGATATTTTGTTCAAATTCGATCAATCAACTCATTTATTTCTTGTTGTTGCTCACAGATTAGGTGCAAATTAGCACAGACCAAGTAGAGGATAGTGGATACTATCAAATTAGATGAACGAGGCAGCGAGCCGGTTGCTTTTACTAAAAATCTGTCAAAGTATCTGTCATGTCAATTAAAATTCAAATCAATGTGACTGTCAGTGTCAGTATGACAGTTGTTTTTTCCGCTTCAGGATTTGGCTTCACACGTCTATCGTTTTGTGCTACCGCCAATGTGTTTGTTTCATGCATGTATGTTTGACTTGTCTTCATGGACGGCGAAGAGGGTGCTGGTCGTAGTAAAAGTCCGTATGTGTTTGTAAACAGTCTGTATAATTGTAATTCCGTACACGGGGCTACACCGCACAGGAAAATGCCTCTCCAGGCCACACAAGCTAATTTTACAATATTTATTAAAGTTGTTAGCATCGAGCAACACTTGCTTGCGCGACGGTCGAAAACAGAAGTGGTTTTCACTCTGGCGCCAGAAGGCGCTGGCGAACTATATATTTGTTCCATAGATATTAATTATACAACAATATCTTACGCTACATCCAGAAGGAAACAGAATGTACAATATTATGGCGCGTACACACGCCACATATATTTTTCAAATTACTACGTAAAGCCAACTAAAATTCAATTCTATTCACAAACTGCTAAGAAGAACGGCTTAAGTTTCACATGACACTGCACTGCGCACGTCATCCTGAGACATCAATACAGTCAAGTAATAAGATTACAAGACAGTGAGATTAGGTCATAAATTCTTATTTGCTCAGTCATTTCACTAGCTACAGTGCCCTTCAAACAGGAACACTGGGCGGCCGAATAACCGCTAGGCAAAGCAATGGTACCTACTTAGACAAACTTTGCAGAAAATCCTATCACCTAGTAGTAGGTAGTAGCTGGGACTCAAATCCGTCAAATGTACTTAGAAAATAAACGTATCCTGAATTTTATGATGCTGATTGAAATGCATAGGTATTTGGAAGCAATCTCTCTTGCCAACGTTTTCATTACAATTTCATGACGGAACTTTTTAAAATGAGGTCATGTAAATATACCAGTTTATCCGATTCTACAGCTTTATGATTATAGCCTCAATTGACCGTAACAATAAAATTGACAGCTCTTAGACGAGTAAAGATATCGCTCTGGATATAAAAGCCGCTAGTGGCTGGACATAGGTACGTATTCAGGATTCTGAGATGGAGAACACTACTGCAAGAAAGACTGCCTTCGCC
Organism: Ennomos fuscantarius; assembly: GCA_905220475.3. Classification (NCBI taxonomy): domain Eukaryota; kingdom Metazoa; phylum Arthropoda; class Insecta; order Lepidoptera; family Geometridae; genus Ennomos; species Ennomos fuscantarius. Next base: position 5,603,928 of record HG992029.1, read on the forward strand.
GCTTTCCTCGTAAGTAATTTACATAATTATTAGCTATTGGCCAAGATCTAAAAATAATATACCAAGTGTATAAAAGACTGGAAATAGGTTTTAATTTTGGTAAAGCAAATTATTTATATTTTACCGACTTCAAAAAAGTCTCAACCATATGTACTCGTAGGTATATAATAAATAGGTAACGGAAATAGGAACGCGTTGCGCATTCAAGTCTATTTCCTTAGTCTTATTTCTTTTTTTAAATGTTTTGGCTCCACACTTTTGTGTATTTAGCCAGTGTCAAGTAATTGATAATTTTTCAAGTTAATGATATTTACGCAAATATGTGTCAAGTCACAGTCGAAGTCATCAAGTCAAGTCATAGTCAAGTCATAGACTAGTCAAAGTCATACTCCTAGTAAAGTGGTGGCAACTTTACTTGAAGCTTCTATGGAGTTTTGGAAACCACACGAAAATAAACGTTTCACCATCATTAATTCACCATCACCTTATACCACTTTCCCACACTCCTGCCTGTAATCCAGCACTTAACGAATAAAATGCCATCAATTTTATGCACTAACACTGAAAATAACACAAGTTTTAGAAAATAATACAATGTGGCGACGTGATCTTTTTCGTTTTCCCGCCAAAACTCCCTTAGTCTTATTTGATGTTTCTTCCAGATTCTGTGCATCGCATGGCAGGTGCACACTCAAGTAAACTGTTCTGTTTCGGGCCCCGGTCGGCACCCGAACACCGCCGACACTACATGTATGAACTACACACTGTGCGTGTACGTTACTGCCAACAGCACTTATTTGTCGTACTCGTACACCTGCCCTACAACATCTGTGTTCAACCCAAATACTGCCCTGTGCACGTCTCCTAGCAACTATACTTGCACTGCTACTGGATAGACAGCTGTTTTATTTATCACTAGCGGGTATTTTATAAATATGTATACTCTATCGCCTATGTTCATCAGAGATAATGTAGGATTCTAATACTGAAAGATTTTTTAAAATCTCTCCAGTAGTTTCAGAGCCTATTCAATTCAAACAAACAATTAAATCCTTCCTCTTTATAATATTAGTTTAGACTAGAACATATTATGTGCTTGGTGAAATAACGCAATGGTAGGTATGGATTAAGTGAACGGTATATTGCACAAGATATTACTATACTGAATTAACGTCAATCTTCGTATTATCACTATAAATAAATTATATTATATTCAACAAAAAGTAAATAGCCGGCATCGGCATAGAGGCAGAAACAGAAAAAGATACATAGAGAAAGTTACACATTTGACCTTTAACAAGCATTTGACATTACATAATATTCTGACATTAGTCCATCATTAACACATGCCTACAGTAAAAATACTAAATTATCAACAACATGTACATATGTTATGTAGGTACCTATACTTTTTTTAAAATAATTAACTTAATTTCTTAATGTAACCTTCGGAAGAGGCTGGCTAGAGAAAGGAGGATCTCCATAGACATGTATTTATTTAAATTTAATAATGTTAATAAAGCAAATCTAATAAATCCCATCATTATTGTACTTTGCGTAATAAGTGCAGAAGTCAGAACGCTTTGCAATTGGACGAGTATTAATTATTTAGGTATTAAGAGTGAGGTGAGGTGCAGAGTTATGATTTTGTTGTAGTCTGGTAAATAGTTCTTGTTTTATTGAAATAAATAAATAATTTTTCATTTAGTACAAGTTTTTTTAAAATAAAAACGTCAAGGCAATTTTAACTATTTAGTGAAAGAAAGAAAGAAAGAAAAAAGATTCAAAGTCCTGACTGACTGACTGACTTATATATCAACGCACAGCCTAAACCGTTTGTCCTAAAGATTTGAAATTTGGAGAGTGTGTTCTTTGTAAAGTGTAAGTATCTTCTAAGAAAGGGTTTTTCAAAATTCTACCCCTAAGAGGGTGAAATAGGTGGTTGAATTATCTATTGAAAAAATCATCTTCGTTTCCTATAGGCCACGCGGGCGAAGCCGCGGGCAGAAGCTAGTACCTAATAATATAAGCATAGTAGATGAAATAAGCAATCCTGACAGTCGTCTAAGAGTATTTAATTATGTATAATAAACAAACGCATTACGAGAGAAGAGAGGAGAAGGAATATCTGCATAACAATATGTACCTACTTAGCCTGTCAGTAACTTACCGTTAACTGACAGGCCAACCTTATGGATTCGACATGGTAAGTTAATGACAGATTAAGTAAGCTAAGGATAGCCCTAGCTCATAACAATAAACAACCTAGTAAAATAAATTCCCCAATATAAATCAAAACACAAAGAAAATCTAATATTATAATTTAATTAACATTTACAAGCATCAAGATAGCGAACAAACAAACACGTATAGTGCCAACGTCAACCGCACCTTTCGAAACAACACTCGAGACATGAAATTCATTTTCACCTGACATTTGAATACTGAAATCCGTTGTATTATGAGGCATTGGTTTAGATGGCAGTTCAGTGAATGAGTCAGTAACCTCTTTATTTTCAATACCAGCACTGCACGTGTACTGTGTGTTATTGACACAGACCGCCTCTACAGGGCTGAAAACTTGATCTAGGGGGCATTTCACTTGTCTTGCCGTCACTATCTCGTTTAAACCATTGGGACAGACAACGTATGACGAGCAGTTTGTACTGGAAAACCTCTCGAAACTTCCCGTTTGGTTGCATACGAAACTGGACATGCATTTATAGTTGGTCGTATTGGTGCACTGTTGTTCTATATGACTGTAGACGAAGCCAACTGGGCATGTCAGTTTGTAATGAGTGAAGCCACTAGCTCCACCAAGAAGGCAGATGGTGAAACCTCTACAGTCTGCTACGTCGTTGTTAGGATACTTGCCCCGGGCCGTGCACTCGGTGGCCTTGCTCACGCCGTGGCATAAGCCCTGTAATATAAAACAGATCATAGTTTGCACATCAATAAAACTGCGACTTACTTATCTTCATGACACTAATTTAAAGGATTGAAGTAGTAGTGTGACGTGGACTTTGAGGTAAAATGGAAAATTTATGTAATTCACATTTGACAAGGCTGCATCAAACTTCTTGTCTCCTCATGGCTTAAAGTAGGAACTTATTTGCGAGTATATTATTGAGGTCGTCATGATCAGCCCAATACGTTCCGTGGATGACACAGTCATGTTCTAGAATTTTGTGATTTGGATTATATATCTACCGAAATCAACGTGTCAGGCTTTCCTAGGCCCTGTGTACTATAACTTTTTTATGCCATTATAAATGTACACGGTCTACGCTAAGGTACTAAAGCACTAATTTTAGGCATCATATAACTTGGAGGAGTAACCTAAGATTAAAATTGTTTTATTATCAACGTCTACAATAAGAATCAGCACATTATAACCGTGCTTCGGAGGGTACGTTAAGCCGGCGATCCAGCGGCTGTTGGTAATAGTCGTTAAGCCAATTCGAAGCCTTTGGGCGACTTAAACATTCTGACACCAGAGCAGACCATTTGCCTACATGAGAAGAAGATAACGGAGTACCATTTAAAAAACAAATGTGTGCTATTTAGACTGCGTAGCTCTACCTCTACGTCGTCGATTACTATAGGAGTATGGAAAAAATATATCTTCCAGCTAACCTGAGTAGTGCTAGTGACATGTTGGATGTTTCATAGGTATTGACTGTGTTAAGTAGACTCAAAGACAATTGATAGTATTCTTTAGTAAACCGAATAAAGATCTTTATCGAGAACCTCAGAAAACAATACTATTGAGGCATTTTATGAGTGCTCTCATGAAATAAATAAAAAACGCTCACTGATCACATACATAGATCCTGGACCCTAACAGGCGTTCCCTGTGTCTAGGGACCCAAGAACTATGAGAACCATGGGGACACAACACCCAGACACAGAACAAGTATATATAAGCTCTTTTTTTCTGTGCAACATGTTTTGCCCTGTCGCGGGATTCAAACCCGTCAACTTCAGTTTATGAGTTGCCCTGCTCAACCACCTGCCACCACACCACAGAGACTGTCTTATTATTATTATTATAAACAATACTTACTGCGATGAGTATAAACAAGAACACGTGCTGCATTTCTACTAAATATCAAAACGTACTTAAGTATTTGAAAGTTATGTTTAAGTAAAAACCTTTTGCACACAGTATTTATTTCCAAAAATATCCGTGTTACTCTAAGGCTACTTGTTTTATGACGACGTTTTGTTTTTTAAACGTAAGTATTTTATTGTATCACGTATCTGTTGAGATAAAAGCGGAAACTGAAGGATGCCTTGAATTGCAACATTTGAATTAGTGTTGGATGTTATAGAATAGGATACGATTTTTATGATTCATACCAAGGAATGATTCTAGAGTATTGTTAAACATGACCTGTGTGATTTCAGAGCTAATGAATGTTCACTGTTCAGGCCCAAATACAAGCCACTTGCAGTTAGGTCACGTAATTACAAGGTATTTTTTTATAAAGCTTACGTTAGCTAATAAGTAGTTTTAAGTAATCACACTAATATTATAAAGGCGAAAGTTTGTATGTGTGTATGTTTGTTACTCCTTCACGCTCAAACGGCTGAATGGATTTGGATGAAATTCAGTACCAAGATAGCTTATACACTGGATTAACATATAGGCTACACTTTGTCCCGAAAAAGAAGAGTTAGAAAGTTAGAGTTAGAGTTAGACGAGAAAGTTCTTATGAAAGAAAAAAACTAAGAAAGTTTAGAAAATGTTTACCACGCGGGTGAAGCCACGAGGCGTAGCTAGTGTCAGATAAATACTTAGCAAGAGATTAAACTATCGAGCATGGGACATCACTAAATGTGTATTTAAGATAAAATGATAATTTTGTTTGAACGTAGCTCTAGCTTTACCTAGATTCCTTTCCAGTACGTAAGTACGCCTGGTTAAGATGTAATGCTCATACAAAAACATTTGAATCATAAATTTTTCCCTGATTAGCAGTTAGATTTATACAAACATCTCGGCTTTTTCTATGTATACAGTATATTATACCTCTTGGTATACTGAACTGTATACATGGAAGTTTTGAAATTAAACAAGCATCTGCGCTAGGTAACTAGGTAGCGTGAGGCTATCAGCACAGAATTAGAGCATATATACTCTCATCTGACCACACTCTCAAGTGACCACTTTTTTGCTTTCATACCTTCGCGAAACTCTAATCTGAACACGACATCGACAAATTATTTCTGATATAAATATTTTGTTAAAATTTATATTTAACTAGCTGTCTTCGGCTTCTCACCGGTTCAATAGTTTAACCTCCTAATCCTTCCCAAGGGAAGAGGGAAGCGAAATGGAAAAAGATAGGCAAAAAGAAATGAATGGGACGGCGAAGGGTGGCAGCTGCCGGGCAATAAGCATGCAGGCAAGGCCGGGAGAATGGGCTCTTAAGCACTTACTTAGCGACAGATTTTTAACTGGAGTAGCAATCCGGATCCAAGAAGCAGGTCTTACCTAGAATATATCTTTTTTCATGAAAATAAAACTATATCGATCATCGCCATTTATCACTTGCACAGTTAGTTACAGGAAATTATGAACAGACTGTTTAATAAAAGTCAGACAAAAACTAAGTCATTATATATCATTAACGACTTTTATTAAACAGTCTATATTGTCTGTCTTTTATTAATAATATAATAATAATATGTGTAGACATCTCGCACAACGCCATCTAGCCCCAAACTAAGCAAAGCTTGTATTATGGGAACCAGATAACTGATACAATACTTAGATACTTTTTGTTTGTAAATACATACATAGAATACAATATAACACCCAGACACAGAACAAACATCGATGTTCATCACACAAATGTTTGTCCTGGGTGGGAATCGAACCCACAACCCGCAGTTCAGAAAGCAGGGTCACTACCAATTGAGCTATCGGGCTAGCCATTAAGCAGTCTATTCATAATTTCTTACGAAAAGGAAAACCTAACTAACTGTAAAAATGAAAAATGGCGAAGAACGATTAAGTAGTTTTATTTTCATGAAAAAAGACATAGGTCTTATAAAAGGTTTGTTAAAACTCATTAATGTGTTTTTATATGACATTCTGTTACAGTAATTCGTTAAGAAGATGTGTCAAAATTAAGACCAGTTCAAAGGTGAGACAAGAAATTCAGAAATCGTTTGTGAAAAACTGTTGTTATGTTTATGATAGATAGATAAACTCTTTATTGACAACAGGATGACGAAATACAAAACAGCAAAGCTTTTAAGTAGGTTACAATGGGCGGTCTTATCGCTAAAAAGCGATCTCTTCCAGACACCATCTACAATATTAACGATATATATAATATGGCCTATTTGACATTATTTCACCATCTTTTTTCCACTCGGGCGGTGTGTACTTGATTAGGTTTTCTCGCTCTCACGCTTATTGAAGTTTTCTGCGGTCGGCATGATAGATTACATCAGCTTTATCAAAGGATTATCCCCAAAAAGTCAACAATTAAGATTACTTATTTAATCTTTGTTTGTACAAAACGATGCGAATATTATGCAAAATGTGACTAAAGGCAATTACACAATATTATGTAAAACTTAGTATTAAAATAAAGTTATTAGTTAGGTACCTTCCTAAGAGAATTTAGCTATATAGTTTAGTCTTAGAGTTACCCTCCATTAACTAGGTACCACTTTTTGGAGAACTACTCTTACCATATAACGAATTTCATCAAAATCAAATAATATCGACCCCAACAATAAACTAAAATTAGTGTACCTACTTACAAGGTTCTCTCTACAAGTTCATGATTTTTTTGTATTCTGCCATTTTGATCGGAGGTGTAGTTTCCCCAAAAAGGAAGGAAGTTAGCTGTAATTTACCAGCCGATTTTGATAATATTTAGCAGAAACATCGGATACTAATCACGGGTTTTTCAAGAATTTTTAATATATATGTCGGCGGCAACGTCGAGTTGTAAACTCTATGCGCAACGGGCTGTACCGTAATTTACTCTGTGGCAGCATTTAAATTTATTACAGTGGCAACACCGGTATTTGTCATCGCTTCCCTACCCATCTGGCTATAAAAAGGGACCGCTCGGTGTACTACGGATCATTCTTGTTCCAGACACGGTGCGGTGTGGACATGCTGAAGGCCTATAGTTATATAGGTTGCAACCTATCTACCCACAACCCGTTCCTGTCTACATCAGAAGTGGGATGCCCATTTCTACATCGCATTAAGCAACGCGAAACGTGACGTGACGTGAATGATGACGTGACGGCGGGTGACACTAATATCAAATTTAGTTGCAGGGCTAACCCGGACCAGTGAAAAAAAAAATGGAAAAAAGTAATGATTCTTTTTTTTCAAGAGAAAAAGAAAAAAGTAATTAAAAATGATGACAAGAAAAATGTGTCTGAATGCTAAAGGGATAATCTATCCGGTCTAGCACTAATGGTCCATAAAAAAAAATGTGGGTTGCTAAAGGGATATCTATCCGGTCTAGCATTAATAGGTCCATTAAAAAAATGTAGGAATGATGATTTTTTATTGCTAAAGGGATATCTATCCGGTTAGCATTATTCGGTCCATTTTTTTATAAATGAAGGTATACTAATGGTCCTGAAGGTTTAACCCTGACTGACGATGACTGGAAGGCTAAAATGCTTTTGACTAATCAAATTGAAAACTGATCTTTTGACTTTGACTTGTTTAACTCATTTAATTGTCAGGATGAACGAGCAATAACACTGATACTTATGTCCTTCACCAGATACAAAGTGAAGCTAAGCGTACGAGGGCGTACGCACGTCAGTATGGCCGTGTCGGCGGCAACGTCGAGTTGTAAACTCTATGCGCAACGGGCTGTACCGTAATTTACTCTGTGGCAGCATTTAAATTTATTACAGTGGCAACACCGGTATTTGTCATCGCTTCCCTACCCATCTGGCTATAAAAAGGGACCGCTCGGTGTACTACGGATCATTCTTGTTCCAGACACGGCGCGGTGTGGACATGCTGAAGGCCTATAGTTATATAGGTTGCAACCTATCTACCCACAACCCGTTCCTGTCTACATATATATATATATTTTTTTTACGGTTGTGAGTTTTGAGAACAGAAGCCAATTTTGGCAGAAACATTCGGTATGTAGGTACCTATTAAATTTTTTAGCACAATAATGAGAAAAAATTCGAATAGTGGTAAAAAGTTGTTTTTTTTGGCTTGATTGTTGATTATGGACCGATGTGACGTATTAAATAATTATAGGTACTTATATTCTTACACCCAAATATTGCAAAAAGTTGGTACTAATGAATTCTGCCGTTCGTAGAACTGCTAGTTAATGGTGAATTCAAATGATTTCCCGGGGATTCATTGATCAGTGAGAAATAGCCCTAACATGAGTTTTTAAGAAGATATCAACAAGAAAGCTGTATCCATAATTTTATTACTTCATATCATTTTCGTCTTTCATAATCATTCTTATGACTATCAAATTAGTCTGATGAGGGTGGCATAAACTTAATCAGTACCGTAATGGTATAAAACCCCGCAAATTAAAATAGTTTATTCATACCGCCAAAATGGATAGCAAAGCAAGTGTTTTAGTTATTTTGGTAAGTAAAAATTCTTAATAGATACCTTTAAAAAAGTACCATGAAGATGTTGATATTTTAGATAATATAAATATCATCACATCAGAATTTGACAGCCTCTATGGTGTGGTGGTTGAGCAGGTCGGCTCATAAGCCGAAGGTGGCGGGTTCGATTCCCGCGGCAGGACAAGTATTTTTTACACAGAAAAAAAGCGCAAATATTTGTTCTGAGTCTGGGTGTTGTGGGACCATGGTCCTCGTAGTTCCTGCGTCCCTAGATACAGAGAATCCTAGTTATGGTCCAGGATCTACGTATGTGATCGTTGGGCGTTATTATTACTTTTTATTATTAATTCAATAGGTACTAAATTTAGTACCTATTGAATTCTTACTTTGTATACCAGATGAATTGAAAATCAGACGAACTACAAAACTGAATAAAGCTGGATAACAAAATTACAATTAGACAGATTCAGTATTAATAAAATTATTGATCAATATTGGTTTCCATAGGTGCTGTGCCTAGCATGGCAAGCATATGGTGCTGTCAATTGCACTGCACCGGGACGGTTTGGTGACCCCGAAGATACCACCTGCCAAAACTACACCTATTGCATCTACGATAGCTCCACCAGCACCTATCTCTCGTATAACTACGTCTGCCCCACTTCATCAGTCTTCAATCCAAACACTGCCCAGTGCACTGCTTCTACCAACTACATCTGCACCGCGACAGCAACCAACACGACTACTACAACATCTGTGTGCACAGCTGATGGCTACATCGCAGATCCCAGCTCCACTAACTGCAGCAGTTACATCGAATGCGTTAATATCAACGGAACCTACGCAGAGACAACCTACACTTGCCCGAGCAGTACCTTCTTCGATCCGAATACGACTCTCTGTGAATCAAATTATAACTGCACTACAACAACGGCGTTCACTTGCACCGCTGCAGGAAGATTTGCCAACGCAGCAGATACCACCTGTCAGACTTACTATTTATGTGTTCTAGCTAGCAATGGGACATATCTTGAATACGAATACACATGTCCGACGACGTCAGTCTTTAGTCCAGCTTCTAGTCTATGTACGACCAGCTATACTTGCACAACTTCTTAACATCAAATGCCCCGGAATGGAAGTTTTTGACCTTGGCATGCTGGACCTGACTATTTGTTCTCTAGACACCGTTTGTGATTTTAAAGCATACACAGTAGGTACAAGTAGAATCCATATTGATTGGCAGGATAATGAACAGTGTTGACAGGGCAATATTTACAATGGAAAAACAGACACGTCTCTATAGGCGACTTTGTATTCATGTATTATAAATAATGTATGTCATGAACTAGTAGACTGGACAATTTTGATATTTACTGATTGAGTCATCTGAAAGCATCTAAAACTAAACGTATTACCTATACAGAATAGGAACTATGTTAAATTTTATATGTACAGGCTATTCTTATCTACAAATACCTTATTGTTGCTGGTTTGCTATACAGTGCCTATTTATTACTATGCTACCTAAATGTAAGTCCTTTCCGATCATGTAATAAAATAAATGTTATAAATTATGTTGTAACTAATAAAAGTTCATTTTAACTAAATACGTTTCCTTTTATTTCGTCGATGTGATGTTTTATTTCGCCGTGGCTTTTGAAGAAATCTTTTTCTCCTTGATAGATCTCTTTTTATTCTATGATCTTCGTTAATAAGCAGCAATGCTAGTTTTTTGGCCATCAAGAGGTTGTAGTTAACTTTAGAAGAGTCATTCATTCCATATGTCTGCGTACCGAAGTATGGATCAAGTTTTTTAGAAAGCAAATTAGTTGTGATGCTCGGTTTTTTAGTTTTTGGATAAAACTTGTGAAAATAGTAATCTCGTGCTTTCATAATGTCCGCAGAAGGAATTTTCTTCGTAATAGCTGGTTTATCATCAAGCGAAGTATTCCTATGGGTTGAAGTTATATAATTTTGGATGTTGGTAATTGTGTCATCGTATAATTTTACCACTGGTGCGTTTTCATTATGTTTCTTTTGTCCATTGCTCCTTCTATTGTACTTACTGTTGATTTCGTAGTCATAGTTTGGTAAACTTGTAACAAGAAAATTGGTCGCATTTAAACGACGAACTTGATATGTTTTTAAGGAACACGCAATTGTAAAAGAATAAACTAAAACTATGTATTTTATATAATAATAAACACTTAAAGCAATCATGCATCTATTTTTGATGTTGCATATCAAAGAGTATATATACTGCAATCACATTTTCGTGATCAACTAGGTATATTCAAACATTTAATATAGCCACAGATCAGTAATATGTAGCTAGCTAAACATAACTTTCCTTTACCTACTCTAGGGACACCGTTTTTGGCCAGAAGTATTTAGCAAGAAGGTTATATTTGCAACTATAACTTTTTTGTCATTTTGTAAAGCTCAGATAAATAACTTCCGGCTAAATACACAAAAGTGTGGAGCCAAAACAAAAAAAAAAAAACAAAAATTCCAAGAATTCCAGGAAAGGGTCAGAATAGCTGCGTGGTCAATAATTATGTGCTGTGGCTAAATCTAAAGATTTCGATCTTCATCAGGCTCCGTGTACATAATTAGGTCGGTAATTGGGTACTAGACACACATACATATACATAGAAGCATTTTAAATCTAGTCAGTCCAATATACTAAAATCAGAAGCTTTTTTAGTTTCCACGGTTAAGGGATTTATATTAAAATATAGAAAAGAGAACATTATGACGCGGTTACAGCAGAAATGAAAAAGCTATAAATTAGCATGGTATTACCTCGCCTCTTAGTAAAAAGTGAAGGAAAAATCACACAATAGCCGTCGAGAGTAGCTCCCACACTTCAGAATCAAGGTCGAATTTGTCTGGCAAATCATCCTAATACGCTTTGCAACCAATTTATCCATAATGTGCTTTATCACGTTATTCATATGATTTCAAATAGTTTAAGGGTAGTGATGTCTGTTATGTTAGTCTCAAGGTAAGAGTCTGAGATTGCTCCCGATGGTGTTATTGTTTTAATTGCCACCGAGTACACGCTTCTTTAATTGTCGTTTCCGGAATACGATAAGAAAGCCACGGAAATAATAGTATCTTCACGAAGCAATGTATTAGATATTTCTAAATACTCTGTGTTATGAATCAACTTGTTGATGGTACACCATCCAGATACAACCATATAAAAACTATCTCCTTTCTTGAGGGTAAAAATGACCGTGTGACAGTGACGTTGTGATATCAAATAACACAAAAATCAGCAAAAGTACACATTTCGCACAGCGCCATCTAGCCCCAAACTAAGCAAAGCTTGTACTATGGGAACCAGATAACTGATACAATACTTATTTACGTTTTTTTTCTAAATACATATACAGAATACAATACATTGACTGGCCCGATAGCTCAGTTGGTAGCAACCCTGCCTTCTGAACTGCGGGTTGTGGGTTCGATTCCCACCCAGGACAAACATTTGCGTGATGAACATAGGTGTTTGTTCTGTGTCTGGGTGTTATATGGTATTTACAAACAAAAAGTATTTAAGTATTGTATCAGTTATCTGGTTCCCATAATACAAGCTTTGCTTAGTTTGGGGCTAGATGTCGTTGTGTGAGATGTCCACACATATTATTATTATTATTAATATAACATCCAGACACAGAACAAGCATCGATGTTCATCTCACAAATGTTTGTCCTGGGTGGGAATCGAACCCACAACCTGCAGTTCAAAAGGCAGAGATACTACAAACTGAGCTTTAATAGGCCAGTCAACAGTGTAAATGTGACCATGTGACACAGTGACGTTGTGATATCAAATAACTTAAAAATTACATGATTATCATCAATAATCGACTGACATTTGACCAGAAAAAGTAGAAACAGAGGAAGTACGAAAACGAAAAGTTTTAGTTCCAAGTCGAATTCAAATGACGTCGTTAAATTATTTGGTATAATTTGTACTCTGATCGAAGTTCGGCCATGTGATTTCACTATCGGAGGTTTATCGAAGACTTATAGTAGGGTCTTGGCTTCACTAAGTTATGAAGACTTTATGAAACAGTTATCGAACGTTTTAGCGCTAACGAGCGTTTATTAATAACACTTTTCGGAAATCTTACTATTACAAGCTTATAAAGCCTCGATAACTTTTTTATAAATAAGACCGTAAATACTTATTTACATTTCTATAATTACACCAGACAAACGTGCTCTCTTACCTCTGTAATGACGAAAGTTTAACAAGCTTACCTTGAACTTTAGCACCACTTCTTCGTAAGTTACCTCGAAATCATCGTACTTCAAATTTCACTCAGTATAACAACTTTCGAGCGGTCGCTAGCGTCACAGATGTAATCCTCACGGCTGACGGTCGGCACCCGCTGGGTTAATCTTATGCAAGATTGATAGCCGGCTTAGAAGCTACGTGCCACCGTGCTAGGGCAATGGAAGAATGTGACTTATTCTATGACTCATCATACTTACTATTTTCATAGTCAATGAATAGTAAAAGTGATGGAATATAGTCGAGAATTGGTTAAATCAATGAACCGATTTTTAATGCTTTGAGCAAAATGCGTTAATTAGATTATCAAGATTAGGTACGTGAGTTTAATTAAACAAATAAAATGTTTTTATTCTCTAAAATTACTACTACATACTAACTACCACCAAATGAAACTAGCTACACTTCATTCTATAAAATACTTGGATTGTATAATATTTGGAAATTAATAACGGCTAAACTCACGTCAATGACGTCGTTACGAAATTGACGCCCGCCGCTGTTTTCGTTAGTAATTGGCTCCCAGAAGAAGGACATTCGAATGTCCAAAACCTGGTTGGAATAATTTCGAGTTTTAATTGACGTGAGTTTAGCTGTTATTGATTTCCAAAATGAAATATTTGCCCCATGGTTTTTAAACTAATATTGTATAATATTTGGCTGTGTTGAGTTGCAAATATAGATATTCCAGCCCGATCAGTGGCGTACACGAATACAATTTTAGAAATTAATGTAACTGATTTCTATCATAAACTTTTGAGTGATTTCATCTTTGGAGATAGGCAACGAAACTCCCCCCATCACTAAATCAAAACAATTGGAAAATATGTACATGAAATTAACGCGATCGAAGCCGGTTTAACCTCTTTTTAAAAGAGTTTTATCATCCGACAGTCCATCATTCGAATGTGATGGCGATGGGCTGAACCAAACAAATCCAACCTTCTATTAAATATCGTATATTGGTGTAAATGGAGTGTCACATAATACGAAGTTCAGCCACAAACAGGCATAGGCATCCAGTTTTATTACAACACAATTTTTTAACGTTCGAAGTCATATACAAACTCTATTAAAAATATAGAGCATTTTTAATACATTGCAATTACAACAGCGCTGTTTAATACATTTTTGTCACGTTATCGGTGTTGTAATATTAAAGGAATTCAAACATTAAAGCCAATATATTTTGTTGGTAGAAGCTCCCTGATTACTGATGCCGTCACGTAAGGAGATGAGGTCAGATGTAACTTAAACAACTTAAACACTGCCTGCATCTTACGATGCAGCCAGTGTTTAAGTTGGGCAACTCTTGGAGCTTGTTGCATCTTACATTATTGTAGTTTACAACTTTGCATTTAGAATTTTGAATCTGTATAACATAGCGTTTTATGGCGTCAACTTCCTTCGTGTTACATTACGTCTGTTATCCGTGGAGAGGAGATTAAGTCGACAGCGTCTGATATCTTCGCGTTTGAATGAAACGCATAGCCAAATTTACTCTATGTGTACCAATACAGGGATGTATAATTAATTTTAATTAGGGTTGTATTCTATGTTTCACAGCCAATACTAATATATTATTTCTACGTGTTTAGAGTATTCCTATTGTATTTTTATAGTAAGTTTAACTATGTATGACGCTTAAAACATTTTTTAAAGGAAATCCGCAGTTTTACTCGCTACTTTTCTTCGTTTTCACCTTAATTTTCCCAGATACAAAGTACTCTACGTTGATCTCGACAATAACATAAATATGTGAGCAAAGTTTCATCAAAATATATTCAACCGTTATATCTATACAAACAATCAACCAAAAAACACTTCACTTTTATACATCACGGATTTCAGACCTAGATAGCATTTGGTCTAAATAAGTATCGTTAAATACATTTTGATATGTCATAATTACGCAACAACTGCAAATTGCCATTTTCCTGTAGTGAAGCTCCATCTCGATTACGCAACTTTACATAGGAGGACTTACTTACGTACTTCAAAATGCGCGCAAGCAAACTGTTGTCCAAGTAAAAGTCAACTCATATCGAATACGTGAGGAGCATAGCTCCCAATACTTGCGAAAGTCGCCTCTTTAGTAAATAATACTCGTTGCACTTTGAAATTGAACAATTTCACTGTGGAATAGAAACAGATGGAATAACAAAATATCTGCGCACGGACTGGCAATTATTTGCGAAATTGATGATGGTAGAAAATTGGCAAATGTTGCAATGTTATTTGTGACATCCGGCGAGTCAAGTTAACAAAATTTTGTAACATTCAAGGTAAATGAGGAAGCTTCAATGAGTTTTGAGAACTGCTACAGATCTTCCTTGGAAGATCATGATCATCAGTCCTCCATTTCATTGCTCCTAGAAAATGGAAATCAAATAAACTTTTAAGGTTAGATTAAGTTTATGTGACACATTTCCCTTGAGTCCAAAATCATGATGCAAATCCATATTATTTACAATTTTGCCTTTTTAAACCAAATGGGTATAGTTTAATTAGATCCATAGAAAGATTGTCTTACTGACACCACAGGTATTACAAATTCTTAGTACATTTGTAAAAGTGCTAAAAATCGCCTATTTACTTTCTTTTGACTTTGATTTTGACATTTATGTTGTGTAAATCAAAATTCACACCCTACATTCATCATGGTAGCATACCTAGTTTTATAAATAAATAAATAAATATCTGTGGACATTTCACACAGCGCCATCTAGCCCCAAACTAAGCAAAGCTTGTACTATGGGAACCAAATAGCTGATACAATACTTAAATACTTTTTGTTTGTAAATACATACATAGAATACAATATGACACCCAGACACAGAACAAACACCTATGTTCATCGCACAAATGTTTGCCCTGGGTGGGAATCGAACCCTCAACCCACAGTTCAGAAGGCAGGGTTACTACCAACTGAGCTATCTGGCCAGTCAAATTTATCTATATAAGAATATTATATATATAAGTATTTTCAAAACTTACTCATTAACCCTTTCAACTGATACCAAACACGATACATTTATTTAAAAAACATTAGTTTCTGGAATTAATGCAAATATATATATGTACATACCCGTCAAACTAATAAACCTAATTTTTTTTGTTGTTTCGTAATAAGTAGGTAAGTAGTATTAATATAAAACTTGCATGTTCCAGGCAAGTTTTTACGCGATTATGTTTCAAACAACATAGCGTGTTGAATATGCGCATGCGTTGAACTCTTTTCTTCCGCAATATTTGCGGAACCGTGGCGTAGACGACGCTACGCATAGTACTTTTATATTATATTATTTTTATGTTTACGCTTTATTTACACTATACATTTTAGCATTACTAAACAGTCTGTTGTTTTCCATGATTTGCAGAGGTTTTTTAATACATTTTTAAAGGGCTTTTAAACAGCAGCGTTTATGCCAGTCCTATAAAAGTAATGCTAACTTAAAAAACCTATCCCTTTGCAACATAAATTATAATTTATCCGCTAAGCCCTTGGAAAAAACCCGCAGCTATTAGAAATAATGCAAATAATTAAATGCGCTAAATATATTTCAAGATATAATATAATTACCATATTAAAAAATAAAAAGTTTTGGTCTTATAATTATATATTATATTTTTTATAGTGTTACGTGAAGTCATTTTTATGTAATTTTATATGTTCCTGGGTGCCTGATGCGTTGACTTACTGTTTTTTCTTCATTCTACTAGCTTTTTTATAAGATAGGTAAGAAATAATAATTTTTAGAAAACTACCCACAGTTAAATTATATTAATAATATATATAATAAATTATATTAATGTAGTTATTTCTTGCAAATAAAAAATCATAATCTCTCTCTTGATTTGCCGTAGTCGGGTAAAAATTAAGGTCTACTAATTGTAAACCATGCTCAGTTGACGATCGGTGCTGAAGTCTAGATTCATTCACAAACTCACCAATGTGTGAATGAAATCTCGACTTAGCATCGATCGACGTTAAAAATACGTTCACTTTCAAAAATATATGTATATTTATGCTACCTGATCTGAGATGTATGTAATAAATTGCTAATGGCTCGGAGTGGCTTGGAGGAAAGTCAACCTTTGACCATACAAGCAAAACCATTTGTGGGGTAGTATTGCAGATCATTATTTATTTAAAGCTCTTCTACTCAATCGAGATAACGTTTCAATTTTTTTATAACATCACAGATCCTCTCTTCTAATCGAATTTTTATTACAATTGACATTACAAATTGACTGTTAGTTTAAGCAACTTTTATAAGAATTTTTCATTCCTCCATATAATTTTATAATTATAACAGTAAGTGAAAGAGAAACGTTGTCTCATTATAAGTGTGCTTTTTACCACTAAACTTCTAGGACTTGTAGAGGTAAAACTGCACGACACTTTATTTAAGTTACATACATTTAAATGTTTCTACATTTCAGCCATATACCTTTATACTTAAATAATAACAATGCTACATAGAGTAGATTCGTAAATGACACCGAAAGGATCAATTACAAACGACCACATCACGATGAAATCGAAATCGAATGAGGGTTTAAATTCCAATATAGTAGTAGTGATGGTGAACATTCAAAATGGGTCAGCAGGTATATCGCCGGGGAGCGGTATGCGCGCATCGCCCGCGCTCATTCGCTTTTTGCCCACCTTTCGACGCGCGCGCAGCCTCCTCTCCACCATTGTTAGCCCGCGCATTTCTCTCACGTGGGAACCAGCTCTTTCGTGCTTTACCTACAGCTTATTCATCATTTGCTATCGAGACGCGCGCACGATGCATCGGTCCGAGTGACCTGTGTTATCGATTTTGTGTTATGACTGAGGATTGCCGGCATGTAAGGTGAATAGGTGACATAAGTTGAGTGATGATCAAACAGACACAGTGAGTGGATCCTGTAAGACAAGTGGAGACATGGCAGCCGCGTCGGTGAGTAACCTTTTTAGTTTCATCGATTAGAACTTTTATTGATATCGAGTGGTTTATTGACTTGATTGGTGACCATTATCATAGTTGTATAATGACTATATAGCAGAGTTTACTACCTACTCTTATATATTTGAAAATTGATTGCGTAGCCTTTTATTTTGTCAGAAATGCATTATTGCTGGGATATTAAATGCAATAAATTTCTTCCCGATTATTATCTCGAGTTGAAAAGCTTATTTCAAAACACATAAATCTTGACCGCAGCAAGTTTCATTGCCGGTTAAATATGAATAATTGAGGTGGGTGTGTATAAATGAATTAGACATAGTAAACGCAGCAAGCAACGTCTTTGATGTTAATGATTATATAATAATAAATAATAATTGGTACTTTCTTAAGGTTGTTAAGCAAATTGTCATTGTTAGAAAGCGTATGTTAAATAACCTTTAGCATAAATTATAAATCTTGGTGCAGCTCAGGGAAGTCATCGTTGTATCTTTATATTAAGAAAAGTGATGTGACGAGCTAGTCGTTTGTCTGATGTTAAGCGAAACTTCTACCCATATCAGTTGCAGCGTCACTCGGAACTTTAAAATATAGATTTTCGCGTGATACTGCATTGCGTATATCATCCTGAGACATCAGCACAGTCCAGTAATAAGATTACTAGATTGTGAGATTAGGTCAAGTCTCATTTGCCCAGTAATTCACTAGCCACAATGTTTTTTGCACCAAAACACAGCAGGGCATGCACACTACTGCTTGGCGGCAGAATAACTGGCAAAGCGGTGGTATCTACCTAGACGCACTTTGCTGAAATATTCTATTATATATTTACTTCATCTTTGTAAAACAGCTAAAGAAATAAATTGTTGGTGCAACTTGTGTAAATTACAGGAATAATTAGGCACCTATTACTTAATTGTAAAAGATACAAAATAACACTTAAATACAACCGGAATAAATATACCTATGCAATGGACAAGTTAATGATGTTGGCAGTAGAAAAGCGTTAATGTTAGTTCTGTGCTTCTCGAAAGCTTTCTGCTAGGTGTCATTTAGTAAGATATGAAAAGGATAATGTACACATGAAATAGGTTAGCACTGCCTTATCTACGAAAAGCTCTTTACAGGTAGCTGTTAAATGTAACATTGTATAAGATTAAAACTTTGTGGGTGATCTGTCAAAACTAACCTTATTTTGTAATAGGTTCATTGGGCCTATGTTGTTTTTTTTATTATTTTTTTTATACTACGCTTATAATTTTAGTATGCATTTTGAATTTTAACATTTAATATTTCCCTTTGTTTTTTTTTTTCATTTTAACATTTCACACTGAAATTGAAATAGGTAACTTAAATTCCATGAAAATCAAATGTTAACCTATAAATACATCTACATAAATTTTCCAGATTTAGCGATTTTGTGATTCTGTACCTTAACTAAACTATTGTAACCTTTACTTTTCTTCACTTTATTATCATTCAAACAACAATAATTTAGTGTTTACGTCACTCAAAGGATACTTACTTTATTTAAGTAACGTTTCGTAGCCCACACGAGATTTCGAGAAAGAATTTTGAAAGGAAGAGATAAGCTATGTTTATCGTCAAAGTTAACACACTCAAACAGTTTTACGATTAAAAACTAATGGATCAGTTTTACGAGTTCGGGTGAATTGCTCACTCATTCCAGTTTATTGGTAGTAACTAAAAAGTGAATTTTACCACAGAATTAGGAATACCATGGATGTGCAATCAAATTAAAACCTTTTTATATTATTCTATTAACAACGGAACATATAATTACTAGCGGTTTTCTTAAATATATGTACAATTATTTAGTAGGTATTTATATTTTTTTCTTTCTTCCCCGTTCGAGGAATGTATGGCGCCGCACGTCTTGTGCGTTTGCCAGTGTTCTTGAGTCTTCAAGTGTTTTGCGCTTGCGTTTTTCTTGTGGGTGCTTAGGGTGTGGTGTTGATTTGCTTATATTTTAGTAGATGGTATTTTAAAAACAATAAGCAGTGGCGTAACGTATGTATCCGTAAGTATTTAATTTACTAGTATTATTTAAGTAAATTTTTTAGTCATTTTATTTAAAAACAAGAGAGGTCAATAAAAAAATAAAAGTGTTACATAGATAAAATATAATACAATATAACACTTTTATGTAAGTATTTTCGTTCGGAATATTCACAAAGTTAAAAAGAGTGCCCTAAAGGTGTAAAGGAAAGATATATTTGAAACTAGTTGCGCCCCGCGGTTTCACCCGCAGATAGAAAGTATTTTAATGATTTGCTCATCCCACGGGAAAAGTTCATTTTCCGGGATAAAATGTAGCCTATATGTTAATCCAGTGTATAAGCTATCTTGGTACCGAATTTCATCTAAATCCATTCAGCCGTTTGGGCGTGAAGAAGTAACAAACATACACACATACACACAAACACACATAAAAACTTTCGCCTTTATAATATTAGTGTGATAGTGTGATTGTAGAAGTGTCAAATTTTTGGATAAGACTTTAAATACTCTAAACATTAAATAGTCCCTATAAATGATGCAATGTTGATTACATAGATTTACTCCTAATGATTGACCCTTTCGATCGATATCATAAAAGTACATCAGGTGATTATTTATGTATTTAGGTTTGACTTTCCAGAGCCATGACATGGCAAGTCACTACTTTACAATAGTTTTTGAATGTTATTATATTTATTTCCAGAAATAAAGAAATGTCTTTTTTGAGTAAAATAACTTCAATATTTAGGCTACTTTCCCCTCCGGGGGGCATTGGTTTGGTCTGGCCAGTATAGCACCTTTTATAGAGAGATTTCATTTTTTATATTTGTTTTCACAGTACATGCCTTAATTCAATTAATTATATCGTAAATATCGTGTCGGTAAGTGTTGTGTAAATATTTTGAAGTCAGATTTTAGTTCATTAATCCACCCTAAAACTAAATTGCATAGTAACGAATTACAGTGTCTCTATACATGCAGCGTTTATTAAAAAAATACCCGTAATACGCCATTCGAATTAACATGTAATTGAGAACTCACCGAGCTACAGCGTGGGCGATAAAAAATTATACGCACTCAAACAAGTCGCTCAAAACAAGCCGCTGCCGCTTTGCTTAATAGTTCAAGTTCGTATACGATATTTTTGTTTCCGAGTTTAGAGAAATTTATAACCGGTTTGAGATGAATGGGAAATCTACGAATAGTTATCATTTAATACGACAAACTAATACATCATCATGTCTTACTTTGAAGGGAACATTTGTTAAATTGCTAAACGCTTTCATATTTTGCCTCTCAAGCCCTTGTAGCTGGAACTCACAATACATTCAATACATTCAAGTCCGATTTTTATAAAAATATTCAATGTATCAAACAAATATAACAAATATAACTGACCAGCTGAATTGTAACTTCGATTATGAACCCTTTATGATATTAATAAATCAATGACTCAGTCAATCTATTGTAAAACAGAGATTTCTTATCACGTATTAATTTTACTAGGCATGAGAAAGAACGATATAATTTCCAAAAATGTGTGTCAATCACCAATTGCTTTAATTAGGTCAGAACCGTATCAGAGATTTACGCTTACACGTATTCACGCAAAGGTACCGTCAATTTATCATCACGTTTTATACATATCGAGTAGATAGACAGCTATGTTAATTAAAGAATAGGTAGTATGATGCGTGTGGTGGCACATCCGACATGTAGCGTGTTTCACTTTCCATTTCAACGAGCGCCTACTATGAGCATACTACGAGTTCACTCGCGTTGAAATAAACAATAACAATATAAAAAAAATAACGCCCTACAATCATATACATAGAACCCGGATCCTAATTAGAATTCCCTGTATCTGACCCAGGAACTACGAGGACCATGGTCCCACAAAACCCAGACTCACAACAAGTATTTGCGCTTTTTTCTTCTGTGCACAAAATACTTGTCCTGCCGCGGAATCGAACCCCCCGCTCTCCACTGGACCACCACACCGCAGAGGCTGTCATTTAAATTCCTATAATGCGGCAATAAGTTCGTATATGAACCTGATATTCCTAGTATATTTGACATTAATATTTAGGGCTAGACTAGACGATTAGACAACGCAAGAAGAATGTGAAATGGAAGCCACAACCTTGTACGCAGACTGATTTATTGTTTGACCTTCTTTGGAATATTGAGAATGTAGGGACATCAATTGTTTTTATGGAATTCTTGGCCTCAGAGACATTTGAATCCATTAAATTTGTGATCAAAGAATGAAATGAATACTGTGACTTTTGTAGTTTAGAAATAAAACATGCAACTGGCAAACTTCTAGTAAATTGAGTATTTAGGTATAATGACTGTTCAGCAACATCGGCAGCCACTCATCTACACAATGGCTTACAAAGTTCCACTCAACAAATAATAGAGTAATAGAGCAGCTATGTGAAGAGGCGCGTATTATTATGTCTCAATAGAAACCGACGTGGAAACTGGAGGCGCCACGCCATAACGTCAAGTAGACGGAAACAATTGTATTACGTAAACACCTGAGGTTAGTTCAGAATTCAGCCGCGCAGTTTCTTAATTCAAACGGGATTAATAAAGCACCTTGTGAAGGCATAAGCTTGATAATGTCAGTGCTCTTGATGTCTCGGATCATTGTTCTACAATAGTGTGAGAATCTCTGTGAAAGCGCATTTCACATGGCCGACGATACGCTCAATGTTAAGTGTTCATTTCGAAAAAATGCCCCATTCTCATGGGTGAAGTTCGTAATTTTATATAATTGTTAGATATCTTTGTTGTGTTACCGAATGATTACTTGAGCGAATTTTCAGTTGTAATCGAATACGTCAAAGAGCTTTCATAGAAGTGTGTAAAACTAGACTATGAATAAATAACCATTATGTAATACATTCAGTGATTCATTCATTCATTCATTCATTTATTCATTCATTCATGGTAGCTTTCTACCCACTGCAGAGCAAAGACTCCTTCCCAGATGCACATCGGATATGCAAAAAAGGATAAAGCAAACACCCGAAAATCTTGTGTGTTTCATTTCACGACATACACGTGGGTATGTCTTTTAGTGATGGGAACATCCTCTTATCCAACATCAATGTTACTAGAACTCTTCATGGCCATTAAATCAAAGGCACTCTCTATATTATAATTACCAAGAAGTAGGTGAAGATCAGGTAGCAGTTGCTGGTATGAGGAAATGCACAATACTTACACCTTCCAAGCGGGACATTTCTGTTCCTTCTAATATGTTTGTCTCTAATACCAGTGAATTACACATAAAAATGAAATAAACACTTTTTAGAAACTTATTTACTTAAATTTTTAAACGAATTTCCCAAGAAACTGCTGGTCTAGACGCTATTGATTAATCATAAATTCTGTTTAGTCAGCGGCTAGACATCCTGTCTTGAAGGTTACTGCTTTGTTCTTTGGTCCCTTACCTTTCACTTTTGTTCATTTTATTTTGTGTCTACGCATATTAAATGAGAAATATCCTTACTTATTTTGAATCTAAAACGAATCTTCGATGAGTTTATACAAAGGCAACTGCTGCACAAAAGCTTGCTTGTGCGGCGTAAGCTAAAATCAGACCTAAGATACGAGTAAAAACCGAGGCCATGTGATCCCGACGGTGTGAGAATAGGACCACTTCACCTCTTCCCGTGGGTGCCGTAACAGCCAGTTCAGGGAACATCCTTGGGAATGGGCATCAGCATTCTCCTTGTTACATTAAAATCTTCAGAAGTTTTTAATGCCAAGCAAAGCAAAGCAAGTGCCAAGCGTGGTGATTATGGCAAATATTCCCTACATAAATTGTAATATAAATATAATTTGTAATAAAAATATAAATTGGAGGTACAAAGTGGCGTTTTATGGGGGAGGTCTATGCTCAGTAGTGGACGTCTTTTCAGCTGTTAAGGTATAGTAAGATAAAACATATTGTGGGTCTGATACTAAACCGATCACACAGCAGTCTTAGGTAGTGATACCACAGAAATTGGAGCAGTATAAAGGCAATACACGTAAACCTATATATCTATATCGGCTAATAGGATAGGATTGCTTCATCTCTACTCATGCATCATAAGAGCAGAATAAAACAAAAATTATGAATACTATACTATTGATCCCAGAAATAGCTAAGTGGTAGCGGTCATTCCACCAGAAGATGCGTACGTTGAAATTTCTTGGGTTTTTGGCGGGAATGCGAAAAAGATTGCGTCACCGCATTGTATTATTTTCCAAAACTTGTGTTATTTTCAGTTTTAGTGCATAAAATTGGTGGCATTATATTTGTTAAGTGCTGGATTACAAGCATGAGTGTGGGAAAATGGTATAATGATGGTGAAACGTTTCTTTTCGTGTTGTTTCCAAAACTCCATAGAAGCTTCAAGTAAAGTTGCCACCACTTTACTAGGAGTATGACTTTGACTAGACTTTGACTAAACTATGACTTGACTTGATGACTTCGACTATGATTTGACACATATTTGCGTGAAATATCATTAACTTGATAAATTATTAATTACTTGACACTGGCTAAATACACAAAAGTGTGGAGCCAAAACATAAAAAAAAATATGCGTACGAAATAGGCGACGAGTCGTAAACCAAGTCAAGGCTTTTCAGCTAAGTAAAATAATAAGAGCAAGTATGAATACCAAATTACGATATCAATTCACGTGAAACTGAAAAATGCCAACATTCATTACACTTTCCTGATTCCATTCAGACTTTTTACATAATGCGACATAACAATGCGAACATTGCACGAAACAGTAAGCAAATAATTAGCTGTTGGTTAGCAGTCGAGTTAATAGCTGCTGTGTGATGATTAACTGAAGGTGTTGGAATGAGACAGAGGAAGCCAGCAATAAAATGGCTTTGAGGCATAGTCCTGTTGATTGATTATTTATTAAATACTTGGTTTGGTAATATTATAATAGTTGACATGACTGACTATATAATAGTTGAGTGTGAGTCAGTTTTTAACTTGAGTGGGCTCACGTTTCAACATCTCATCTGATGGAAACTGGTGATGCTTTATAATGTATCCTCGCATTATCAAATTTTTCAATGTAGTTTCATTGTAACGGTTTCCGTTTTATTGGTTTTTGTCTGTCTGTAATCTCTATCTTTGTTTTCCAACATTTTCTACCTTTTCTTACAGTTGCTACATTTCATAAATTAATATCTACGTTTTATCCTATAAACATAAACTACACGCACAATATGAAGAAGCCATTATACAATTTGCTAGATTCCCTTGCACACTTAGAATGATATGAAGACATTCCAGTAATGTCGTATGAGCGATATGATCACGCACGTTTTATGACGGTACAAATGTTGCCGCTTCCGTCATTTAATATATCTATGTACGTTCCTACATGTAGCAAAACTAATATTATAAAGTGGAAAGATTTGATTGTTTGTTTGCATTTAATAGGCTCTGAAACTACTAAACCGATTTGAAAAATTCTTTCACCATTAGAATTCTACATTATCCATGATGAACATAGGTGGTAGAATATATTTACAAAAGTAAGGGATCTAGATGAAAACTTCGATAATATAGCCCAACGTGTGAAAAAAAAACACCAAATAATCAACAATTTCCGCAGCGTTTGTTGACAATACATCAAAGTGACTGCAATTTTCTAGAGGACATCAATATCTATAAAAAAATCCGCAATACCATATGTCTAACTATTACAGTTATGTCACAACAACTAATATTTTATGTTAAAATATGCAATAGGAATGCCGCACCGCCGGCCGGATCAAACTAGGCAACATTATTCGTACCTGTATAATAATCCTTACATAATTTTTGAAAATTTTGTTAAATACTCATGCGAATCCGGGTCAGGCCACTAGACATGTAGCATTAGCTATGTTAATGTCTTTGAAAATTGCCCATGTTTGTGTTTATGATGATCAATGAGACGCAAACATCTGTGATATTATTGCCAATCGATAAAAGAAAGATTTGTGATTCGGAAAAAATAAAAAATTGATGATTTAAATTATTTTGGTGGTCGTGCCGGATGATGGTCTTCTTGCGAAGACCGCTTTTTCAGCAGTGAGAACTTTTGGAATGATGATGAAAAAATATGAATAATGCCCAAGCCGCTAGACGTAGAGACTTGAAATTTGGTGGGATCTGCCTTTTATGGTGTTGTATTAAGAAAAAAATTGTTACAATACAAGTCCTAAATGGGTCCAAAAAGATTGTTAGGAGAAGCACGTGGAAGAAATCGTGAAGTGTCTCCACTGCTGAGGTGGATAAAAGCAAATAAAACAGGCTAGCGTAAAGTAAAAAAAAATATAATAATGCAGGTTGCTCATGCTTATTTTACACTACCGGTTGGACGCGTGGCCCATTTGGGCTGACAACAATAGAAATCTTAGTAATATACAGACTTTCAGAAAGATACGCATGATAAAGTTCAGTATAAAAACGGTTAATATTGTGCCATTAATAAAGCTCTTGCGTGTGTGTGATTTATTTAACGCATTAGTAAATGTTATTGATGTGAACAAAAGACGGTGATCATTATACCTTAATCGGTCTCCATGTTGAATTTGTAGTCACTTTGTACCTGCTTATGTAACACGCATAATTTTACACATCACAAGACCTTTCACCCTAAGCGATGTGGTGATCGTTCCCAAATTTCCCAAGCACGACTCGTGATGTTATTACTATTAATAATTGAGGTCATTTGTTTGATGCTTTATTGTGTATGGTAATTGATCACATTTATTTTATTTTATATACAGCTCTATAATTTTTTTAATAGTGACTACGGGTTCATGGACTTTAAACGAAATAATAATGTGAAGTCCGGGAACGGTATAATCTTTCACCGCGAGAAAAATTTCCGGGATTTTTGTAGTGTAATTTCTAAATTCAGCCGTTTTAGCGTGAAAGTCTCATCAATAAATGAACAGACAACATTTTGTTTTAAATACTGAGGTAGGGATGTTTTGTTGATCAGTGTCGCATTCATGAATATAGAATTTTGAAAATATTTATTAAAAACTACCATTACCTCATCCAATCCAACGATCAAAGTGTGCTGTGTTAGCTCTACAGTGTGTGAGAATACGTCTTAACTTTTTCCTTAGTCACCTTAACAAAAGATTATCTATGTGTGGTCCATTGGTTCACCTGTGTGGTCTAATCATGTTATACACATCCAGGGATAAAACTAGGAATAAATATCATTGATCACCTTCAAATATGAATAGACCTGTCAATCAATTATTTGTTGAGCACCTTCCAAATATTTGACAAGACAGCAATAATATGAGCACAATATGGCTTTAATAATAAAGCATTCAATTTTTATTGAAAACATCCGACCTTCGAGTTCACTTCTGCATAGTAAGTACTCAGTTTCTGCTGGTGCTGACGTTACTGTCCGACACACAGTCATTATCATACCATTATCTGACACTTGAGCTAAACTACGCGACAGTTGTTTGCACTGCAATACTTCCTGAAATGAGAGCAAATTAGTTCCGTAGTACTCTCCAATAGGATACCAATCAACCAGTTTTTATCCTCACAGTAAAGTTCACATTGTCGACTCTGTGCTCAGTCACGACCACGAGTGTAACTTTCTCTGTCAGTTCCCAGCGCTACGCAGGGACCGTAGATAAGTCATTGTTGACCGAATGTTGTTGACAAAGGACCACGATGGAGGTGTGGTTTCGTAAACGATGATATTGATAGTGCAGGTAGATAAAGTCGTGATGGGCTGATTGAGCTGTGGGCAGTATAATGTAGACTAATTTGCTTGTCGAAAGAGGTGGACAACCTGCCAGCTTATGTAAGTTTTGCATACTTATACTGCCATTACGTTTAGAACAGACCTCGCGCAGCTTATATAAATTATCTATCGCAATTTCTTTGGCCGGGATCACGCCGGTACGTTTCAAGTTTTATTGATTAGGTTACTATTGTCTATCAATAAACTATTTTTTTGATTGCTGACATTTTGTGTAAGTAGGAATATCTAACATGCATGCTTACGGTGATGGAAATAATTTAAGCCCCAGGGCCTTTTTCTCTGAATGCCCTTGTTCTTCCCTGTCACCATGGAGTATGTGGGACTCGAAACCAATAAAACTGCCCGTGATACATCCGCCACCAGAATGGTGCGAAATGGGGTTGTGCTGGAATTCATCATCTTACCCTGGACCTTTCGGCCCTCTGCGGCTGTGGGTGAGCAATCTTGCACCTCGGTTACTTACCAGACGTGTGAAGCTGTATAAGCGTGACGGAGATTTCTCACTACGGAGGATAGAGAAGACGTGAAAAACGCTTTCTTCATCCCCCAGCTCGTCTGTGTCGAAGCGCGTCAGAATTGGGATCGTCCTCCCTGACCCACGACAACGACAACGACTGCTGAAAGTGTGCGCCGCTTAGAATCCCAAACAGCGCACCTACGTCAAAGTCAACGTCTCCCAAATTCACATTCGAGGCAGGCCAGGATCGCCTCTCGTCTCGCGATTTAGTGCAGTTTTTTATATTCTTGTCACATTCAAATAAATCCCTTATTTACCTTGCTCCGGAGATCTGTGTGAAGTCAAGGTATCAAATGAATCCACTAAGAGATCGCTGTCATGGAATCTAAGTGGACGAAGATGGAGAGATCTTATAATAGTTTGGGGCTAGATGGCGCTGTGTTAATTCTCCAAAAAAATTATAATTTAGTAGGTACGTGTTCTATTTCCCATAGCAGAGCAAAAAGTAGGTAATTAATCACAGCTGCTAGCTCGTAAGTGTAATGTAGAGTAATTTAGGTACGGATACGGAAATCCGGAATACCTATAAGAGTCCATAAAAATGAAAACTTGGAAAGTGAAAATACATTTTCACATGATTGTACCGGTATTATTATTTTTTTGACTTAAACGAAGGTTCAATGTACTCTGCTTGTAGCCCTTTGCCCTTTCCTAGGGAAACTCGTCTTATCTTACCATCGTAGTTAAAGCCAAGCTGCTTAATGCAGTCACAGACTTTCTTTCTTGAACTTATTTGTGTTATTATTACCAGTATTATATTCACATTTTTTTTGTAAAATTTTTATTGTATTTTTTTGGGTAAGGGACATATAATTTGTGGGCCACCACAGTATAAGAATATGTACCTATATAAATTGTGAGCTACGCAGGGGCTGTTGCACACGCACGGGCCACGATGGTGCGTTCACAGCTTGTTTATATTGTACAACTAGTTGCGCCCTGCAGTTTCACCCGCTGATAAAAAGTATTTTAAATATTTGCTCATCCCACGGGAACATTTAATTTTTCCGGGATATAATATAGCCTATATGTTAATCCAGTGTATAAGCTAACTTGGTACCAAATTTCATCTAAATCCATTCAGCCGTTTGAGCGTGCAGGAGTAACAAATATACACACATACACATATACACACATGCACACATACAAACTTTCGCCTTTATAATATTAGTGTGATAATTGTATATTATTTAACAATATTGTATAATAACTGATATAAGTATCATTTATGATAGGCTAGTTGCCGCGTGGTGTAAGAATAGTACCACACCATAGAGGCTGTCAATAAGAGCATGATAGAAGTAGGATAATAGCAGGATAAGAGTTGGGGTAAGAGTAGTGTGGGAATGAAGTATAGAATCTATTGCTATGAATATTAGGATTACTATTCTTTGATGTCACACATTTTTTCCAACTGTTCTATTGGTTTTCAGTCGAGCTTTATCATGTCGTAAGTTGTCACTTCACACAGCATGAAGCCAGCATGAAGACATAGATATGAAGTATTTCTTACCACAAGTTATTATGAGTCAACATCCGTGTTCTGACACATAGATATTAGGTAGTATTTTTTAGT
Organism: Ennomos fuscantarius; assembly: GCA_905220475.3. Taxonomy (NCBI): domain Eukaryota; kingdom Metazoa; phylum Arthropoda; class Insecta; order Lepidoptera; family Geometridae; genus Ennomos; species Ennomos fuscantarius. The sequence continues at coordinate 5,633,742 of HG992029.1, forward strand.
AAATTGTAATGTTTATTTTAAGAGTCATTAAACCTTTCACTTATCATTATGAGCGTTGATTTGAGAAATTTTTCTCTATACAAGCGTTTTTATAGGCATTGGTTTGTTAATAAGTGAGTAAATTAGCAAATCGTAAATTGCAAAACACAGATAAACGTCCTAGAGCTCAGAGGTCTAGCCTTAAGGACAATATTTTTAATTCGAGCGTATACATTTTTGATTCAAAACAAATCCATCCATAAATTTTCGCATACCTATATAACTAGTAGTAGAAATATAGGTACGAACTTAATAACCCTTACCTAACCTTACCTTTGACTGGCCCGATAGCTCAGTTGGTAGTAACCCTGCCTTCTGAACTGTGGGTTGTGGGTTCGATTCCCACCCAGGACAAACATTTGTGTGATGAACATAGGTGTTTGTTCTGTGTCTGGGTGTTATATTGTATTATATGTATGTATTTACAAACAAAAAAGTATTTAAGTATTGTATCAGTTATATGGTTCCCATAATACGAGCGTCGCTTAGTTTGGGGCTAGATGGCGTTGTGTGAGATGTCCACACATATTATATTATTATCATTATTATTATAATGCACTTAAAATGTACCTACCTTGTGCAAAAGTAATGTTTTACAATTGACAAATCCTTGGTAAGTCCCCGCTATTCGATATCTTTGACCATTGTTTTTCTGGCCCTACCTCTCTACGTAGAAGCAATGGCGTGTAAATGCTAAACACACATCTTGTTTAGAAATTCACATGTTTTATACATGGGGATCTTTATTTATATACTCTCGATCTCATTGCTTGCCTGGATATTGTTGCAATGTGTGACATGACATTGCCAGAATTGAGAACTTTCACCTTCACAGTGTTGGACTTTTGCGTGAGGTGTGCGTTCGTCTTCATTATGTTTTGTTTTCGATGCTACTTATCGTTTGCTACATTATCATGGAAATTTATTAGACCGCCTTTGGTGTGGTAGTTGAGCAGGTTGGCTCATTACCCGGAGGTGGCGGCTTCGATTCCCGCGAAAGGACAAATATTTATTTATTTATTTATTTATCCACAACAGAATTGTAGCATCATTACAGACAGATATCCAATGCGATGTTACAACTTATAATAAATATTATTATTACGATATGTATTTAATTTCCATATATATTAGAGCTACTTCTATGAAGTTCGACAGGCTGCAGTTGAAAATGTCCACTCCCTCAGATATTAAATGAATCCAACGCATGGCGCGTATTTGTGCAGAGCGCAAATATTATTATCAGTGTCTGAGTGTTGTGGGACCGTGGTACTCGTAGTTCCTGAGTCCCTAGGGACTAAATGTATCTAGATACAGGGGAATCGTAGTTACGGTCCAGGATCTATTTATGTGATCGTTATAGATACGCTACGGGTGCACATCAATTTATTTTTTATCCATTGTTATACAGCGTGTTGACATTCACGTAGTTATAATAGAATTCATACCAGTATTACCAAGTCAATTCCGTTCCTAAGCTATTTCGTGGCTATTCATTATTTTTATATGAATAAAATAAAAATATGAAAATAAACTAGATTAAGATTTTAAAAGTAAAGTATTTGTTGAAAGAAAAAAAAACTCACATCTGGTATGAGATGTACCCGACACTCTGAGACCCATCAAAACGTAAAAACTTTCAAAGCTCGAATCACGAAGATCACGGTTTGTTAAGAAAGTTACGAGTGCTCGCGATAGCGACGTTCGACAGCTCAATCATAGCTAGCATTGTGTTTAAATACATTTAAAGCGAAGTTCAACTACGCTTGTCACATAAATAAGAAACGATTTTTTTTACATTTATTATGGCCCGTATTACAAAGTAGGTGCTGACGGCCATGTTTAATATAAATGTATAAAAAATTACCGGCAGTGCCTTTCCATCCTTTTATCCTTTTAACTAAATACGACAATGATATAATAACTACTACTAAACAGTACCTATTACAAAAAAACATTTGGACTATATACTGGCCGCGATGACCTATAGACATTCCTAATATTAGTCTTTGATAGAAGTGATTGATATGAGCTCAAAGTGCAGAATTTGCAAGAAAAAATTGACTTTTAACGACATAACATTCTAAAGATTAACAGAGGCTATCTATAATGAAATAAAAAGAAAACACATAGTTGTTTTAGCTCGCGGAAATAGATTATTTAGGGATAAATAAATCATTTAGGTTACAGTAAATAAAAATGTTGAAAACACAAATCTCAGTCATATTAATAAACAATAAATAACCAATAAATCTTTATCCACCGACAACTTTATTGAAAACAGGTTTTCACAGATTTTGAATTCTGAGATTTCATTCATCTAGTTTTCACTTTCTTGCGATTTCAACTTGTGTGGAGTAGCTTGCACTTTACCTTATGTCATTCGAAGAAATCTTTACCTCTTGTTTTTAGCCGATAATGTAAAACTTATCTATACCTATTTGAAGAGCGTGCGAACTGACAAGCGTTCTCTTTGACTTGATTTTGACCCTAGTTGTTGACTACTTAAGGCCGGTGGCTAGGAAGGCAGATATATTAAGTAGGCACAGAGGAAAATATGATTGAACTAAAAGTACAAAGAAATACCTAAGAACTGATCAAAGAGAAACTCTTTAAGCTTGTAAATGTTAGATTATCACTTAAGAATGTAGTTATTAGTTACAATAAAAGCCTTTTATGGCTTTACAACGTCCTTCGAGAGAGTGCGTGACTGCGACGTCAAACAAATTTCACTTTTATTCACGTAGACATTTCAATGATGCGCCCAAAACGTATGTGGACGGAATTTAATTGAGTTTCGAAAATCGATAGCTATACGAGGGCTGCATCGATTCTTGCATAATGTGATCATTTTATAATTCCTGCATGCATATTTTGATCCATGTCATCAATTCCAAACAACTCGATAAAACTATCATTATGATGTAAACTATTTTAGTATTACGCAAATATAGATAATGGGCTATTTTTATAGTTGTTGTATTTAATTTTCCAAGACAATAATGATAAATGAATGGTGCAACAATAAAGAAGATGTCAATATTCAGTAATTTGAATAAGCCAACATTGATGCCCTATATTATTACCTACTTAATAAATCCTGGGAATAATTTCATTTGCAAATAAAAACTTACAGATGTTTAAGTGTCACTTTATCATAAATATAGTGAACAACCGCAAAACGTTCAAAACAATGTTCTATGAATAAGTTATTTCAAAATTTGCAGTTTTCTCGTAGGTATTAGATAAAGATTTATTGGTTATTTATTGTTTATTAATATGACTGATAATACTTGTAACAATAGTATCAATAGTAATAATCTCAATAAGTCCATATTCCTGGATCGTAACTAAGATTCACTGTTCTAGAGACCCATGAACTACGGGGACTATGGTCCCACAACATCCAGACTCAGAACAAGTATTTACGCTTTTTTTGTGCACAAATATACTTATCTTGTCGCGGAAATAGAACCCTCCGCTTCCGAGCCATGAGCCGACCTGCTCAACCACCACACCATAGAAGCTGTCAAATAAATACCTGTAAGAGCTTGTAGTAGGTAATAATATAACGAAATAGGTAGGTATACTGAAGAGTTAAATATACCTAATCATATAATACGTACTTAGTACTTACCTAAATTATATACTATCTTACTAAACTAAGCTTTCCTCACAAATAATTTGCTTATATAGGCCACTTGTCATTTACAAATTTCTATTACCAACCAATGTCCCCAATGATTCCCACTCAGGACAAACATTTGTGTGATGAACATAGGTGTTTGTTCTGTGTCTGGGTGTCATATTGTATTCTATGTATGTATTTACAAACAAAAATGTATCTAAGTATTGTATCAGTTATCTGGTTCCCATAGCACAAGCTTTGCTTAGTTTGGGGCTAGATGGCGTTGTGTGAGATGTCCACACATATGTCCACACATATTAAGATATTAAGAATGTAGAGCATAATTCAATAAGTTTTGCCTTCCGATCGCAACCATCGACGGCTTATTATGAGAAAGTGAAAAGTGTAAAGAATAGCTTCTCGTGGGAAACCCCTACAATAGATATGGCATGCCACGCTATGTGTTTCTCTATATTTTCTAACTAATTGCAGAATTCGTTACAAAATAAACATCTATCATGGATCATGAGTAGCACCAGATTATGTCTATGATCTATGTATGTATGCAAAAAAACTTAAACACTAAAATGTGATTTCTGTTTCTTTACAGATATGCCTGGTCCTTCTAGTTGGAACAGTTACAAGGTGCCGATGTGATCTCACTACTGCGTACAACAACAACGTCAATGGCGCGTCACAATTTGGAGAGCTCCTAAAACCACCGCCTCCTCCAATATCACAAATTCAGCCTGTGCCATTTCATGGAGGAGCACCGAAAGCACAACGTCAAAATATAGACGTAGGATATCTACCGCCGGCACCTACAGCTCCACCGCATTTACAAAAACCCCAACTTTCCCTCTCAACTGATTTCAAATTTCCAGCTCCATTTTACAAACAGTACAACTTTAACTTTGTTCCAGCTCCTCAGCCATTTATTACTACTCCAACGCCATCTTTATTCCAAAAAGTCTCTACTTGGCTATTTCCATCCCAGCAGACTGGCTATGACACTGCTAGCAATAATAATATAGCACATACGAAGAAAGATTGTAACCCTTGCAATTTAGTGCCATGGATACCAGTGATTAGATATAATATAGCAGCTAAAAATATTCACCAAAATTCTAATCCAACTTATGGACCTCCGAGCCCAACTGCTCAAGCGCAGCAGCAACATGCAGTTCAATTTCGACCACAACCTTTCAAACAACAAAATGAAGAAAATAAGCTACCATATTTGGCACCCAATGCGCCTCACGCGGAATACGGCCGTCCTATACAAACTTTTAGCGGTAGTTCTGCAAGCGTTGTTAGTTCAACATACGGTCCTCCTAGCCCTACACACACAATTGGATTCTCATCCCAAAGCCCTTTAAGTTCTACGTTTACTGCTCCAAATTATAGCTCAATTCCAAGCTCTACGTATGGTGTATCAAGTTCTTCTATTAATCAACCAAGTTCCTCTTATTTACCTTCTGTGCCACAAAAGATATCGGCAACATCATATAATTATCCATCTTCTACTTATGGACCACCCACACTTTTGTATACAACATCATCACCATCATTTGACGCTATTATGCCGGTGACAACTTATGGGCCACCAATAACGAGTTATGACCCTGGAGCTTTGAATAATGGGTTGCAGCCACAAAATGGTATTGAAGTTCTAATTGATCATGACCCATTAGTACAACAGCAATTGCCAAAAGTTTCACAGCCCATGGAGTTTAGAAATTCCTATGGAGAATTAATAACAAATACTTATGCTTTAGATGTACCTTATCCAGCGTCAGCTACTGCTGCAGAATCTAAAAAAGTCAAAACGGAAGTCTTGCCAAATGGTAAAGCAAAACCAGAAACACCAAATATATCAATGGCATTGGCTAATCCTGCTCCATTTACATTAAATAGAGGAAGAAACATTCATACTTTACAACCAGTAGCATTACCGAATTTGAGTGTATCGCCATTACCTCCAATTTTTAATGCTCGTCCTTTCAGACCTATTTCATCTCCATTTCCTTCTAATTTATTGCAAGGAATAAACCAAATGCAACAGAAACCTAACAACGTCGATATAGCGCAGAGTGTGCCATTGGTTGAATTTACACACTCAATTGACTATCCTGCAACATATATTCAGTCACCTGTTATTGATATTGAATCTGTAAAAGTAAATAACCAGACAAAAGCGTACAGAAATATACCTAATCATTACGTCATAGATGAAATCCGTGACATATCTTCTCAAGCATCTGAAGATCACGTATCTGCTACAAAAACGAGTCCAGATTCAAGTTTTGAAAGTACTGGACCAGATGTTGGAAATGATTTTTATGATAACGGAATAGGAAATGAATTAAAAATGAGCTCTAACGTTCCTCATAATCATAATCCTAGCTTTGCAGACTTGAGTGGATTAAAAGATGAAGACGTAGACAAGTATAGAACTGAAAGCAATTTACAAAATATAGATTCACCACTTCTATATCTAAAGCCAAGTGCACCTCATAAAAACTATGGTGATTTTGTCCTTGCTATTTCTACTCAAGCAAATGATAATGAATATGAAATGTATGATGATGTACCAAGTACAGCTGTACCGCCAACTTTACCTAGTGCATGGGAAGAAAGCAGAAATGATTATAGTGAAAGTTTATCACCACCACCGATTAATACATATCAGTCAAAAATTGTTCAGATAATAGTGCCTTATACTACTAACAAAAAAGAAGAAAACCATTCTAATGATCAAGATGAAAATCAGCAAACTTGGCCTGAATCTTCTGAAGAAGTACATTTGGCTAGAAAGGTTCCATCTAATGCTGGGTCTCAATATTCAACATTGCCAGAAAGTTATAGCACTCTTGCAACAACTACGGATGAACCTAAACAAACCGAAAATTATGAGTCTCAACAACTACATTCAGCTGCTGTTTTGAATGACCTCTATGATGTCAAAGAACCACTATTTGATATCGTTAAGCTGCAGCATACTATTGATGATTGGACTGAACAAGAATATTCTAAATATAGATCTCCGCAAAGACCACGAAACAGTAATAAATATGCTAAGAAAATTCCAGATGAATATTTTATAACAACACAACCAACAAGTTATGTAACGGACACAAATAACTACTATGACTTCTACGATCACGAAGGGTCTAGTAGCAACCACCATACAGTCACAGAAAATGACACTACATTTAAACCTAATAAAGAGTATAATACTATAGAAAGAACAAAAAGTAGATTTATTAGCGCTAAGAATGAAGAAGCAGATGAAGTTCAAAGGCTTCACATTTATACTGCTGCATCATCCTTCAGAACAAGTACAACCACAAGCACTACAACAACAACAACTCCAGCACCATGGGGTAAAATACAAACTTCGATATCTCCATTAACCAAAGAAAAAGTGTACGTTGTCACATCAAAGCCTTGGAGAGATGCTCCTAATGTAACCAAAGAATGGTACGATGTAAAGTCATTCGAATCAAAGAAGACGAGCGTCGAGACCGACGCAACTGGATCTGACAACGTGCCGTTCAAACCTCCCAGGTTTATGAATCGACCGTCATTTGGCTTCACGTCAGGAGGGAAGGTGGAATCCGTAAAATCGGACTCTTCATATGGTTTTTCAAGAAGCTGGTACCAAAGCAGTAAGTTTAATCAGTTAACCCAGCAAACATACTTCTTCGCCTACTGAAGTTAACGCCCTAAAAATAACATTTGAGTACATTCAATAATATTATTACGAGCACAGTTGTTACATTGAGTAAAGTATGAAGTTGATCTGATTAACATTCGACATAATTACTTTGTTTCAGTAAATGAGCTGGAGACAAAAAATAACACTACGTCAGTACCAGGAGAACAGACAGTTACCACTAATTCGGAAGAGGTTCATTTCTATTAATAACTAACTCTTCAATTTTCTACCTACACCAACTTTAACTTTCATCACCAAGTTTTCTTGCTCTCTACTATGCACGTAACTCAGCACGTGTAAGTCTGCACTTCTTATTATGCTCTAAAAATCAACTTCGAAGACCTACATAATTTTGTTATCAGATTACATAAAAAAAAAATATTGCTATCATAAATGCATTAAGTTTCTAAAATTAATAAAACGAAAGAAAAATGTCCTTTGTAAAACTAAAAAATTTTTAAAATCGTTATTGTCGTTAAATATCAATTTTGTTGCACGGTTGTAGTTATTATTTACATAACATAGTACAAACCTTTTTTTTTCAGGGTACAGAGATGACAAATCGTCATAAATACAAATGAAGATGCAGCCTATAAAGCAAAAATGCATCGGACTATATAAACACGTAGTGTAAAATGCAATTATGAACACGCCAACAAAAATTGAAGTAAACTTATGCTAAAATTTCAAGTGAAGTGAATTTATAGTGAAGTGGTAAATATAAACAACAATTTTGTGTGTCATAAGAAGTCTCAGTAAAAACAATTGAATTCTTATTCTGTAGCTGCCTACAGTAAAGATCGATGCGAGTATTATGAATAGATACCGATTTTGTAGCTTTGTATCTTTTGTATCCTTTTTATAACTGACGCTCAATGGTTGAGTTATCTGAGAATTTAATTCACATTCTATTATAACAAGTATTTTAAAATGTATTCGGTAATTTTATCAATTTTCATCCCTAATTATATGTAAATAAGAATCGGATAATGAGGCGATGACTATTCGATTTAAGTGTTTTCGAGCAAATTAGAAAGAATACCTCAAACAAACGTGTTCTTTTTAATTTGATCAGCAGTAATTATAACTTGATTATAAGTATACACAACATTATTTTACTTAATATTAGTTTTAGGGCAACCAAAGCAGGACTTTACATATTCTTAAATATGTTTTTTTACATTATATACAAATTGAAAACAGATTTGTCATTGTAGATAACTTTAAGCTTTTTAGTTCAAGATTTATACTGAACATTGATGTTAGTAATACGGTCAATGACCATTATGACCTTATGTAAGATTATTTATCTTATTGCTATGACAATAAGACACAATTACTTTTTGTTAAACTTGTAAATAATAACATGTAAATAAACAACTTTATAAATGATAGTTAATGTTTGTTTACCAGCATTTTAGTATTAAAATTTACAGTATGCATGTCTAAGCATACAGTAAGGAGAACTAAAACATCTTTCAACTTGCTGTCAACTAAAAACACAGTGCTATTTTAAAAAGTTATGATGTCGCTTATGAATAATTAGAAATTAAAAATATCAACTTATCAAAAAATATTGTAATAATATTTTGCCATATCTATAATCGTTTATCTTCAGAATTAAGTGTGGTTCGTATCCCTACCATTAATTTGTTGGAAAAATGATTATGCCTTTAGTGTTTTTATGAGTTTTAATGTATTCGAATACATTCAAGCATTTCCATCCTGTTCAGGTTTATCTTTGTTCTTAATCTTTAAGTAGAAGAACTCTGCACTCCAAATAACTACAGTTATTACTGTTACAAAATTTAATACAATTATAGGCATCTGGTAGGACCCAGATACTTCTCGTATCCGACCTGTAAAATAATAATCATAAGAATTAATAGATAAGACTGCGATAAACTGCCTTCTGGCGATTATGCCTTTTAAAGTTATGCATTTTTGTAAATGAAGTCAGACAGTATCTTTCTGATGTTATATAATGGCTTTAAAAATACTTTATTTATCATTATTGTATGTAACTGTCATTATTCAAAATATGAGTAACACAATTATCGTAATTATCAGTAAGATACTTTGATGATGTTATAGAATAACGCATTGTAAAGAATTTTATTAGAGTACATGTATCTATAACTATAACTAAGTAGTTGACCCGCCCCGGCTTCGCACGGGTGAATTAGTAAATCGCGGCGAACGGGATGAAAAGTATCCTATGTCCGTCTCCTGTTTCTAAGCTATCTCCCCACCAATTTTCAGCCAAATCAGTTCAGCCGTTCTTGAGTTATAAATGGTGTAACTAACACGACTCTCTTATACATATATATATCTTTATTAATCGTACCTAATAGAGATCCAATGGTAATAATAGTGATGCCGTTGAAGAACATTTGGATGCCGGATGCGAAGGCCAGCCTCTCAATCGGAACGTAGCTGGGAATGACTACATTCATATAAACTGTTCGCACGCCTTTAGTGATTCCCATAGCAAGAGCCACGAAGCACATCCCGAGAAACGAATTGGTGAAAAGCATCACTGAAAAAGTAAAGAAATTTTACATTATTTATCATACAGGTGAACTACAGAAATCAATAGTTTATTGCTTTCAAAAATATTATTACCCCGTCGGATGTTTTAAATTTATAACAATAAGTTTTGACAAGATATGAACTAAAAGCATGAGTGTCGTTGAGTTATTAAACGCACTTTAACATGCACCAACAGCTGATTTGATGACCTTTCTGATTGCTTTAATTATGATAGTTTTGATTGATTCAAGGTCCGCACGTAAATGGATTTAATTAGATATCGAGGCCTTCATCTGATAAAACTTAATATTTGTATTTCATTTTACATTTGTAACTCAAAACCTCATCTCAAGACTGTTTATCTAATTAAAGATAGCTCAGTGTACTTGTGCTATTTAACACAAGTACTCTGTAAGATCATTTACATTTTATGAACTCTAGAGATCAACTTTTAGACTAAACAATAAGTCAACAACTGGCAACTGGCAGCTTTAGACTGAATACTTTACCTACCTACAATTAGATTCTATATTTGCGACAATACATTTTATTTAGGTTTTGAAATAAATATAGGTTCTAAGCCTGGCCACAGCAATTATTAGATTCTCAATAGACTGACGATACACGATATAAAAATTAGTAACTTATACCATTTCTGGTTTACTTTCGTCGGTAAGACTTTATAAAATATATTTTCAATAGTTTTTACCAAATACTCAATGTAAGTAGCACAAATGAAGCAGAAAAGACAAAAAAGGAACATGTTGATTTTTATCTAAATTAAATAAAAAAAAGCACACAGTAAGAAATACTTACTGCTTCTTATGAAAATAATCATCACCAAACTGATCATATACATGACCCTCGGAGGCTTATTGCACCACTCTCCTATAAATGGAGCCACAAGTCTAAACATTGTATCTGAAAGTCCTATGACTGCCATCAGCTTAGCTATGTCACTGGTCTCAAACTTCATCATGTCTTTAAGAATAATTGGCAGTAGTAGAGAGAAATTGGTCTCAACACACGCTGCTATAGATAAACCAAATAATATATTCACAAATATTGGATCACTTAATAGTGTCAGATCAAAGAAATCAATAATGTTCTGCACGTAACTTTTCTTTTCTTCTTTCTTTTCATTTACATATAGTACTTCTTTTTTCTTTCTGTTTATATCAGACTCGTTAAAGATATTAATTGAACTGCTCAAATTGACTTCCTGGGACTCCCACCATTTATATTGAGACTCTGCTAATAACGCTTCAGTGTTTTTGTTGCGGATATCAGGGTGAGAGATGGAATTTCTTGCTTTTAGACTAGAGTTACTCGTCAATGATCTCATTGAAAGACTTTTGGATGGATGTATACCACCATTGACAACAGGGTTTTCTATTTCTGACAATGATACCAATCCTGAAAAAAACAAAATGATAAATAAAATTGTTTTAATTAATTTAGACATTAGTTTTAAAAATGTGACATATAAATACCAGGTTTTGAAGATGTGTTTATACTTCCATTAGGAACGTGTGCATCATTTTCTTTATTTAGTGGCACCATTTCTTCCACAGTTGCTGGCGCTCTTAAGTACCATTTTGCTGGTCTAAGTAAACATGCACCTAATAGGGAGTGCAGGCAGATGGCACTTAAAATCAGTACTGCGTACCTCCACCCGTAGGCATACATAAGTGCACTCATAAGTAGGGGCATACAAATAGCTCCAAGTCCTGTGATGGACATTCCAACCCCTATAGCTCTACTTCTCTTTTCTTTGAAAAATGAGTTGATTGCCAATGTAAATGCTGCCATTACTGCAGCTATTCCCATTGCTGAAATATGAGATGTTAATTATTACAAAAATTGAAAAATAGCAACATTTCACAGAAAATTTATTAATACAGTTTTGATCGTAGGTACTTACAATTAATAATACTGTAGGACATTATAAACATCCAGAAGCTAGACGATATAGACGTCAACATAAGACCGGCCGATATCAAAATAGCTCCACATACAGCCACCTTTCTGTACCCAAAGCGTTTCAGTAAGGGACCCCCGAAGAAGGAGAGAAGCATTCCTATGCTGTGATTTAGAATAATGACGAGAGTTCCTTGCGTTGCTGATAGGTTAGTTTCGTCGAATGCTTCTTGAAATACCAGCCCAAAGCCAGCGATGAGTGGGAGAACGACGACCTACAAAAACATTCAAATAGGTAAAGTAGGCAATTAAATACAGCTTGGAGCGTAATGGTGTTATGAAGTTTGCTGGTACACAAAATGTTGGTGATAGTGATAAAACCAAAATGTTTGGTGTCATCATCATCATCATCATCAGCCTGTGTTAGTCCACTGCTGGACATAGGCCTCTCCCAAGGTACGCCATTGAGCCCGGTCTTCAGCTCTTCTCATCCAATGACTGCCAGCCACTCGGCGGCGGGCGTCCTACACTACGTTTGCCAAGTCGCGGTCTCCACTCAAGGACACGCTTTCCCCAATGGTTGTCGGTTCTGCGGCAAATATGGCCAGCCCACTGCCACTTCAGTTTGCTAATTCGATAGGCTATGTCGGTGACATTAGTTCTCTGACGGATCACCTCATTTCTGATTCGATCCTTCAGAGAAACTCCAAGCATAGCCCTCTCCATAGCTCTCTGAGCGACTTTAAGTCGGTGGACTAGCCGCACTGTGAGTGTCCATGACTCGGCTCCGTATGTCATAACCGGTAGGACGCACTGGTTGAATACCTTTGTTTTTAGGCATTGAGGTATTCGCGACGAGAAGACTCGACGAAGCTTACCAAATGCTGCCCAGCCCAGCTGAATTCTTCTATTCACTTCTTTCTCGAAGTTGTTCTTACCTAGTTGGAGCGTTTGGAATGTTTGGTGTGAGCATCAATAAATATTCTGATATTACGTTACCCACAAATAAAACTGAAATTAGAATACCTTCAGTCGAATATCATGTAAGTAATATAAAACTGGCTGCGCCCACGGTATCCCCCGCATGAAAAAAGTATCTTATGTGTTAATCCAGCGTGTAAGCTATCTGAGTTCCAAATTTCATCAAAATTTGTTTAATAGCTACGGAGATTAATGGTAACAATAACAACACATTTACTTTGGCGTAGTAGGTAAGTATAGCAACAATTAACGTAGCATAGAAAATATAAAAAGCTGGTTTTTAAATGTTGTGAAAACGAATGCAGTGTCATATTACTGTTAGCATGTTGTGTAGTAGTTAGTCCATAATGATTCATATATTATGATATTGATAAGTTAGAATGTTGGTTTTAACAGTTTCATTTAAGCCGTGTCATTTGTGTTTATTACAATCAATAACATAATGTTTTAGAATTAGTAGTAGGTATAAAGATGACATTGAATGAAAGTAAACTCATTATTATACTATTTACATTTCAGCGTGTAGATATACCATTTCACTGCTTTATTTTACGTGGAAATCTGTGATAATTTTCATAAAACCCCTTTATCCCATTTGCCAATTGCCAAATAAATTACACAATGCCATAAGATAAGATATCAAATCATAATGTGAAAACTATGTCTTTAATAAATAAGATACGTTAAATTTATATTCAAAATCGTAACTGAGAAAGTCAGTATTCCTGATTGTTCTCGCAGGAAATGCTAGATTAGTGCCGCAACTTATAATTACAATTAATCAGATAATTGATAACCCAGATACTGTGTAACTTACATACTTTCAGATGGAAAATTTGGGTGGCCATTGACCTTTACAAAAATTTCAGCCCATTTGTATTAAACACACTGTAAAATATACCGAATTATTAGCTAGCGTGGCAAGTTTGATTGTTTTTAAAATGTATCATCATTGCTAGTTTGGTAGGTATTTATATTAGCATAGTTTTAACGTCACAGTGTTAAATCTCTCTCAACTTTGGAATTTCGACATACTGTCCTATATTTATACATTTTATTTTAAATATTTCAACTCACATTGTTCAATGCGTAAGCAAACACCACGACCCAACCGTAACCTCCGTCCGGTGGCACATAATTCACTTGGTTCGACATTTTGTTTCTTCTATCGACACTCACATCACTATGTATAGAAACATTTATGTCAACAGAGTCCAAATCAGCGTCCAGTCACAGTCTATCCGCATTTTGAGCACTATCACTATCTTCTTTGTTGTTACACGTGAATGTGACACTAGACGGATTATTGACCTCATAAACTGTGTCGCAAGACATGTACTAGCTGTGCAGTGTAAGTACGCAATGAACAGTAGGATAGATATTCCAACACTGTTATCGCTTTGACTTTAGTAATGCGTCCTGTTATCAAAAGTTTTATTACCTTATTATATTACACCTAATATTATTTACGTCAAATCTAAAGAAAAGTAGACAGCAGAGTAGACAAAACCGGCCACGTTATGGAAATAACATGGGCCTATTGGAAATATGTTTCGTTACAGCCTTATTCATAAACGGGTATTAGTCTCGGGTTAGTTACTTCAGCTTTTATCCTTTTTTGCTACTGGAATATTTAGCTGGATCGAAAGAGACAAAAGATGGTGTAACTAATTTAAAGCTAGTTCATGTTTATTAATAAGGCTGTTATAGTGTTTATTTGTATTTAAGTAAGTCGACAATAATTTGTTTAATATAGCGGAGTAGTATAGATAGATATCTGGATTTTTAGGTTACTGCAGTATTGTCTTTTTTATTATCTTACAAATAATCATAAATTTTATAATTTAGCAGCAAGATAATAAATGAATATGTGTGGATATTTCACACAGCGCCATCTAGCCCCAAAGCAAAGCTTGTACTATAGGAACCAGATAACTGATACAATACATAGATTTTTGTTTGTAAATACATACATAGAATAAAATATAACACCCAGCACAGAACAAACATCGATGTTCATCACACAAATGTTTGGCCTGAGTGAGAATCGAACCCACAACCTACAGTTAGGGTTACTACTAATTGAGCTACCGGGTCAGTCAAAATAATGAATCTGTATAGTGTACAGGTGTCGGCGATCTAGAGAAAGAAATCTCGAACCTTATTAGTGCTACTGGAGCATTTGTGCCAGCAGCCTAGAGCAACTCTCCGTTACTTCAAGGAGGTATATTATATGCTGGTTGGGGGTAGTGTACATACACCCCAACCGTAATCAGTGCAGTGCAGTGTGAAGTAAATCAGTGCAGGACTTATCAGCCCCATGCAGAATAAAAGCCGTGTACTAGTGGTAGTTATGAATACTACTCGCGTAACTATCAATAATAATTTTGAATTGATGTTTTATGTTGCAATAAGTAGTTATCGCCGAGTCAGGTAACATTACAGTTAGTTAATATTAATCAATTACCCAAAATAGATAATACCGAAGGTAAGAAAAAATTCAGTTTCTTTGAGAAAATGCCACACAAAAATATCAAAGATTCAAATTAATAGATAACGCCAAATCCGACAACAGTTTCGAGTATCACAATTATTTTACTGCACATTGGCACATGGTGATTAATTATTGTGATCATAAGAGATATGGATTTGAAATATTAATTTATCGTAGATAAATCGGTCACGCATCGCATTAACTAATTAGATAAACTTGGTGAACGCGGATTAAGGTAGATAAAATCTGATTTTTGGGATAGACGTATATTATATGTATATACGAAATATGCGTGAAATCACTAAGCACCAAAAAGAAATAATAATACTAAGCACCATGCACTAATTTATGAAAGTATTTATTTATATTTAAACTAGCTGACCCGCCCCGGCTTCGCACAGGTTAATGAGTCAAAACCCTAACCTTGTAATAAGGAAAGGAAAGAGAAAAATATAGGAAATAGGATGAATGGATGGGACGGCGAAAGGAGGCAGTCATCTGCGTCATTCTTTATTATACAACCCATTGTAAAATTCAAAATTTTATTGTTCTTGTTGGCAATTAGGTACCTATCTAGGACCTTATCTTCCTAAAAGGGATTTCTAGAATATTTCTTGTTTTGCTGTTACAAATATGAGGAAAATTATTGGAAGTAAACAATATATCGCAAGATTATTCATTCTTTGAATAAGTATGATTAAGTAATCTGAAATGATGATCAATTTTGTAAAATTAATTAAAGTAGGTACATAGTGTATTCGGAACTTAAGCTAATATTAATAATATCTAACAATAGTATTAATGTTTTTTAATATAAATTATAAAGTCAAATATAATAGTAAAATAAAATTGTATAAAGCGTTAAATACGATCAAATGACGTCTTCCGCTTGTGACGTAGTTCCGCACAGTCCAGCAGTGGAAGAGGATCGACTCGACTTCAACACGAAGTCACGGCAGAAGGCGAGGCATTCTTGATTTGAAAGATGTCGTGAAATAAATATTGTAGACCCATCTAGTTGTGTATCTACTAATGAGCTCTTTATAATTGAAGGGTTGAGAATAAAAAGGATTTAACTGACAAATTGACAGTTTCGAGAAAATTGACTTTAAACGTCAACGGCGTCATTTTTATGTAGAGTGCTTATAAGATACATAGTATCCTCTACTTGGTTTGTGCTTATAAGGTAATAGAAAAGGTTTATGTAAGTTTCAGTTGCTTGAAAATGTTTTATTTCTATTTAAAATTACTAAATATAGTACTAATTCATACAATTACTGTAAAAATATAATAATAGGTCTTTACCTATGAAATTGCCGTATTGCAGTACAGACTTTTTCAAACAAAAAAAAGTTTTGATTGGCTATGAATTCTAAATTCAAATTAATTTTGTTTTAAAAATATGACATTCTATTTACAAAATAAGTCTTTTGTTTATTGATTAGCGTTGTATTTTCATTACATTTCAACATTTTTCCTCATAATGGATACTTTGAAATTTCGTGTTATTATGGAATATGAGTTCCGTCGTGGCACCAACGCGGCACAAACGACACGTAACATCAACGACGTTTACGGAGAGAACTGTACAAACGAACGTACAACCCGTTATTGGTTTGCTCGGTTCCGTTCTGGGAATTTTGACTTGAAAAATTAACCTCGTGGTCGTCCGGAAACTTTGGTCAACAATGATGAATTAAAGGCGATTGCGGAAGCTGATGAATCTCAATCTACAGCTGAGCTGGCAGCAGCTTTTGATGTTAGCATCAAAACAATATTGGTCCATTTGCGACAGATTGGCAAGATAAAAAAGCTTGATAGATGGGTGCCCCACGAACTTAACGATCGCCAGCGCAACGTACGCGTCGAGACTTGCCTTGCGCTGCTTAACAAGCACAGAAATGAAGGAATTTTGAACCGAATTGTTACGTGCGACGAAAAATGGATTCTTTTTGACAATCGAAAGCGCTCAGCAAGTTGGTTAGATCCTGGTTCGGTACCAAAGCAATGTGCAAAACGAAAAATGACCCCTAGAAAGGTGATGGTCACAGTTTGGTGGTCTAGTGCTGGTGTGATTCATCATAGCTTTTTACAAAACGGTGAGAACATTACTGCAGATGTGTACATTGAAGAACTGACCACAATGATGGCGAAACTCGCACGTCTGCAACCAGCTTTGGTCAATCGGTCGTCTCCACTGCTACTTCACGACAACGCGCGACCCCATACTGCACAACAGACCGTCTCTAAGCTGCATGAGTTGGGTTTGGAAGCTCTCCCTCATCCGCCATACTCACCAGATCTTGCGCCTACCGACTATTACTTTTTCCAAAATTTGGACAACTTTTTAGCGGGAAAAAAATTCAATTCCCGAGAGGCAGTACAAAACGCCTTTGAAGAGTTTGTTGTCTCCCGTCCTGCTGATTTTTTCAAGAAGGGCATCCATAAACTGCCACAGCGTTGGCAAAGATGCATTGATTGCAGGGGTGATTACTTTGAATAAAAGAAATAAATAAGTTCGAAAAAAAAAATACTTTAACTTTTTTCAAACAAAACGGCAATTTCATAGGTAAAGACCTAATATAATAAAAGAAATAAAGTAATGTTTTTATGCTAAGCGTAGGTACTGTATTCCTGTGACAGATAATCCATTTTTAGACTCAAAATCTCGAGATTTAAGCCTCATTTCGGTATTTTGAGAATGTATTATTGAAGATAATTTCACGCTGAATCCAAAGATACCCATACGTCATTTGGTCAAAAAAATCAGTTAAATCCTTTTTATTCTCACCCCTTCAATTGGTTTAAACTGTTCTGTGTGTGGGTGCTGTGGTACCATGGGCCTTATAGTTTCTGGGTCCCTAGATCATGGAATGCGAGTTAGGGTCCGAGATCTACGCATTCTGGCGTTATTATTATTATTGAGGTAATAATTTATTGTAATGTATAATTGGCATGATTATTATATACGTATTTTGTATAATACAACTACTGTTAGGTACAACTGTCTGCAACTGTACAGACTAGATAAAATAGAATAAGTTTTTGTGAATTTTAGCATACTCTTATGTAACACTTCAAATATGTTTACTCGCATTTTTTTTTACTAAATTTTTACTTTTATATTAAGAGCCCCAGAGAAAAAAAAAACTATTGACAGCTACGTTATTTTGCCGTGATTATAGACAAGGAGTCTTAAACAAGCGAAGTTCCAAAAACATCACAAAGCAAATATGCATTTGCATGAAGCTTCACCGTAAAATTATACCATAGGTAACTGGATTAGGGTTAGGTTTTTACATGTTCTAAACTAAAACGTCTTCTTCTCCTACAAATAGCTTTAACATAGTTAGATATTTATTCCATTTCCATATGGAATTATCTTCGATTTTGTTTAAATACGCACTGGCCCGCACACATCACGTATGTACCCAACTTTAATACACTGTGACATATTCATAAAATTCAGTGAATGAAAATAACAAATCACACACTCAATATACTCGGCACCATAAACCCCAACTTGGGGTCCTCTCGCACATATTATGACACAACTACGAACGAAAACAGTTGACCCTACGCTCGCGACCTCATGACTGTCGACACACTGGCGTCATTGGGTAATGAATTAATGACCTACAGGAGGATATCCACTTACTGACTTGCTCGATTTTAATTCAATCATTATCATTTTATTAGCGGATAAATCTATTAAAGCTGCCGAAATGATCGAGGAAGACGAATTGAGTGTACAGCTAAAGTGGTGGATCACGGGTTGATAAATAGACTATTATATACGTATTAAATTACGAGTATATACCTATCGACAGCCTCTGTGGTGTGGTGGTTGAGCAGGTCGGCTCATAGCCCGGAGGCGGCGAGTTCGATTCCTGCGGCAGGACAAGTATTTGTGCACAGTAAAAAAAGCGCAAATACTTGTACTGAGTCTGGGTGTTTTTAGAGCCATGTTCCTCGTAGTTTCTGGGTACCTAGACACAGGGAATCCTATGGTCCAGAATCTATGTATGTGATCGTTGGGCATTATTATTATTATTATAATTATTACCTAAAGGATAAATAATTAACTACATATGCCTATATGAATGACTACATATTTATATACAGATTGTGGTGTAAATAGTGGTAAACGTGTCTACAGTCTGTGTATTCAGCTTTCACATAGGGGAATTTAAGTAAATAAATTTTACCTTGTTTGCTCCCAAACAAGCATAGGTACGGCCCACCTGATGGGAAGTGGTCACCATAGCCTGTGGACATCTGTAACACCGCAGGAGGCGTCACCAATGCATTGCTTACCCTGTAAATACCTTTGTTTTCTAAAATCCATACGTTGCGTTTCTAATTTAATTACAATTTCAACCAATGACACATTTTTTTATATCTGTTGTTTAATAACTGAATAACTAAAAAAACGCTTTCTCTTTTGAAGCATGAATTTCTATTCTTATAAACATTTAAATTATTCTAAACATGAATAAAAGTACAATATTATTAGTTATTACTTTTTAAGTTTGCTAAATGAGTTTTTCAAAGAAATTTCTACAAATAAAACAAATGAATAAAATAAAGTATGTAACCAAATATTTGAGCCTTTTGGTGTTGAGTGGAGACTCTTGGTGTCCATGGGAACTGGGAGTTCATCGCGTTTTCGAAAGTTTACCACAGCGCCTGGTCGATGCGATGTGTGATGAAAATGCAAAACATGTGGCAAAAATAACCAACAGGCACTTTAAACTAAAATAGGCACTTGCTTAAAAATATATCAAAATCACTAGAAAGAAAAAACTAACCTATTTATTTAATAAAAATTGTGTAGCCGAAGAATAACTGGGCTGTTAGGCTATTACTTTGTGCTTTGAAGTTAGAAATAAATAAAGATAAAACAAGAGTGGTGGCTATTTCACTGATATGTGGTTTTAATATTAAGGTTATATATAACTAGCGGCCCGTCCCGGATTCGCTCGGGTAGACGTTTATTTATTAAACATTTTATAATATACCAAAAACAATGTATCACGCACCGGCGCCATCTACTTAAAATGTTGGTTTGTCCTGAATTTTTCTTGAATTTTCTTTGCTATAAACCTCACGGAGCCCGAGACCTCTCCAACGAATGCAAAACCGTGGAAATCGGTTCGTGCGTTCTGGAGTTATAGCGTCAGGAAGGAAAACCCGACTTATTTTTATATAGTAGATTATGTACAAAATCTCAATCAAAAGTAGAACTAAATCATATGCTAACCAATATTAATACGTACATACGTAGTAATTATACGTAGTACATGCAATAACTGGCTATGAGTGTGCAATGGGATTGCACGATTTGATTTGCCTATTCCCATTCCGCCACCACAGAACGACAGCTCGTCACCCATACATAGTTGCCCTGTAAACAAATGCCACGTCATACATAGTTGCCATCCCTCCTATCCGTACCAAGCGTTTTGATTCGCTCTTTATAATGCGAGCGGCTAGAGAGTGGAACTCTTCATTACTACGTTTCTGAATAGCTATAATCTGGATGCTTTCAAGAGAGTGAACAGCTGGACAACCTATAGAAACCCATATTTGTATAGATTTGACAGTTTAAATACGCAGCTTATGTGCATAGTTAGTATGGAAATTTATCCTGGTGCATTGCAACCAAAGTTTCGTGATCACCGTCCAGGTCATTATAGGCGATCACATAGTCACTTAACATCACGACTTATGTAGTCAAACGCAAGCCTTTACTATACTATTATTATTTATATATACTATACCTTACTATAAAAAAAATATGTATATATTAAGAAGAGCAGAGAGTTAAACTAAGTGGAAACACATTTACAAAATATATTTTTCCATAAGATTTATGACAGCATATAAAAAGAAACTAACATGAGTATATTATATTATAATATACTAATATATTATTATTTTATTTATTTATAATATTATATTATATATATAGTCAAGCTTTGACAAGTTCATCTTCAGACTTGCCCTGCCTTCGCGTTCTGATATATTTCTCTAGTCCCCAAGACAGAGCAGTTAGCCAGGTGAAAATGTTCAAGCAATGTAGCGTTACTGCTGTGGTAGCATGATCTTTTATCCAACCTGTAAAACAAATGCCGCAGAATAAATGCTTAAAAACACAACAAATTCTTAGAAACCACTAAAAATAAGAAATATTAAAACAGAGGTTACCCATGCTTTTAGTAGCATAAACATTTTGAAATTTTGAAGACTAGGCTACATATACAGCTTATACTATAATGAATCAGTGTTCTGTTCAATAAATCACAAACTGTTCTAATAGAACAGTCTATTTTCTTAGTTTCCACTAACTGTTATGATACCCACCAACTACTGGTCCAAGTGATAAATAAACAATTCCTGCTGTAAGCAGTTGAATTCCAGTAGCTCCTGGCAGTTTATGTAACGGCACATGAGTCGGTATAACCAATGCCATAAATACTGTTCGAAGTCCTTTCCCGAAACCAACCATCACAGCTACTATGAACACTACCCATGATTTTTGACTACAGGCGAGTACTGAAAAGGAAGTATAGATACAATATTTATAGTTAAAAGTTGATAGGTAATTTTAGCAAAATAAAGGCATCTGTAATAATTACCTACTCTACCCATCGCCATCGACATAACTCCAAATAAAAAGAAGGAGTTATTGTCCCAACCAATTTTACCAGCAACAAATGGTACGCAAAATCTGACGCAAATATCTACACCAGCTAATAATGACATGAATAATGCAACTTCAGATTTATCTTTTCCGTAGTCACCAAGAATGAACGGAGTCAGAACTGAAAAGTTTAGTTCATTGAAATTAGCCAAAGTGATTCCCAGCATCAGGTTGATGAATGTAAAATCTTTCATTAAGTCTAAATCAAAGAAAAGCCAAACTTTTTCGAAAAATGTTAGATTTTCTTCCTTTTCGTCGTCTTTTGGATAATCCGTTTTCTTTTCTTCAATAACCTTATAATCAGTATCGTCAATTTTTTCCAGCAGCAATTTCATATTTTCATTAGTATTATTTTCTTTTTCTTTCAAGTATTGCTCTAACTTTATAGAAGCTTGTTTTAAAACTTCACTTTCATGATTAAAATTATTTGACTTTCTTCGTTGTTTGGTTCGTGTTGATTGATTGCTGTGGTTATCTTTGAAGTATTTTTTTTCATCAATGTCGTCATGATCTTTTAATACCTTACTGTGATTATCTTTATTGTGTTCTTCACCATTTAGATGATTGTTTAAAGATACATTGCTAGTTAGATCTTTGTTATATTTTTCATCATATTGGCCATCCATTTTGAAAGATTTCATACTTTTACTGGTTTTATGAGCAGTGTGCTTTTCGGCCCTATCAAAAATATTTTTCACTTCCATTGGATTAATGTTTTCTACTACTGATACTTCATCTGGTTTTAAATCTTGTGGAGCTTTGAGTCTAGGACAGTTCTCGATTTCTGATTCAAGGATTTTCGTTTCTAAAGTAACTGATGTTTTACGTTTTGGTTTACACGTATCACGCTCCAGTGCCAAAACCTTAAGATTTGCAGCAGAATTTTTCTTTGATTCGTTTAAATATAACGTCGAAGATTTACGGGACCGACTTTCTAAAAGGTTGGTCATGGATGGTTTTTTTGAATTTAACTTTGATGTTTTTGTTGATTCATCTCTTGATGCTATTCTACTTCGAGATGGTCTCGACTGGCTGTAATAGCCATCGTTAGCTCGTAACATCATCGGAATACCAGGATCAGTTATTTCATAGCCTGGGTTTATTGGATCATCTTCATTATACAAATACTGACTAGAAAACGCACTCAAGTTTTTCAATTTTATACTTAAATAGCCACTCTCAACCTTTTTGTCTGATAACTGATCTTTTTTGTCAGATTTAATAAGTTCCTTATCATACATTTCTTTAGATTGTAGTTTCTTGGTGTGCCATTCAACTGGTTGTAATAATAATGCGCATGCGAACGAATGAAGTGATATGCCAGTAAGTATGAGTATAGTCCCGGTCTCGCCAAAAGTGTAAAATAATGCAGTAATGACATGAGGCCACAAGATTGGCCCAAGCCCTGTAGTTGTCCATGACAGGCCTGTTGCTAGTCTTCTTCTGTTTTTCCAATATGTGTTTAAAGCTAAAGCATTTGCTGAACTGCTAATACCGTAGCTAGCTCCTGGAAAATACAAAGTTATTTGCACTTAATTCTATACAACACTTTCCAAGTAAAACGAAATGTACTTGAATTAATAGTTATTTCACCGTAGAGTATGGAAAAAGACACCAGGTATGTGAAGAAGTTGTATGAAAAGGTAGTCAACATCAGAGATATGAATACCAAGGTGGCTCCTGTCAGAGATACTTGGCGATACGTGAATGTCTTAAACACGGGCCCGTTAGCTAGACCTGGAACAATAAAAGCTTGTAAAAACATCAACATTATTTAATCAACAGTTTTGTAAAATAATCGATCGCGCGATCTATCGAGCATGAGTAATTTATCTACCCCATCAGTCGTATTATTGTATGCTATGTCCAATTATATACCTATTACTTTTTATCTATACACAAAATATATGATAAAACTGTAACTGATCTAAATCTGTATTGATATTGCAGAAACAATCAAATAATCGATGAATGTTTTAACCACATAAAGTCTCCAATTATCAAATAATACACTCAGTTTACAGCCTCTGTGGTGTGGTCTGCAGTGCAGGTCTGCTCATGACCCGGAGAGGGCTGGTTCAATACCCGCAGCAGGACAAATCTTAATGCACAGAAGAGAAGCGCAAAAACTTGTTCTGTGTCTGGGTGTTGTGGGACCATGGTCCTCGTAGTTCTTGGGTCCAGGATCTATATATGTGATTATTGGGAGGTATTATTTATTGTTTCAGTCAATTTGGTTGTTTTTAAACATATTATTAACAATCGATTTGGTCTGTAAACAGTTACAATAGACCGCAGATTTATTATGTTAAGCTTTGTATAGTCGACACTCAATTGGCACTTGTCTCTTTGAAGTGATTTGTTTATCTATGAGGTATCTATTAGATAAAATAATGTCTGTACATACTAGTCAATCGTTCTGTTGTGTTAAATGCTAAAATATAAATTCAATGTTTTTATCTGACGAAAGTAGAAAACGTTTGCTGTAGTTTTTTCCTCTTATTGCTTCAGCATTTCATTAATGCACTCTCTAAACATCAAATCCCTCGCTCGTAGGTTCAGCCCAAACTTTGTGCCTATGTTGTTTGTCAGTCAGCTAGTCACTAAGAATAAAGCCGTATATTGGGTGTAATTGAATTCATTAGCATCCTGGACAAAAATGTATGAATTCACAGGCATTGAATCGGTATTGATAATAACTCAAAAAATTGGGATGACTTATTTAACCAACTGTCACATTACCAAATTAAATTAAAATATTCAAATGATGTTGTTCAAAATATCAAAATCGTTCGTGTTAACCATGTTAGGCAAAGGCAATCATAAAAATTGAAAAATTAAACTCATTAGTGCTCTTTACTTAATGATGTACAATTATGTACTCAATTTATGATAATGAAATCAATTGCAGCCTGTATAAAGAGTAATATACTTTTTTAACCAGCTAATTTATTTTCAACTAAATACTACAATGATATAAATAACTAATATTAAAAACTATGGACTATATACTGGCCGCGATGACCTATGAACAGTATGAAACTATGACAGTCCAAATGCTCCAGCCCACTACCATTATCCAGCATTACCCAGCATGTTGGGTAGCATACCCAACATGCTGGGACAACAATAATATTATATATTTGACAATTTATATTAAAAATGAATATTGTGTATAGTTGCATTGTATAGTTATAGTTAGTATAGTTGCGGTATATTGAGACCTTAGTGTACACATACAGATACATTAACGTACACTGACATTATCCTTACTAATCTACTATAGAACAAATAAGCTAATGACAATGAGTAATTGTACGATGAATAATTAGTCATGATTGCACTGTACCGTGACCACATACTCGTAACATCCTATATTTAGGTACGCTAGTACTAATAGTGATTCTGTGATTTAAGTAGGGTCTGATTCATGTTGTATCCGTAGAGGTATTATGTTATTTATTCTTATGTTGCATCTGATCATATGATCTGAAGGTCATTTGAGAGACACCGTGTTATAATATCCCGATGCTACGCTTTAAAATCCTGATCTCTTTCCGTGGGTGCTATAAGAGCTGGCTAAGGGAATAAACAGAGAATGGCCAGTAGCTTTCTCCAAGGTACATCAAAACCTTCTGCGATCACCAAGCTGCCTGCCAAGCGTCTTAAGTGCAGTGTTTAAGGCGCTTGTAGGTCGTAGGTTGTATTTAGGCGGTGAGGTGGATTTCACGTTGTCTGGTCTCTTAGGCTGCGTTGCACCATCTATAGTTAAGGTTAAACTACCGTCATAACTGCAGTTAAAACACCCGTGAAGCAGAAATGCGTTGCACCATTTAACTATGGTCAAAATGACGTCATAACTTAACGGTAACTATAACTACGCAAGATTGGCTGGTTAAAGTAAACGTTATAGTCAAAAGCTGTCAAACAGAGCCTCCAACCTCTTTCACCTCCAACCTCAACTTTACCAACTTACCATTTCCGTGTAAAACTTGTAATCAATCATGTCTCTACTGCGAGAAATTTAGTGGGAAAGTTCCTCCGACAGTGGAAATGATGAACAGTATGTGGAGATTAATAAGAAAAAATTGCATCTTCCTAGAATTGATCGCTTCGCCAAAAGGGGACGATGACTCATTTTAGCGAGATTCCGAGTATCCAAAACAATAGCTAGAGCGCTAGCTCTGCACCTGGAGTAACCCAATCACAGATGGAGAATTTGTAGAATCCATTGTAACGTTTATACATCTTTTTTTCATCATCATCAGCCTATACCAGTCCACTGCTGGACATAAGCCTCTCCCAAGGCACGCCACTGAGCCCGGTCTTCGGCTCTATTTTTCCAGGTACTGTCAGCTACCTTGCGTATGTCATCGCTCCACCTTGCCACAGGTTGTCCTACACTACGTCTACCGATTCGCAGTCTCCACTCCAGAACACGACGACCCCAACGGTTACATCTAATAATGTTATAATAAAATTTAAATTCTAAATAGAATTTCACAAGAACTATGTTGTTTGTTAAATCAGATCACACACAAATCCAGTTTTATTTAAAAGTCAATTATTTTTTACAAAGAATAATTTTTATGTGTTTATATTTTCATTGATTCGTGTTCCATAAGTGTAGCATACCTACATCTATAAATCTATAAATGTGAAGACAATGCAAATCAACATCCAGTGTATTACAATTATAAATTACCTAGTAGTATTTAGTACCCCAATACAATATAGAATATTAAATTACAACAAACGATACCTATTTTCAAAACAATTACCACGACAAAGGAAGTTACATTGTGGTTATATGCTCTTTGGGAAGTTAGTGATACTGACTGACATGCATGACACTATTTGATGAGAGTAAGTATATTCTTTGAGACTGATTAACGGGACTTTTGCAGTATTGCCATGAACAAAAATATTATTTTCAAATACTATAGGGAAAATGGCACATCTTCAGACTAGCAACTTAGTTAACCGTAACTATAACAACAATAATGATGGTGCAACACATGCTGGCTAAACTTCATGGTTAAGGTTAAAGTCATAGTTGATTTAAACTATAACCGTAACTTTAACTGGGATTACGGTGCAACCCAGCCTTAGTAATCCGTTGATGCTTAACACACACACGTACACCGCCCAACCGAGCGTTCGAGCGGTTCTCTCGCCGCCACCGCCACTCCGCACGGCCGCGGAGGGGCTGCGCTTCACACACGGGGTACCGCATAACCGCGTGGAGCATTGTGAGAGAAGCACATGCTACAGTTAGAAAAAAAAGGATTTCATGTCGAAAAGTTAAATCCATCCGCGCGGACAGGTGCGTAAACCGCCGCGCGCACCGCTACAAAATCCGCTTAACCGCAGCGGCGCGCGGTGCCGTGTGATAACCGCCCAAAACGTTTTATGGGGAAGCTTGTGTTTAGCAATGGACGTTTTCAAGCTGTCGATGTGCCACGCTTTAGATAGGCTGATGATTGGTCATCGTTTTAATTTGAATAGTAAAAGGTTTTAATGATCGCTAACAGCAGCTCTGCTGTATAATAAATAAATAAATATGTGTGGACATTTTACTTACTATGGGAACCAGATAACTGATACAATACTAAGATACTTTTTGTTTGTAAATACATACATAGAATACAATATAACACCCAGACACGGAACAAACATCGATGTTCATCACACAAATGTTTGTCCTGGGCCCACTCAATCAACCCAATCGAACTCACAGTTCAGAAGGCAGGGTTACTACCAACTGAGCTATCGGGCCAGTCGAATGGTATCAGAAAGTTAATACCGTGTAGCGCGTCACGCACCGACGCAAGAGGTCAGCGCCGAGTTCATGTTGATGATAGTGGTGGTTTGCGAGCTTGTAATACCCAGCTGCTCGAACTTGTCCCGGAAGAGCAACCCGAACTGCTGAAGGATGGGTAGAGCTGAAAGCTGGAAGGAAATCGCAGGAAAATTAAAGTAAATCCGCTTCGACCGTCTACGAAGCTGTAGGTTTTTAAATGGATTCCTCGGGCAAATGTTTTTTTAGGTACATAACTGGCAGCTCGTTTGTTGCAAGGTTACCTCTCTCAAGGGGATTTTTAGGTTCTCCTCTTAGTTTAGGACCTATACTTACCTATGTTCTTAAAGAGCCTTAAAGAGATAAATTAAGTATAGGTACTGATTAAAAAAATTAATTCTCTCAAGATTTTTCCGAACGCTCCTAATTTAAACCTACTCAAATTACCTTGTTAATAGTTTTCTTTATCTGTATGATGTTTTTGACATCGCTCACAGCCAAACATTTGGAAGAAAAAATACATAACTAGGATGTTTTCGCTTCGCTTCGCTACTCTCGTCGAAGCCAAGCTAAGCCTTGTTTTTAAATGGTGAAAAAGATTCCAAAACGTACATATAGGTATTCTTATAATATATAATGCTATAAGTATTGTAATCGGCCCTTCTTTAAGACAGAATCATTGATTGATTAACAATGATTATTAGGCATCTTTACTTTCATCTTTATGAAAGCAAAGATGCCTAATAATCATTGTTAATCAATCAATACTTATGTATATAAACGTTACTAATCAATACATACATTTGAAATTCCAGCAGCGAAGACGATCGCCCACCCCCATCCACCATCAGGAGGGATGAAGTCACCATCTTTTCTCACTTTCAACTTTTTCTGATTACTTTTTGCCATCCCTAATGTTTGCAAGGCTAAAATAGCTCGATATTTTATGTAATTTAATAACTTAACAGAAATTACTACAGTTCGTGCCAATGTTTAAAAAAGAGTAACTGATTTATACACTTAAGCACTGTATAGGTATTGTGGAATGAGCAAAACGTAATTCAAACATGCAGTGTCTTGGTCTGGGTGTTGGTTGGTTGAGTGCAACGATAAAACGCATAGATAATGCGTTTTATCATTAGGTTACTGAGTTACTAGCCGTTGTTTTTTCATCGTGGCTCATCGGTCGATCGGTATTATCTACTTTTCTTCTCGTGGTAGGTTCAAGAATAGGCTATAGACCTCTATTTAATACCTACCTAACTAAATTTACTGTATATTAATTCCCAGTTTTATATTAAAACGTGCGTGCTTTAAGACCACTCGTCTGTAGTAAAACTTCTTTAGTTTAGCTCCATCTATCGGCCGGTAGGCATAACTTTGTTTTTGCTTTGTTTAATGTTAATGTCAATGTAATATTAATGTTAATGTCGCTATTTGGATAATTGTAAATTGTCATTTTACCGGATATACCAACATAATAATACAAATTTTTGACTTTGTCAGGTTGGCAATGGAGATCTACGCGAACCAACTTCAACTTCCGTCCACCTCGCATTCACCAGCTTATTCCCCAAGTCAAGCGTTCGCAAAGAAGTTTTACTTTAATAATTACTTAGTACCCTAGTTCTAGAGCTTATTAGGTGTTCAAGTGGCGACCACGAATCGGAAGATGCAGCGTAGGCCGGCCCCCGCTACGTGGACCGACGATCAGCTGGGCGATCTGGATTTGACAGTTTGAATACGCAGTTTATGTGCATAGTTAGTATGGAAATTTCTCCTGTTTTGCATTGCAATCAAAGTTCCGTGATCGACCCCCCAGGTCAAACCGCGGGGAACTGATGGATGCAGGAGGCAAGCTGCTCAAAGTGGCGGTCTATAAGGGAGGCGCTGTAAAGGACTAGAAAAAATATCACAAAAATACAAAATATCTCCGTACTAAATTTCACTCAAATAGATGGTAGTTTTGGCACGTAAAACACACAAACATACATACAAACGAACAAACGGACAGACAACTTTTAACTTTTATAACATATAGTAGTTAGTAGGGATGCAATATTGTTTATGTACTTCTTAATGCCATCAATCAATCCAGTGTGAATTATTATTATTATTATTAATTATTATTATTCGTTCAATACAGATTATCTTATCATAAAAGGTACCTAAGTAGTGGTAATTGAGTAATACTCGTACCTAGAATTGTATGATATTTATCATACTTACAAACTGCTAAGGAATGGAATACCCTGCCAGCGTCTGTGTTTCCGGCGAAATATGACCCAGGCGTGTTCAAGAGTAGAGTGAATAGGTATTTACTTGGCTAGCATGCTACACCTTCGATCGCACTTCCCATCAGGTGACAGCGCGGTCAAATGCTAGACAAGTTTGAAGTAAAAAAAAAACAGAAAAAATATCTTTCTTCTTTATAATATTATATTAATGATTCAGGTACAAGGTACAACGGTTCGAAAAATTATTGGATCCTCTACCTCGCCCTCACATTCGGTTTTTGACTGTAGGATAGAACTAAAAAACTTATTTATATTAATTTTGTGAATTTTTTTTCTTTAATCCCCTTCCGAGGAATGAATGGCGCCGCACGTCTTGTGCATTTTTTTTTTTATGTTAAGGAATGACGTGACGGGCTAGCCGTTCGCCTGATGTTAAACGACACGGCTGCCCATATCAGCTGCAGTGTCACTCGAAACTCTAAAGTATAGAGGTTCGCGTGACACTGCACTGCGCACGTCATCCAGAGACATCAGCACAATCTAGTAATAAGATTACTAAACTGTGAGATCAGATCATAAAGTCTCATTTGCCCAGTAATTTCACTAGCTACAGTGCCCTTCAAACCGGAACACAGCAGTGCTAGTGCACTACTGCTTGGCAGAATAACTGGCAAAGCGGTGGTACCTACCTAGACGAACTTTGCAATAAAGTCCTACCACCTAGTGAGTTTACCAGCGTCATGTTCTTGACTCTTCAAATGTTTTGCGCTTGCGTTTTTCTTGTGAATTGGTTTATTATTTGACTTATTTTACTACATACGGCTCAAAAAGTAGGGAAACGTATCCGCGAATAACCGTTTAATATTCTGGATAAATAAATATTTTTTATTGAAAAGGATCAGAAGATGAAAATTTAGCGGAGAACAAGGTGTTCCATTTGTTGAATCTTTCAAGTCAATAGTGAACAGTTAACTTCAAGACAAGCATTCCCCATCTTAGATCACGTCATTGCTTAACATCAGGCGGGATGGTGGTCAAATGCTATGCCTATATTCAATTTTTTTTTTAATTGTCCATGCCTTATCTATACATATAAAATTCAAAGTCCTGACTGATTGACTGACTTCTATATCAACGCACAGCCTAAATCACTGATCCTAGAGACTTGAAATTTGGAGGGTGTGTTCTTTGTAAAATGTAGGTATCCACTAAGAAAGGGTTTTTCGAAAATTTACCCCTAAGAGTGTTGAATCATCTATGAAAAAAATTCTTCTTCGTTTTCTATAGACCATGCGGGCAAAACTGCGGGCTGAAGCTAGCTAGACATAGTTTTAGTAATTAAATGTACTCGCACCTAAAAACAATTTTGCAGCTTTGCATAACAAATAAATATTCCTGTCTTACCCTTATTACAATTTAATTACACCCTTTCGAATTACAACGCTTTCACAAACTAGGCACTATATCTTGCTCACACTTTACCTCATTCACCCCAATACTTTTTTCTTTTATATATTTTTATATTTTGGTACTTGCATAGAATAGTGTAATAGTTCGCCACCAGTGAGATCGATTTGAGTGGGGCACGCTGCGAATAAATTTTGTAGTGTTTTCAGTAGCATTTTCGAATTACCCAGCTAAATTTACCATTTCTACTGTCTGTGTCTCTGAGTCTGTGTTTCCGGCGAAATATGACCCGGGCGTGTTGGCTTGGCTAGCATGCTACACCTTCGATCGCATCGTCACTTCCCGTCAGGTGAGAGCGTGGTCAAATGCTAGACAAGTTTGAAGTAAAACAATATATATATCAAGGCAGTGCAACGTTTGATCACACCTACTCAGAGTGACATATTGGCCAAAGCGTGTATGTACCTATACAGGTACGCCTGGATGGAAAACTAGATCTTAGGTAAAGCTAGAGTAATAAATACTCGGCGATTCTAATAAATGACATCACGTTTTATTTTCTTATATTTTGTGAGTGATTCAACAAATGAGTAACTTAGGTTAATCATATTAATGTTTATACAAACAATATCAATCTCACAACTTTGTAAGACATTTTTAAGTAGACAAGGTGCAAAAATATACACCGTGAGGTTCCCGGTACTTTAAAGCTCCGACGCTTTAAACGCCTTCTGTGAATAATTCTCTAAAATGTGTAAATCTAAAAGGTGTAAATCTGTAAATGTCGATAAATTGACCTTTAAGAAGTAGTACAATAATTAGGTACAACGATTTTTTTCAGATCATACGAGCTTTTAGCGAAAACGAATCCAAAATGGAAAGTAGCTAAAGAACTATAAATGGTAACATATAAAATGCCTATTCATATGGAACTTAAATTGAAGGGTAAGAAAAACATTTACAAAATATAATTTTCTACAAACAGTACAACAATCCTTAAAAGATATAAGTAGAAGTAGATATAAGTAGTCTCTATAAATAAGTCTTCTTAAGTCAAGCCTTGACAAGTTCCTGTTCAGACTTGCCCTGTCTTCGCGTTCTGATATATTTCTCCAGTCCCCAAGACAGAGCAGTCAGCCAGGTGAAAATGTTCAGGCAATGTAAAGTGACACCTGTTGTAGCACGATCTTTTACCCAACCTGTAAAGCATACAAATTGTTATTAAGAAAAAAAAGAACTAACGTTATAATTTGAGTTTAAATTCATCTTCCAGCAAAAACTTCCAAATAAAGAAAAAAGTGTAATAAAAGAAAATATAATTAAAAACATTTTACTGAGGTGCTGAATACTAAATAAGCAGACAATTTAAGATCGTCTAATAACCAACTATTATTATTATATATTATTATTATATTATTAACTATTATTAGTATTATTGTAGATAATTTCACGCTAAATCCACTTATAAGTCATTTTGTGAAAAAAATCAGTTAAACCATTTTTGATCTCCGCCCTTCAGTTGGCTAGCGAAGTAGGTTTTTGACTTTCCTTCACTTTCTCTTTTTCACTAACAGCCGATATAATGGGAACTGGGTATACGTTATTAAGCTCTGATAACATTGAGGAAACAAAAAAGTCACTTTAAAATTTACTCACCCACTACTGGCCCAAGTGATACAGAGACAATCCCTGCAGTGAACAGTTGAATTCCAGTAGCTCCTGGCAGTTTATGTAACGGCACATGAGTCGGTATAACCAATGCCATAAACACTGTCCGCAGTCCTTTCCCGAACCCAATAATCACAGCTACCATTAACACTACCCATGACTCCTGGCTATAAGCCAATACTGAAAAAAAATTCACAGATAAATGATCAAGTCGTAGTCAATAAATAGCAAAGTGAAAACATTTTTAACAGATTTTACCTACTCTTCCCGTAGCCATTGACATAACCCCAAATAAAAAGAAGGAGTTATTATCCCAACCGATTTTACCAGCAACAAATGGAACACAAAATCTAATGCTAATATCTACTCCAGCTAATAATGACATGAATAATGCCACTTCAGATTTGTCTTTTCCATAGTCGCCAAGAATAAATGGAGTTAATATTGAAAAGTTAAGTTCACTAAAGCCAGCCAAAGTAACTCCCAACATGAGGTTGATGAATGTAAAATCTTTTAATAAATCTAAATCAAAGAAAATCGCTACTTTTTGCCAAAATGTTAAGTTTTCTTCATCACCGTCATCGTTAGGATCTTCTTTTTTCTTATCTTCAAAAACTTCATCATCTTCATCCGTATCATTAATTTTTTCCAATATTAATTTCATTTTTTCATTTTTATCATCCTCTTTTTCTTTCAAGTATTGCTCTAATTTCAGTGAAGCTTGTTTTAAAACTTCGCTTTCGTAATTGAAATTGTTTGATTTTCTTCTTTGTTTTGTTCGTGTTGATTGATTGCTGTGGTTATCTTTTAAATACTTTTTGTCCTCAATGTCGTCATGATTTTTTAATGATACGTTGCTGTGATTATCTTTGTTGTATTTGTCACCATACTGGTGATTCTTGTGAGAAATGTTACTTTGATTATCACCATATTGATTATTATTTTTAAGCGAAACATTACTATGATTGTCTTTGTTGTATTTTTCATTATACTGGTGATTTTTTAGAGATATATTGCTATGATTATCTTTATTATATTTCTCACCATATTGGCCATCCATTTTGAAAGATTTCATGCTTTTACTAGATTTATTAGTGGTATGCTTTTCGGCCCTATCAAAAATAATTTTTGCTTCCGTTGGATCAATGTTTTCTACTGCTGCTTTTTCATCTGCTTTTAAATCTTGTGGAGCTTTGAGTGTAGGGCAATCTTCAATTTCTGATTCGGGTATTTGTGTCTCTAGAGTAATTGATGTTTTACGTTTTGGTTTATATGTGTCACGCTCCTGCGCCAATGCTTTAAGATTGGCAGCCGAATTTTTCTTAGATTCGTTTAAATATAACGTCGAAGATTTACGGGAGCGATTTTCTAAAAGGTTAGTCATTGACGGTTTCTTAGAATTTAATCTAGATGTAGTTGTTGACCCATCTCTGGACGATAGTTTACTTCGAGACTGCCGCGATTGACTGAAATAACCATCGTTAGCTCGTAACATCATTGGGACACCGGGGTCAGTTATTTCATAACCTGGGTTAATTGGGTCATCTTCATTATACAAATATTGACTAGAAAAAGCGCTCAAGTTTTTCAATTTCGAACTTAGATAGCCACTCTCTATCTTTTTGTCTGGTGATTGATCTTTGTTATCAGATTTTATCAATTTCTCTTCATTACTTTCTTTCGGAAGTTTTTTGGTATGCCATTCAACAGGCTGTAATAATAATGCACAGGCAACGGAATGGAGTGAGATGCCAGTAAGGATGAGTACAGTTCCAGTCTCGCCAAAGGCGTAAAATAATGCAGTAATGACGTGAGGCCATAAAATTGGCCCAAGCCCTGTCGTTGTCCATGACAGGCCTGTTGCTATTCTTCTTCTGTTTTTCCAATATGTGTTTAAAGCTAGAGCATTTGCTGAAGTGCTTATACCGTAGCTAATGCCTGGAAAATAAAATAAAAACAGCTTAATTCTTTTATTCTATGTCTTCACAATTTGTGTAATTTTTTTAATATATGGTCTTGTAAAAACGTTCTCTCACCGTAGAGTATGGAAAAAGACACCAGATAAGTGATAAAGTTGTATGAAAAAGTAGTGAACACCAAAGATATGAATACCAAGGTGGCTCCTGTCAGCGATACTTGGCGATATGTGAACGTCCTGAAGACAGGCCCATTGGCCAGACCTGAAATAAACAGAGACATTCTAAATTTAATTTCGGAATATTATTTCATCGGCTGTTCAATTTGGTTTGTTTTTAATGTTTGTCTCGCTCGCGCTAGGAATCGCGTATTGTCATCTTTAGTACTCACTTTAACCTAGTTAATAGCTGATGACGATTTTGAAATGGTAGTATTTTTATTATCTATTTTGTGAAATTTCCCTATTGTCATTGATAACCAGTTAAATGGCACGCGGCTGAAATCGATATACAACAAAATTTTATTGAATTTTTGCAAATCCATTGAATTCTAAGAAACAGCTACGCACTGAGCTAATGTGTTTAAACTTTATTGTACATATTACCTCAGTGCGTTACTGTTTCTTGGAATCTCCCGTAAACAATGCTTTAATTGAAATATTTATATAAATGTGACGTACGGGAGATAAGTACCTACATAAATAGGAATAAAATGATAATGTCACCGATATCGCGGAATGAATAAGCCCCACTTGCGCCAACATCTACCTCTATATTATGAACAAACTATATAATGTTAACTTGGTATAACCCTTTTTATTACCAGATACCTACTAGGACTTGTTCTTCATACGAGCATTTGTTTTTTAGCTACTTTAAATTTGATCCATGATATTAACATTGGAGCTAACAGATGAATATTATAAAACGAGTATCATGTAGTCAAACCCAAACTATGACTATTACATGGTATTGAAATCTTAGAAAATTGATTTCGCCGTGGTAAACAATAATTCTTCGAAAGTGATCAAGAATAATATGACCCTTCATACAATAACAAATTCTTTACAAGGAACTTCATATTTTGACATAGTTTCATATTAGGTACGGCAGACAAAATAAAAAGTTTTATACTAATTTGAGATGCTCGTAGACCGTTCTCAGTAAAGCTATTCCTAAAACTTATGCTGGGCTAGCGTAATGGAGGTAAGTATGGGGACCTTGGCTTAAGCGCTTGTTCTAAACTGCCTATTCCATAAGCAAAAAGTATATTTGATTTGTTTTCACCAGTGGTGCGAAGATAACGGGATGATCGGTAAATTGGATGGAATAAGGAAATTTTAGATTGTTTCGTGATTGCTGATAGCATTTCCGGTATGGTATGAAAAAGTTACCGTGCAGCGTGTCACGCACCGCCGCAAGAGTTCAGCGCCGCGTGCAAGTTAATGATAGTGGTGGTCTGCGAGCTGGTAATGCCCAAGCGCTGGAACTTGTCGCGGAAGAGCAGCCCAAACTGCTGGAAAATGGGCAGGGCTGATAACTGAAAAGAAAACAAATGTAAATGAGTGCTAAATCTGAAAGCTGAAGGTTGTTACCAAGGGAAAATAATTTAGCTGATACGACCGGTTATTAGCGTATTTGCAGGTTTTTGTAATTATTTTTTTATTTATGCCAAGTTTT
Source organism: Ennomos fuscantarius (assembly GCA_905220475.3). Lineage (NCBI taxonomy): Eukaryota > Metazoa > Arthropoda > Insecta > Lepidoptera > Geometridae > Ennomos > Ennomos fuscantarius. The sequence goes on from HG992029.1 coordinate 5,670,471, forward strand.
GAAAACTAGTAAACCAATTTAATAAATAAATATATTCTGTGAGATTAGTAAAGAAGTTTTCTGGGTTAAGTGTTCGTGCTAGTTTCCACATTTTATTTTTAAAACGGCTAAACTTGTGTTTCTCTCAATTTGATTTGATAAACGAGGATATATTATGACTGCTATTTCTATCCCTATTCAAATTTAGTGGCTAGAGAGTCCCAAGTCAAGGAACAATTAGTAGGCCGGCAGGCGTAGCAAGATACCGCATTTTGAGTTCTGGATATAGGCTATACTGTATAATTTTAAAAACAACTTACTTTATTTAGTTTATGGCATGATTTCTCCGACATGTTTATAAACTTACCTAACGTAGTGACATATTTGCAGAAAAATATTGTTCTTATCTTAAGGACAGAGCAATTAAAATTAAGCCTTCGTTTTAAATATATGTTATTTGTCGGTGAGTTATAAATGACGGAAGATTATGTGAATTATATGTATTGTGAGAACTTAAGGTAATGATGGAACTTGTAGTGATAGTATTTTAAAAGGTAAAGCAATTTGCCATATTGTTTGTTTTGATATTTGTTAGAGATGATTGAATATCCATCATATTCGTTATCTCTCTCTATTATACCTATACTGAACTATCAGACCGTTGTAATGTGTCGCGGTCCTAGATTATTTAGGCACTGTTTTGTTACCTGATATAGCCTAGGTCGGCTTGGTCCCATGGACTGGGGTCTGTTCTGGTGTGGGGTCTGGGGGGGGGGACTGTTTGTTTGCGACGCAGAAGCACTGGGGTGCTAACACAGATGGAGAGACAGGCAGAGTTACCTTCGAATATAACTTATTAGTATGGTGGATTTTATTATGAATCAGATATGGTTATAAATTAATAATTTGAGTGAGTGAGAACTTAAGAGTATCCCATACTTTTGCCATAAACATTTATTGTGGTAGATATCGTATGTACCTATTGTTAAAGTTAATCTCATACAGTATCTGCCACAAACATTTTTGAAGTTAGGTACTACTATTTATTTTGTAACTAAAGTTTATAGCTCTGCATCTATCTCTGTATAGGTTGCCTAAAAATATCAATATTTTTCATTCAATGTGATTTTTTAATAAAGTCGTGTATGTAGATTAATAGATGTGTATATAATAGACAAACAAAAAATAGATAAAAAAGCGTAAAGCGTGCCAACATCTCACAATAGGTGTACCAAAGTCGAATCTATTTTAAAATCAAATAATGCGTAAGCTTATATGATTTCTATTTTCTTGAATCAGTTTACCTTTTTCATTAATCTGTGTTAAATCGTGACCCAAAAGTTCTTATCGGAATTTAATTTTATATTGTTTAAAAAGGTGCACAAATTCTGAGTGTTATTATTAAACGTTCCTTTTTATATGACCACATTTTCCTAATTAAGTGAAAATGAGGTCGACAATTCAGCACGTCTTAAAATCGCATTTTGTTGTAAATTGTAATTTCGCATTTAGTCCACTGTTTTTTTTGTCTTTTCTGTCCACTCTCCATTAAAAATATCAACACAGACTTTACTTTTCCATAGGCTACGTACATTTGAAAATCCAGCTGCTAAGACTATCGCCCAACCCCATCCACCATCAGGAGCGATGAAATCACCATCTTTTTTCACTTTTAGTTTTTTCTGATTACCTTTCGCCATTGTCTGAAAATTGTAAAGTTTTTATGTACCAAAATAAATAACGAAAGGTAGATATCGGAAACAATTGACGATCACTACTGCCCGTGACAACGTTTAAAGAGTAACTGATAAACCCTAGAACACTCTGTTGTTGAATGAAACAAGCGCGTTTGTTGGTTGAATCACGTTTTGAGATGAATAAATAATAATTATAATCGTTTTATAGGCATACTTTTTTATCTTTACTTGTATTTAGATTAATTAGGTGTGACTTTTTCATGTGAAACTTCATGGTTGCTCCTCGTGATATTGAATGTTTCATTTTCTTTTTTATTATTATTTGTCTTATGGAAGGTCCATACCACAGTATTCGCCGTATTATACTTAATATTATTTTTATATCTTTGGAACCTTTAGAATCTTCTAAGCTCGTAGGATGATTTTTTTCATTTAAAAACTAACCTAAAACAATAATTGAAATGGCTTTAAAAAGGCGATAGAATCTGCCGCAAACATTAAAAAAATGTATTAAATTCAGGCGAAGCGTTATATCTTCATACAAGGCTTGGCCTAAATTTAAATACTTTTTCAAAGATTTCCGCTTTCAAACTTTCAAGCTCCGTTTTAGTGTCTTATATATCAACTAACATTGATATAATATCAACGATATTCAGCAAAACCGAATTTACTCACGAAGAAATTTAAAAAAATCTGCTGATAATGAAACAACCTGTAAGTGGACCTTTAATAAATAGTTCCGCTAAATCGTTCGTTATATAGATATAGATGCTTCACGCTATCGTCGAAAACTATACGTATAAAGACGCTAGGGTTTAATTTCATAACAAAAAGTGTGGTGAAACGCTACCCTGTCTAGTATATAAAATCAAAATTAGGAACAGTTATAAAAATACGATATGCTTATGGCTATTAGCAACAGACTTTTACCTACTTGGTTATTTAAAATGCCTGCTTATTACTCTAATTACATCCAAAACAGAAAACTTAATAGATAGAATCCAAACGTCGAATTGTACAATGTATCTTATCATATCTGGTGGTAATTGAGCAACGGGCTTACTTATTATCAGGAATTTTCCACGGATGTCTAAAACATACATAATATTGAGGTCGTATTATTTTTATTGATAAGTACTTATTGTTTTATGCATCTATTGACCATAAGTATGGGTATAAGGTAAGGTATACGAAGGGACAATGTTTTTAAGTAGATTGTAATACTTACATTGAGGTTAGGCCCAATCTTGAAGGCTTTAGTTAACTGCCTAAACTTACTAAAAATATAGCCAATTTGGCAAGATATATTAATTATAATAAAGCCCAATGATTACATACATAGTTCCTATAACCTAACTACGATTTCCTGTATCTAGGAATCCACAAACTACGAGGATCATGGTCCCACAACACAGAACAAGTATTTCCATTTTTTTCTGTGCACAAAGACTTATCCTGCCGCGGGAATCGAACCTCCTCCAGGCTATGAGCCTGCTCAACTACCACACCTTATTATTATATAGGTACCAACGATGGGTTGTTAAAATATTTATAGTCTGCTGATAATTATTAGCAATCCCATCGCAGCAGGCGATAATTATAATGTGTGATATTGAGATTATATTTTTATATTCTACAAAATATTATGAAGTACCTTATCTAAGTGGCAGGTTTACCTACTTATAAATTGTTGTAACTATACAGCGCTCAATGAACTGAACGGGTCACAACAGCTAGACGATCACCTATCTTATTGCAATCGATAGAAACACAAATTTGTATGGTAAGTTTGTATAGCCTATGTGCATAATTACTGTGGAATTTTTTAAATTACGAATGAAATTTCTCTCGTTGCATTGCAATCAAAGTTTCGTGATCACCCCCAGAAATCAAAAAGATATTAATTACACCTAGCAGCCGATTACTGCTATTAATTCGATTTTAAAACTTTGAATTATTTTACTTATGGTTTTGGAATCATTGATTTTTATGCAAACAGTAGAAAAAAAAGAAGGAGTTCCACGGGAATAGTAATATAATATAATATTTCAGTTTTGTAACGATCCCTTACTGATGGATCAAACCGGAATAAAAATTAAATGATCCACCAGTGGATCGTTCTAGTACTTTGATCAAAATAGAATGGAATTTTGAGGTATCTTGTATAATTTGTGTCCACGCGGACATAGATATAATAGCTCTATATAATACTACTAGCGGCCCGCCCCGGCTTCGCACGGGTATTTAATATATATCTATTATATATTGAGATATAAACTATCCTATCTCTCAAGTTGGATCGAACTGCACATGGTGTGCGAATTTTATTATAATCGGTTAAGTGGTTTAGGAGTCCATTGAGGACAAACATTGTGACACGAGATTTATATATATTAAGATACGTACCCACACACGTGAGTACATCCACGGGGCTTCGATAAAAATGCCTAATTTATGTTCTAGAGGAAGTAAGAGCTGATTTTATTTGCAACCGATCTATACGCCAAACGGCACTGCTCAAAAGTTCAATCTGGTCTGGAGTCAATAAGTGTAAGCAGCAGTATAATCAATCATCAATCGGACTAGTGGGACAATTTGGTGCCAATTGTACCATCAATATGATACATCTGGAAAGGAGGGGCCAAGTGTGATTAGTTGCTAAATAATCCTATCAGCATGATCAGTGCTAAACAATAAACACATCTAAAGCCTATGCTTGTTTTTTGCAGATGGTGCTGAGAATATTGGGTCGACTATCAATCTTATGCCCGTCTGTGCTAAAGTTTGACAGCTCCTAAGTTCGAACTTATTCCTCTGTGTCATAACCAAATGTATTGCAGTAGGTATGTCATAGAAGGATAAGGCCGAATTCAGAAGCTGTCTAACTATAGTATAGACGAGCTTCTGATCGCAGCTTCGCCCGCGACGTGGCCTATGGGAAAATAATTCAACCACCCATTTCACCCTCTTAAGGGTGGAATTTCGAAAAATCCTTTCTTAGCGTATGCCTACGTCATAACATCTACCTGCATGCCAAATTTCAGCTCGATCCGTCCAGTGGTTTGGGCTGTGCGTTGATAGATCACTATGTCAGTCAGTCACCTTTGAGTTATATATATTTAGATTGGTATTAGAATATTTTCGCGGTCGATTCCCGCGACAGGCAAGTATTTATGACAGAAAAAAGTGCAAAGTCTAGTTCTGTGTCTGGGTGTAGTGGGACCATGGTCTTCGTAGTTCCTGGATTCCTAGATACAGGGAATGCTAGTTAGGGTACATTATCTATGTATGTGATTGTTAGGCGTTATTATTGTTATTATTATTTCGCGACACTAAGTTGACTGAAAGACACTGCTAATTATAAGTAATTATGACCTCGACTAGATCGAGTCATGTCATGATTAGTTTGTACAATTCCATAGATTTTAATTATAGACGCGGTTGCTCAGTTATTAACATAAGGCAGTATATGTACTCCACAAGCGTTAACAAAAATAATAATAATAACAATAACTATAACATTTTTTTTACTTCATACTTGTCTAGCGTTTGACCACGCTCTTCGACCGCATCGTCACTTCCCATCAGGTTCTCACCTGATGGGAAGTATAGCATGCTAGCCAAGTAAAGTATCTTGAGCCCGTACAGGTCATATGTCGCCGGAAACACAGACGCTGGCAGGGCATTCCATTCCTTAGCCGTTCTAATTATAATAATATAATAATAATAATAATAATTCTTTATTTCGGACACGAGATCCATATTGCCGCTTGAAAAAAAAATCACATCAAAATATGTATAATGTAAATAATACACAAAAATTAAAACAACTAAATTAAAAATAGTTAGGTGGCAATAGCCACCCAACGTCGATATGTTGCAGTCAGGTGCAGTCTATCTGCCAAACTTTTTATAACAGTATTTTTACACGTGTCGATTCTGGACATAAATGACGCTATTCGTTTGCGCTGTATTGCGTTAAATGAGTCTACGCGCGCTTCCGTGTACATTTCGGAAGCACTACAATACCATTTCAGGCCCATCAGGTGCCTGAAAATGTTATTGTAGGCCACTCGTAACGCACTATGCGCTTTCTGGGTGTATTTGGTCCAGAGTTGACACGTGTAGAACGATTGGCAGAAGGATCGGAACAATGTAATCTTCACGTCAGGCGCCGCCCTAAAGAATTTTCTTGCAACCATGTTGCCAACCACGCAAAGAGATCTTCTTTGTCTTTCTATGTCCTCGTCGTCTGATAAGCTGGATGTCACGATATGGCCAAGGTACTTAAAGCGCGTCACAATGGTTACCGGTTGCCCATTCAGATATACTGCCGGCACATTTTGGGGTCCCTTTCCCGACCTGAAAACCATCATCTCCGTTTTTTTGGTATTGTAAACCAGATCGTGACTATTCGCATAACGTTCACAAATACCGATGAGCTTTCGCAAACCTTTAATCGAGGGGCTGATCAGCACCATATCATCAGCGTAGCTCAGGTTGTTGACATATCTACCATCCAACCTGAGCCCGACGGGAGTGCTGCTCAACTCCACGATCAGGTCGTTCACATAGAGGTTGAACAGGTCGGGAGAGGTAAGCCCACCCTGTCTCACGCCACATGACAGCCGGTAGTCCTCCGATAGCTCGGAGTCCCACCTGATGCTATTGACCTGGTGATCATACCAGTATGCTAGCAGGTCAACAACCTCAGGCAGTACCCCTGCCTCGTACATTTTATGCCATAACTTGTCGTGGTTGATTGTGTCGAATGCACGACTTAAATCCAGAAAACATGCATAGACTGTAGTGTCGTGTTCTGTGTAGAAATTGACAACTTGTTTTAGCGGAAATATTGCCATGTCAGTGGAAACTTGCGGGCGAAAGCCAAACTGCCCGTCATCTACACACATAGCATTAGTATGCGTATGGACAACTCTATCAAGCACCTTGGCCACAATCATGGCCAGCGAAATAGGCCTGTAGTTAGCCGCACTCGAGATATCACCCGTTTTGTTTTTCGGTATTGGTACTACTATCGTACGAATGAGTTCTAGCGGTAGGTAGCAGTGCCTCAGACAGAGATTGAAATTTATGAACGTGGAATCAAATCGCTGGGTCCAAATGGGTGGTATTTCGACCATGAAGGGTATATATTATAAACAAAAGTCATTCAATTAAGTAATCTTGTTGGTTTATACCAGCTTTTCCCAAAGTGGACGATAACGCCCCCTTGTGGGCGCTGCAGGCCTAAGGGGGGGGCGGTAAGATAACCAGAAAAAATATTATAGATATTATAAAAAATATTATAGATACTGACAGTAGATATTATATTTAAACATTCTATATTCTTGGTAACGAGGATATAAGCTTATACTGTACCTATATATGCAAGTAGATAGATACTTAGATACTATGCAAATAGGCCTAAAAATATTCACGCAGGTACCGATGTTCATTCAACAAAGATAATACTTAAGATACAGAAAAAACCTAATTAACGTGATTTATATATTTAAAAAATATTAAATACTTATATAAAAGTAGATAATAAAGTCAACTGACCTGACACGCTCTGCGGGCGTGCTTCCGCAAAATGGGACATTGTGTTTAGTTTATCAACGCATTTAATCATATTTTATGACGAAACGGTGAGATTAGGAAACAGATCATAAAATTAATACCTGCCAGCCTCAATAAACAGCTTTATTTATAATGCAGCTCTATTTGTCATGCCCTGTGTTGGCTAGGTGTATTATTGTTGAAGGAGAACAAGATACCTAGTATACGTAAGTTATATAGTATACCTATATTCGAGCCGTTTGGTGTTGAGACCCTGGGTCCGTGGGGGCCGGGAGCTCATCGCATTTTCAAAAGTTTATCATATCAGAGCGCCTCGTCGATGCTACGCGTGACCAAAATGCTGGCACTAATTTGGAACAACGAATAAACATTGCAATTCAAAGCTGCCACTGCCAGCATGTTGGGTACGCTACCTACTTGTAGTGGGCTGGAGTATTTGGACTGTCTATATATCATGTACGGGCCAACCCGTAACATTATTGTATTTCATTATGTATCAATTTTGTATCAATAAAGCATTCAACCGGAACGCACGTCGTATCTTTTCCGCTACGGTTCCCGGTTGCGTTGGTACTCACTATCAATTATCAAACCCTATGTAGGGTTGAGCACTAGACCCTACATAGTGGTCCTTCGAGCCGGATAGATACGACGTGCTTCCGGTTGAATGCTTTATTGATACTAAATTGATACATAATGAAATACAATAATGTTACGGGTTGGCCCGTACATATCATATAGTCTAAATGTTTTTCTTTTTGTACTAATAAGTAGTGTTTAGTATTAGTTGTTATATCATTGTAGTATTTAGTTAGAAAATAAAGCAAGATTTAAAAAAAAGGTAAGTATTTACTAATACCTATTATAAAATAGAATGTAAGTATCTTTTGCTAACTTTTATCTTAAATCTAGTCACATTAGAAAAGAGAGAAAAGTATCTGGCTCCCATAGTAGGTACTCGTACAAGCTTTCCTTAGTTTGGGGCTAAATGGCGCTGAGTGAAATGTCCACAAATATATTTATTATTATATATTATCATTATTATTACTTCGTCTTAGCGTACTCTCGTATAAACGTCTAAACTGAATATGGTGATTTTTAGTATATAATAATTGGTGATAATTGAAGCACTGGGTAAGGACGTGCCTAATACGATAATTTTTATCGTGATAAATAATGCGTGAGCAGCAGCTAATATATTAGGTATGCATAGATAGATCGATGAGCCATAATGGCTTATAAATCTAATATGAAGAGGAAAGATTTCATCGTTTGTTTGCAGGCTTTGAAACTACTAGACCAATTTGGAAAATTCTTTCGATATTAGAATCTTGAATTATCCCTAATGAACATGGCCGATTGAATATATATATACCTGTACAAAGCCAGGACGGACAGCTAATAATATATTTAGATAGGTACACCACCATTATACAAAACAGTGATCCTGTAACTCGTTTGGGAAAATTGTCAGCCCTTTGCCAGGTTTCAGAATTTAAAGACCGCCCGAAGGCTTCTGATTTGGTTTAACGACTGTCTTATGCCAACACCCTTATGTCTTATACCACTTTTTATAGCTGTCACTCATCAGAGTCTCACGTTTGCTGCGATCATCGCATCAAACAAGTCAAGAGTCAAGGTTCGCTTAAAGAGCGCTACATTTTACATTACATTTAATTGACCTTAAATTACCCGAAAGCTTACCTATGTGTATAGGTAAATGTATATTTTAGAAACACAATTTTTAACAAACTAGTTTTTCAACACAATTTTGTATAAAATATAGTAATGTTGTTCATCTTAGAATAGATTCGTATTAGATTATTTGTGGTGAGAGTGATAGAGAGAATCTCTAGATCAGTTTGATTTTTCATGCCATAAACTACTCGAATCTTGGGATTTTCCGTGGCTTATATACCTAAAATCAATAACTGTGGGATCCTAGCGGCATAGGACTTTTTCTTCCCGTGAGTGCCGTAAGAGGTGGCTAAAGGAATATCCAGGAAACGGGCACCAATATTCTGCCCGGTCTTCACTATAATCTACTGCGATCACCAAGATGCCTGCGTGGTGATTATGCTATGGAAAACCTCTCTCTTTTTGGGGGAGGCCAATGTCCAACAGTGGATGCAAAAAGGCTGGGTGATAATGATAATAATGTGACATGATTGAAAAGGATGGAATGTGTTTGTATTTATCCAAAAACTTTCGTTGGTGAGCATAACCAATAGCTGTTAATCTGCCTATATTTGCCTACTGTTTTACTTTTTTTTTTTTACGATTCACTACAACTATATTGCTAAATATTTTTCATCAGGAGTTTACTCATAACGATTATTATATTTTTGCCCGACTTCCCTCAGACTTACTCTTTGGCTAATACAGATACATGGTCCAAGGGCTGCCCTGCATTTAGATACTTGTCGCAGGCTATTTTACTGAACTGTGCTGATGTCTCAGGGATCAGGGATGACGTGGGTAGGGCAGTTCACGCGAAGCTTTTCCGACTGATGTCATGTGAACAACTAGGCCGTAACGTCACTTATTAAAAAATTTAAATAAATTAGTTGTCCATCCATCTCAGACCCAAGATAAATAAAAGTAAGTGTCAGCTTAGAGACATTTATCGTATTTTAAAGTAATTTGTGAAATAAAATCGCATAATTATTTCGGTAAAATATAAAAGAAATACATTTTCAATAGTTATGTAGGTACATTTTCTGTAATATTAAATTAATATCTTTATGACAGTACCATTGGCGCAAAATTTTAAAGGAAAGCGTTCTTGATTCAGTCCAAAACTTTCCGGGATATTTTCATCGGCATTCAAAAATTTTGAAACAATCTAAGAAAATAGGTAAATTATAAAAAAAGAACTGAACGAATCCTTTGATAATTCACAACAAATCTAAATCTTAAAAAATTATGTGTAGGGTAGTGTAATCAAGGATTTTTTGCGAAAATCTCCCAAAAATCGTGGATCTCGAATCACGATCATTTTGTCATTTTCTATTTTATAACTTTATCACAAATGATTAACGTTCCTTTGTAGTTTAATTGTAGTTGTATTCATTTCTTATAGGTATGGAAAAACAAAAACGGTCTCGAGGGAGTTTGACTTTGGTATTTTTTCGCTAAGCTCAATCATAATGGAAGACAGGCATTACAATTCAACCTGAGTGTAGTTCTGTAATACGGTCTTAGGTCCGTATTACAGAACGATGCTCAGTCATCGATCGGTGCTCAAGCAGAGAATTCATTCACTAATTGATAACTTTATGAATGAAATGTTTGCTTGAGCACCGATCGATGACTGAGCATTGTTCTGTAATACGGACCTTAATGTGCCAAAAAAATTTTAGGGCATTATTTTTGTTTTAATGAAAAAAATAGGTGAATTTTGTAAGTCCCAAAATCACGCGTTTTTGAAATTTTCTCCGATATGTTTGTTTGCTTATAACCCTAGCTCCTGTGTCCCTTTCACACAGTCGCTAACATAAAATTAAAGTTGACGTGGTAGAAACATCAAACAACATTCAGGACGTGCATTCAGTAGTTTTGTGTGGTAAGTGGATGTAAGAAAGCGTCGTACTTATCCGTTGGTGGGTATCCTTTAAAAGGTAAGAAAATTTCGATACGGTTCAGTATCTTGCCCAAATCACATCATTAATATTAATAGCCCGAAGATCTTCACAGGCTTTCTCCATAGTACACCACTGTGAACATTCTGCGTAGTTTACTCTATATTTTAACTGAAATAGGGTTTGCACATCGGTAAAAATAATATTTTTTTATTTTTTGGGTATGTAATACAGCGTTACTACGGTTCTTAAATAATGTGAAATGGACTCGTTATAAGGCTCCATTTAACCTCCTTTCGGCTTTACGGGTACTTTTGTAACACCCTGTATAAGTTCATTGACTGCCACCTATGCCTAGATGCTCTAAAGCTGCCGTGTAGCCTATAATATGGATGTTTATCTCTCATCATTGTCCTATCATGGATGTATAATATAATTCCTAGGATGTCCTATTAATTTTGTATACACCGTTTGCTTTTTTTCTCTTAAATTATGGTTCTGCACCAATTGTTTTCTCTAATATGTGTTCTATATTTTTTCTATAGCCTGTGATGTGGCTATGGTCGCGGACACAGACTAAAGAAGATTAACGCGGCCCGAATCAAGCCAAAAGCGATAGCATCATTCCACCTCATCACTCATCTTAGATACGGATATATTATAACTGATTATTTACTTTTTAAATATGAGATTTAAGTGTGGTCTCACCAAGACTCTCACAAACATCATCACCCTTTCACTATACTCGTGCACTCAACCTTAACTCCACCATTTTTAAGGCTGGCTCTACATTCGCGCCGTGAAGGCCGAGAAAGCCGAACCGCATAGAGACCTAGGACGATGAATCAATGGACAGAGTGTATTCAAAAAATGCGTGTCCTATTTCTGTTGGTGTGAGTATCTAAAACTGCATTAGTGTGCGTGAGTAGGGAAGTGACCCTTATTACACAATGTATCGATATATACTAAACCTAACCAAACAGTCTTGCAGAAAATAATAGGACGAAAAAATTTTCTAAGTATTGTGCTGTGTGTTTTACTTTTTACACATGCAAAATCTTCATTATTTAACAATGAGCAGTACCTAATGATTTTATACTTAACTAACTAATAACTTAGGCCGTTGCAAATATTCAGTATCCTGATTTATTAATTACCGTTTCTAATTTATGATATCAATTCTATATAGAGGCCACTGTTTTTTGTTCGGGAGCATCAGTTTTTTTTTTATTTCTCTGAAAATTTCTCAAGGTTTATTTCAACTTTGGTTAAAACAGTACCCTCATATCACTTGTCGTTTCCAAGATCCGTTGGGGTACTAAATCGTGATCATTATTTTCTGGTGTCGAATTTTTCTGGGGGTTACGTGTTCCATCTCTGTACACCTCAGACATGGTTTTGATCCACCACTTCTGAGAGCTGAAACCAATTTTATTGTGTCAATTAGTCATCGGTCAGTGAGTTAATGGATGTTTTATTTTTCCTATGCATAAAACCCTATGGAAAAAAAACCAGCTTCCTAGTAAAACTCACATATTGGAAAGATGAGCTCAGTCAGTGGATAAAAACAATAATTAGCATGGCAATGCTGTGGTGTGCTATGAGTCTGTGGTTTACTCTGTGGTGAGTGTGAAGTGAAGCCCTTGACGTTTATTACTCGAAGCTTGACGTAATATCTCTACCTAGTCTGTGGCCCTCGAAACTCAAAAGGAGTGTTTCCACTTTTAGGAAATTCTGTCTATTTTAAGGAAAAATGGCTGATAATTTGGATGATTAACGACAATTTGAAAAAGACAGGAATTCAGGGAATGCCTTATTAAAATCAAAACCTTTACTGATAAACCTGTAGTAAAGTAAACCGTAGACTTGAAATTGTCATTGCATTTTTACTAGCAGTTCCTTCTTCAAATACCGAGGTGGAAATAATTTAATTAATAATTATAATTATAATAATTCCTTTATTATTATAATAATACCTTCAGTGGCTTGCTTCATACAAAGCTGGGGAGGCTAACAAACAATTATTCAATTTTAGAACCCAACAGTGTTATGTTGCACGCATCATAAGAATGTAAAAGTAATACTTCAACTTCCAACACTTCTAAGCCTGCAGATCTAGAAAATATTGTATGTTTTGTCATCGTATATACCTACATTAAATAATATGCTGTAGTTTTTATTCTATATTTTATTTATGCGACCTAGATAAAAAAATTATGAAAATAGTTTGGGGAATTTTTGGGGATAAATTCAAAAGAAACTAGGGTAAAGTTGAAAACGTAAGTGGAAACACTGCTCGATGGAGTTATGTTGTTCAGAATTTCAGATTGTTCTGTTGTGTGTGTAAAGCTTACTGTTGCTGGAAGGCTTTTATATTTTGTTTGAATTGAATTTAAAACTACTCTCACATAAATAGGTTCTCACTCAGTTTCTATTATCTTGATATCATCGGCACAACAACAAAGGCTATACTGAGAGCACATTTTAACATAAGAGTATTTGTTTTGCGATAGTGGCAAACATTTTTTCGACTTTTTTGTGTATGATGAATTGAAAGGAAATCTTTGACACGCTGGACAGGAAAGTGCTATGCAGTTGTAATATTAAACACTTTATGGGAATTACTCTAAAAGTTGTAAGTATCGTTTTGTTTATTATTTAATGTTTGGATTTCTGTCCTACATATACATATTACATATGTTATAAATACGGATGCATATGTAGGTCCTTGACCTTTTGTAAACAAAAAAAACCTATACTTTTATAATATACCCGTACCAAAAGTATGTAGTTATGTAGTTTAACCTATGGTTAAAATTGTGTACTATATATTTCTGTATTTCACAGAGTTTATTGACATTAGTTACCTACTGAGTTTATAAGTAAGGCCAATAATGGTTTATCAACTTAATATTTTAAATAATATACTTATTAATTGGCATAATTATTTGGTATGGTTTGGTTCTTGATATAAATACTGCTCCTGGAAAAAGTATTTGTTGGAACATCACTTAATTGTTTTTTGTCTCCGATGGGATAATGATTTATACATACATACTTTACCTGATGTTAAGTGAATATATTATATATAAATCTGCAGCCTCATTATGCTTAGAATTGATTGATGCTGCTAGACCAGTATACAACTTTTTGGTGAAAATTTTAACTTGTGAGCCACATGAGTGTCATTATATCATTAGAAAATGCCCTACCCATGTACTATGGTATGATCACAAAGTTTTCCTTTATAAAAAGCTTGAGCTCAATGCATTCATTTTAAAGTGGTAATGATTAATAACTCATGGCAGTATCACCTGCTCAACATTATCAACAGATCTGTTTACTTATTAGATTTAAAATTAATCTGTCAATGTAACTAGTCAAACGAATGCTAGAAAATGCTGTATTGCAATTTTATAATCATATGTATAATTTATAATCCCAATTAAGGATAACATAGCGATGAAACTGTATGGTCTATGGTATATTTAAACTCAAGGTCATTGCAGCATTCAAACCTGCAATCCCTGGATCACAAGTCAACATCTCTGCAACTGAGCTATCAACATTTATTATTAAAAGCTAACAAGGAAACTTCCATTAAAGCTAATTATGAATGTTGTTATGAATTCATAAATTCCACTAATTACTTGGTTCATGTGTCCTTTTAATTACTTTTATAACACTAATGCCTGACTGTTTTGACACAAAGTTTGACAGCTCCTAAGTTAGACATTACTACAGACAGGCATTAATACTATGTTGATGTCTATCTCGTTCGAATATTAAACAACTAGCCAAGAGAATGTCCAGCCATGCTAAGTGGAATGTGTCCATAGCTTATGTTAAACATAAACATTTAATAAACATGCTGTTTAATACCTTTTGACTAGGCCGTTTATTATCATGATCAAAAAAATTAATTGCAACAGTTTTCACCAAAAATTGGGTCAACCTCACTCAAAGTTTGTACATTCAGAACTTAGGGCTTCTGCCACATAACATTACGAAAATCAAATCTAGTGCTCATAAGAGCAGTGCTTCCTATAGTCTCTAAGGATCAGTGAATGACCTTACATTGGTGGATTAGTTCTACAGTTAGTAACTGAGTATCCACATTTTGACTTTGTAGGTCATGACTGTACTGGTTAAAGACTTCTTAATCTTAAGACTTTATTAAGACTTCCAGCATTTACCAATTATTGACTCTTCATGGTAAAATCCTCATTATCAGCCCACACAACTGCTAGACATAGGCCCAAAGCACGCCAGTGAACACGATTTTCAGCTTTTCTAGTCATTACCAGCAACCCTACGTTATATATTGGCGCTCCATCGATTTGTAAACAAACTGTCTAACAATTCTTACAACTTCTAGAGCTACTCCATTTAAGCAAACAGCCCCGGAACAATGGGCTCTGTTGAACACTAAGTTCATCTGTAAACCGATGCTTAAAACAAGAATCGTCTAGTTTTTCCAGCGTCGGTTACAGTGCCTCGAGCGATAGCCGTTATTACGATTGTAATCTCCGAAGCGTAAGTGAGAGATGTACTCTAACACATCCTTCAAAGCGTTTGTGAACAATTTCTGGGATTTAACATCACCATGCATGTCTCACGCCTCGACGCAGTTGTATGTTCCGTGACTGGTTCTGTAATTGGACGGTTATATCACTGTGGCATCATACAGACAAATGTCGAGAACTTCTGAGAAGGTTTCGACAAAGTCAAAAGCGTTCTCAGCTCAGAAATGGAGGGTCTGGAAGTCGATATCCTTTAAAATGGTTTTACTGTCCTCTGTGAAAAATAAATCTTTTTGCCATGCCTGTATTCAATGCAATACAATGCAAGTATTAGAGCAGCCTGCTTTCAAAAGTTCAGTTTGTATCTATGCTCACCTGAGGTACGCGACCCGTGGGTATATACCAAGTAAAATGTCAAGTTATAAAGTTTTTATCAGGCCAGCGATTTTAAACAAACACTCATACTTTCAACAAGGAAAAATGCGTGGAGTCAAAAATCATGTAGGTAGACCGACAAACTAAACTGATTCACACTCAAATGCGAACGTGATCTAACTGTATTACTGTACTGACTAACCTGTATTATTGACAAATATTTTCGAAATATTTAAGAAAGAATCATGCCTGTTTGTGTTGTGCCGATTGTAACTGGTGAAGAGCATGTTTGATATGTGCTACATTACGTTTGGGAATCTGCGACACGTAGAGAGAAAGTATTCTAGAAACTGGCCAAGTCCTACATTACAGCGGATTTCTAACTGCGTGCCTATATTATATACTAGATGAAGTTAAAACAACATTACATATACTTAAAGAATTGATATATTATTAAATATTTATAGTTAAAGAATCGGTCGCCGTGCTGTGTAATATTATTTTATTCTGTGGCCCAGTAAAGTTACTAAAGCATTTTGAACATTTTGAATCCTATTGATAATTTGGCCAATGATGCTGCTCATATTTACAGTTTTATTTATTTTACATGAATTTTATCCGGAGTTTAAAGCCTACACATGTGTGTTGTGATACAACACAAGCACAACCGCAAAATACAAGTATGATTACTATAATAACCAATACCTATACCATTTTTAAATTTTAACTCTTAGTTAGTGCCTTGTGCGACAATTTCACCACAATGTCGCCAATATCGTGTACAAAAACGTTAAATACGCCACATTCTGTGTGTACTAAGTAAGATATTTTTCATGACAATTCCTTTTTATGTATCATAGGGCTTCTCATATTTTGTTTACATGCCATAGGACACGCCTGCGTCAACGCGTCATGCATGAAATGGATGATAGCTTCCTAAATGTCTTTTTTACAGTAAAAACAATTTTTCACTTTAATAAGTAGTATCTTATCAGGTATCGTATTTATTTTGTACATTAAGAGAATTTCGATACAAATAAAACAATTATTTAGATTTTTTTCTCTATTTTGATATGCAAATTTAACACACAAAAAACTTCTGGATGAATTTTAATGCCGTCTGCTTTAATGTTTGCTTTGGAGTCTTGAGCAGGTTTTTATTTGATTAATCATGATCAGTCTATCTAAAACAGACAGTCATTAGGCCCGTAACACAAAAAACGTTCAGCTTTAGATCGGTGCTCAAGTTAAAGAGCCCTATACCTTTTTGGCTTAAGTCTCGAGATTATAGGTATTTTAGTATTTTGAAAGTGAGTGAAATAATATCATTGACTTGATCGCTGATCGACTACAATACTGAGCGTCTTTCTGTAAAATTAGTCATGGACATAATTATTTTGGTAAGGGTATTCGCCTATCTGATAGGTAATATAACTTATAATATAGGAGACAGAGAGCATAAGGACGAACGGAGGGGGAAGGAAAGGAAATAAGGAAATCATGGGCATGAACGAAAGGCTTGCAAGGTATTCATGTATCTCGAGATAAAGATCAAAGTGCTATCACATCGATTCGAAACAATGATATGAATCAGAGTCAGAATATTGTTATCATAAAGTATCTGCATAAATTGACCTAGATCTTTGTTTATAACAATCTAACAAGATCTACTTATTATGACTAACTATATCAGAAATCACTTCTACCGATAACACTTGGAGTATTTTAAGTATATATCTTCACGTGATATCGCTTGTGCAATGATTTCAATTGTTGTGATAAAGTAGAAGTGTTATTGTCATGCCGATAGGTATTCGAAGTAGCTCGTTGACCGCGATTTACGATGCGATACCGCAGTAGCCAATAATAAAATGTTAAATAAAGAATTCGTGCTTTTTGTAACAAAAATTATTCGCTGTTGTATTACTTTGTGAATCACACTAATATGATAAAGGCGAAAGTTTGTATGTGTGTGTGTTTGTTACTCCTTTACGCTCATTCGACTGAATGGGTTTGAATGAAATTCTGTACCAAGACTGCTTATACACTGGATTAATATATAGGCTACATTTTGTCCCGGAAAAGTGAAATGTTCCCGTGGGATGAGCAAATAATGAAAATACTATTTATCCGCGGGTAAAACCGCGGGGCGCAACTTGTAAAATATAAGATAGGGCTTAGGGTTTTTGCTTGTTATCGTCATCACTATCTATATCTATCCTAAAAAATCTTTCCCGCACAAATTATTTTAACTTCTTATTTTGATAATCTCCTTTACATACCAATTTTATTTTTCATTTTAAATAACAAACCACATAACAAGCAAAAAGTTATCTATCAGTAATCATTCTTATTGGTAATGATCATCTAGAATATTATCACTGAATTCTTAATAAATAGGTATGTCACAATGATAGTACAGGTTATAATAGATTAATAGAAAAACATTTGATTTTAGCTGGTTTTTATTCTAAAAGTGTGTGCACATAGTGCCATACAACACGTGGTGCGAGGTCACAGGGCCCGTGAGATTGCGGAGTTATATTTAGAACATGTTTCCCCAAGTGTAGGAAAAAGTCTTTGTTATTTTCGTAACTGGCTCTGGACTACCGTCCATTGCAGATCCGATGACCTCTTCAGATAATATTAACTTCAAAGGTTTCTACCTCTCTTCTATGATACGTACGTTGTACTTCAGATATCTCTATTATATGTATATAAAGTTTGTTCGTTTGTGTAACTGGGTAAGTTCATAATAATAAAAGAATCGATACTGGCTACAATAGGTTATACTACTCTATAAACAAAATTTTTATTTATATTAGATGAATTAGAATTGGAACCGACCTAAATCTTGAATTTCATAGGGTTCATTTCATCCATACATTTTTCTTATGCTAAGACTGGGTTTTTATATTATTGCCTTGTGATCAACATCGAATATCGGTTTCTAATCACGTCAGGTCACGGACTGCTCTTCCTAATTTCGTATTCATTAGGTGATACAATGGCAGAATTTGACATGAGTAGGTGGGACAAGTAGGAATCGATGCGTCTCAAATGATAAATTTAAGCAAAGGCCTTGGTTTTTACTTTTGTGTAAAAAAATCTACATCTTGTCCTGTTTCAAACGAACAATTCAAAGAAGTGTCTCGTGAGCTCGATCTGCAGACAGTACCTAGTTTTACGGCGTCCAATTGGTTGGTTACCGAAGTAAAGTGTTATTCTTGGCAAAGCATCGTATTAGATTCCGTTTGTATTACGATGGTCAATAATACAAAAAATGTTAACCAGAACAATTTACGAACGTTTTGACGAACGAAACGAGCATTTTTTATAAGCCTAAGCGATCGAACTAATACGATCGTTCGATCACATAGAAGTATAAAAAATGATTATTCTTATCACAGTTGCTAACTCATGCGCTCATGTTGTGTAGGTACAATTTTTGTCAAGTTTTTTTTGTAGATTCGCCTCAAACCTGTTTAATGAGTCGCTGCCGAGAGCTGATGTTAAAGTTATAAATAAACGTTTTCTTAGTTCAACAAATTGTATTCATTAATTGATTACATATTTAAAGAATAACATAGATCAATTAAATTATTGTTCTTGATATCAACAGTAGGTATCACATTTAATGACGCATGCAATGGAATGAAAACAAATTTGACACACTGGAACCAAAAGGTCGCATAATAGGACACAACATTCGGCACAGAGTAGCACGTGGTGTCTGCATGCCTAAAGGCACGTGGTGCTTACATGTAATGTAATATAATACATGTGATGTCCCCTTCTCGCATAGGCCTTATGCCTTGTAAAGTGATGTGTGCTGTTTTAACAGCCAGTAGGCCGTGTGCTGCCTACCGGATCAAAACACTCGTTATCGAATGCCGATAACTCGGGATGGTCACCTAAGCAACTCTCTCGTTTTCATAGAGATTATGTAGCGCTATCGATTGTATTGCGCGGAGTGAAGCGGGATAAAAGCCATTAGTCACGCATGGCTGATCGTTTATGTAGGTAGATTACATACATCACGTCCAATTTTGGATTATACTTAATTTTGATGCTATCGATATCAAACAACTTTGTCGAATTCATATGCTGTAGTTTTATAATAAGTATTCTAAGTATACCTGTACCTACTCAGGTCGATCTAATTACTTAAATGGTTCTAACAGCCTAACTAACATATACATATATATATGTAATTTTATAAGTTTTTTGCACTAACTACAACCTTCCTATATAAAATCCAAAAGTTAGAGTGAGAGATAGAAGGTAACATACATTCACATGATGGTTACCTTCTATCTCGGTGACTACTGAACCAATTTTGATGAAATTTGGAACGTAGATTGTTTAGGAGTAATTCAGGTTACTTTTCATCCGGGGGCGCAACTAGTATACGATAGAGTAAGTCATGATTGAAATTACCTACTGATATATCTTCATAATATCTAATAGGCTGGAAAAGAAAGTATCACTCACTGTGACAAAGGTCAAAGTTCGACGCGCAGACAACTGTTGATGCATCTGATTCTATCCCCGAATACGCTTTTCAACGTTAGTTTTACATTACGCAACGTCATTGTACGAGTCCAAAGTCTAAAATATGGTGTAAAATGATATTAACTGTTAAAATTGAGTTCTCAATTAATACTCCTTTATTTCAGCTACAATTACTGTTAAAAATAAACGCCATGAACTTTACAGGTACTTAGGTGACAAAGGCTGAAAATGACGGTAGAGAAGAGTAAAGGTGACTGGAAGCGACCACCGCCAGCGACGAAGAAGGTTGCCCCAGATGGAGGCTGGGCCTGGATGGTGTGCTTGGGAGTTAGTTTAGTTAATGTGAGTATATTTACTTATATAAGAAAAAACCGTTATTTATGTCCATTCATGCATATCTGTACGTGGCGCGTGTTAGGGTTTGGGAGCAAAAATAATTATCTCGAAGTTGGCTGACTCTTAAGATACTCCAACATAACATGAGATGTAACGCGAAAAAAGGTCTCACTCGGTGACGTTGTAAAGGTAGGTAGAGACCAACAGAATTAGCCCGTTCAAAAAAATGCGAATAAAGGTCAAATCAATGCAGATCATAAGAAAAGAAAAGCCTTGTATGTACGTGATGGTATTTTTTTAAAAGCATTAATGGTATTATTTTATTAAATAAATAACATTATTTCGAATGTTTCTGCTTAATTATAAGGTAACAAAAACTTGTAGATTCAAGTGACCTATAAAACTATGTTTACTTTCTGCAAGGTCTCCCGCGTGGCTTTATAATATTTCTGTTGATTTATTTTTTTCTTAATGACATCATTTTAAACTTGAAACCAAATATTTTTTTTGTAATTTTTTCAGCTATTTATGATTATCTGATTTTTATCACTATAAAGGAAACAAAACATCTCTAGAAAATCCATAGTCTAGAAAGTTTTACACTGACAACAATAACGTTATAACATTTTAGTTTTAACTCTTTTACAATTCGTAGAAATAATTTAAACTTGTCATTCTGTACAATGTAACTGACCTTGGTTATAATTAATGGTGCATTTATAATACACAACACAACAAACTAATATCATACTAATATTGACAAGGTTATTTTGACCTACTAATTGTTCTCTACGAGTACACGCATCATACATTTGCTAGACTTCGATATAGTTTGTGGTATAATTTATAAATGCATCTATTTAAAAAAAACGGAAAGCTGGGAAGTGTTATTTTTGTCTATAATTTTTTAATAACGATACCAATAGCGCTCATAGCGAGGCACGATCAGCCGATACGATGTGGCCACTATACTTGTATGTGTTACCACTTTCAGTGCTTCAGACAGTAGGAAGAAGGACGATACCAATGTATAAGAAAATGATGAGCTGACTAGACTTAAGGGTGTTACTGTCTCTGTAAAAAAGGCCTAACTAATTATTAAATTTATGAATAGCGAAATCTTTTTACTTATCTTGTATTACGAACCTTATTATACTGGCGTCTTCAAATGGGTGAAATAGATCACACCAATAGGGATAAAAATCGTACCTAATTCAATATCGCCATTCAATTATTTTTCTGTAAAATAGGAGAATAAGAAATGAAATGAATGATGATGTGAATAAGATTCTCTTCAGATACTGATCGGCAATATCCGTTGTCTTTCCCCATAAATGAGGATTTTTGTAGAACTATTAACAAGTAAATCTGCGACTACCGAATAAGAGACAGCGTGCTTGTGGCACTAGAAAGCTATTATGTATTACCAATCGGTAAGTAGTACTATAGTATTACAGTGTGAGATGTTAATATAGATCGTGCGATATAGTATAAGGGCAATATATTAGTGAACGAGCTTCTGCCCGCAGCACCCGCGGCGTGGCCTATGGGAAAATAATTAAACCACCCATTTCACCCGCTTAATGGTGGAATTTCGAATCCTTTCTTAGCGGATGCCTACGTCATAACATCTACCTGCATGCCAAATTTCAACCCGATCCGTCCAGTGGTTTGGGCTGTGCGTTGATAGATCGCTAAGTCAGTCTGTCAGTCACCTTTGAGTTATATATATTTAAATACAGTCAGAAGACTGTATTTAATTCGAATGTTCACCGCACTCACACCGTAGTATTATTCATACAAATTTGTAATACGTTTTGCAAACGGGACATTGAACTGCTACTCTAGCCAGCCAGATCTATAATATCATTTGAAGTAATGTCATCAATTATCTTCATGGTTCAAAGGTTTTTCATTAGTTCACTGCTGAGCCTCAATATTTGAAGTTACATAACATGATAGTATAACAATATGTTATTGCAGTAGCTATAACGAGAAGTAATTATCGTTACTTCAAGTTTTCTGTAAAAATAAATCTGAATACAGGAAACCGTTTTCCTTTAATTGACGCTCTAATGTCTCTTGAAAATAGATGAGCGTTAACACGGTTCAAAAATATTTTTATCGTAGGTAGAGTCCGTAACGTCGAAATAATTCCTCTCGTGCTCTAGCTAAAAATATCAGGAAATTAAACGCGCGTCTGTAAAAAGTAAATATCAAAAGATGTGGCAAGAATTTGTGTAAATATGTTTCGAGTTACAAATAATTTTTGCATATGAAAAAAGAAACATTTTTAGCATTAACAAAAAAGGTTCACCGCACCAAATTTTACTTTGGGCATGTTGTTCGCACATGCTGGGAACATTATGTTGCAAGTATAAGAAAATTCACAACGTCATGAATTCTATGAATAAGTTTGATAATTTGTTACATAGTTATATTTTAGTAGCTATAATATAGGTTCTTTAGTTTATACTTTACACGGTAAAATTTTAAGCATAAGAAAATAACAGATGAAGTTTGAAAATCTATGAAAGATTGTATTATACATTTATAGTTCTACTGAAAATTACATTGTTTTGTTAATTGTTAATGTACAATGTGTACAAATACAATAAGTACTTTACGATCATTATTTCCCAAGAGCAGTCATGCTTCCCAATCGACACAATTACAAGCAAACTATATGTACGTAAACGAAACAGTCACATACGTTTTCAAGTGTCTTCGAAACTAAATGAGAATAGTGATATAAAGGGGCAATATTTTTATGTAATTTTGTTCTTAGATATACTTACCTTAATGCCAATAACGTCTGTGAATGCTAATTTCTTCGTTAGATAAATCATAATTTTTCTAACATACCGTAATATTTATCGAAAGGATGAGCGGGAACTATTATTAAAAAGTCGTAATTGGAGATGGTTTGCAAATGCAACCTACGAACAAGATCTTTATGCGATCGCGTGTTGTGTTGCGTTTATTACTTAAGTCGGTTCTTTTGTTACGTCCGATGTTTCAACAAAATGGCCCCATTATGTTGGTGTCCAATTACTTTGTTTTCATCGCTTTGTTTTGTTTATTGCATATTTTCTAATTTAACATTCTTTAAGCAACACAAACGTCAAAAACAATATATTCCAAATAGTTATTGACATCCTTGTAATGACCTCTAGTCTTTTCAATCTTGGACGCATATAGTACACAATATCACAACATGAAAAGGCTGCCCAACATTTTATTAGTTTTGTATTAAAACATCATGCAATAGAGTTCCCGAATCTGTCCATGTGCGTGGCATCTGTTCCGTAGCTCCTAAAACGTTCAGTATGCCAGGCCAGTACATGTTTGTAGTATAATTAATGCCATTTATATTCCTTTCATGGGATTGAACGCTCAAAGTGATGTTTGTTAGTTACTACTGCTACTGTCAGACGTGGACTGCCGTTATGACGACGATGCTCTGCGTGTTACTTGCATGTTTCAGTGCGAAATACTAATTATCTGCCTGATAGACTGATAAATTTAATATGTGCCTTTAGAACGGTTAACTATTTTTTAATCTTGATTTCAATCCACAAAATTTTGAATAGGCAAATGCTTAAAGAAATATACAGATTCTGTAGTTTCGTGGAATGTTTCTTTATTAAGTTTTGAACTTTGTTCAAGATCATTGATTTATTCCACATCCACATCCTTCTTCATTTAAAAAATACATTTCATATAGTATATATATTTTTCTTGTTTAGTTTCAACATATTTTGCAACTTAGCGACAAATGTGAGGAAATCAAGCATAGATGGAGTTTTATAACCACAAATGTAACATCTTTCATTGTCATATCTGCCTTCTTTGGTGCCTTAGTTGGCTTGTATTTCCTTATTAAAAGTTACAAATTAGTTTTTGTATTTATATAGAATCTAAATCTAGATGACATGCGTGTCGCAATTCATTCATATTCTGGGGTTTTCCTTGAAATCGGGTTCGGGGATCGACGTTTGGGTTGTCCTATATTTCCTTTGTTTACAGTTTACACTGATTAAACTCGTGTGATGAGAGCTGATCTGATATTTCATAAACATGAAATTCTGATGTTACTTGAATGTTATTTGTATTCAGACATTTCAAATTCACTACACTAGTTATTCAACTCCTCCATTCAATAACCTTTTACAATTTCTTTTTAATTAATCCATGCTGTTATATATTAAAGAGGGTTTTTTTAAAGCGAATTTGATTATACGAATGTTCAGTTTTATTTCCATATCAGTAACATTATTCATGTTTTTTCTTTTGCAGTTTTCAACACGGTCTTTGGAGCCATCTTTCGGTCTACTGTTTAAAGACCTGTTAGACGAATTAGGGGTGCATACCACTGGTGCCTCAGTAATAGCTAGTACACTTGACTCTGTGGTCAATTTCTCCGGGTTCTTCGTGGGACCTGTAATAAAGACTTTTTCGTATCGAAAGGTGTGTTTCGTCGGATCCACAATATGTGCCCTTGGACTGCTGTTTACAGCGCCTGCGACTAGCATGGCTCATATATTGGCCACATACAGTATTTTAGGAGGTAAGTTATTGTTTTAGAGTTTGATTATCTTAGTTATAATCATCATCATCATCATTTACATCATCATCATCATCATCATCATCATAATCATCATCATCCTGTAATTTCTCACTGATGGGATCCCTTTAGTATCTTATCTTCATATAGTTAAAACTAGCGTTGAGAACCTTCGTCATTACAAGTCTGCTTGGCTTGAATTATTAAAAGTACACTGAACGCTCTGTACTTATATTAAATGATAAAAATAACTGATATTTGCAAATAAACAAGTATTCAAATTCACTATCAGAACAATGCAACGTGCATATAATTAACAAAAGCTTCATTGTCAATTCAATGATACTAATATCAACTATATCGAACTGTTATTAAAGCCAAGTGGTTAGTCCAGCCTTCCAGAGTATTCGATAAATTATTATGCTCGGTTGTTCACGTAGTATTCTGGTCAAGGCCCAAGGTTTTTGCCTACTTTTGCTTTATTATGAGTACTGATTTAGGACGATTAACTTTCAGTCGTTGACTCTCAACGTTTTATGACTACATTAAAATAGAATTTTAGGAAAGCTCAAATGCTTACATACATTATTTAGTTGTAGAGATTAGTAGTTTTAACGCCTTCTTTGAACTAGAGGTTCTAAAAAAGTTGTATTATTATTGTGTAATGTTTTAATAAAATCTTATAATATATTTATATTTTACAAAATAATAATGACAAAGCATCTTTGACAAAATCTACTGATTAGACTCACTAAAGTCACTGTGTACTACCTACGTGTATTTATTTAACATTGCTTGTGCATTGCTATTTATTAACATAATAATGCAATGAATATTTAGTAAAAGATGTTTTTTTAAACATTCTGTGTTTGAAATTCTTACAGTCTATTTCATTTTGTTGTTCTCACAGAATAATACTAATAATTTTTATTCCTGGATAAAGCCTGTTTGTGATGCCACAGAATAAAATAATACTGCCGTTGTTGTGTTTATCTTTGCGTCAATTAGTTACTGATCTATAAATTAATCAACGGTTTTATCTTTTTGTTATTAATGATAATGATCAGTTTTACTAGGTACTCTTCACTTCTTCTTCATGTTTACCCTTTTAATTTTTTCCTATTTTTCTATTTGATACATATTTATTACATGTTGATATAAAAAAAAATCAAATTACAAGTACATTACGAAACTCAAGTACTGGCAAACTAAATCTATGTATAAAATGTACTATATAATACAAAACTACTCCAAAAAATCACTACCAGTAAGCACCATGCCCAAAATGCTGGCAGCCTGGTACTGGACTGGAGATAATAGATTATTTTTATATGTATTATTTCTAGTCCAGTCCATTAGTATAGACTAAGTACTACTACCATTTATTATTACTACTTCCTTTACTACCGTTGATATTGATCAGAAGAGAAACGGTTTAGGGAGCCACGCATAACCCAAGAGTTAAAGATTTATGCAGTTAGTAATAAACACCGTGTAGCGGAATAATGTATACAATGCTTACTCGTATTTATTTGTAG
This sequence comes from Ennomos fuscantarius, assembly GCA_905220475.3. Taxonomy (NCBI): domain Eukaryota; kingdom Metazoa; phylum Arthropoda; class Insecta; order Lepidoptera; family Geometridae; genus Ennomos; species Ennomos fuscantarius. The sequence goes on from HG992029.1 coordinate 5,697,165, forward strand.
TCATCCAAGATGGATAAAAAGTAATACTTTGGTATATTAAATACATGCTCACTAAATTTATATTTGCATATTGCATAACGGGTTGAACCACATCTGCCAGCACGAAATCGTATATTTTAGGTTCTATCCTTTTCACTCAGGATCATAATTTCCTAGAGCGAGGAAGATAGTGTGAGTGCGGATGCTGCCGCACGTAATAGCACTCTATCTTTCTCGCCCAACCCTTTAAAGCATAGTTGTAAAGATACGGTATTAAATTACTAGTCCAGAGATTTATTTTTGTAATGTATAAGCATCTACACGTTTAATACCATTAGCATGTTTGAGATAAATCTTTATGGGTTTAACCGTCAAAATGATTGCACAAACACATTATGATTTGCTCAATGAAAACCGTAATGTAAACTTACAAAAATACCTACCTTTTACCATTTTAAAAATGTAGTTTTGCTTATGTTATACTAGTTGCGCCCCGCAGTTTCACCCGCGGATAAAAAGTAGTACGGGATAAAAAGTATCCTTTGTATAAATCGAGGTCATAAACTATCTGTGTTCCAAAGCTCATCCAAACCCGTTCAGTAGTTTTTTCGTAAAAGCCTGCGGCGTCGCCCTTGTGGTGATAATTGTCCCATGGGGACATACTATCGGGATAAAAAGTATCCTATGTGTTAATCCAGATCATAAACATGTGTTCCAAATTTCATCTAAATCCGTTCAGTAGTTTTTGCGTGAAAGAGTAACAAACATTCATCCATACATCCATAATCACAAACTTTCGCATTTATATTAGTAGAATTAGGTTATTGGGTGAACAAAAATCATGAAACTCGCGTACGCTTTCCATGAGCTATATGTATACTGTGTATATATGTGTACCTTTTGGGTGAACAAAAAGCGTAAAAATCGCGTCATCGTCACCGCACATTTCTCATGAGCTTATAATATGTCCCAAGTTACTTAGTTTTCATTTCTATCGGAAGTCTCCAAAGGCTGCCCTGCACTTTTTCTTCTTCTACACATTGTCCCTTGCGAAATAGACGTCAGTCTATTTCGCTTTTAATTTGTCTGATTACCCAAAATTCCTTTTTGCTCTGTTTAATAAAAGATCTAAGCGCAGAATGGCGTTTTAATTAAAAGACCTAATTGCCAAATTACCTATTCTTATTTAGTACTAGCTTCTGTCCGCGTGGCCTATAGGAAACGAAGAAGAAATTTTTTAATAGATCATTCATTCTACCACTCATTTCACCCTCTTAGGGGTGGAATTTCGAAAAACGCTTAGTGGATACCTACACTTTACAAAGGACACCCTCCAAATTTCAAGTCTCTAGGATCAGCGGTTTAGGCTGTGCGTTGATATATAAGTCAGTCAGTCGGTATGTATAGATTAGTGTTTGCATCTAAAGAATATTTATCTTTGTTTCAGGTTTCGGAGTGGGCCTGGCCTCGGCGTCATCATTCGTGTCTCTCAACCACTACTTCTCAAAGAAGCGTGGTCAGGCCGTGGGCCTCTCGATGGCTGGTACAGGCTTTGGTCTCATGGTGATGCCCCAACTAGTCAAGATATTGCTGGGAGAGTATGGATTCAGGTGGACGGTGGTCATTCTGGGCGCCCTTGCCTTTCACGCTGTCCTCGGTTCCTGTTTGCTGCAACCGGTGAAGAGACATCTTATTGAAGTGCCAGTGGATTGCGAGCTGCAACCTGTGAAGGTAAAAAATTTGGATACACTTATGTTGTTCTTCAAATAGATAGATGAACTCTTTATTGACACCAAGGTAACAAATATAACAGGAAATAACTTATGAGTAGGTTAAAATGGGCGGTCTAATCGCTAAAAAGCCATCTATTCCAGTACATTTTCATGGACAGAGATAGACCAATAAGCAAGGACGGTGGAGTTATAAAAGTAATCACAGTTAAGGCTTTTTATGTTGCTTTCTTTCTATATCTCATCAGGTTTTTATTATTTTGTTCTGTCCGGCCTTCAATTTCTTGTGTATTCATTTGTTTTTCATAAGTCTTAGCTTGTGTGGTGCTAGCGATCTGATAACTGTTTTAAGCTGCACAAGGTCCACAATTCGGATTCGAGTTCTAACACCATCCAACTGTAATTTTAACGATGGTTAAAATTAATTCAATGTTTGTAATGTCTTGTCAACTTCTCATTGCCGCGAAATGTCACTTGCGCGAACGAGACAGGCTATAAGTAAGAAGCTATCCTATCCCTTTTTCGTTTTGCTCACTTAAGGACAATGTCAATCCAGTGCCTGATGCAGTAATAATCCGGGAATAGCTCAAATATCTCCTATAATAACAGTTAAACAATTTTGATAACAGTTAAAGCTTGATATAAATTTTAAACGTTTACCACAAAAAAATGTTTTCTTAAAGTCTCGAATTCTCGGGAATTTTCGGGGCTTTCATTGCAGGCTGTCTCATGTCCCGGGACTTCGAAATTGTCGGGGATTCCCAAACCCTAAGCAATAATGATGATGTGAAGTAATATAACCCTTTGAAAACTGCTTACACAAAAACAAAGCATACCATCATTTCATTAATTGTCTGATGTTGTTTATAAGATTGCTGACTTCCATGTGCATTGTTAACGTTGTTTTATTACGCATTGTTTTACTGTTTTTGTCCTTATTTTTTGTAAAATGTGACGTAAACGTTCATTTGTCTTACGACATAAAAATCTCAAAAATTTTACCCCATTTTGGCTGCCAAGTAATATTGGACTTTCTGCACTTGGGATTCGATATCTACTCTCTGTTCCGTCACATTCATACTGAATGTAGTTGTAGATGAAGGAGACGGAAAGTGTAGATTTCGATTCCATATCTTTCCTATATGAGTGTGTAAAAAAGTGTAGGCAAATGGTTTTATACGAGGTGTTAGAATTATTAAATCTCCCGAAGACATCGGACTAGGTTTATCGATTATTAATACAACACACACAGCAGCTGCTGAACGCCTCCCCTATAAAACCCCACTTTGTACGGTTATCAAAGGCGTGTTTTTTTTGGCTCCACACTGCGTATTTAGCCAGTGTCAAGTAATTGATAATTTCTCAAGTTAATCCAAAATTAATATATTATGTGTCAAGTCAAGTCACAGTCCAAGTTATCAAGTTAAGTCATAGTCAAGTCTAGTCAACTCGTATGACATGACGCTGGAACCACGCGCACGGTAGCGTTCAGTTGTAAATATGTACCACTTTTGTTAGCGGTCACCTATTCGAGGTCCAAGTTTTTAGTATGTTGCTTGAACAGTTTAAAGGAGAGCCTTTCGAGGTATTTTGTAATAACTCATAATCTGTGCTAGAAAGACAATTGAAAGGGTGAGAATAGTAAGGGTTTAACTGATTTTTTTTCACAAAATTACTTATGGGTATCGTTGGATTCAGCGTGAAATTATCTACAATATCTATCGAGATTTTGAGTTTAAAAACGGTTTATCTGTCACAGGAATACAGTTCACTTAGCATAAAAACATTATTATATTTATTTTATTTTATCATATTTTTACAGTAATTGTACGAATTAGTACTATATTTAGTATTTTAAAATAGAATTAAAACATTTTCAAGCAACTGAAACTTACATAAACCTTTTCTATTACTTTATAAGCACTCTACATTAAAATGAGGCCGTTGAAGTTTAAAATCAATTTTCTCGAAACTGTCAATTTGACAGTTAAACCCTTTTTATTCTCAACCCTTCAATTAGGGTCCGGAATTTAACGTGTTGATCTTGTGACTGGCCCGTTAGCTCAGTTGGTAGTATCCCTGCCTTCTGAACTTCAGGTTGTGGGTTCTATTCCCACCCAGGACAAGCATTTGTGCTATGAACATCGATGCAAATATATATAGGTAGCTCTGCTTTGATAGTGTTCGACGTTCTGAAACAAAAGAATGCCGTCATAAAAACTCATTGTAAGGCTAGTAGGTACATTACAGTTATATAAAAAATTTGTGTAATAAAAAAGGTTACTAACTAATTGTAGCAAGGACGTTATTGCAGAAGCAATGGCAGTCGTCATTGTGGTTTTAAGTGGCGTCGTAAAGCATCATTTGTTTTCCTAAAATGCTCAAACCACGCCATATAATCCGTACAAACCAAACAATGCTTACGTCACGGTATTTAACACGCTTCGTCAATCCAATTAATGTATACTAAAATGCTATTTTTCTGATATGTAATGAAAGGATTTTTCTAAACGACACTATTACTATATGCTATTTTATAATTTTTGAATAGGGATACAAGAAAATTAAATTTATGTTAGTGTTTTTATATGTTATCTAGACAATCTATATTTAAGCTGCGTTGCACTGCCCTGCAAAAATTTCCATGTTACACCCAGGTTAACTGGAAGATAATGCTCTCTAGCATTAAGTGCGCCTTTGTACCTACATTTGTTATTTGTGCAATAAAGCATTTTCTATCTATCTATCTATCTACTATTTTAGTAGATGGTAGGACTTTTCTGCAAAGTTCGTCTAGGTAGGTACCACCGCTTTGCACTGTAGCTAGTGAAATTACTGGGCAAATGAGACTTTATGACCTGATCACATAGTCTAGTAATCTTATTACTAAATTGTGCTGATGTCTCAGGATGACGTGCGCAGTGTAGTGTCACGCGAAACTCTATACATTAGAGTTCCGAGTGACACTGCAACTGATATGAACAGCCGTGTCGTTTAACATCAGGCGAACGGTTAGCTCGTCACGTCATTCCTTAACATAAAAAAACGATAACTAATAATAGAACTTTGACATTTAACAGATAGACATTTATAATCAAACTCCTATAACAATATAAGTCATACAGTAATATACAATAACAAAACTAGCTGCGCCCGGCGCTTTTACCCGCGTGGTAAACATTTCTAATTTTCCGCTCCACCTTTTGAATTATTTTTTTCATAAGCACTTTTTTCTGAAAATAATAAACACAACAAAAAAAAAATAACCGAAAATGTTCCATCCGTTCACGCGTAATGCGATGACTAAGGGAAATAGAGATTCATTTGTATATGTATAGATTACTAAAACTATTACTATTCTTGAACTATTAAAAGGAAAGGAGAAGCAGAGAAAATACAGATAAGGGCGTAATATTACTCCAAATTTCAAAAAAAAAAAAAAACATCGACGTTTATTTTATGAACTAGAATATAGCTGATCGGTTCAACAAATTTTCTTGAATCATAGTTTCCTAGAAAGAACATTCTTACCATTCGACAGCCTCTGTGGTGTAGTGGTTGAGCAGGTCGCCTCATAATCCTGAGGCAGCGGGTTCGATTCCCGCGGCAGGACAAGAATTTGTGCACAGAAAAAAAAAGCGCAAATACTTGTTCTGTGTCTGGGTGATGTGGGACCATGGTCCTCGTAGTTCTTGTCGCATCCCAGTTAGGGTCCAAGATCTACGTATGTGATCGTTGGGAGTTGTTATTATTATTATTATTCAAACATAAAAAAAATCCTCAGTTTGAAAGCTAGACAATACCAGAGACAGACACAGAATCACACGTTAAACTTATAAAGCCCCTCCGTTTGGTCGGGAGTTAGAAACCACTTATTACAAAGCACGTTAAGAATTTTTATGGCTTCAGCAGTGCTACTTAGGTCAGATTAGGTATATGTGGTTTGGGGGGCGAGTTGGCTGGACTGCAGTCGCGACCCCTACTCGCCCCCGGTACGGCGGACGAGGTGCTCACGCCCCCGTGAGCACCTCGTTTTAGGGGGCTCGAGTCCCACATACCCCCTGCCACCACCCCCGTGGTGGCAGGGAAGTGCGAGGGCATTTCCCCCCTCAAAAAAAAGGCATGCAAAGGCACCTTTTCGCCGCCATTTCTCAGAATTATTTACTTAAACGTATGTGACATTTGTTTTGATACTGTTTTACGCTAGGCGAGAAAGAGGTTGACGGTGTACAGTCAGAGTCAGAATGATCGAAGCATCTAATATAGCCTAAATTATCTGATGATCGTTATTTCGTTTGTATGTAATACTCAGTTAAAATAGGTAGTCAATATATCGGGGGCGAGTTGGCTGGACTGCAGTCGCGACCCCTTCTCGCCCCGGTAGGGCGGACGAGAGCTCACGGGGGGTTTTAGTGGGTTCGAGTCCCACATACCCCCTTCCACCACCCCCGTGGTGGCAGGGAAGTGCGAGGGCAATTCCCCCCATCAAATGTCAATATATGTTAGCCACCGAGTTTTTTCATGTATGCTGTCTGGATATTCATTATCATTAAGATATATGCAAATAAATAGATCACCGGTATCTGTATGCGGTCATGACGTCATATACTTCATAACAATTATTTTCATAGATTTTAATTTGAGTCGATCGGTTACTTTTCATGTTTAAATGGTAGATCTTGATGTAATTTGGTATATAGATAGTTTGACCTGAGAAAAGAAATAGGAAAATCTTTATCGCGATAAACGCGTGCGAAGCCATGGGCAGCAGCTAGTAATTAATAATATATACTTAACAGTAAATTTCTTTTCAAGATGCAAGAATTAAGACGTAAGAAGATTTTTGTAATCATAAAAGCTCCTTTGTTTTATTCCAGGAAATGGAGTGCATTATGGAAAGCGACGAAGAAAACGAGGATAAGTTTGAAATAAATCCACTAGTGACGCTTCCAAACAAACTGCCAAAACTGACGACGCAGCGCTCGCATACTAATATGAACCATCCCTCCGTGAGGACTGTAGGTGAGTCACTAGCGTGTGTGAATGGAACAAAAGAAGAGAGCTTGATACCCTGTATAAAGGGTGCCTTTCTTCTTTTGTTCTTTCTTCTTTTATACAGGCACTTCCAAGAAGATTATATGAATCAAAAATATTTACTAAGTGTGGAGTACAGGCTAGTCAACCCAGAAATAGTAGATAGATAGATCAGTACTTTATTGTATACCGTAAAAAAATACATAAAGAAAAACTTACATAATTAATTAATACTACAATAGGCGGTCTTATCGCTTATAGCGACCTCTTCCAGACAACTTTAGTATTTGGAGGAAATATGTAGTTTAGAGTGGAAGTAAATCAAAATAATTAATAATAAAATTAACTATTACAAAGGTTTGTAGTAAAGAACACCAATGTAAATATTTAAACCCGTGTAATTTTATAGTCTAGTGCTTAAAAAAAACCACGCATCTGAAAATTATAATAATAATAGAATTATAGACAGTTTTTTTTTATGTATTTGTATGATTTGATGAGCTTGTCGTTGTATATAGCCAGGAGATATAGTGGCGATTGGCTGGAGCGATGGAGGTGCGAGTAGGTCGGAGGTTGGAGGACGACTGAGACACTGGTTTCCATATAATGTTCTGTTTATTCCAAATCAGCCTGCCTTATATACAAAAATCTGGGTCTGCCTGAGCTACCTCGGATCTTTACTTTCTGGAGACCCCTATGACGTCAGAGGTCACGTGACACTTAAAACTATGTACATTTTCTATCCTACGGCGCAGCCTTACCGTCAGGAGAGCCCCTCAATATAATATTTACAATTAAGCCTAACTTATTATCTAATCTACCTAAATCTTAACTAATATAGGGATTAATAAATGTACAACAAAAATATAATATTTATTCCTACCTAAAATACTTAACTATAGCTATATACAACATAAAAATATTTACATAAAATAAGGTGCGTGGGCGTGTCACTACAAGCTAGTGGTTTGCCCGTTGTTAAGCATCACGGCCGCCCGTAACGGTTGCAATGTCACTCGGAACTCTATAATATAAAGTTTCGTGTGACACTGCACTGCGTAAGTCCTCTTCAAACATCCGTACAATCTGGTAATATGATTACTGGACTATACAATCGGTTATTAAGTCTTCATTACCTACATAGCTCTTTAAACCGGAACATACTTAGTGCTTACCTAACTACTGCTTGGCGGCAGAAGAACTGGCGGTGACACCTAATTAGACCAGGGATCGGCAACCTGCGGCTCGTGAGCAACATGCGGCTTTTAGGATGCGAAGCCAGGGTTCATTAGTTCCATACGCAAATTTTATTTAAAAACACATATATGCAAGTACTATTTATTGTGAGCAAGAATTTTTTTATGACTCTTTAAAAACTTTAAGGCTTTGTAAATTGTAATTTTTGTTTCTTCCGACTCAAAAGGTTGCCGACCCCTGACCTTATTTAAAATAAATTACAACTTATAAGAGTTTTATTTTTTACAAATTTATTACATTAACAACTATAGTATCTAAGTAAGGTATCTTAAAATTTCAGGGTTACCACGCGCAAAGACATGTGACAAGCCGTTAGAAGACTTCGAAAAGAACAGTAATGCCAAGCTATATTCTGGTTTGACAACGGCGGCATCTGTCGGGATGATGCCGCGAGTGACGTCGAGTGGCAGCATGAGTGAAGCCGCGCGCCGGAGGAAAGTGTCTGTTATATCGAATATATCGAACATGGATTTTACTGGAAGCTATCTGCAGTTGTACCTTGATGTCGTATGTATTTAATAATATATATTAATATTAATAACGCCTAACGATCATATACATAGTTCCTGGACCCAGGAACTACGAGGACCTAATCTCACAACACCCAGACTCGTATTTATGCTGTTTCTTTTGTGCACATATACTGGTCCTGCCGCGGGAATCGAAGCCACCACCTTCGAGCTATGAGTCTGCTCATCCACCACACCACAGAGGCTGTCATATTCAATCTTCTAAACAAATAGTTGGACCACACTATATTATAATTTGACGGAGTAAAATGACAGAACGAAATGTCACTTGTCAAAATAATTTTGAAATTGTAGTATTGATCTCATTCTGATCCTACAGTCCTAAAGAACGGAACTATAATAGGCTATTTGACTACTATATTTTTATTACATACATAAATAATATACCTCAAAAAATAGATAACTGTGAAAACAAAACTTGAATATCTCAAAAAATTACTAAGTTACAGGCATTTTAAAATACAGAAATAGAAAGAGACAACTCAAACACGCAGTGACGTCAGTTACCAGTCCTCACAGTAACTCATTACTAAGCTGTGGTAGCTCTACATACAATCTTTTTGGCATGTGACGTCACAAGCCATGCCTTCATAGTAGCTGTGAGGAAGCTCAACACGATCTCTGTTTTGCGAGAAAGGGACAGGCGATGAAACTTTAAAAGCGTACTACTCCGTGATTAATTTACCGATTTTACTTATTTTTACAATGATTACATTCATTTTTAGCCTAATTTATGAAAATAATATTTACTTGTTCATTTTTAATAGTAGTCAAATAGCCTATTGGTCACTACAACAACGTTCTAAATGCGATAGCTAACAACTTTTTGGTTTGGTGCTGGAAACTGAAGACGATTCTTCCCATAGTGAATAAAATATTGAGAAATATAAATGATAACTTATTTCGTTAGTGTCGCATTTATGTCGCAATATTTTATTTATTATTCATAGGCCGTTAATTAATGTATATCACAATTTACGAAATTCAGGAAATGTTTGGAAACTTAATGAATGGTGAATCTCTAAACTGAAATTAATCAGTGAACTCTATCTTTTATACCAAGCACAATTAGTTTTACATGAAAAAGCGGCAACAAATGTAATGTAATTTTACTTCGTCTTATTAGCAAATAGGCTTTGGGTCAAAGTGGCGAAGCCTATGTTTTGCATTGGATGTCTTTCAGCTGATTATGTGAACTATAAATATGTTAGTGGTTGGCTGTATTGTCCGCCCTGTATTATATATATATGTTCATGTTAATAATAGGCTTAATTAATAGATATAAAAAATAATCTAACAAAAAGCACGGACCCAGGTGTCTGTGGAAATGCAGTATAAAAAAAAATATATATTGTATATTAGTGGTTAAGCCACTATGGTAGTTTAACCCGATAAAAAAAGTTACAAATAATTTACAATAACATTAACTAAATGAATGCAGTTGGGATTTTTAATGAGTAATAATGGATACTGCACATATGTCGAAGAGCGTTGATAACACGTAATAAATAAATTATTCACTCATTAGTGACACACGTTTGTCAAGGCAATGTGCATCAATGTTAATTATAGCGATGATTCACAATTCCGAAAGAACGGGAGATGAGCAGTAATTAATTGCAATGAAGATTAAACTGTACGCACACAAGTGATAAAGGTGTTTTTGACTATTTTTATCAGTTTAAAACTAGAGTAGAAGAACCTTTCAGTTAGCTATTATATATTAGCTAGCAGCCTATTAGCAGTTTAAAGACCCTATTGTTAGCAATAGGGTCTTTAAACTGATAAAAATCGTCAAAAACACCTTTATTTTAATAGCAATGTCACAGATAATATAACATTATACTAGGCAATGTTATCTGGAAGACATAGCAACCCACACTTAGTATATAAATTTGCGAATAAATTATCAAAGGGTAGGTCTAAATAGTTTTGCATCCATATAATAAATGTGTTAGAGTGTACAAAATATTTTTTTCTATTATAGCTTACTTCTCTTCTTGTAGTACCTACTAGTGGTGGGTCGTTGACGCCTTTACAGTCGACGCAACGAGACCGTTTATCGTCAACCATAGACTAGTTGATAAAACAGTTCAATATTCGACTAGTTTATGTCGTAGACGCTTAGACAGGGCGTCTAAGCGTCTACGACGGTTTATGCGATGGACGAGCGAACCAATAGATATGCCGTTCCTACGTAAACATGTTTATCAGTGAACTATAAACTAGTCTATTCGTTCACGGTAGAGAAACAGTTGAAATAAACTGTTCGTTTATTCAACGACCACTACTAGTTAGCCCAGCCAGGCAATTACGAAACTTGGTTGCAACCGGTAGAAATCGATTTTTGTATGGATTTGACAGTTTCAATGTCTAGTTTATGTACTTAGTTACTATTGAAAATTTTAAATTAGGAATTGAATTTATTTTGTTGCATTTTAATCAAAGTTCCCTGAGCACCATAGTGTTAGAATTTTTAGGTCGCTCAAAGGATTCTGAGTTGGCTTAACGATGACAGGTGGGACGGATGGCTTAACGCGTCCTTCAAAGTATGGTAGCGCTCAGTTGTAAACAGTAGCTTACCATCGTATTATTAGTTATAACCACATTGTTTCAGACAGAAAACGACGATGCCTTACAAATGAAAGCCATAAAGAAATCCGAACCAGAGAAAGAGAAAGAAAAAAAGAAGAATTTCTTGAGAAAATTTATAGATCTCATGGACTTAGATTTACTGAAAGACTGGTCGTTTTTGAACCTTTTACTGGGGTTATCGTTGTTTTGGAGCGGCGAGCTCCAATTCCGAATGTTAACTCCCTTTTTTATAAGGAGTTTGGGGTATAATATGAATGATACAGCGTTCTGTTTGTCCATGACTGCTATTACGGACATTCTGGTGCGGTTGATACTGCCGCCTATATTCGACAGGACGACTATATCGAAGAAATTGATATTCTTTGTGTCGTCCTTCTTTTTGGCTGCGACGAGGTCTGGTGAGTCGATTATATAATGTATTACTGGCCCGATAGCTCAGTTGGTAGTAACCCTGCCTTCTGAGCTGTAGGTTGTGGGTTCGATTCCCGACCAGGACAAGCATTTGTGTAATGAACATCAATGTTAGTTCCGTGTCTGGATGTTATATTGTATTCTATGTATGTATTTACAAACAAAAAGTATCTAAGTATTTAGCAGTTATCTGGTTCCCATAGTACAAGCTTTGTTTAGTTTGGGGCTAGATGGCGCTGTGTGAAGTGTCCACACATATTTATTTATTTATTATTACTTTAGTTCTCGTAGTAATCTATTTAACAATAGTTATAATAACGCCCAACGATCACATGCATATATATATAACTACGAGACCCATGGTCCCACAACACTCAGACTCAACAAGTATTTGCGCTTTGTTTTCTGTGCACAAACACTTGTCTGCCGCGGGAATCGAACCCGCCGCCTCCGGGTTATGAGCCGACCTGCTCAACCACCACACCACAAAAGCTGTATTTATATAGCGTATAGGTATAAATTAGTTTCTTCCGGACATACTAAAAAGTGTTGTTTCTTCTGAATTCGTTTTAGGAGTTTTTTTTTCAATATTGATTGTAGACAAAGCATTTGACCATTGTCTCACCTGGGGGGTGATCACGAAACTCTGATTGCAATGCAACAGGAGAAATTTCCATACTAACTATGCACATAAACTGCGTATTCAAACTGTCAAATCCATACAAATTTTCATTTCTATTGGTTGCATTCGAATTGCGTGATCGCCCAGCTGATTGAAAGTGACGACGCATTCCACGCAGGCTTTTGTATTCGTATAAACCACCCAGCGCCTTTCGTTTATTCTAATGAAATACCAGCCCTTTTCATACACTTTCTCCCTATCTAAAGTTTTATGATCTTGCTTCTTTATTCAAATGTACCCTTCATAAAGCTTAATAAAACCACACTAATATTATAAAGGCGAAAGTTTGTATGTGTGTATGTTTGTTACTCCTTCACGCTCAAACGGCTGAATGGATTTGGATGAAATTCGGTACCCAGATAGCTTATACACTGGATCAGCATATAGGCTACATTTTATCCCGGAAAAGTGAAATGTTCCCGTGGGATGAGCAAATAATTAAAAACTTTTTATCCGCGGGTGAAACCGCGGGGCACAACTAGTAATAAATAAATAAATTTGAGATAAAAAATAATTAGAGACATGGCCCTAAATACCGTATATTTTTCTTATTATTTTCTTTTTGAAAAGCTATGTCTTATTTCTAATATTTGACCGACTTCAAGAGAAGGAAAAGATTCTATGTTCTACTGTATGTACCTCTTATGTTGCGTAGGATAACCTTGATCTGTGGTCCCATAATCTTCGGAGATGGCAACGGTACTCTTCATTTCCATGTTCTTCTCAATATAAAATTAAGACGGTTTATAATGTTAAATATTTTAAATAATAATATTATTTTATTTGCAGTATTAGCAGTGCAATCCGAATGGGTCCCGCTAATGATTTGGCTGTCGATATGCGGTTTCTTCCGCGGCATGTGCCTCAGTAACTTCACGCTTACCATCTCCGAGTACTGCCCGCTCGAGAAGCTACCCGCTGCCTTCGGACTGCACATGGTCAGCAAGGGGGTCCTTGTGGTCATTATTGGACCTATTATTGGTATGTTTCCTTTTTATTGCATATAATTGTGTAATCGCAGTTCTGAATCCTGTGGTAGTTGAAAGGATAGATTATGCCCCGGTTTCTAAAACTCATGTCTACATAACATAACACACGAAACCATCTTATTCGTGTATTGCGACATTTTCGAACATATGAAATTACTGTAATTACAGAAAGTTCGGTTAAATTAGGCCCTAAAGAATAACATTACATACTAATGCCTCGGCAAAGGGAACTTTTTTCATACTCATAGTTTAGTCTTGCATTTTTGGCATTAGTAGTTTTTAGAATAGATTTTAACGTAAAAGTACAATAAATTTACTTTTTGAATTTATAAAAAGTACATATTAATCTATGTGTGTTCGAATTACGACCTAAATACAGTGCATGGTAAATATCTGATGAGATATTTACGAAAGAAAAAAAATACAGTTTCTTTTTGTTTCGCTTACTTTGATGATTTGCTTACATCTTCAGACTTCATCGAAATATTGTCTAGATTTTGAGAACATAGGTGTAACCACAACAGATTTAAACAAGCCTTAGACAAATGTTAAACTACCTTTTTGTATTGTTAAACACGCGTTGGACGTCTGTCTAAGCCTTGTTTATGTATTTGTGGTAACACGGTGTATGTTTAATATTGTGGCGTGCTAGCCCACGAAAAAGTTTACATATCAGTTTAATAGAGAACTTTTCCAGCTAGTTGCTAGGGGCAACGAATGTTGTTGATAGAGACGACACATTAGAGAAAATTTTATTTTCCGCATTTTGGTTTTTGTAAATATCTTTTTAATTAATATATCTTATACAAAGTCAATCGGCATATCATTAATTCAGCAAACCTATGGACCTCCTTCTATTACAACAAAAGTGTATCGAACTTCGCTTTACTGGTGACCTGTTTTGAACCGAAAGTCCACGTTTGCAGTAAATGTGTGTGATTTTGATTTTGTTGCTGATTGCGATAATTCTGATACTGATTCACATAAAGATGTCGCTCTCAACCGATAAGAACGAAGATATTTGTCGTGTGGGCGTGCGCATTCCGCCGTTTTGGCCTGAAAAGCCGGCCATTTGGTTCGCGCAGATCGAGGGCCAATTCGCGATATCGAACATTACTACGGACAATACGAAGTTTTTCTACGTTATCGGCCAACTAGACCCGCAGTATGCTTCTGAGGTGGAAGATATAATCATCAACCCGCCCGACACCAACAGGTATGAAAAATTGAAGTCGGAACTTATCAAACGACTGTCCGCGTCACGAGAAAAGAAGGTCAAGCAATTACTTATGCACGCAGAACTTGGAGACCGTAAGCCATCTCAGTTTCTAAGACATTTGCAACATTTGGCTGGACCTGGAGTTCCCGAAGATTTTCTACGTACTATATGGACCAGTCGCCTACCAAGTAGCACGCAAACGATAATCGCTTCGCAGATGATGTCTTCACTGGAAGCGCTCGCAGATCTCGCTGACCGCATCCATGACGTTGTTTCGCCTACAGCGCACGTAGCATCAACATCAAGTGCCATACCAGGAAGCTCTTTAGAAGCCATGAACCAACAGATTGCTGAACTTACCAAACAAGTGCAAGCTCTAACTGCGCAGGTGAACCGGCATTCACGTGCACCGAATCGTTCAAACAAGAAAACGCGCGGTCGTTCTAGCTCCACACGATCACAGTCGAACTATAGAAAATTTCCTGTGTGCTGGTATCATAATAAGTTCGGCAATGAAGCAAGTAAGTGCGTAAAACCGTGCGACTACCATGCGGGAAACGCGAACAGCAGTCGGTAATGGCGACGACCGATTGCCAAACTTCCGGTCGCCTATTTGTCACGGACGGCGCTACGAAGATGCAGTTTCTCATCGATACTGGCAGTGACGTATGTGTCTTCCCCCGATCGGCACTCAAGGAACGTCGTGAGAAAACAAATTATGAGCTGTGTGCGGCAAACGGTACACCCATTTCTACTTACGGCTACGCTCATTTAGTGCTGAACCTAGGCTTGCGCCGTGACTTCACTTGGCGATTCATCGTAGCGGACGTTACAAAGGCCATAATAGGTGTAGATTTTTTATCATTTTACAACCTCATCGTGGATTGTCGAAATCAACGTTTAATCGACAACACTACAAGCCTTACGTCCCCAGCTTCACCTGCACAGTCAACTGGGAACATTTCATCGGTAAAAGTTATTTCTGGAAATTCCGTATATCATAACATACTAAGCGAATACCCTGAGATTACTAGACCTTCCGGTGTCCACCGTGTTCCGAAGCATAATACCATGCATCATATACAAACTACTGCAGGGCCGCCAATAAGCAGCACACCACGAAGACTAGCACCGGATAAATTAAAAATCGCAAAAGACGAATTTGCAGATATGTTGAGGAACGGAACAGCCAGACCTTCAAAGTCACCATGGTCATCACCACTTCATCTTGCGCCTAAAAAAGATAACGGCTGGCGTCCATGCGGTGACTACAGAATGCTCAACGCTAGAACCGTACCAGACAGCTATCCCATTCGACACATACATGACTTTGCACATTGTCTCTCCGGCTGTCAAGTATACTCGGTTATCGATCTCGTAAAAGCTTATAATCAAATTCCTGTCTGCCCTGAGGATATTCCGAAGACCGCAATCACGACGCCGTTTGGTTTATACGAATTTCCGTTCATGACGTTCGGACTACGTAATGCCAGCCAAACGTTTCAACGATTTGTGGACGAGATGCTTAGGGGCCTTGAGGAGTTCTGCTTCCCGTTTCTGGACGATTTTTTGATCTTCTCACCTGATCAAGAATCACACAAGAAGCACCTTCATCTGCTCTTCAACAAACTAAAGGAATACGGCATGGTTATCAACACGAACAAGTGCATATTCGGTGTATCAGAGGTAACGTTTTTAGGACACAGCATCTCAGCAGCTGGCACTAAGCCGTTACCATCGAAGGTAGAAGCAGTTGCGAATTACCCTCCACCGAAAACCGTTAGAGAACTGCGAAGATTCCTAGGAATGGTGAACTTTTACAGAAGGTTTATTCCTGACGCAGCGCGGCATCAAGCGCCTCTGAATGCACTGCTCACAGGATCAGTTAAAGGTTCACATCCCGTGCATTTATCAGAAGAAGCTACTAAAGCATTCATCGCCTGCAAGGAAAGTCTCTGCCAAGCAGCACTACTTGCTCATCCAGACTGCCAAGCGAAGCTCGCTATAGTCACTGATGCTTCAGACACAGCAATGGGCGCAGCTTTACAACAGCATAGAGACGGCCTGTGGGAACCTTTAGCATTTTTCTCTCGAAAACTTTCGCCATGTCAACAGAAATACTCGCCTTATGACAGGGAACTTCTCGCCATCTACGAAGCAATAAAATACTTTCGTCACATGGTGGAGGCGAGAGCCTTTATTATTTACACTGACCATAAGCCCATAACTTTCGCATTTCATTCACGAAAAGAAAAGTGCTCACCAAGACAGTTCAGACATCTGGATTTTATTTCACAGTTTTCTACAGATATCAGGCATATTTCAGGAAAGGATAACGTTGTGGCTGACAGTTTATCACGCATCGAAGAGATTACTCAGCCCATCGATCTATCCAAGCTTGCTCAAGCACAAAGCACAGATCCTGAACTAGAACAACTTTTGGATAGCGATACTTCTCTACGCTTGACAAAAATCAAACTGCCTGGATCTCACACAGAAATCTATTGTGACAAGAGCAGCAATGTGGCCAGACCTTATGTGACCAAAGACATGCGACGGCAAGTGTTCGAAAACTTGCATTCTTTTAGCCACCCTGGCATAAATGCGACGACGAAACTGATATCGGAACGCTATGTATGGCCTAGTATGCGAAAAGATTGTAGAGAGTGGACTCGTTCCTGCCTAGCATGCCAACGATCAAAAATAACACGTCATGTCTCATCTCCGTTAGCATCATTCAGCTTACCTCGAGCCAGATTCATGAAAATCCACATAGATTTGATCGGACCTTTACCTCTTTCACAAGGGTATCGTTACTGTCTCACATGTGTAGATCGCTTCACACGATGGCCCGAGGCTATACCATTACAGGAGATAACAGCTGAAACAGTGGCAAAAGCTTTAGTTCACGGATGGATATCCAGATTCGGCTGCCCTGAAGATATCGTCACTGATCGTGGTCGACAGTTTGAATCAGAACTTTTTAAGCATCTGTCCCACATCATCGGATTTCAACGCAGACGAACTACAGCCTACCATCCAGCATGCAATGGACTCGTCGAAAGATTCCACAGACAGCTTAAAGCCGCCATTACATGTCATGCGACGAGCAGCTGGCTTGAAACACTTCCACTTGTACTACTGGGAATCCGGGCGGCATTTAAGGAAGACTTACAAGCGACTCCAGCTGAGCTCGTATATGGAGAGACACTACGACTCCCAGGGGACATTTTTTGTCAATCGGCTGATGGCACAGAGGACTTGACAGTATACACTGAAAGACTGCGCACATTCGCCAAAAATTTGTTGCCATTACCAACTTCTCACCATGGGAATAACCGCTCCATATTCATTTTCAAAGATTTAGCAACAGCATCCCACGTCTTTCTAAGAGATGACACCTCGCACCCATCTTTTCAAGCAGCTTACACAGGGCCGCATGAGGTGATAGAACGAGGGGATAAAGTTTTCAAGCTCCGCATAAAAGGCAAAGAAGTCACTGTATCAGTCGACCGCATTAAACCTGCCTACATACTTCGTGAGTTGGACCATTCTCCCGCCGTGGCAGCACCTGAGACCCGAGACGCTCCAGTGACCACCACTCGATCAGGACGAACAGTGCGTTTTCCAGAATATTATCGCCCGTAGGACGGTCTCTGGAGGGGGGTGATGTGGCGTGCTAGCCCACGAAAAAGTTTACATATCAGTTTAATAGAGAACTTTTCCAGCTAGTTGCTAGGGGCAACGAATGTTGTTGATAGAGACGACACATTAGAGAAAATTTTATTTTCCGCATTTTGGTTTTTGTAAATATCTTTTTAATTAATATATCTTATACAAAGTCAATCGGCATATCATTAATTCAGCAAACCTATGGACCTCCTTCTATTACAACAAAAGTGTATCGAACTTCGCTTTAATATCAATAAGGTACCCATCATTATTTTTCAACAGACTTAAAAAAAAAGCCGGTTTTATTTTCGGTTGTACTTTTTTTTAATGGTTGACCTCGTATTTGCGTCATTTATAAACCGATTTCGAATAATCTTTTTTTATTTCATAAATATATACTTTCAGATTCGTCCCATAGAAATGTTATCAAAGTCGGTTTTGTAGTTTGGTTTTTAAATCGAAATACTGTAATAATGGTGTCGATTCTGTGTCGCATACTCTAAAGCTAAACGAAATTAACATATTTCCGTCTTTTTCATTTCCCCTTTATCAGAAGAGTACCGCCATACTTTAAGTTTACTTTAGTTTTAGAGAATGCGACACACAATCGACACCAATATGTATTATAATATCATCCAAGTATGTTATCAGTATGAATGAAGTTAAGGCAATTTAACTGGTTATATTCCCCTATTTAAAGAATATTACTTATTTTTTTAAATATTTCAGGTTATGTTAGAGACTACACGGGCAGTTTTTCAACGTGCATCCACGTACAAAACGCAATGATAATGTCATGCGTACTTGTATGGGGAATAGAATACGCATTAGCATTCACAAGGAGAAGGAAAGTGGTCCAAATATAGCTGAATTTGAAATGAGCATAGAGCTGATTTGTTGTTGAAAGGGTGTAAACGCCGATGAGAATACGTGTTGGGATTGATAACTGTACAATTTTAGACTTATGGTTCTAATTTCCTTTGAACTTTGGAATCTAGATGAAGCGTTTTAGATGCTTACGTTTGTCGTTATTATGAGTTTTACAAAGCGTTGGTGGATATTTTGCAAAAGTAATATTTTGATAACGAGATATTTCACGAATTTGCAAAATTATATGGGCCCCGAACTTGTTTTCGATTTCTCTTTTGTGCTTTTCACTCATAGCCCAAAACCATGGCAACAGAAAAGACGGACGATAAGTCGAAATTTAGAGCATGAGCGCCTTTTGTAGTTACGATATAACGGGTCTTTTGTAAAACGCTTCGTCTAAATAAAACGGGAGAGTTTTTTTACATTTTCGTCCCTATGAGAGCTATTTCATTGTCCTATACAATATCGCTATCGAAACCATTCCGTCTTTTTCAAGCGAGAAGGATTCGGTAAGGACACTGATATTCTACAATTCTGCATACACAGGGTAATGTAAAAAATTCGAAAATTTTTACAAATTAAATTAATTATCATTCCGTTTTAAATCGCGCCATAAAAGACAATATCAGACAGTTTTATATTGATTTTTCATTTTGTTCTAGTTAAATGTTAAGGAATAAAAGAAAACAATATAACTGGTGTTATTGTTAAGACCACAGAGCAGGCAAAAGATTACGCTCGCGCCCGCGCACGTTTTAGAATATAACTTGTATTATTTACCTGCAGATGACATATAATCGTGACATTGACAGCCTCTGTGGTGGTGGTAGAGCAGGTCGGCTCATAACCCCGAGGCGACGGGTTCGATTTCCGCAGCAGGACTAGTATTTGTGCACAGAAAAAAAGCGCATATACTTGTTCTGAGCCTGGGTGTTGTGGGACCATGGTCCTCGTAGTTCCTGGATCCCTAGACACAGGGAATCCTAGTTAGAGTCTAGGAACTATGTATGTGATCGTTGGGTGATAATTATATTTATTTATTTTTATTATTATACGTGTACGGCGCGAAATTCGAATTTCGTCTATCGAGAAGCGTCTATTTTTCCTGCTCTAGTCTAAAGGAAACTCATCTGGATCGAAATATTTTACTATACACAGAACAATGTCAAATGATTGTACAGTTATGTATTACAGCGACCGCATATTTTTATAATATTGTAGTTATACTTTACACCTGATACAGATGTTATTGTATCGAATATATAAATATTTAGACGAGTTTTGTACATAGCAATGTTTGCTTATTACTAGTTAGATAGATGTGGAAGATAAATTCTAATGTAATTTTTAAATTTTTACAGTTTTTTAAAATAATATTTTCAAAAATTTGTAACATTGACTTTACAGCACGTTAGCGAAGTTCCTAACTACAATTTTCGACTTTGAACACAAGAAATATATATTTCGCTGATGCGTTGGCTTTGGTTCTTTGAATAGATTCTTATTAAGAAAATCCAAAATATATGGCCACTGAAAATATCTGCTGAAAACATAATATTTCTTAATAATATGCTTTGAGTGGTCGAAAATTGTATAAATTACAGGCCCTAGAAAATACAGAAAGTCATATCAAATCATATCAACACATAGAATATCCCATTAGAATTTATCTTCACAACGGCAAAGTCGATGTAACCTTGAAATCGTAAAATCATGACATAAAATTATATTAGTACCTTATAATGTACTGACTTATTAGCCTTAGTAGCAATATCTTCCATTCCCATGTGTCAAATACTAGTGACTATTCTTCCCAGTGACTTAGTAACTTATAACCTTGATACATAAGCTATTTTGCTGCAATCGTCTAGCCTGCTGGCATAGACTGGATGAAATTGAATTCATTAGCATCCTTTGAAACTAGGTACAACTATCACGAGTTGACCAAAATATAAGAAAACAAACGCATTGACTTGGGGTTTGATAATAACTCCAAAAATGGGATAACTTAATCAGTTAAATTAAAATAAATTAGTTTAGTTGGGCGTTATAACATCCCATATTCCGCTTTGCTAAATTATATACTTACTAGTTTCGCCCCGCAGTTTCACCCGTGGACAAAAAGTATTTTAATTATTTGCTCATCCCACGGGAATATTTCACTTTTCCGGGATAAAAATGTAACCTATAATAATCCAGTGTATAAGCTATCTAGGTACCGAATTTCATTCAAATCCATTCAGCCGTTTGAGCGTGAAGGAGTAACAAACATACACACATACACACAAACACACATACAAACTTTCGCCTTTAGAATATTAGTGTGTTGTGATAGTGTGATAATATTATAGAAACTGACGTGAGTAGTATTCATAACTACAACTAGTACACGGCTAACACTCACGAGATACAGTCGAATAACTCGACCGGTGTGACATTGCCGAGTCGCCACCACCGCCGCGCGTACTCCTTGCATCTATATTGCCCGAACACTAGTCGAGTTATTCGACTGTATCTCGTGAGTGTTAGCCGTGTACTAGTTGTAGTTATAACATATAGGTGTAAATATATTTCACTAGTTGCGTGGTTTTACCCACGTGGTAAAAATTTTCTAATTTTTCACTTGACTTTCATAGTATATTCTTTCATTAGAACCTTCCCCTGACAATAATAAACACAATAAAAAAGAATTAGCGAAAATGTTCTATCCGTTCACCCGTGATAATTGACCAAGGGAAATAGAGATTCATTTTTATATAAGATGATATTTCATATTAGTAATTAAACAGTCAATGGCATCTAACAAAAATAATGTGTCCATTTTGTTCACACTAATATGAACTTACTCGATAATTCCAAAGTCCAAATTTCTATACATTTAAATATAACATACTTTAAATTATACTTTTTTTTCGTGTGATGTTCGGTCGTTGTGACTGATTTACGGTCGACAGCGAAACTATCATTATACAATATATAATTTTACTTAACTTTTAAATAACAAAAAAAATATTAATGTATAATTAAAAGGTATAAATGTTTCGCCCAACTTTATAAAAAAGTATTGTTTTTAATAATTACACACAAGGTAAAAAACATAAAAAAAGGTTCTTTTTTTATGTTTTGGCTCCAAACTTTTGTGTATTTAGCCAGTGTCAAGTAATTGATAATTTATCAAGTTAATGATATTTCACGCAAATATGTGTCAAGTCACAGTCGAAGTCATCAAGTCAAGTCATAGTCTAGTCAAAGTCATACTCCTAGTAAAGTGGTGGCAACTTTGCTTGAAGCGTCCATGGAGTTTTGGAAACAACACGAAAAGATACGTTTTACCATCATTATACCACTTTCCCACACTCATGCCTGTAATTCAGCACTTAACAAATAAAATGCCACCAATTTTATGCACTAACACTGAAAATAACACAAGTTTTGGAAAATAATACAATGCGGTGTCGCGATCTTTTTCGTTTTCCCGCCAAAACTCAAAAAACTTCTTAAATATTAATATCATTTGTACCAACTTGGTTATGCACCAACAATCTTCATAATTCGACAAAGAACAACAAAAACAAATCTTGCATTCTATACTCATTGATAACCTTCATTGAATGACGTACTATCGTGTATTCAATATATCCTAATGAATTCAACAGGTTTACAGGATACCTTTCTTGCTCTGTTGTATAGGTAAGTTAAACGAAAGAGCAGGATAGATATATCCGGCTAGACTATTGCAGTATAGCTTATCTATACACTCCTTTAGAATGTCTACATTTTTTAGCTCTATAGTTACTTATAGGTAACCTTTTATAGTATGTTTAATTTTCAATAATAATATTTTTAGATGGCTGTTGTATCGAAAGGTTTTTCTAGATGTATTTTTAGATCATAAAGCCAATTTTCAACTGCTACTCAAGTTTTTAATGCGGTGATTAACTTTTTAAAACAAAACAACATAGGTATCCTAAATAAATTGCATTCCTACATGATGACGTCCTCGTTTGACAGGTTTTTTTTAAATTTTATTAATGGGTTTTGTCGCTGTCGCAACGCCCAATTGAAAGAACACAAAATTCAAAATGTCTTTAAAACCCTCATTAACCGAAATGTGTTGTTCCATTTTCGCACTTGACAGTTTATATCAGTGCAACTGTCATTAGTTAATGAAGGTTACAAATTGCAACTTTATTCACATACGGTTTAACCGCAAAATATTTAAACAAGCCTTAATCAAGTGTTAAACTGCTGTTTTGTATCTTTAAACACGTTTGACGTCTGTTTAAGCCTTGTTTATGTATTTATGGTATTACGGATATACTTTACTGTGTACAATTATGCATTTTTATATTGTAGGGGCAGCAGTTGATTGAGGCCTTAACTAATTTACTCCAACGTTTTAATCGTGACTAGAAGTACTTAGAATTTGAACATAATTAATAAAATTAATAATAATATATATAAACATCAATTTAAGTTTGATCACTCATTCCTATCGAAATTGTCTATGTAAATGTAAATTGTATGTCGCTTCGGGATAAAACGTTAGTAGTGGTTATAACCTGTTTTGATAACAGTTTTAATTAATGAATGGAGTTTAAAAGTGATATGTGTATTGTGTATGTATACTCATATAGAATTTTTTTTTTGTTTTATAATTTTTTTTTTGTAGATTTATTTTTGATTATTGTTGATCTTAACATAGGCAATAAGATTTCTGACGGAGTAATTATTATATACAAAGGGTAAAAACAAAGTTAGCAATTTTATTTTAATTGCTAGCCGTTTTGGCCTAACTCTAAATTGTTCTCTCTAAATGCCGAGCATAAATTATCATGATTTTCTATCGAATAAATGCTAATGATATGGCAAATTTTTGACAAACGTAACCGTGACATTAGTTTTTAATTATTTTACGCCGGTTGTTAGGAATAATATGAAAGTAGATTTTTCCCATTATTTTATTGGAAAAATCTACGGGGTTTGGATACGATATCTTTACTAAACTGTAACAGCCTATGGTGTGGTGGTTGAGCAGATTGACTCATAACCCGGAGGTGGTGGGTTCGACTCCCGCGACATGACAATGATTTGTGTACAGAAGCGCAAATACTTGTTCTGAGTCTGGGTGGTGTGGGAGTATCATATGGTCCTCTTAGTTACTGGGTCCCCAGACACGGAATCCTAGTTAGGGTCCAGAATTTATGTACGTGATCGTTGGACGTTATTATTATTTTTTAAATAATGAATAACTATTACAAAGTTCTTGTTAAAACTGTTTGATTATAATATTATCTCTCTCTTTTCTTTCTTTCTTCTTTCATTTGATTTCTGCCCAGCCATAAGCGCTAACGTTTATAACTCCGGATTAAATTCTTAGATTATTCTAAAACTGTGTCAATTTTATCGTGCAATGTCAAAATGCCTGTTAAAAATGATTTGATTTGATTGGTTTTGTCTCGCCTTCGTTTAAAGCCTAGCGCAAAAACTAGACGGTAAATAGAAGCAATTGAAGGTAAAGCGTTTAAACTTTTTATTAATCGAGAGATTGTTAGTACATTTTTATAAAATAATTGTCATCGCGTGATGACTTATTATAAACAGGTAAGTAAAACCATTTAGTTTTGTAACAGGCTGAGTTTCTGTTAAAACGTGACTGCAAATTCGCAACTTGATTTACTCAGGTATATTTTGGTAACAACAGTGACACCGATAGCAGATCTCAAAACCCAAAATACCATCTTAAGTGCATTTTTAAGTTAGGATAAAATTTATTAAAAATGGTAATAAAAAAACAAAAGAAGTGCTATCAGCCTGTCACGATGTTTAATCACATTGTTAAAAAAATTGTCGAAAAAATAACTCGAATCCCGAAATAAATACCGGAATAGTCTCAAACTTACAAAAATAAAAAATACGAGCCCGTAAATATATACATACATACTTATATATATACTTCACAGACTGGCCTGTACTTACAGATGCCTACTTAGAATTAATTTTACTGACGGATAATTTACTGGTTTTGTTTTAAATGTAATTATATTGTCTTTGCTCTCAATCATAGATAATTATTAAGTAGGAGTATTTACTAATAAACACTGTAGAATCAATATTACGAAATTGATCGAACGTCATGTTCAAAAGCATGCAAGTGACACTTTTGACAATTTGCTATCTCTACTCGATATATTGTTTCGTGTTAAATGTTATAAAAATCGTAAAACTGTAAGTTCGATAAAAAAAGGCTAAGCCGATAATTTAAAAGCAGAAAACGAAACAATATGCCAAAATACAGCGTATTTTTAAGTTTTGTCTACGGAAGATAATTTTTATTATGTATTTTAATTAGGTATTTTTAATAGTTTTTGGCAATCGATACTTTTTAAACTATTGTAATTACCGTCTTCCAAAATGGTGTCGTGCTTTTTAATGTGTGATTTTATTGACCAAATAATACTTAATTATTCCTATTGAGTGTGGTACTTACTAACATTTTATGAAAATGTGTACGTTAAAATAAGCAGTGTAATACTAGACGAGACTTCACCCCAGTCCCACTACATTTTAATTAATAAAAATGCTATGAATAACTTATTAATGTAGACGAATGAAATTATGAATATTGTTATAATATAATTTGCAATAAAAATATAAATTGGGTATTGGTGTCGGTTCTGTTCTGCAAAATTCTGAATCCTAACTAATTTGACATGTAACTTCGCAATTCTTTTCATATAAAACGAAACGACAAGGATAGTTACAAAAATAAGTTTAGAATATTGCTAATCAGAATCGATGTGCTTCTACGACTTAGTCTGTATTATCACAATTTCAATATTTTTTTAAATCGTTGAATTGTGCCAATAATGTAAATCATAAGTACAATAAATCGAGAGTACTTAATAAAATAACGCTGTGTATAATTTGTTATTTCTCTAGAGTACATTGCGTTGCTCACATTCTTCTGTTTTCTTTTAATTATTATTAATATTGTATACTTGTTTTTGATGCCTCAACCATAATCGAATAACCGAGGCAAGGCAGTTATTTACATAACATGTTTATTTATACTTTATTAAATTTGTATCTTACCGTTTATAACTAAAGCGGTAAATTATTATTATCTTGGTTAAAATTACTGATGTTCTTACATTAAAGTACATATTTGATATTAAATTGGTTGACTAGTTGAATAGTGAAAATATTAACGGTGCTCAGAACTCGATACTCATAAGTACTCAATTTTGACTTGATTATTTAGTGGAAACAGTCTGTCGCGCCACACCTTTTTATCTTTACGAGCTTTAATCAATTTGATTGTGTCGCCCTGGTACATGAACATTTACAACTAGTTAAACAATAATATTAAGATCAGTCCACTTAGTTATATATATATGAAACTATATGTATAACTAAGTGGACTGGTCTGGGGAAAATACTATGATAATTTAATTAATAATTCGTCACAAATTATCTACGTCGGCTTTAAGTGCGTACGGCCGCGCTGTATCCATCTACACTTTCCGAGTGTGCCCGTCTGTTCTGAAGTCTATTAAAATACAACTTAGCTAAGCCACACTCTCCCCCGGGTTTGCTTACACGTTTGTTAAATTCGTGTTAACTTGGCAGACAGCATACTGATCGCTCATTGGTTGCCTGTACATCATGAGAGTATTTGGCATGTTGACATAACACAAGTTTGACAAACGTTGGAGAAACTGAGGGATAGCTTTTCTTTTTAGTGTACTAGTTTTCTTTAAATTCGTTGTGTCCATGAATTATCATGCCCTTAAGTAGTTTCACTGTTCAACCAGTCATCCAGTACCTACCCATATTATGTTCAATTATAATTATGAAACTTTACTGCCACGGACTTTTACTTTGCTACAGAACGGCGCATCCATTTATTACCGCAGGTAGATTCAATATAATAGATTAGGCATCATTGAAACTCGAATGGTTTCGAACAGGTGGTATCTAGAATATTCCCACCACATAAGTTGTGTCACATGGTTCTGGTAAAGTGGCTTAATTTAAATAATATATTATGTCTAATGTTATAAAGAGGAAATATTTGATTGTTTGTTTGCATTGAATTTATTTGTGACTGAAACTACTGGAACGATTTGAAAAATTATTTCACCATTAGAATCCTACATTATCCCTGATGAATATAGGCGATATATAGTTATGTAAAATGCCCGTGCGAAGCCGGGGCGGGCCGCTAGTTAAGTATAAAGAATTATTTTACTGAGTGCATTTTTGCATGGTTTTTTATTAAATGTCATCAGATACCATTCGCATAGCAGCAACAAAAAATTAGACTGTTCGGGTAGAAGCAACTAGGTTTGTTGATGTGGACAAGTTCCAAGATCCATCCAAGAAATATTTCATATTATTCAATGCTACCTCAAACAGGTTTAGATTAAAGATATCTGAATAGTAAGGACACTATTAAATCGGTTTTTACTAGTAGGTACAAACAAAACAAATTCGACTAAATACCGTAGCCGATTTTTAAAATACTTATTGTACAAAGTATTTTTTAACTGGGACAGTGTTCCCCTCTATATATTAAAATAATATTAATAAATAAATATCTGGACATTTCACACAGCGTCATCTAGCCCCAAACTAAGCAAAGCTTGTACTATGGGAACCAGATAACTAATACAATACTTATATACTTTTTGTTTTTAAATACATACATAGAATACAATATAACACCCAGACAAGAAACAAACATCGATGCTCATCATATAAATGTTTGTCCTGGGTGGGAATCGAATCCACATCCTACAGTTCAGAAGGCAGGGTTACTATACCAACTGAGCTAACGGGCCAGTCCAAGACAGAGACAGAGTCCAGGCTAGAATAAAAATAAATTGATTATAACTAATAATTTGATTATAACTAATTAATTTGAAAATATGGATCTCAGTGTCTGCAATAAAGATTTATTATTATTATTATTATAACAAGCAGGCATGTTAAGTTCATAAAAAAAACAGACGCGAAGATGTTTTTGTTTGAATTGTAATTAAAAACTAATTTCCGCCCGTTCCTGGTAGTTCAATATTAGTTCCATTGACTGCGGGTACTAGTGGGACTTTCGTGTTTTGATTAGTTCGTTTAATTATCCTTGATTACTATCAAGGATACTTAAACGAACTTATACTGCAGATAGCGTGTTACGAAAATTTTTAGTCTTAGTTCCATTATAATAATTTGCGTTTAGGACGCTAAATGCAACTGGTAACATTACAAGAAAATAATTTGGACATTATCTCAGAATAAAAATAGTTTTAGTTTTAGTGGCAGGGCTTTAGCTAGACTCGAATTTATGGTAGGGCACCGTTGGTTACAGGTAGGGCGAAAGTAAAAAAAATATCATAATTGATCTGCCCTCGAGGCACGGGCTCCTCAAAATCAATCACCATGTATATCACTGACCTCTACTGGTCGGTGACGTACATTCAAATCAATATTTCACTGTTCTGTTATGGGCGGCCGTGGCGCTTAACATCAGGTGAACGACTAGCTCGTCACATCATTCAATAACATAAAAAAAATAACCCCTCCCAGGTTTGGCAAAAATCACGAAATATCATAACGGGGGTGTAGTAGAATATCACGTGTATTTCACGTGTACGCGCGTTAAGGGTGGGTGGGTTTAAGGGTGTAGGGAGAACTTGAGTCACCGTTACCAGGCAAGGAACGAAGTCCCTGCACTGCATACCTGTATTTAAAGATAACATTCCATAATTTTTAGATTCTTTGTATGTACTAAAAATATTTTACATTTTATACGAAATCCTATTTATTCCATTTAAAAAATAAATGAATTCAATACTTATTTAAAAAAATCGCCAGTGGCTGCCACAAACAACGGACGGATTCAATATAAGGTTATAACACAAATCATGGACATTAGAAAATGCAAGTCAACATTGTTCGGTTTATAGTCAATGATTTCAACTCAGCCATGACGATTTTAGGGGAAAATAGGTACCTAATTATCCAAAAAAGTTTTATTTTTCGCCTTAAAAACTAACGAAACCAAAGAAACTCGTTACAATCCACCGCGATAGTTCGTTACACATCGTCATGCGTCCATTAGTTACACATCCATTGCGCAAATTTGCGTTTAGTTCAATTTTTAAACAACTTCCAAAAAGGCGGAGGTTCGTTTGTATGTATTTTTTTGTGTATATTCATCGATATTTTCGCCAATCGTGATCTGATATAATTATTTTTTTAGTTCGATATGGTATACTCCCGAGGTGGTCCCATTTTCATCAGATCAGGATCTCATGATGGAATCTCAAGGAGATCGAGGAAAACTTAATAACGATGTAATAAAATTTTAGAAGTCAATTTTGACCCATTTCCCGGTTGCCGGTTGAGCTTAAATTTTTCATACTTATGTAAGTGTAGTAACAATGCAATACTCTGGTACTATTGAGCTGATCTGATAATGGCGTCAGGAGGTGGATAGTGGAACTTCTCAACGGCGAATAGCAAAGACGAAATTTTGTAAATAGATTTAACTATAATATAGCCTGTTCTAAACTCCATCATGACAAGGCTGCTGCACCCAGGGATTACTTTCGGCGAGTGAACTCCTCAACAGTGAATATTGACGTAATGACATTGTTTTGTCCCGTTGCCAGCCCGTTTTAAACTATGACATGACGAGGCTCATAAAAGCTCGTTTTTAAAAAAATAATAAATTAAAACTTGTTTAACGAAATTTACAATAAAAAGGGTAAAATAATTAATTTAAAAAAAAATTGAACCGACTTCAAAATCACAAAATATAGGTACTCAAAAAGCGAAAAATAAATTAATATAATTACTATAAGCGCTACCCACTCATCTATTTGAAGGCCAGCCAAGCCAAGTAGGTAGTAGATATAGATACTATGTATGTAGTAAGTAGGTAGATACTTGTAGGGTAAATTCGAAAGCGTATAATACACTAGCTTCTGCCCGCGGCTTCGCCCACGTGGCCTATAGGGAAACGAAGAAGAAAATTTTTAATAGAAAATTTCAGCCACCCATTTCACCCTCTTAGGGGTGGAATTTCGAAAAACCCTTTCTTAGTGGATACCTACTCTTTACAAAAAACACACCCTCCCAATTTCAAGTCGCTAGGACCAGTGGCTTAGGCTGTGCGTTGATATATAAGTCAGTCAGTCAGGACTTTGAATTTTATGTGAATCGATTGGAAACGAAGCTAGAGTAGATTTTGTCTCTTACAAAAAAAAACTACAGACGGAGAAAAGCGCTCCTTGCACAACCGAGTAGTGACGGCCCTCTTTGGTTGTAGTGGAAATACCTGGGCAGATTTCGTTACCAACAAAAAGCTATAATCTGATCAAGCATCAATACATCCAGATTTCAGATTCGGATAAATTTTTAGCATTTTTTTTTTATCGACAAAGTTAGGCATAAAATATCCCCCCTGGGTACGCAATGGCTATTATATACCTAGAGACAGCCTGCAGCTTAACCCGCGTTTTTTATACCATTTTTAACACCCGTTGGTTTCAAAACCCCTTAGTAGACCCATGCCATAAAAGGACCCTTCAAATATCAGTCAGTCGTCAGTCGGTCCATCAGTTAGCCAGTTAGCCACTCAAGATAAGACCGATTGTTTTGTAGATTTTTAAAACCTATTAATCTACGATAAATTAAAATGATCTAGATTTTTATTAGATCGTAAAACTTATTTGTGCAACAATCCAATATGTTTTTTGTATCGGTGTGTATTCGTGTAAACACGTTATAATAGGATTCCGTTTCATGTTTTTCTCATTGGTGGTTTTAGGTCGTCACGTAATATAAACATATTTTGATAAGCGCCTTTTTTATAACTGTCATACTGCAAGGAACTTCTATGCAAGGAAGTTCTGTAGTATATCTGCTTAGTATAGAATATATTATAGAACTTCCTTGCTTCTATGATAGTATATTATAGGTAATCTTGACTTCGTCTCCGAGATTTATTTTTGACCATGTAGTAGCCCTGCTACGTCACACAACCTGTATAAATCTCTTCGACAAAGTCAAGATAATTAAAATGGAACTTCACTTCAGGTAAGTTCGTTAGATCATCCAAATATACCACAGAACTTTCTGGTCATAATGTAATTGTATAAATTTAGCTTCACAAGCAGACATCATAAATCCTAATACTTTAAAAAAATTGTAATATGAGAAACCACAGTAACCAGCGAGATTTGTTTTTCTGATTCGTGTGAGAAATACTGAATACAAAAAAAAACATATGAGCTTTTTACAGGTTATCCTCGAAATGGCTTTCGAGTTTCAATATAGTGCAAAAAATAAAATGTTTGTTCATTGTTAGCTTGTAGAGACTAGCTATTGAATCATGTATTTATATAGTCTCTGCTGTAATAAAAAAGTTATGATCGCAAATGCCATCAAATAATATTTGTGAACAGAATCACTAATATTATCACACTAATATTATAAAGGCGAAAGTTTGTATGTGTAAGTGTGTTTGTGTGTATGTGTGTATGTTTGTTACTCTTTCACGCTCAAACTGTTGATTGGATTTGGATAAAAATCGGTACCAAGATGCTTATATACTGAATTAACATATAGGCTACATTTTATCCCAGAAAAGTAAAATTTTCCCGTGGGATGAGCAAATAATTAAAATAACTTTTATCCGCGGGTGAAACCGCGGGGCGAAACTAGTATTAGAATAAATACTTAACAGTAAAGATAATACGAATAGCTTGTAACTGCAAATTCGGAAAATACGTTAATTGTTAATGTGACTTACGCCATCTACTTAATTGTCAAGAGCAACGCTCACAATACATTAGGTATACCGACTTTACAAACAAAGAGTCACAAGAACTTTGTGCAAATCGCGGGTAGTTTTAACATGTTGAATATACATCTGCACCTGGGGCTTGCAACCGCGGGGCGCAACTAGTAAGTATATAATTTGGCAAAGCGGGATAACATGAACACGGTAGGCACCTTTAAACGCGCTTTGCTGCTACACGCAAGGCCTTACAAATTCACTGGTAACAAAATGGTAAGTTTAGATAGACGCACCGGCTATAAGTAGGTGTATTATTCAAGTTATCCCGCTTTGTCTGATTTCACACTAAAGTGTTTAATGCCTGTTCGCAATTTAAGTAAATGCCCTTGATCGGGAAGTTGTTAATAAATTGACGTTTGTTTAATTATTTTATATTCTGTTTAAAATGTTGTTGTTCTGTCCGTTGGAGAATGTTGACGAGACTCGTATACTTATGGTAATGCGAATTTAATTTAGATTTTATGTTATGTTTATGATATACCTACTCTTAATTTATATTAATTCTACTTTAGGAAAGGAGTAGAGATTCGAAATTATACATTTTAGGATTCTTTAACACAACTTTCTCTAATTTTTGTAAACTTATTTCAATACTAAATTGTGTTTTGTTAGTGTTTTAAAGTCGCGAGGTCTTTTCGTATTAAAGTTATGACTTGATGATGGCCGAACTTTAAAGGCTTATGTAAGGCCAGAATTTTCAGTGGTCAAGATCAACAGAGCGTTCAAAATTGCGCTTTTATAGGTAGGGGAAGTCTGTGTTCAGCAGTGGACGTCTTCCGGCCGTAATTGATGTGATGTAATGTGTGAAGATCTACAACCAATATGTAGTATTCTTGCATTTCAAATCTCACTCTTTTATCATCTTTAAAAGTATATTATTATTAAATTACAAGCAAATTATAGAACACTTAGTTATACCTACCGACATTGTAACGATGCATTTTATATTTCGAATGATAACTTGATTAAAAATGTTTAATAAATTATGAGGTGGTTACTGACAGGTCCAGTTTTCTTGCCTCATTTACCTATATTTGCATTTTAAATGACATTAGAGATTCTGTTATTTAAAATCTTTAAGATGTCGTGATTGTTTTTTCTAATTTAATACTTTTTTATGTTTTGGCTCCACACTTTTGTGTATTTAGCCAATGTCAAGTAATTGATAATTTATCAAGTTAATGATATTTCACGCAAATATGTGTCAAGTCACAGTCGAAGTCATCAAGTCAAGTCATAGTCTAGTCAAAGTCATACTCCTAGTAAAGTGGTGGCAACTTTACTTGAAGCTTCTATGGAGTTTTGGAAACAACACGAAAAGAAACGTTTCACCATAAATATACCAGTTTCCCACACTCACGAACTCACTCACTCACTTAACGAATATAATGCCACCAATTTTATGCACTAACACTGAAAATAACACAAGTTTTGGAAAATAATACAATGCGGTGACGCAATCTTTTTCGCTTTTCGGTGAATTATTGTAGCATTGATTGAAGTATCGCGTTTTAGCGTTAGTCGCATTTACAACGCGAGGCTGCGGTAGCGATTCAAACTTATTTAGGTCCGTATTACAGAAAGATGCTCAGTCATCGATCGGCGTTCAAGCAGAGATTTTATTCACTAATTGATCACTTTATGAATTAATTCTCTGCTTGAGCGCCGATCGACGACTGAGCATCGTTCAGTAATACGGACCTAACTGTTTCGGCCGACATTGGGTATCATTTCTGATATTTCCATAAATGGTAAGTTGTCAAGCGGACTTCGTAACAAGTACCTGTACCTCGGTACCTGCGGAAGACAAGGAGGGAAGAGGTCGTTTTCAGACTTGATAACGCCGCAAAACATTCTAAAGTTTTAATCGGTGGGTCAGTCCAAGCAACGTTTCTTCGTCGGAATCTACGAAGGAACATTGCTGATTATGTTATTATTAAAAAGATAATTTCGTATACTGTGAACGCTAAAAAGTAGCTGGATCACCTAGAGGTAGGTATCCTCGCTGCTGCGCTCGTACGAGTGTTACCCGTTGGTAAAAAAAAACCATCTGGTTTCAATAGGTA
Organism: Ennomos fuscantarius; assembly: GCA_905220475.3. NCBI lineage: Eukaryota > Metazoa > Arthropoda > Insecta > Lepidoptera > Geometridae > Ennomos > Ennomos fuscantarius. The sequence goes on from HG992029.1 coordinate 5,731,067, forward strand.
GACACCAGTAGTAGTCAGTAGTAGTTTACGTTGGGAACCCACCCGTGTGACAAAAAGTGCAATGCCTTTTATTAACGCGCGTACAAAATTAAGCACAAAAGACGCTTATTCCATGTTAATTAATTTGCTTTAATAAAATGTTAGCATCACAAATGATGCTAACCCCCTTTGTGGTAACTTAAACTGGTTTAAAACTATGTAAAAGAAATCATAGTTTGATATCAACTGAATTTCCTATCTAGGTACACTAATATCTATTATATAAAAGGCTTTGTCCTGACTGACTGACAGACAACGCACAGCCCAAACCGCGGGACGTATAGACTTGAAATTTGGAGGGTGGTTACCTTTTACGACACAAGCGCGTGTTTAGAAAAGATTTTTGAAAATTCAACCCCTAAATGGGTGAAAAGGGTAAAAAAATATTTGTATGAAAAACTTCCATTTCGTGGCGTATCGTTTTAAAACTTAACACATACAAACAAGTATAAAAATAAAAGACATGGTACTTTTTAGTTTTTTGAAAATCATAAGTTAAGGGGGTTAAAAAATTGTTAAAGTTTGTATGGAGATTTCAAATAAAATTACCGTATCATACTGAAATTTGGAATCTGTAAAGAACATACGAAATAAATAGATATGACTCGCGGCGTTTTTTGAATTACATCCTCTGAAGGGTTTTTTTTGGCCAGGTTTAATTTAAGAGGTGAAAATGGGAAGGAAGGTTTGTGTACACAATTATTTTCACAGTTACGTTCGGATACCCGGTTATTATTAAACTTATATGCTGTATGTTTCAAAATAAAATAAATATTACTTACTAAAATATTATTTATTAACGTTATATTTACAATATAATAAATTTGTTTCGAGTTGCCGTTATTTGGTAGTTGAGTTTGTTATTGTTGTGGGACCATGGAAGTTTAAAAAGTTATAAGATTAATATGTTAAACTAATTAAAATAAGGATCTTTAGCAAACTCATTTATATTTCTTAATTACAAATACATATCGATTATTAAGCTACACTATTCAAGACTATGGTACCATTATATTATTAAAAAACTAGTTGCGCCCCGCGGTTGCACCCGCGGATAAAAAGTATTTCAATTATTTACTCATCCCACGAGAAAAATTCACTTTTCCGGGATAAAATGTAGCCTATATGTTAATCTGGTGTATAAGCTATCTTGGTAGCGAATTTCATCCAAATCCATTCAGCCGTTTGAGCGTGAAGGAGTAACAAACATACACACAAACACATATACGCACATACAAACTTTCGCCTTTATAATATTAGTGTGATAGTGTGATGTGATGTGATTAAATTAAAGTGATTTTCATCGAAATTTCGTATTTGCGTTGTTTCAGTGACTTAAAATTCTTTGAAATATTCATGATCATTACTTTGATTATTAACATTGTGGTAACAGTGTATATTATTTCTGTTCTTAGGTTTTTGATAGTTAATTTTATTTGATTTTCCTAGATTGGCGTGCTGGTATTTTTAAATTTTTCTTTGTATTTTGTGCAGAATTTTACACAAAAATCTATTCTTAGGTTATTGATAGTTGAGTTTTCTCAAATATCTAGATTGTAAGTTCGTTAGATTTAAGTAATCGCTTTCCCGCTGTAAATTATTCGGTAGGGTTCCCAGGTCATATATTTAATGATTTTAGTACAAATATGATTACTAAACTAAAGTCACTAAACGTTAGTTGTGAAATGGTGAGTCATACCTTTCATACCAATCCTAGGTGATGGGGCTTGCGTATTTCCATCCCTGTCCTATTTAATGTATGGGACTCAGGAATGGGCACTGGATGTCCGTAAAGAAATTGTCAGTCATTTAGTAGTTAATTGGCAGGAATTCGCGATATTGTCATGTAATATCTATTAAGTCTAACAATGCCGCTATGTGAAATCAATGTATCAATACCAGCCATTTAATTTAAGAGGGTAAAGTTAATTTTATCCCGAAAAATTAATGGTTTCTGAGGGATAGCCCACGCGGGCAAAGCCGCGGGCAGAAGCTAGTTACTTCTAAGAGTAAGGTTTGTGAGATAATTAAATGTTATCTTTGAACCGACCGCCCTGATTGTAATAATAGCTTTCGTCCGCGGATACGACCGTCTTATGACTTTGTTTTTTTGTTTCAATTTTCAAATTTCAAATTTCTATTGTGTCAACATTAGTTTGGTAGGAATCCTAAACTCCGTAACGATTGAACGTAAAGGTACACATTAATATTTATTAATCAGTGTGGAAGGTGCTAGTTTTTTAGATTGCTAATGCAAAATTTTGAATATTTGTTCTGCAACGGATAGATAGGTATACTGCATATTATTCGTTGCGTATGTAGGTATGTACTAAACCTGTTCTGTCAAAGGCCAAAAATTCAACTCAAAAACTAGAAATGGTTGGAATAAGTATAGAATAATAAACTTAGTTATTTAAAATGTCAGTATAGAAAGATCTTTATCGTATGAAATTAGATACTTTGTAAAAGAATAATGGTGTTGTCATGTCTGAGCCGTTTGCGATTATTTTCTCATTCCCTAGTCACCTTACATCTTCAAACTGCACCACGGGCAAGAAGCGTTCGAGATGACGTCAAATCAGTAAAAAAATTGTGTAATGTTGTGACTGTGACATAATTTTTACGGCGTCTCGGATAAGTATTCTTCATCCGAGTTGGTACGGGCCCAATACAGGCCTTGTCATAAGCTGTTATTCTCCGCTATTTTCAGGTCAGTCATCAACTGATCTCAAACTACTTCCACCTTAGAACCAAAGTCCACCGCTTGATTCTAAAAGAAGATTACAGATAGATTGTTACCAGCGACTACCTAAACTGTCCCCACTGGGGGTGGACATAATGAGGCCAAATCTGACACAAAAATCGCGTCAATTAAAGCGATCATCGAGTTTTGGCGGGAAAGCGAAAAAGATTGCGTTACCGCATTGTATTATTTTCCTAAACTTGTGTTATTTTCAGTGTTAGTGCATAAAATTGGTGGCATTATATTCGTTAAGTGCTGGATTACAGGCGTGAGTGTAGGAAAATGGTATAATGATGGTGAGACGTTTCTTTTCGTGTTGTTTCCAAAACTCCATAGAAGCTTCAAGTAAAGTTGCCACCACTTTACTAGGAGTATGACTTTGACTAGACTATGACTTGACTTGATGACTTCAACTGTGACTTGATACATATTTGCGTGAAATATCATTAACTTGATAAATTATCAATTACTTGACACTGGCTAAATACACAAAAGTGTGGAGCCAAAACATAAAAAAAAAAAATAGCGATCATCTCACCTCTGTATACATATAATTAAGTATGATAATTTCGTTCATATTTAGTTTTTTAATGAATATTCTTTATGTCGTTTAAACTAAGTACAACTTCACAAAATACGATGAGGAAGTGATTACGTGACACGTTAAAATTCGACCGGATTAACTTATTTTCAAGGGTTTCCTACTTCACGCTCTACGGGCAGAGTAGCCAACTGTCTACTCTAATTTCGAGTAATTAGATAGGTACTAGGTACGGCAAATAGAATTTCCATTGAGTGTGAACTGTGAAATACTTGGTATGTAATTTATTTGATTGTATTCAAATTTTATTATTAATTCAATATATGTAAGTATAAATTTGGCAAAGCAATATGTTGCATTTTTATATTTTGCTCCACGTTAGATTATTCTGCTTGTTGCCAGAGGGTCGTAGATAAACTGGACAGGTCTGGTGGGTGACCCAAGTGTAAGGTTACTCACCTACTGGCACTGAGGCCCGAAAGAGCCAACCGCTGGGGCAAGATGGTGAATGCTAGCGCGACCCCAGTTCGCCCCATCTCAGCAGCGGATGGATCACGGGAGGCTTTAGTGGGTTCGAGTCCCACATACTGCCATCATCCCCGTCGTGGCAGAGAAGTGTTAGGGCATTCCCCTCCCTCAAAAAAGTAGGTAAATAGTCTTTTGGTATTTTGATTTCTAAGTAATATTTATGTTGTGTTATCATCTAACTAATAATGTCTGACTATAAAAATTCATCAATCCACCAGTTTCAGCGACGAAAATGACTGACCAATGGAAGAAAATATCGTTTCGTAGAAGATCCTATAATCTTCTTTATAGAATACGATAACTTCCTACACCCATCTTTTCACACCGATACAAAGAGGATTCATTTAGCATCTTAATCAGAAAGCCTACTGACATCGTCTTAGCTAAATTGACTAAAACAACTTAGTAGGTACAAAGTTTTTACAAATCTTGTACTTAATACGGAACTAAATTCTGAAACTATATTTCGTCACCCGGTTTTTTACTCTGGCCTCGTGTTTAACATCACCTAAGCTTTAATTGATTACGTTTCGAAGATTTTATCTCCGTGCATTCTGAATTGCAGATAGCCAGCGAAATATAAGCACAGCGGAGGCTTGCCTGATTAAGATACATTACATTACGCTATCATTTAAACAGAGTAGGACCAAGACAGTTGGTGTATCAGAAACCGTATCGTGAGGACGTGCGCGGAACTAACGGTGCTCCAAAGACAATGCGACCGATAATCTCGAATTCTTAAATAAAAAAGCAATGGTGAATGAAAATTAATAGATCACGCAGGATTAAATATATGTACATTGTATTATAAAGATAAATTAAGTGACAATGGATGAGGCTTTCGCACATATCGAAAGCAACGGCAAAAATGACAACAAGAAAGGGCTAGTTCCACCTGATGGTGGTTGGGGGTATGTGGTTGGACTTGGAGTTGGATTTACTTTTGTGAGTATTTATCTTTTAAATATATTATTAAAGTTGCCGTTGTTAACAGGGCGTTAGGCAATCGCCACGTGCATTAGGTATTAGGTACTCAACGCAGGCAGTGTATTAATTTTTGAACTTATTTAACTTTAGATAGGTATATAGAAAGTCTATTCAGATCACATCTGCTCGATTACACTTACGGTTTTTTTAATAAACGAGGTTGTAAGAACTAATTAACCCACTCAAAATTGCTCTAATATTTTTTCATAGATAATTTAGGCAAGTTTGTCTTAGAGCTGAGTTATCTGTCACTCTTATCACATTTGCATAATTATGTCTATTATACAGGATTATAATGATCAAATACAAAATGTTAAATAATTGGATAAGTAGATCATAAAATCTCAATGACTAATAAATTAAAATATCTGGTACACCTTTCCATTCAAATCATTTTGTTATTCAGATAAAAGAACTGCGTTAATCTACATATCTATTAAAACGAATGCCATCTGCTCAGATTCTAGAATACTCATGAATAAAACATAACCATTGCAGGTTATTCGATGAAAATAATATTTTTTGTTTGACACGCTCTAGTAATATATAAAAAGTGAGCTGATGAAGCAGGTCGACGAGTGCAATTTTTTTAGGGCAGGCGTCATTCTACTTTATTTTGTTCTATCATAAACATATTTAACCCTATTATTATATGGAAAAATACCTAACCGATTATATTTCCTAACTCAGTTCTGAACCATTGATAAAAAATTATGTACTTAAACAAATTGCTGACATGTACTCGTGCAATTCGTGACTTTTTTGTGAACTTTGATTACATGCATATAAAAATAAAATTAAAACTTTGTGTGATTGAATTTACATATGCTGGCCTAGTAATTTATTTTTACATTTTATAAGATTATTATATCAAATGTTAGTACCATAAGCTTTATACCTTAATTATTGGGCAAATGATTGGTAGGTATAATGAGTTATTTCATTACATTTCACACCAAAAAACGCTTGGGATATCTCTTTAAAATCATATTGAAAAATCTTAAAAGTTGGTTTTTATGTCGGTATTTTTAATAGAAACGAAAATATTACGTAATAACAACTTTACACGTCGGAAATTTTTGTTTTCAACTCGTTTCTTTGGTTTAAAATGTCAGGACACTGTTTATTATACTTTCTATAAATATGTACCTTCCTATTTAAATTAAAACAAGCCAAGCAACTTCAAAATAAGTTGCCAAAAATAGGCAGCCTTGGTGCTGCTGGTTTCGTAGATCAGATGATTGAGATTTGAGCTATTCAATATTATATACAGAAGTATTATTCCGCATTCTCCGTTTTGTGCAAAAATTGTAATAAATTAACTTTATTTATAGCTAAGTAGATACATATAACTTAATAGTGTAAGTATTTACAAATATAGTGCATTTTACTTAGGATTTTTTTTTGTATGACGTGATTTTTTGTGGGGATAGTTTATGGTTCGGATGTAAATGGTAAGAATTTTTACTACACCAAATTACACAAAATGGTTTGTTGGCATAAGTATTTTTACATAATTTTTTGTATCCATAAACACTTACACCTAAACACTTATTTTTAATAGGTGGTAGGTTTTTTTGCAAAGTTCATCTAGGTGGGAACCACCGCTTTGCCAGTTCTTCTGCCGCCAAGCAGTAGTGGGCAAGCATCGTTGTGTTTCGATTTGAAAGGCACTGTAGCTAGTTAAATTATTGGGCAAATGAGACTTTATGACCGGATCTTGCAGCCTGCTGTCTCTGTGCTGTTGTTTCAGGATGACGCGCGCAGTGCAGTGTCTTACTACTTCTACTTTAGTTCCAAGTGACACTACAACTGATATGGGCGTGCGTGTTGCTTAACATTAGGCGAACGGTTAGCTCGTCACGACATTCCGTAACATACAAAAAAAACAACAAACGCATTCCGCGGACGAAGTTTGAGCTGTTTTTATCCATGAAAATTGTTTACGTTCGTATTATTGAAAACGCAGTGCGTTATCAAAAATACCATAATACTAGTTGTCAACAGTAGCCTTGTTTTTGCCAAAAAATATTTTTTTTGTCTTACTTCACCACATCAGCAGCCTATTTCCGTCCACTGCTGAACATAAGCCTCCTCCATTATGGAGATGGACTGGCCCGATGGCTCAGTTGGTAGTATCCCTGCCTTCTGAACTGTGGGTTGTGGGTTCGATTCCCCCCAGGACAAGCATTTGTGTGGTGAACATAGGTGTTTGTTCTGTGTTTGGGTGTTATATTGTATTCTATGTACTCATATCTATTTACAAACTAAAAGTATCAGTTATTTGGTTCCCATAATACAAGCTTTGCTTACTCTGGGGCTAGATGGCGTTGTGTGAGATTTCCACACATATTATTATTATTATGGAGCAGTAAATTATAATGCAAACCACTGAGAATGCTGCTATCTATATTGCACCTATTTGCCTATTGAGAGCCTTTCGTGTTCGAATCCTATCCTTCTAATAATTATAAACACGAAAGTTTGTATGTATGGATGTTTCTTTCACTTTCACGCAAAAACTACTGAGCCCATTTTGATAAAATTTGGAATGCAGATAGCTTATACACTGGATTAACATATATATACTTGTTCACTTCACAGTATAATTTTTATCCCCGGGTGAAACCGCGGGGCGCATCTAGTAATATATAATCAACAGACAGGCAGAAAAAAAGTTCAGCTTCTTCTTTCTAATGTCTTTAAATAAATAAAATTGTACCAAATTATATGTTGCATAAATTATTAAATAGTCCAACGCGGTGAGGTTTAGGTATCTAAAGTGACACATAATATTATAATAATATATTAGTACACAAACTTACCAGAAATAAAAAAAAATATAATTCATTTAACTATTAACATTTTTGCTATATATCTAGTTATTAATTATGATAACTTATTGGCTTATCTGTGTGCTTGTCATCTCATTTTGCTTGTTCGCGTGCGTATTTTTTTTATTCGGTACACCTCGTATTATTACGTATTTTTATGAACAAATGAAGGGATGAGATCAAAAAGGGTTTAACTGATTTTTTTCACAAAATGACTTATGGGTATCGTTGGATTCAGCGTAAAATTATCTACAATAATAAATTCTCAAAATACCAAAATGAAGCTTGAATCTCGAGATTATCAGTCTAAAAACGGTTTATCTGACACAGGAATACAGTTCGCTTAGCATAAAAACATTATTATATTTATTATATTATATTATATTTTTACAGTAACTGTACGAATTAGTACTATATTTTGTATTTTAAAATAGAATGAATACATTTTCAAGCAACTGAAACTTACATAAACCTTTTCTATTACTTAATACGCACTCTACATGGAATGAAACCGTTGAAGTTTAAAGTCAATTTTCTCGAAACTATCAATTTGTCAGTTAAACCCTTTTTATTCTCAACCCTTCAAATGTCAGGAAGTAAATAGAAACCATGATTCAACCAACAATTTGTCTCAAGTGGTAGGTTAGGTACGACGGACCGCGGCCTTCGTTAGCAACAGCTATATATACACACATATTAAAAACAGTTTCTATGAGGACGCACATTGCGTTGATTTGTACCAACAGTTTTTGTCCTATGACGTTTTTCATTGGTTATTAATAGGTCTTTACCTATGAAATTGCCGTTTTGTTTGAAAAAAGTTAAAGTATTTTTTTTTTCGAACTTATTTATTTCTTTTATTCAAAGTAATCACCCCTGCAATCAATGCATCTTTGCCAACGCTGTGGCAGTTTATGGATGCCCTTCTTGAAAAAATCAGCAGGACGGGAGGCAACAAACTCTTCAAAGGCGTTTTGTACTGCCTCTCGGGAATTGAATTTTTTTCCCGCTAAAACGTTGTCCAAATTTTGGAAAAAGTAATAGTCGGTAGGCGCAAGATCTGGTGAGTATGGCGGATGAGGGAGAGCTTCCAAACCCAACTCGTGCAGCTTAGAGACGGTCTGTTGTGCAGTATGGGGTCGCGCGTTGTCGTGAAGTAGCAGTGGAGACGACCGATTGACCAAAGCTGGTTGCAGACATGCGAGTGCGCCATCATTGTGGTCAGTTCTTCAATGTACACATCTGCAGTAATGCTCTCGCCGTTTTGTAAAAAGCTATGATGAATCACACCAGCACTAGACCACCAAACTGTGACCATCACCTTTCTAGGGGTCATTTTTCGTTTTGCACATTGCTTTGGTACCGAACCAGGATCTAACCAGCTTTCTGAGCGCTTTCGATTGTCAAAAAGAATCCATTTTTCGTCGCACGTAACAATTCGGTTCAAAATTCCTTCATTTCTGTGCCTGTTAAGCAGCGCAAGGCAAGTCTCGACGCGTACGTTGCACTAGCGATCGTTAAGTTCGTGGGGCACCCATCTATCAAGCTTTTTTATCTTGCCAATCTGTCGCAAATGGACCAATATTGTTTTGATGCTAACATCAAAAGCTGCTGCCAGCTCAGCTGTAGATTGAGATTCATCAGCTTCCACAATCGCCTTTAATTCATCATTGTTGACCAAAGTTTCCGGACGACCACGAGGTTCATTTTTCAAGTCATAATTCCCAGAACGGAACCGAGCAAACCAATAACGGGTTGTACGTTCGTTTGTACAGTTCTCTCCGTAAACGTCGTTGATGTTACGTGTCGTTTGTGCCGCGTTGGTGCCACGACGGAACTCATATTCCATAATTACACGAAATTTCAAGGTATCCATTATGAGGAAAAATGTTGAAATGTAATGAAAATACAACGCTAATCAATAAACAAAAGACTTATATTGTAAATAGAATGTCATATTTTTAAAACAAAATTAATTTGAATTTAGAATTCATAGCCAATCAAAACTTTTTTTTGTTTGAAAAAGTCTGTACTGCAATACGGCAATTTCATAGGTAAAGACCTATTATTAACTACCATTCTGATCAAAGGCTGTACGAGGATAGTAGTTTACTACCAGTATTACCAACCCTACTATTTTAACAGTAGATTTGCTATTTTCATATTGACGCCTCGGTTTTCTGTTTTATTCCTAACTAGTTGCGCCCCGCGGTTTCACCCACGGATAAAAAGTATTTTATTATTTGCTCATCCCACGGGAATATTTCACTGTTACGGGATAAAATGTAGCCTATATGTTAATCCAGTGTATAAGCTATCTTGGTACCGAATTTCATCCAAATCCATTCAGCCGTTTGAGCGTGAAGGAGTAACAAACATACACACATACAAACTTTCGCCTTTATAATATTAGTGCGACAATTTTACTGTTTTTTAATTAGCGATCAGCGTCGCGGGAAAGTATGAAATCTGTCTTTATTTACTTGACCTACTCTCCTGTTTTTTATTAGTGAGCTGTTGTTTTTTAGTTTCTTGGGGTTGGCAACACTTAGTACCTGAGTACTTAGTACCTAGTACCTTAGTACCAGATATGAGCAGGGAAACAAATTAGCTACGCTCACGCCCCGAGAGAGGCGAAAGCAATAGCAATATTCGTGCCGAGCAATAGGCGCCTAGCGCAAACGCTATTGACAAAAGTAATAAATCATCTGCTAACTGCGCTGATGATATAAAATAATTAAGATACTAAATAATAAACTAATGTTGTCATTAGCGTTTGCGCTAGGCGCCTACTGCTGGCGGCGCGAGCTTTATAAGGTTTCATTCTAATTCATGCCACGCACGCTTGAGTTGGGGAGTAAGCTGGTCAATGCGAACCGAACGGAAGTTGGAATTGGTTCACGTAGATCTCCATTGTCAACATAACAAAGTAAAAAAACTGACATTTATGTTGGTATATCCGGTAAAATGACAATTTACAATTGTCAAGATCGTGAGATTAATATTAAATAAAGCAAAAACAAAGTTTCTATGGTTCCGTAAAATGTAATATTATACTTAAGTTGTACAATGTACTTAATACATCATTCATAAATGTGTATCTCGTATGTGTGCTTGTAAATAAATAAATAAAATAGTCAAACAGTAAAAAGTTATACCGGCCGATAGGTGGCGCTAAGCTGAAGAAGTTTTATTCAGTCGTGTGGTCTATACACACTCGTTTTTTTCCTGCTCTGTGGTACCAAAGTTATACTTAGATAGATAGATAGATAGATAAGCTCTTTAATTGAAACACCACATCTGAAATAATTAAAAAAAAGTGAACAAACTTAACTCAGGTGTAACAATGGGCAGTCTTATCGATCTCTTCCAGACAACTTTGCACAAAAAGGAATAACGTAGTCGTATAAAGGCTGTGGTTTTCATATTTAAAAATTAAAACAAACACTGTACATACATACATAATATAATACATAAATCATAAAGAAACCTACATAAACATAATACATATCTATAATAAGTATACTACATACATTATACTAATAAAAATATATAAATAAACATACATTATAATTATAGGAATAAAAGTAGGTATGTAGATAATAATAATAATAATAATAATATGTGTGGACATCTCACACAACGCCATCTAGCCCCAAACTAAGCAAAGCTTGTGCTATGGGAACCAGATAACTGATACAATACTTAGATACTTTTTTGTTTGTAAATACATACATAGAATACAATACAATATGACACCCAGACACAGAACAAACACCTATGTTCATCACACAAATGTTTGTCCTGAGTGGGAATCGAACCCACGACCCACAGTTCAGAAGGCAGGGCTACTACCAACTGAGCTATCGGGCCAGTCGTAATATCTGATAATAATATCTGATAGCTAGCGCAAAAGATAATACTGCTTAACACGAAGCCCTGTTTTGTTTTTTATTGCTAGCGGCTGTAGGTATTTTTTTAAGGTATTTTTTATATTGTTACGCTCACTTACTATTTGTCGGATATGATAAATGTTTAACTATTAATTTAACTGTTGAGACGTCGGTAAACAATATATGTGACATAAATATTTATTATACTATATTATACTATCACCTAACGGTAAGTGAAGAGTGTTTGATGATTAAATAAGCTCGCCTAGAAGATAGCGGGCTTTGAAACTGCCAGATTATATATTTCAGGAATCAGAGCCGCTGCTTCTACGCTCGTTATATTCCCGTGCTAAGGATGTGGGTAATTCAGTTGGAGGATTTTGAATGTTATAGGCAATATTATGGAATAATTAGATCACAGAATAAGTACTTACAAGACTATACCCACTTCGGTTTGACGTCAGTTGTTTACGCTTATAATAATTGCAACAATGCCGTAATTGGACTTTAGAAACAAATAATTAACAGGCAACAATACATTTAATAAACGTTCCGTTGAAAGTTAATGTTTTCACAAAATAATGTATTGAATAAAAATATTAATATAATTCCATATTGTTGCTGTTGTTGTTTAAATGTTTGACTGGAAAATCAATGGCACAGTGATGTCAATAGAACTTTGGCTCTTTGAAATTGCCTGACTGTGCATATTTTTTTCATGCAACTCTTATATATAGTAAGTTATTTGTTTAAACCAGACATAATCGCGCTGGTAACATATTTATTATATTCGACGTTTCGAAGAAGTTTCATTGGCCAGTCAAGACCACTGTCTTGACTGGTAATTATAAACAAATATGTTTTAGCGCGGTTAAGTTTTATCTATAAATAGCTATGTATTAAAATTACGAAAGTTCGAAATAGGGTAGGACGCTCCAAGAGTGTCCTAAGTGTACGCATCGTTCATATTTCCCGCAAATATTTGCACGATTTGAAATAACTTCAATTGTGTTTTGATCACCCGTGTCTGTGTGTCAATGAACTTTGGTAAAAATCAATTATGCTTTGATGGAAAGAAGAAAGATGAGTTTTTAATTACATTTGCTAAAACGTTATTGTTTTCTGCAATTTTGTGGTAACTTTTTTTTAAAAGTGCAGTTTTATTTCTGTGATTCATCCTGTCAAACTACTTCATTAACAATATAAGCTGGCTTCATAAATAAATAAATAAGTAAGAAATAAATATAATAATACATTTGTGAATAATATAATATTAAAAATTTAATAATAATAACATGTATATAATACAATATGATATTTTTATGATTTCACACCAGTGCTCAAAAAATGGCGTTTCATGGATTCTCTGAAATAATTATAGGGCAGCCAAGATAAGCGCGCACAACAAAAGTGCGTGCGTGCGCGCTGTTATGTAACTACGCACTCTTGCAATTTTTCACATGTTACATTGCTATTTTACTTCCATATGGCATCAAAACCGCAAAAAAAAAACAGATATGATAATATTTCTTAAGACACGCTTAACCTTGCTCGTAAGCTCGCAATAAGAGATCTGAAATGATTTAATGATTACGAGTTTACTATAAAAGGAAAGATAAAAAGTGGGAATCAAAAGAAATCGTCTAATAAAATGTGAAAAACACACCTAAGAAAAAGACAACCAATTCACCGAAACGAAAAAAAAATCCTGGATGCCATGAAAACTGTAAAGAGCATCAAAGAAATCGTCTACCAAAACGGTAGTGAAAACAAACCGTATAAGCCAACCAATTCACCAAAACAAAAAAAAAATCCTGTGTGCTATGAAAACTGTAAAGAATCTATTACAGAATATTGGATACCATGTAAGATCTGCATAGAACGGTGGCACGATAAATGCACCTCTTACTTTGGTATTGGAGCACATAGTTGTGATTTGTGAAATAAATTCTATGAAGCGGACTCTTAGGATACTGCGCGCTATCTTATGGTTCCTTATGAGCACTTTTTGGATATTAGTAAGCAAAGAGTGCGCATTTTACCTAGTTTGTAAAATTCGCTATAACTTTGAAATTTTGAGTTAAGTTGTATAATCATTTTATTCAATTAAAAAAAAACTAAAATAGGTAAATCTTTGTTGGAGATGAGGATCACGGAAGCGACAAGAAAAAGATAAAGGTTTAAAATGAACGTATATACATCGAATGAAAGGGTAAACATATAAAACAGAAAAATCACAGAAAATTGGCCGCCTGCTGGCTCTTACTTTTGACAACGAATATAAATGACAAAAACTTAAAAAGGGAATACATAAAATAAAAACCTAAGATATACAGCCTTTATGAGCCCGTCGCTAACATTCCCCATCAACTTATAATAAATCGTTGGTGGAGGGGAAAAGTGCTCAAAATGCCGGCAATATTACCACGCGTTGACTGGTAATGCTTAATTTTCGTGCAATATAAGATTAAAGCCAGTATTCCTCCGCCAGATGCCTCCACCAAACGTTTGGTCAAGTCCCTGTATACTACGACTGCCATCCGTCCAGCAGCCGTCCCTCGCGGACCCATGGCCTCCACCCCAAACGGCACAAATATGTAGGCAATAAATATAATGTCCATGCTCAGTAGTAAAAGTGTTTTGAGTTATAGGCAATAGTTTCAAAACTGCACACTCCTAAGGCACATTACCCTACTATTATAATACTTATAATAATGTTACAGTAGGTAATGGATAAGAAGTATACGTAAAATTACTGACTTTTCCTGTTAAATGGTGTTGTCTACCTTAGGTCTACTTTCAAAACGAGAGTTTTGCTGACGTCGCTGTACATAAATAAAATGCTGAAGGGCATATAAAAATAGATATTTATGATTTACGCGAACGTGACGAGAAGTATAGACTTAATGTAAGCATGCAAAATTTTAAATAGGATTTCGTAGTAAGTACGTGCGTAGGCGCCACTTCCACTGAAAATTCATATACTTAATTATTTATAGATTTATTAGTCAGCATTTCGACGAAAATTAAAAAAATCATATATTTGCTAGTCTCAAAAAACTAAGTCTGAGAGCGAGAAGTCTAAAAAGTATACACCGCCCGAGAGAAAAAGATATATGGTGGAATAATATAGATTATATTGAGACATTGTTTTGGCAAGTAAGACCTAAATAAGCGCACATATATTTACATATATTATTGATAGCCTTTGTAGTGTTGTGGTTGAACATACCTGTCAGCTCATAGCCCGGAGGTGATGGGTTCGATTTCCACGATCATGGTCTTCGTAGTTTCTGGGTCCCTAGGCACAGTGTTTCCTAGGCCCCACCCACCCACCAACAAGCTATAAAAGTAGGTATATTGTGATTACAAATCTTGGTTGACAAATAATTCGTTCTTATTAAGCGCGTTATTATAATCTATCAGTACTTCTTGTTGTCCTAGAACCTGAGGAGAACAATGCCCACTATTAAAATTCATAAAAAATTTGAATACTAGTCAAGGTAAGTTTTGAATGTAGTAATTATAAGACAATCTGTAACGATTTCTTTTTGTTTAAAGAATTGACCCTACTTTTATAGAATTTAACACTATCAATTGGTTATTATTAGCCACAGAATACAATCAAAACCTAAAATATAAAGAAGTAATTTTTTAATTATGTTTATCCACATTTATTCAACCGCATCGAAATGCAAGTGAAAAATTAAAAGAAACATAATATATATATGCCATATATCACACTACCACACTAATATTATAAAAGCGAAAGTTTGTATGTGTGTATGTTTGTTACTTCTTCACGCTCAAACGGCTGAATGGATTTGGATGAAATTCTATACCAAGATAGCTTATACACTGGATTAACCTATAGGCTACATTTTATCCCGGAATAATGATTTTTTCCGTGGGATGAGCAAATAATTAAAATACTATTTATTGGCGGGTGTAACCGCGGGGCGCAACTAGTATAGTATATACATGCAATTTATGTAAATCCAATGTAAAAATATGGTATTCGTAGAACTAAAGAGCAGATGTTTTAAAAACTTTTTCACATAATATTTATATTTTTTATAGCAGTATCGCTTGTTTGGGGTAATCCACAGACTTTTGTCAAAGAAAAATTTGAATCATGAACGGGATTAGAACCCGCATTCATCCATTCGGGACATGCACTTAAGCTACCTTTAGGGCCTGAAAGATACAAAACCGATTCAAACATTGAAGATCGACTTGCTCATAGGTTTGCTTTCTACTTTATGTTCTAAACACCAAAATAAATAAATGATTGTGCACCTCTGTGGTGTGGTGGTTTAACAGGTCGGCTCATAGCCCGAAGGTGGCGGGTTCGATTCGCGCGGCAGGACAAGTATTTGTGCACAAAAAAACCGCACATACTTCTTCTTGGTCTGGTGTTGTGGGGCCATGGTCCTCGTAGTTCCTGGGTCCCTAGACAGGGAATCCTAGTTAGGGTCCAGGATCTATGTATGTGATCGTTGGGCGTTATTATTATTATTATTTCACACAGCATCATCTAGCCCCAAAGTAAGCAAAACTAGTTCATAGGAACCAGATAACTGATACAATGCTCAGATACTTTTTGTTTGCAAGCAAATACATAATTAGAATACCTACAATATTCCTATCCGAGGATTTAGTTATATGTTATTAGCTGAATGTTAACAAGTCATGTTATAATCATGCTAAAAACGCACGCAGCAAATTAATGCGTTATGTTAATATTTTCTTTTTTTCCATATACCCTAATCATAAATGAAGGGGTGAGAATAAAAAGGATTTAACTGATTTTTTTGACAAAATGACTTATGGGTATCGTTGGATTCAGCGTGAAATTATCTTCAATAATACATTCTCAAAATACCGAAATGAGGCTTAAATCTCGAGATTTTGAGTCTAAAAATGGTTTATCTGTCACAGGAATACAGTTTGCTTAGCATAAAAACATTACTTATTTATTTTATTATATTATATTTTTACAGTAATTGTATGAATAAGTACTATATTTAGTAATTTTAAATAGAATTAAAACATTTTCAAGCAACTGATACTTACATAAACCTTTTCTATTACCTTATAAGCACTCAACATTAAAATGACGCCGTTGAAGTTTAAAGTCAATTTTCTCGAAACTGTCAATTTGACAGTTAAACCCTTTTTATTCTCAACCCTACAAATATGATTTAAATAAAGCTGGATATTTGTAAACTTTGTTAATAAAAAATCTATTAAATGCATATAAATTTAATAATATTGATTTATATGATTTGATATCAGAAGTTCATTGCTACTTTATCATTTCAATTAATGTTATTTATATCACCTACTTGGTGTCCCGCCTCGTGCTACCACGGGTCATTTACTTTTACAACTTATCTCCTCTCCCCCGTCTCACCCCACGTGCTTTTTTCCTCTTTCCCCACCAAACAAACATGCCTCTTTCATATTAGCTTAGCAAGCAATAGACCTAAGTATACAATTATAAGTTAGACATCCAAGATTAACACTTAACACTTAAATAATAACTCTAACATAATGATAGTAACAAGAAAATAATAATGGTTACTCTAAAATATTGATAGTGACTCTAAAAGAATAATAGTATCTCCAAAATAATAATAGTAATTCAAAAATAATTAAGGTAACTCTAATATAATAATAGAAACTCCAAAATAATAATAGTAATACAAAAATAATAAAAGTAATTCCTAAATAATTAAATTAATTTCTAAATAATAATAGTAGCTCTGAAATAATAATAGTAACTCTAAAATAATAATAGTAAATCCAAAATAATAATAGTAATTCTAAATTAAATTTTACTAGGTGGTAGGACTTTTCTGCAAAGTTCGTCTAGGTAGGTACCACCGCTTTGCCAGTTATTCTGCCGCCAAGCAGTAGTGTGCAAGCACTACTTTATTCCGGTTTGAAGGGCACTGTAGCTAGTGAAATTACTGGGCAATTGAGACTTTATGATCTGATCTCACAGTCGAGTAATCTTATTACCAGACTGTGCTGATGTCTCAGGATGATGTGCGCAGTGCAGTGTCACGCGAAACTTTATATTTTGCAGTTCCAAATGACACTGTTCTGTTATGGGCAGCCGTGTCACTTTACATCAGGTGAACGGCTAGCTCGTCACATCATTCAATAACAATAAAAAAAAAATAGTAACTCTAAAATTATGAACTGTAGCGTATTCGCAGAAATAATATTAGGACTTATAAAAACCACAACTTTCTTTGTTTCAGATGTTAGGGTTTGGTTCCTCGAACGCCTTCGGGATACTGTTTCACAATTTTTTCTTAGAGCAAGAGAGTGGCAGTGGGGTGCCATTGGTTATAGGAGTATACAATGGAGCTTTATCGATAGCAGGTAAGAACTTTATCAGCTATTCTAAACAGTGGCTAAATTCTTCATGGCTGTAAGTGTTATGTTGTTACTAGACAGCATCTGTGGTGTGGTGGTTGAGCAGGTCGGCTTATAACCCGGAAGAGGCGGGTTTGATTCCCTCGACAAGTATTTATGCACAATAAACAAGCACAAATGCTGGTTCTGAGTCTAGGTGTTGTGGGAGTATAGTCCTTGTAGTTTCTGGATCCACATACAGGGAATTCTAGTTAGGGTTCAGGATTTATGTATGTAATCGTTGGCCGTTATTATTATTATGTTGATTTTTTTTCTATATACGAAAAAACAATACACTCTGTTTGCAACCCATATAATGGCGTTGAAATACATTATAATACGAACGTTATGATAATTGTAAACAAATGTTGATTCATCCACAACAAGGTTTTGCTTGGAAATGTATACCAATATGAGAAGATTTCTTTAACAATACGTACTCTGCACGTATTGTTAAAGAAATCTTCTCAGTGCCAAAAATATTTCTATTATTTACATTGAATGTTCAGGTTTTTCCCTAACATTTATTTAGTTTAGCAAAGATAAGAGGAGAAAATGTAGACCAATTGAAATAAAATAAAAAAATCTTTTGTTTTCCATTGAATATATCAAGGTTTTCCCTAAACATAGTAGGTTGTAGTTTGGTATTTTAAATGGGAGCATTAATTTTATTGTTTTTCATATAATTTGTGATAGAAACTGTAGATTTTGGTGGTAAAATCCATAATTTTAGTGTGAAGCTTATGATAATCTCGTTTTGTCATAAATCTGTTAATATAATTTTGTGATTCCTATGGCCCTAGATCCAATGTTTGAAATGAAATGAAATATATTTGTTCGAGATACACACAATGTAACACAATAAAATAAATACAAATAGAACTGACTGACTGGCCCGATAGCTCAGTTGGTAGTAACCCTGCCTTCTGAACTGTGGGTTGTGGGTTCGATTCCCAATCAGGATAAATATTAGGTCTTTACCTATGAAATTGCCGTTTTGTTTGAAAAAAGTTAAAGTATTTTTTTTTCGAACTTATTTATTTTTTTTATTCAAAGTAATCACCCCTGCAATCAATGCATCTTTGCCAACGCTGTGGCAGTTTATGGATGCCCTTCTTGAAAAAATCAGCAGGACGGGAGACAACAAACTCTTCAAAGGCGTTTTGTACTGCCTCTCGGGAATTGAATTTTTTTCCCGCTAAAAAGTTGTCCAAATTTTGGAAAAAGTAATAGTCGGTAGGCGTAAGATCTGGTGAGTATGGCGGATGAGGGAGAGCTTCCAAACCCAACTCATGCAGCTTAGAGACAGTCTGTTGTGCAGTATGGGGTCGCGCGTTGTCGTGAAGTAGCAGTGGAGACGACCGATTGACCAAAGCTGGTTACAGACGTGCGAGTTTCGCCATCATTGTGGTCAGTTCTTCAATGTACACATCTGCAGTAATGCTCTCGCCGTTTTGTAAAAAGCTATGATGAATCACACCAGCACTAGACCACCAAACTGTGACCATCACCTTTCTAGGGGTCATTTTTCGTTTTGCACATTGCTTTTGTACCGAACCAGGATCTAACCAACTTGCTGAGCGCTTTCGATTGTCAAAAAGAATCCATTTTTCGTCGCACGTAACAATTCGGTTCAAAATTCCTTCATTTCTGTGCCTGTTAAGCAGCGCAAGGCAAGTCTCGATGCGTACGTTGCGCTAGCGATCGTTAAGTTCGTGGGGCACCCATCTATCAAGCTTTTTTATCTTGCCAATCTGTCGCAAATGGACCAATATTGTTTTGATGCTAACATCAAAAGCTGCTGCCAGCTCAGCTGTAGATTGAGATTCATCAGCTTCCACAGTCGCCTTTAATTCATCATTGTTGACCAAAGTTTCCGGACGACCACGAGGTACATTTTTCAAGTCAAAACTCCCAGAACGGAACCGAGCAAACCAATAACGGGTTGTACGTTCGTTTGTACAGTTCTCTCCGTAAACGTCGTTGATGTTACGTGTCGTTTGTGCCGCGTTGGTGCCACGACGGAACTCATATTCCATAATTACACGAAATTTCAAAGTATCCATTATGAGGAAAAATGTTGAAATGTAATGAAAATACAACGCTAATCAATAAACAAAAGACTTATATTGTAAATAGAATGTCATATTTTTAAAACAAAATTAATTTGAATTTAGAATTCATAGCCAATCAAAACTTTTTTTTGTTTGAAAAAGTCTGTACTGCAATACGGCAATTTCATAGGTAAAGACCTATTATTTGTGTAATGAACATAGGTGTTTGTTCTGTGTCTGGGTGTTACATTGTATTCTATGTATGTATTCACAAACAAAAAGTATCTAAGTATTGTTATGTAAAATATTGTATCAGTTATCTGATTTCCATAGTATAAGCTTTGCTTAGTTTGGGGCTAGATGGCGCTATGTGAAATGTCCAAACATATTATTTATTTATTTATTTTTAGAAACAATACTATAAGAC
The DNA here is from genome assembly GCA_905220475.3 of Ennomos fuscantarius. Lineage (NCBI taxonomy): Eukaryota > Metazoa > Arthropoda > Insecta > Lepidoptera > Geometridae > Ennomos > Ennomos fuscantarius. The sequence continues at coordinate 5,751,542 of HG992029.1, forward strand.
AGAAGAACATAAATGTGACATTATGTGATGTCAGGAATAGGTCCCGGCTCAGCATACAACTGAGGTTGAAAATTACAACCTCAGTTACTGATTTTCAGCCGAAACCCTAATTCATGGACATCACGGACGAATTTTATACAAACTAAAAATAAAACGAACATAAACTTAACGAGTATAGATGAAAAACAAAAAGAATAAAATTAAACATGGCAATTGAACAATGTGAAAATTCGAAGCGGCTGTCAACGTCAACATGACGTAAAAGACGTCAAGCCCGTGACACATTACACACCTATAGTAAATATATTTATACATAAAACTAACATATAATGTTTGACGTCTCTCTGATTACCCTATCCATAAATTTCAATTACTTAGTTGACAATGTTTACCGGAGGTTACATTTATAATACATTAAATTAAATAACTAAGATTTATCCAATGAATAGAATAGAATAGAAAAACATTAATCAATACTTGTCTAAAATTAAAGCACAAAAACAGGTTAAATTTATACAGATAATGGTGTCGATTCAGTGTCGCATTCTCTAAAGCTAAACGAAATTAACATATTTCCGTTTTTTCATTTCCTCTTTATCAGAAGAGTACCGCCATACTTTAAGTTTACTTTACTTTTAGAGAATGCGACACAGAATCGACACCATTATGTACATAATGAATAGAAATAAACAAGTATCGAATAGGCGTCGACTCAGCATATTGCTGGTCATCAGAGACATCCAGCGCTGATTTTCAGCCTAGACCAGAGGGGGTGGAACCAATGCACAATTCGAAAAAGATATTTTTATTAATGTTTAAAGAACAGATAAACAAGAATACTTACATATAAAATTACATATTATACGTATATACATATTTAATCATACACAATGACTAGAAACTCTTGTAAAATTACGATAAAAATGGCTACTTCAGCAAAACTATACCTTTCAACAGAATCAGTATTGTCAATATGTCATAACTAGCGGCCCGCTCCGGCTTCGCACGGATATAAAATATATAGCCTATATCATTCACTGAAAAAATGATTAATATCGATCCAATAGTTTTGATTTATTCATCACTGCCCGTGGCCCGCACGCGTTAAATTTAGAGTAAGGGTAAATCCGATGGTATCAGAGGGATTCGGGGAATCAATCAATCAATACATCTTCTCCGGTACCACATCCTGTGAGTATTGTGCACTCTATTATGAAAGTTTTCAGTGATTTTACCAGCAAACGCGTTTTTAAATCTGTAATATCTTCGAAAATATTCATTTAAATCATATGCTGTAAAGGGCTATATAGATCTATATTAAATCAACAATGTATTTAAGGTATTTAATTAGATCAGGATAAATACTGTATTGGTTAAAATCGCTTCGAAAATTAGCCATTATTTGTAGTAAAAAGTAAATGACAAAAAAATGTTATTGTGGGATATCCATAAGAGATAGATATAAATCATAGCAGAGTTTTCTGTAGACCTTTTCAATGTGTACAATACTTAGTACATTATTTTGATAAATTTCGTAGGGTTGCAATGCAAGCGAAAAAATGTAATTATTTACGACATCACATTAGAAACCTCAAGTATTTCTCCATTATTTAATGGATGTTATTATACATATAAATTTACCTCTTCAATCACTCTATCTATTAAAAAAAAACTACATCAAAATCCGTTGCATAGTTTCAAAGATTTAAGCATACATAGGGACAGAGAAAGCGACTTTGTTTTATACTATGTAGTGATTACCGTAAATAAAATAAATCTTTGTTCAACTGCATTTCGCCCCCTCTTACAGTATTTATGTACTCATGCACTCAAACATCCATACCCGTACACCATTAGTTACACCTCAAAATCACTCAGGTTGAAAATCTCAAAATCATCAAATCAATCTCAGGTTCAAAATGACTAGTTGATTGATATACTTAGTTACTTACCTATTTAAAATTTACAATTTCACATTTGTACAAATTTTTAAATAATAAGTTAGGATTAGGAAAACACAGGATTTCCTAGTTTGGGGACCAATGTTGTCCAACCAGGAGTAAACTAATTTGAATTTTTCGTATAGACTGTTTTTATGTTTAAACCGATGTTTGTAAACATTTAATAAACTACTTTATTTCAATGAAATAAACATTTAATAAAAATATATCATTTTGAAATTAAATATGTTTATTACTGATGAGTTTTTGATAATAATATATATCCGTTCATAATAAATAAATATAAAATAATGAATAATTTATACATAATACATACTTATATCCATATTATAAATACATAATTTCATAAATTTGACCAATCTGAGAAATACCTATAGTAAAAAACTATTAATATTAATATTAGGAATACCTAAAAATGTGAAAACATCATACGAAGAACTAAATGTGCCAATTACTATGTAGGAATAAATTGACAATCACGTTTGTTAACATTGGGCACGTCGATACAGAACAATATAGTTACATATTTGCCACTTTATTCAAGTCCCTACAACGCACACCTACGAACGTCTTAATTTATTATCTCAATCGAATTTTTCTCTTGTTCCCATCAACTAGAACAGATATTCGATATGCTTGAAACGATGCAGTAACACCATACGGTACCTAGCTCAATTTTGTCCACTGACGCATGCTGTCCATAGCATCGTATTACACCTACTTCTAATATCGATCAAGGGACTCTCAAGTTACGTGACTGGCCCTAATTAATAAACTGTGACACAAATCGCTTTATTAATACCGCTGATTGGGTAAAGAGACCGATGCTCTACCGTTTTGGTAACTGGAACTCTGGTGTGCACTGTGAGTTTAATTGACATTTAGTCATATTGTATTACTACTTGTATATACACTAGTAATTAAACTGTGTTAAATTGTGATGTTTATTTATTGTTTAGTTATTTATTAGTTAGATTCAGCGCTACATTATAAAACTTTTATGCCGTATTTATTAATACTTTATGCACATAAAAAGTACAAAGGAGAACTAAATGCTAACAGTATTTTCTAACAGTTAACCAAGGCGTGCGGAGAAACAATTTTGATTAGGCGTGCATATAAGGAGATGAGCATAATTTTGAACATGCTTTGATTAAATAACCATGTAAATTATATTTGCTAAATATATTTAAGTTGTGATAAATACACTCGTTAATCTAATTTTTATTGGTTTATTTAGTCAGCTAAGTATAATGATCATAGAATAAACGCGTGGAAAATTAATAAAATGCTCAACTTTTAAACAAAACAATTTTAATAAAGCTACAGTTGGTACAGTTGAACAGGCCCGTTTTGACAGCTAACGAGGACAAAAAATGTGACATTAAATAATATAACTGGACAGTAACTACACGATGAAAGTGCCAATCGAAGGTTGTCATGTTATGTAAATCTGGGAAGAGTCACATATTATTTATATTATTTTACTCCAACATAACTCAACAAAAGTTTAGAGCCTAATATATGTCAAGTAATGTAGAGTCAGTAAGGACGCGGCATTTAGTACTTTTATATGAAATGACGTTCCATATATATTTACATAAATAAATATTATATACTTTATGTATAAAGCATGCACACAGGTAGACTAATATATATAATAATAGCATTTTCTACCAGTCCAACAAGGAGTGCAGAAACAGAAGTGGATTAGGCGGGCACAGCAGGAAATGAGCAAAACTGTTGATTATATTACATAATAAAAAAGTATAAATACTATGACATTATAACAAGAACAATAACTATTACGATACATTAATATAGTTTAATCAATTAAATTAAATAAAGGTATGAATAGCTATTACACACAATACATAATAGTATCGCCTCTCTTAGCTGTCAAAAAAGGCCAATTGCAATATGACAACATAAGTGTGAGTTTTCATCCGCAATCTAACACTGTAAAATTAGAAAGTAAAACTTGAGCTACTGACCAGTATGTTACCCATATTGTAACTTTATCCTTTGAATTGTCACAACCATGTGTTATGTAAACAGAAATTATTGTAAAGTTTAGATAATTTAGCCACATGTAAGTAGAGATGGAGTTTATTATTTTCTGGTGGTTTCTTGACATAACGTTAATGATCATTTACGATTTTATAATCCAGTTCATATCCATAGTTTACTTTTTCCAGTGCAACTAAGGCATTTAATGCATATTTCTATTACTTTATATTCAGCCTATTTCTTTTAATATTTTTATTGAGTTTTATAAATAATAAACGCCCAATCGATCACATATATACCTGGACCCTAACTAGAATCCCTTGTATCTAGGGACCCAGAAACTACGAAGACCATGTGCAGTAGTTTTCTTTTTTTTTTATGTTAAGGAATGACGTGACGAGCTAGCCGTTCGCCTGATGTTAAACGACACGGCTCAGTAATTTCCAGTAAATGCCCAGTAATTTCACTAGCTACAGTGCCCTTCAAACCGGAACACAGCAGTGCTTGCGCACTACTGCTTGGCGGCAGAATAACTGGCAAAGCGGACCACCGCTTATAACCAAATTGTTTTTAATGTGTTCTAATATTTTCAGGTTTTCTCGGAGGTATAGCGTTAAAAAAATACTCATTCCGCCAAGTCGGCCTGGTCGGCGCAGGCTTGTTCGTTTTAGGAGATGTGCTCACCATATTCGTGAAGAAAACTTACCAGCTAGTCTTCACTTTCGGAGTGGTTCGAGGTAAGTACCCCCACTTAGATCAGTCTGAGCGCAGACCAGATGAGCTTTTTTGAAGTAAAAACTTCTTTAAGCCCGTTGAACACTTTTTAGGTGAACAAAAATCACGGAACTAGCGTCATCGTCTACCTGCAGTCCCTAAATACTGCCTCACACATTTTTTTAACGGACTAATGCTGTTGGTCTCTACCGACCTTTGCAGCGTCACCAGGCGGGAGGGCAGGCGCTGAAGGTGCTCAGTCATTAGAAGTGCGAGGCAACTAGCTCAAGGGCACCCCTGGGGTGCAGGCCACGGCTTGGGCCGTTGCTGGTGGTGAACACAAATGCTATGATGAATGAATTATAACACTAATCTGGAATATTAAATTAATTTTATTAAATCACTCTTAACCAACCTTAACAATAATGTTGGAATTATCATAATCAACTTATGTGTATTAATGAAACACTTTTTTACAATTTTCAAAAAATTGTTTCAAAAAGCAATCAACAAAATTCAATGAACTATTAAGAAATAATTGGTAACATCTTATCATTCAGGATATTGACAACTAATTAATATTTGAAAAATTAGACTGTAATAAATCAGCAGAGTTGGTATTATAAATATTCTTAACAGGTCGACAATAAAACTTCTGAAACGTTTTAATACTTCTCCAGTTCCCTCTATCAAGTATTTCCTGTACAGGCTTATTCTCCAGCCAACTCTTAGAGGCAACAGCTGATCTAATACTGCCTGGTGGTGCATCAATGTTGGCATCTTTAAATATACTGCGTATCCAACCTGCAATCATAGTTCTTGAAGCAGGTTTTAATTTTCCTGATAGGGAAATAAATAAATAAATAAATAACTACGAATGGGGGGACCGTCGACCTCGCCGGCGGGGTCGTTTTCGAATTGTGTTACGCTGGTTTCCTATACTGGTGCCGAAACCGGTACCTGAGCCAGAAGCGCTGGACTGGTCCGGTGATCCTAGCGCAGCCGATACTACTGCTGCTATAGGATTGCCCTCTTGCCCAGGTCGCTCAAGACGTGTCTCGGATAGCGACGACGGGGTAGGATAGACCAGAGGAGCGATCCCGTAACTTTGATATCGATGCAATACGCGAAATTTCCAAATGTTATTACAAAACACAAAAATTACTCAACTATTTTATATAGTTAGTATGGAATGGATAATTAACATTAATTATTGAAATTGAATTCTTGTCTGTAAATCAATATTAATGTAAAGATATTATTTTGCATAGTTTGATTTTTTATACACCATCTTTACCGAATGCTCAAAGTAAATAATAAATTAATTTGTTAGGTAAGACATTTATTTGGGATCAAAAATAAATTAAAATTTATTGAAAATCGATGACATTTGCAGAAGTATGTGTCTAAAATAATAATAATAAAAGACTGTGTCTTAAATGTCAAAGGCCTCTTCCGTAAATGGGACAGTAAAGTTCCAAACTAAAACCAATATTAAAAATAATTATCATGAAGTTTAAAAAATTAAAATATTTTATCAAATCCTAATTAGTATAAATTGAAATTACAATTTTTTTTAACTATTACTAGTAAACCGCTAACACTCACATTAACACAGCGTTAAATATTTTTAGTTATAGTTATGAGTACTACTCACGTCAGTTTCTATAATATTACACACGAAATTGTTGTTGAGAATGTACCTACAAATTGTGAAAAGAATTGCATAGGCATCGCCTATACCTATACAATTCTATCCTATAGACTTACATCTCCACTTCTCGATCGTAGTATTAAAATCTGTATCAAATCGCAAATTTTTCTACTATACAACTAGCGTACAAGTGTAAACCATAAAACCTAATATTTAAGCTATACTCATATGAAATTGTAAATGAGGACAAATAAAGAATGATAAAAATAAATGTTAAAAATTCTAAAGAATTACAGAATTAGCTAATAATAAAATAATACTAATAATAAGCTAAACTAAGCTAAACTAAGTTAAACTGAAAGTTAAACTGATCTTGACTTAATTTGGGATGTAGATAGCCTAAAATATGGGATAGGACATAGGAAACTCTTAAAATTAGAAAGTAAAACTTGAGCTAAACTAAGTTAAACTGATCTTGACTTAATTTGGGATGTAGATAGCCTAAACTATGGGATAGGATATAGGAAACTCTTAAAATTAGAAAGAAAAACTTGGGCTAAACTAAGTTAAACTTAAAGTTAAACTAATCCTGACTTAATTTGGGATGCAGATAGCCTAAACTATGAGATAGGACATAGGAAACTCTTAAAATTAGAAAGTAAAACTTGAGCTAAACTAAGTTAAACTGATCCTGACTTAATTTGGGATGTAGATAGCCTAAACTATGGGATAGGATATAGGAAACTCTTAAAATTAGAAAGAAAAACTTGGGCTAAACTAACTTAAACTTAAACTGATCCTGACTTAATTTGGGATGTAGATAGCCTAAACTATGGGTAGGATATAGGAAACTCTTAAAATTAGAAAGTAAAACTTGGGCTAAACTAAGTTAAACTGATCCTGACTTCATTTGGGATGTAGATAGCCTAAACTATGGGATAGGATATAGGAAACTCTTTATCGCGATAAACGTTAGTCCACGCGTTGCGAAGCCACGCAGCAACTAGTTGAAAAAAAATCTTCTAACAGGTTATTAATTAAGAGCAAGTGAATTTGAATATATAGCACATCAGCCTGTCTATCAAATGACTTTGAAATATAATAATAAATTTATTTTGCAGGTGCCGGTTTTGGCGTTATGATACCTGTGGGGTTTACAGCGTTTAACTGTTACTTCACAAAGAAGAGGACTGCAATGATGAGCGCGAACCAAACTCTTAGCAGTGTGGCATCTATAACCTTCCCCATGCTGGTCACCTTCTTACTAACAGAGTATGGGTTCAGGTGGACCTTGGCTTTGATAATGGCGGTTGACTTACACCTAGTGTTTGCAATGCTGGTAATGCACCCAGTGGAATGGCATTTGATTAAATCGACTGACGCTACTGATAAAGGTACATCGACCAACCTAGGTTAGAGTGTTTTTAGACGACTTTAAAATGGGAGCTTCTGAATTCGACTGTTTCTTTTTTATGTTTGTTACCTCAGAACTTACGATTGGGTGAACCGATTTTGATGATTTTTTTTAATCTGAAAAATCTGCTTTCCGTTTGGTCTCATTTAAATTTGGTCAAGATCTAACTAGTAGTTTGTGAGTTGAAAAAACCACAAATGTTTGTTCTGTGTTTGGGTAATGTGGAACCATGGTCTTCGTAGTTCCTGGATTTTAGATACAGGGAATCCTAGTTATGTTCTATCTATGTATGTGATCGTTGAGCGTTATTTTTATTTAATTATACTAACTACAAAAGCAAAAAACTGCAATCATTTACAATTTCTCGCTTCATAATGGGCCGTTTGCCTTAAGACAAATCATGAGTAATAAACAAAGGTAAATGAACTCTAACCAAAGTAGATTTACCATTTAACATTGAGCGTAACTTACAAAATGAAAAAAAGTCATGTATGTATGTTTGTCTTCGAATTTTATCATTTTTAATTCAAATCAAAAACGGGTTCTTTTCAAAACACATTTTAAATATTAATATATCAAATTATTATTCATGTTATGTTAACGTTATCTAAAAATATTAAATGTACGATGATAATAATAAGCTAACAGTTTTATGTAATGATAATGATTTAATTTTACATACATACATTTTTACGAGTTTTTGTACCTGTATTTTGTATTTAGTATCTGTGACGTTTTTATGGCTTAGGCTTAAAATCTTAACAATTCATTTGTTTACGTCCACTAACATAATTTAACACACACTTGCAGAACTAACTCCGCCCTGTGATGTCAAAAAGCTTACATACGAAAATTATGATGAATCAATAGTAAAAATGTTACCAGGTGATGAAATTGATGTTGAAGTAAAGGATGTGAAAAGGAAGCGGACAGAGTCCATCCAGAAAAGTATTATGTGAGTACCCACACTAAAGGTTATACCTAGATAGATAGAAAATTATTTATTGCACAAACAAAAACAATAGAAGGCGTAGGCGAAATTAATGCTAAAGAGCATTATCTTCCAGTTAACCCCGGTGTATTGTGGAAGGTGTAATGCGGTAGTGCAATATTTATGGGACATATAAGAAAAACAACAACTTAATTATAAGTCTAAACTGATGAGCACCATAATAAATACCTATACTATATATACTATTAACGTAGTATATATACTATATACTATACGTGCTATATATACTACGAACTTTGTAGAAAAGTCCTACTAGGTGGTAGGACTTTTCTGCAAAGTTCGTCTAGGTAGGTACCACCGCTTTGCCAGTTATTCTGCCGCCAAGCAGTAGTGCGCAAGCACTACTGTGTTCCGGTTTGAAGGGTACTGTAGCTAACAAAATTACTGGGAAAATGAGACTTTATGACCCAATCTCATAGTCTTGTAATCTTATTGCTAGACTGTGCTGATGTCTCAGAATGACGTGCGCAGTGCAGTGTCGCTCGAAACTCTATGTTTTGGGGTTCCGAGTGACACTGAAACTATACAGCAACTATGCAACTGATATCGGCAGTGTCGCTTAACATCGGGCGAGCGACTAGCTCGTCATGTCATTACGTAACAATAAAAATATAAAGATATGTCACTTACCTATTTCCTACTTAAGCCGAGAAACACAAACTGTGGGTTACGTTTAACAAGATTTATTTATAGGTAAAGGTTAAAATAATTACAAATACAATGTCATATAGACATTTCAATAACGTAAAAAGAAAACAACTAATTAGGTACACGTAAATATGCATATTTTTAATACTAAATTTTGTCAAAAAGTACTACAAAACAGCAGTCACGGACGTAAATATGCTATTTAAAAGAAAATAAGAGGCTAAGAAGAAGCGTGTGAAACTCGCATCAATTTTTTCCGATTCTGAGGATTCTGATAGCTCCTAAACACATCCTATAGCTAACTATCCATAGAATAATATTATAGAAACTGACGTAAGTAGTATGCATAACTACAACTAGTGAACGGCTAACACTCACGAGATACAGTCGAATAACTCGACCGATGTTCGGGCAATATAGATGCCCATCCTCAAGGAGTGCGCGCCGGCGGTGGCGGCTCGGCGCTGTTACACCGGTCGAGTTATTCGACTGTATCTCGTGAGTGTTAGCCGTGTACTAGTTGTAGTTATCCATAGGCTGGAGTAGAATGATTGTACTTCACATCTCATTAATATCCGGAAAATATCCACTACTGAGCAGGCCTCGCCTATAAAATGCCACTTTAGATGCTTATCATAGGAAGAGTTGAGGGTTTGCCATAATCAACAAGCTTGGTTTGTTGACCGCGAGTGTACCTAGGAGAATGCTGCTCCCATTTTCTGGATATTCCTTAAAAGCTGATTGTTGTTTATCATAGTGTAACGTATTTCCTGTTTGATAATACATAATATGGTTAGTTGCAAATCTGCTCAGTTGCGAATCTGGTGAGTTGCAAATCTGATAATTGATAATCTGGTAATTTGCCTAACCACGCTAGGTACACACATATACCTATTGTCGGTGCTTACAAACACAACATTTTCTTTGATATCGACGTAATAAAAGTTTAAATAGTTTCTGTTTTTGTTCCAGAAAAATTGTATGCGAAAACGTAGAGCTTGATCTCTTAAAAGATCCGAGATTCGTTAGTACTCTCGTTGGTCTCGGATTTGCCTTCGTATCCGATGTGACATACCTTGCCATGGAACCTATGCTGTTGTTTTCATATGGATTCACCCAAGTATGATGATACTAGTACAGTAAATGCTTAAATAGTTTGAAAGTGTGTCTGTCTGTGCTAAAGTTCTGACAGCTGACAGCTTCTAATTTAGCACTTCTTTCTATGACATACCTACCAAAATGCATTTGCGTATATGCTAGAGGAATAAGTGTGGTATTACGAGCCTTAAACTTTAGTACAGATGGACGTAAATGTGTTCGGATCAGCCCGCCAGAGAATGTACCTTGAAAATGACTGATAAAAATAAAACCGTATTTCTTAACTACTATTTTTATAATATAAACGTTAAACGTTGTTTGTTTATTTGTGCGGATTTCACGCCAAAACGTCTGAACCGATTTTAATGAGATTGTGTTGCTTATATTATCAGGCTCAACATAGGATAATTTTTATTCTGGAAAATTGGTTCCCACGGGATAGTGGTAAGTTGCGTGGTAAGCTTGAGGACTTTTGATCATAGCGAAAAATTTAAATAAATGCTACGTAATTTACCTACCTTACTTATTATGAAACGGTACTATTTTCATACTGGGACCATGTGGTATTATAATAATAATGATAATATAATAACAAATAATCTTTATGGCCATTTCAGATGGAAGTAGCAACTTGTGTGATGGTTGGTGCTGTATCAGATTTGTTGGCACGGTTTTCCTTCGCTGTTTTCACTTACTTTTACGTCGTGGACAGCCGCCTTATATTTTTCATTGGGACATGCATTACGATTTTCCTTAGAATAGGTGAGTTTTTCTCTTTTTATCACGTCTTTTAGTTAGTGCTTCTGATATTTATTAGATTTATATATTTAGAATATTTCTAATAGTGTAGTATTTATTAATATTTTCCCACCGCTTGCACTGATTTTAGTGATGTTATAGTAATACGTCCAAAACTCGGACCTCAAGGCTCTGCTTCAAATTATAAAAATATAAAAAAAAATCTATAAACTTATAGAACTTGTGTACCAAGTGAAGCAGGAATTTCGCTTGGCCAATCAAGATACATAAGGAAGTTATAATAAACAAAATTTTATCCATCAACAATAAGTTAGCGAATTATAATATCGCAAAAAATCAAAAGGTAGTTTTACTAGGTGGTAGGAATTTTCTGCAAAGTTCGTCTAGGTAGGTACCACTGCTTTGCCAGTTATTCTGCTGCCAAGTTAGTGCTGAGAACTACTGTGCGCAATCACTATTGTGTTCCGGTTTGAAGGGCACTGTAGCTAGTGAAATTACTGGGCAAACGAGAGATCTGATCACACAGTCGAGTAATCTTATTACCAGACTGTGCTGACGTCTCGGAATGATGTGCGCAGTGCAGTGTCACGCGATACTTTATATTTTAGAGTTCCGAGTGACACTGTTCTGTCATGGGCGGCCGTGGGCCGTTTAACATCAGGTGAACGACTAGATTGTCACATCATTCATTAATATATTTAAAAAAAAATAGGTATCTATGCAAAAGTATGCGGAATCGTGAATAGCCGATTATTAATATGCCCGAAAGATTTAAAACTAATTTATCGTAAATTTATCTATGGATATTAAAATCATGTACCTACCTACCTCCAAAACTTGATGACCGCCAAAATATTTCTAGAACAAAACAAAATAAGCCTACGTAAATATCTATCAGCATGCGGATATGATTTTTGGCTTCTCTACCTCTACAGAATATATACAAAAATTGTTTTTCTTTTTTTAGAATTAAAGCATTAGCATTAAATCTACAACAATGACCTTCATATGTTAAGTTGTTCATAATATATACAACGTTTTGTATTATCCACAATATATTTCAAAATGTTATTTAGAATGACGGCAGTGAGGAGAGAAATTATGTATGTAGTGTTTTCTTTTCGTATAGGCAAGTTCGAGATAGTCCTGGTGCCAAAATTTTTTTAGGTCGGTCAAAGGCTTTTGACTTGACTTATATAATATAATTACATATAATTACCATTATATACGTACTTACTGTATAGTACCGTTTGATGACATGTCACTATATTCTGACCGAAGATGAACCACCATGCTATAAAATAATTTATATTTAGCTCTGTTTAAGAATTTTATTTTCTTATAATGCTCGGTATCCATTTTTTATGTTAATGCATATTTGTAATTTTATTTTCATTTTTTATTTATGTATAATTAGGCTAATATTATGTTGAAATATATTTTTAATTATGATAAGCACTTATCATAATTAGAAATATATACGAAGTCATTATACATTTTTTGGCAATATCAACATTTAACACGAATTAAAATTCCGATGTATGCTCGCAGTTTTTTTTGGATGTATAGTTAAAAAGCCATTTAAGAAATAATCAAATATTGATTATTATTATACCTCAAAAAATGTTTACCTACCTCGCGTATACGTTTTTCATCTAATGTTACGACGTAGCATCTTTAGAGTGAATACTAATTGCTGACTTTCCCCTGTCGAATAAAAAAGGCCCTTCAGAAATAATTTTTTGGAGAAAATCTGAATGACACACTATTCGATTAGGGCAAAACTAATTTTAGAGTATAACCTGATCTAATTTTCATATGTTACATATGTTTAAGATAGTTTTAAAAATAAATATAATGCAAGGGTTTTGATATTTAGTGCGTAAATTGACCCAGTTTTTTTTTGACCAGAATTTTTTTTACGAAACTATTCATCTACGTTCATTTTGTTCCAGACAAAGACGTTATGAAGTTGGGTTGGTTATGTGATATAGTCCGTATCATAAATGTTATGTTGTTATGTTATGTATATGTGTACGGTTATGTTGTTCAAAAGTTTGTGTGTGTGTTTGTTCCCTTTTCATACCGCAACGGCTCAACTAATTTCAACAAAATTTGCAATGGAGATGGCTTCCGTACTAGAGTATATTGTTTTCTATTAATATATATTTTCTTGTTTTCTCTAGCGTTAGTGACGTCAAGCGAGTTGTGGTTCGTGTTCTCTGTGACTGCAATCTCGGGGCTGGTGCGGTGCTCGGTGCAGGTGCTGTTTCCGTTGGTGCTGGTGACCGCGGCTCCGGACCGGTTCCCTGCCGCATTGGCGCTACACATCCTCTTCTCCGGCATCTTGATGCTGATAGCCGATCCTTTGATAGGTGAGACCCTTATCTTGCATTAATACAGTCTGATGATTGCTGTATTACTCCATTGCTAGAGTCAAATCTATTAATAAACGGTTTATCTCTTTAATTTCTACTCTACCTACACCTTTACTCCTTTACTCTTTTGCGCCTTTACGCATTTATTCCTTAACAGCTTTATTCCTTTACGCCCCTATTCCTTTACGCCTTTATGACTTTACGTCTTTACGACTTTACACCTTTAAGCCTTTAAGACTTTACGCTTTTACACCTTTACAAATTTTTATGCCTTTATTACACTCTTATGTACTCTTTCGCACTTCGTCGGTTTGCACTTTTACTGAGTCCAGTGTGAAGGATTTAATTGATTTCTTTCCCCGCGTACATTTCTACCTTAACAAAGGTTTATTTTGATTGAAACGTAAAATTAAATATATATATGTATATATAATAATAATGCTATTTTTTGATATCATACTTATGTTAGCACAAGGATGCAATTTGTAAATGACATGAACACACGGTTATTAGCCAAACAGTATGTGATATATTCATTATATGCGAACGAAAAATAATTATTTTATAGTTATTAATTCTAATAATTGCTAAAAGCAAAATTAAAAACTGGATTTTGAGTTTATTCACCTGCTGCAAAAAATATTTAAAGCAACTTGTCACATTGATTTTTGGTAGACATAGATGCGACTGCTATTGATTATTAATTTATAATAATTAGAAAGATTTAGCATACAAAATGAAACAAGAATATTTAGCTTATTTCCGTTAAAATAAACAAATAGATTATCTACTTATATTGGGCTTATTGCAACTAATTGTTGGTATGTGTTACTCGTTAATCGTATGCCAATATCATCTTATATCAATGTGTTACTCATATGCCAATATCAACTTATTTCTATGTGTTACTCATATGCCAATATCATCTTATTTGTATATTACTCGTATGCCAATATCATCTTATTCCTATGTATTACTCGTATGCCAATATCAACTTATTTCTATGTGTTACTGGTATGCTAATATCAACTTATTTCTATGTGTTACTCGTATGCCAATATCAACTTATTTCTATGTGTTACTGGTATGCTAATATCAACTTATTTCTATGTGTTACTCGTATGCCAATATCATTTTATTTGTATGTAATACTCGTATGCCAATATCATCTTATTCCTAAGTATTACTCGTACGCCAATATCAACTTATTTCTATGTGTTACTCGTATGCCAATATCAACTTATTTCTATGTGTTACTCGTATGCCAATATCAAATTATTTCTATGTGTTACTCGTATGCCAACATCACCTTAGTTCTATGTATTTTCAGGTGTTATATACGAGGGCACTGGAAGCTACACCTACTGTTTCCTGGCAATGAGCTTCTGCTGTCTAATCTGTGTAGTGTTGTGGACTATCGAATACATAATGTATAGGAAGAATAGACCATCATAAAATAACTAAAGACATTAACGTATTATTAAAATCTACGACTGATAGCCTTTATAATGTCGTTGCCATAATTTGTTAGGCTTAACGCATACCTATTAATTACTCAATATGGCTATCTCGGCCAAATTATTTATGCATGTCTACTTACGTGCATGTCGTGATTTTAACGCTCCTAAGCTGGTTTATAGGAGTATTGCTGTAGATTTACGCCCGTATAGACCGATCTTAGTTTTGAGGCCGACCTTGAGATGAATTGCAGACTTGATTAAGGTGGATGGTTCACTTCAAAATTTTCAGAACGCATGTTTTTTTTATTTTTTCTCGGCGGTCATATTTTTTATTAAAAGATTGAACAAAAATGAGCCTGATTACATTGCGTTCAGTGTTTTTTTTTTATTATATTAATCAGGTATTTTAACGTAAAAAAAGATTGTAGATAATTAATGTTGGTAAATAATAATCTTTGCTACCCGTGAATAACATTAGCAATATTTACACAAAATACAATAAAAAATCTGTTCAAAATAGAATTTTGTTCGTCAGAGTGGACAATGACCTTAAAAATGCATTTTAGGTTATGGTTTGGGATATTGGGTCGATATCCCAAATATCAGGTAAGTATATAATATTGTATAATATATTGAACAGGTTGCCCATTCATTTCAATAGCGTATTTAAGGCCCATTTTCGTTTTATAGTATTCGTATAAATGCATTTATTAAATATTTAATTGGTTATTTCAAGATCGCTCCCAGAACCATATAATAAATTAAGTACACTCATGCACAACGGGGTCGTGTCTGCTAATTTAAATACGCTTCTATAGTCTCAATAGTGAGGCAATGGAATAATTTTAGACATTTTTTGTAGTGTGGCAAGTTATTTGAGACCAGTGGCTTTCCAGTGTCCAATGAACTGCCATTTAACTTTTGTTCCATTTTATTTCTCTTTCATTTTGATAATACTAGCTGTGCTCCACTATTTACCCGCGGATAAAAGTATCCTATGATAATCCACCACTTACCTATAAGTTATTTGCATTCCAAATTTCATCAAAATTGTGTCAGTAGTTATGGAGATTAATTGTGATAAATATTCAGACACAAACACACCTTCGCATTTATAATATTAGGATAAATGCGAAAGTTTGTGTGCGTTTGCCTTTGTGACGCTGCAACGGCACAGCGGATCAGCACGGGTTGAGCTATAAAAATCGACCTATCTCTACTCTCGAGGAAGCGTTTGACCAATAAAAGATCAGATGGATCACATTATAAAACTTTCGTTGCGTTTTCATTGGTCAATCATGCTACACGTGCTAAATGCTTGGAAAGACAGCTTATTATTAGGACTTAAGCGGTTGAACTATTTTCTATGAAGCTTCTTGTGCTTTGCAGTTTAACAGAATATTTAAATTGTTTACAGTGGATTTCCAATAAGATAGCGTTGGTTGAATGGCAACTGTATCTATGTAAGTATATTTAAATTAGTAGACTCGACCCCAAGCTAACACCGGCCGTCAGGTGTCAAATTGTCTGTAATGTTTTGATTCTGTTCTCAGTCAATTTGAAAACTTTTTAACTATTTGGGAAACTATCGATTTAATTTGGACATAGTAATAATATTATCGATTTTTTATTTCAATAGGTACTAATAGATAAACAAGATATAATGACTAAAACTAAATTAAATAGATATAAATTTACATAAATTTGTGATCTAATAATACTTTCAATGAACATTTTATTTATTGTAGTTGTCTCAGAATAAGTATTCATGTAGAATGACGATAATTATATGCGGTTATTCTTAGAACCATGTTATTTTACCGGTATAACAAATATATAATAATATTTATTTTTTACGTAGATAGGCAGTTGTATTAAATGATGTATGTATGTTACGCCAAAAACATCAATAATATATTTCACAACACTTATGTAATTCATTTTAAGTGCGTAATGGTCGACTGGATAATGACTAGTTGGGGCTAGCGACGAAAGCATTTTGAACCTCATTATTACCATTTTTTGGGTTCATTGTCGTATAATCGTCACTACCTAAACTAGGAACTTGTTGTCTACCGGTTTTGCAGACCGGATATTATTAGTTAGTTAACATATTTGAAAAAGAACCTGTACTCAAATGATGCTTGTTTATTTATTTGAACGGTGAAACTGCAGTACTAGACTAGATTATGATTGAGTTGAATTTATTTAGATAAGGCATGGTTTCATTTTATAACATAGTAAATAGAACACGTTCTACTACATTTGATCAAAATTATCATTTGATGTTTAATGATGATGATGATGATGATGATGGAATGTGTCAGGTGTTTACTGTTTGTCATTAAAATTAATTTGTGGGCTGGTTTACCCATTTTCCTTGAAATTTTTCTATGCTATATTACTATTCTATACTTTAAAAAAAAGTTGACAATTTTACTTTGTTTCTAGAAAGAAACTAACCTTACCTATTTTATTATGTGCACTGAACCGATTTTGAAAATTCTTTTACTGATACAAAGCTACTATACTGTCTGTTGTAGTTGATTTTTATGTAAGTTTCCAGCGTGACTATGACAGCGTTATTTTTGGTACGACGTGAAGCTAAGACAGATTTTGGTACCTACCTTTTTGGGGTCATCCATAAATTACGAAACACGTTAAGGGGGAGGGAGAGGGTCGACGAAGTGGAGGGAGGGGTCCCAAATTTTGTGACGTCACGATTAAAAAAATGATATCTTATATTACAACTCAAAATTTTTCATATATTTCTAAATGTAAAATTGCAAAATATGTGACATTACTAGTTAGAGTTGAACTCACAGATGTGACCAGCTGTGACAAGGAAGGGGAAGGGTCAAAAATATAAAATAGTAGTCTATATATTTTATATATATGACTATGAAAAATCATGTGACGTAATTTGTGGATTTTCCCTTATCATAGAGTATTTCTCCCCCTTTCTTTATTTATTCACATTTACAATTTTACATGAACATAGCTTAAATATTAGGTTCTATAAGTTGCAGTAGAACGCTAGATTGTGGAGTAGAAAAATCTTCGATTTGATACCGATTTTAATACTGCAAACTAAAGAGAGTAGAGAGGTGTAATGGTACTCATTAATACAATATAATGAACTTATTTTACATCGGTTACTATCAATTTAATTATTGAGACAAGAGTAGGCTTTCATTCTAATACTGCGTATGCAGAGCCGCGGGCTGAAGAAAGTATTATATAACCTACCTATATTTCGATCCGACGTCGACGACAGCTACTTCATTATTCAGTGTAAAAATGATGTAATTTTAACTTGTTAGTATACTTATTTCCAGTACAATACAATTTTTTTCAGGTATATCTGGGAAAAGCTGTTTTACAGCATTTTATTTTTTAGTACATCTGTTTTAATGCAACATAAAGTGTACTAAACTGCAATAGTTTTAAGTTTCATAACAAAACGTCGTTATGCTTATTTATTTATTCATATTATACTGATTTTTTTGTTATATCTACACTCCCACAGCGAATGTAATCTAAAATGATAATGTGACTCGCCGTATTCCACACTTAAAATATAATAAAAAGTATGTATTTTTATCTTTGTCGTGTTTTTTTGTTTACTCATCAGTAGCTTTATCATAATGTGATGACTTAAACTTTTTTAATATGCTTTTGGAAATTTTAGTAGCTATCTAAGTCTGTATCCTTTTTATCATCTTTGTGTCTTATAATGCTGAATTAGGGGAAAAGGTAGGTAGTTTTAATGGTGTTAGTGATTCATCATTTTCACAAAACGAATGTACTATATTTACGATATGTTTTCTTCATAGAGCAAATATAGGGTAGGAAACGAGGAAACCCCATAAGTTGTAGATAAGGGAATCATCATTAGTTTTTCCCTTTTTTATGCAAACGTATGACGTAATGAGCTAGTCATTCGCCCAATGTTTAGCGCCGTAACTGCTCATAATAACTGTTATATTTGCTATATAATCATATTTAAGGCATATTTTTTTGGAAATATAATTCGGCTATCGGCTTAAAATGTATCACCTTTTAAAGGTCAGACGAAATGACGAGACAGACGGGGCAGAACAACAATCTTATTTATAAACACTTCTCAAATTAACTAATGTCACTTAAGGTTTGATAAAAAAAAATGCATCATTTTAACTAATGTCATTTGAGGTCCCAAAGATTTCTATAATAAAAGTCTTTGGTCACGGATCCTTCAAAACAGCTATTTATAATCTCACCTTATTATCTTTTGGGAATTATAAAACACAAGATCATAATTACTAATATAGGCCTATGAGGTAAGGAAAAGTTTACCGGTTAGTTGAGCCAATAAATTCTTATTAATTTCAATAAATATTTACGAATTTGCTAACCTTGATAATAGTATTATTCAAGGTGCTAAATTTATACATCGAAAAGTCTTGTAGAACAAACATGAAAAGGATCACGCATTCTATGATTTTGTAATACACTGCGTCATAGTCTACTTAGTCTGTGGTCACCAGAAGATAATTTGGAGAGATAGATAGGCAGAAGGTATTATGACTGCGTGTGCGGTAGCTAAACAGTACCTACTTGCATTTTCTGTCCGCGTCGGTCAAGTAATGTTGGATCTACTTACATAATTATAATTATTGATTTCGTTGGATTGGATCGTATGTACGCTTGTTGCTCTATCTGTCAAGCTATTATTAAGTATATATTTTGCATACAGCGTAGCAGTCCTGGTACGTCTGTTACGCCTGTAACTAGTAAACAACGGACGCAGTTTATTGTTAACACCCAGGACCTTCTGATACTATGACCATGGTTAACACACTCTTACACACTCACTGCTGTTCGCTCGAACGAAGAATGGGAACTCCTAATCGGTGGTGTGACATTTTGTTACTTGTCAATAGACGATGGTTAGTGCCGGTAAGCGTGTTCAAGCGGTGCGAGTCGTTTAGTTCTGCTTTGCCTTCATGTAATGTCTCAATAGCTTTGGAAAAGTTTAATTAGTTTCACGGCGTATAATAATAGGCAAACCCGTTTATTTTTTTACGAATAAACGACTGAACCAAACCAACCATAATAGAAAATATAGTTCGTTAACCTGATGTTAAGCGACACGGCCGCCCATAACAGAGTCAATCTAAATATATATAACTCAAAGGCTATAATATGACTGACTGACTGACATAGTGATCTATCAACGCATAGTCCAAACCACTAGAGGGATCGAGCTGAAATTTGGCATGCAGGTAGATGTTATGACGTAGGCATCCGCTAAGAAAGGATTTTTAGAAATTCCACCCTTAAGAGGGTGAAATGGGTGGTTGAATTATTTTCCCATAGGGCACGCCGCGGGCGAAGCTGCGGGCAGAAGCCCGAGTCACATAGAACTCTAAAATGTAAAGTTTCTCTTGAAACTGCAGTGCAGTCATCCTAAGACTGTTAATCTGGTTACTCTGAGATCAGTGGGGTGATCACGAAACTTTGATTGCAATGCAACAGGAGGCATTTCCATACTAACTATGCGCATAAACTGCGTATTAAAACTGTCAAATCCAAATTTGTATGGATTTGACAGTGTTAATACAGTGTTTCTACTGTTGCAATCGAGTTACGTGATCGCCCAGCAGGTCAGTCTCATTTGCGTAGTGATTTAAGTTTAAGTATGATGGTAGTTTGGATACAGCAAAAGTTTAAGCAAAAACCTGACTGCATGTACTATATTGTATTCTGCGTGCCCTGCGCGTGGCGCATCGTACCAGGCAGCCGCTAATTAATAATCTTAAATGTCAATTAATAAATTAAACTAAATATAATCAAGTGAAATGTCAACCAAATGCGCAAAGCAAACGCATATGAGCTTTTTTATTTTGCACCAGACATTAGTTCGTTACCATCACAAAAACGTATTTTGGTCACTATTGCACAACATTTTTAATATTGAAGCAACTCCATTCGTAGGCTTCAATCGAGAGGTTTAGATGTATGTGTTTGCGTATGTGTGGATTGTATAAAGAAGATAATTGATAATATATCATAATGTAGTCTTTGTAATTGATGAAGGAGCAATAGACTTTATTGGAGTCGACAGTCGTAGCTCCGCACTAACGAAGGCCAAAGTCATGCATTCTCAAGGCTTTAAGAACCTAAAGTGAAATGTAATAATAACATCACTAAATATTAGTATTAGCTTAGTTTGATAAGATAATATTGCCTCAAAATTAATTATCTGAAGTGCTAACTTCATTGGAAACCGCGACTTGGAAAGTGTCAGCACACATCAACTACCATGATTCTCTGGACACATCCGGTTGTAGTCGTATGAAAACGGCCGTATTGGAAGCCAATACAGAGCTAACCAATTTACCTTGACGAGTAGGAGGATGAAGGAGTAAGGGACCATAGCTTACTTAAAAGACTTTCCAACAGCTTCCATACATAATATGTACGTGACAAGAGAAGGGCAAAGCCAAAGATTGTCTTTATATTGGAATCCTATCCCACCCGATCCGATCCGATCCGATCCGATCCAATCCGGTCAGATCCGATCCAATCTGATCCAATCCGATCCGATCCGATGCGATCCGATCCGATGGGATCCGATCCGATCCGATCCCATCTCATCCCTTCCCATCCCATCTCATTTCATCCCACCCCATCTCAACCCAGCCCGTCCCATCCCATCCCTATTATCATCCCATTATACTATAATCCTAGCCTTCCAAGGTATAAATAACTTGGTCTGATTTTAGTAGGAATTTCTATTACATTTTAAAATGTTATAAAGTAGTTATAGTGTAACTACTATAGTTGACACATGCTATTTCAACATTTTTTGTAGATATTGATATATTCTTTAATATTGTGGAACATTTTTTTGTTCTAACATCAATAGTTTTCGAAGCGCATGCGATGAAAGATATTTTATAGGCATTTTTTTTTGGGTAAAGTTATTGAAGTTTTAGTAGGGATGCTTATTTTTTTCTTGTGATTAAAATAGTCTATATTAATCAGTGATAACGTAACATTCAAATGGTCAAAGAATTTTTAAATCAGTCCAGTACTTTTTGAGCCAATTCGTTACAAACATACATACAAATCTTTCCTCTTTATAATATTAGTATAGATAGAGATAACTGTAACAAGGTGCATAGTATCTTATACTTAGGTATCGTATTTATACATATATACGATATATAATATACATACCAATCTTTAATAATAATAGACCATACAACGAATCATGGATTTTTATTATTAACAACAAAACTAATTATATTTTCGATCAACATTATAATTAAAAAAGGAAACTTGAAATATTGTATTAACTCGGCTTAATTTATAATCAATTCTATAAAAGAATGCGTCAAGCATATCTTTTTCATAATGATAATGAAGCTACTAAGAAGATCGGATTGAGCGCACGTGTATTTAGTCATTTACACTGATCAAAGCTGTTGTGATTATTTTACAACCTACAAACGAAAACACGACACTGCAGAGTTATAAAAATGTAATCTTTAATGATTATTTACAGGCTTTATGTAATCTCTGTCACATCATTATGCACTGCAGGTGTTATGCGACTGCCTCATGCATTTGCATCTGGAATCTTCCAACATACATGCACACATTAGAAATTATTTTATAGGCAGCACGGAATAATAAAAGATAAAAAAATAATCCACAATAGTACTTGCAACGTGCCACTAGAGAGACTGGCTGTTTGACCTAACAGATATCTCATTTGGTAGTAACCCTGTCTTCTGACCTGTGGGTTGTGGGTTCGATTCCCACCCAAAGTTTGTATGATGAACATCGATGTTTGTTCTGTGTCTGGGTGTTATATTGTACCTACAAAAAAGTATTTAAATATTGTATCAGTTACCTGGTACCCATAGTACAAGCTTTACTTTAGTTTGAGGCTAGATGCCCTTGAGGCGCAATGTGAAATGTCCACTAATATTCACATATTTTATCCACTGGATGTGTTTCCCATATACTTTTAAAAGATTATAAAATCATTCGAGCGATAATAGCTTTTAACTCAATCATCTTCATCAATAGCTGAAGACGTCTACTGAGGAACACAAGCCTCCTCCATAAACCACCACTTTGGACGCACATCATTAGGGAGTTTGCCATAATTACCACGGTTATTTTTGTTTTGTATTGGCTCCACACTTTTGTGTATTTAGCCAAGGTCAAGTTATTGATAATTTCTCAGGTTAATTAATCTATATATGTGTCAAGTCACAGTCCAAGTCATATATAGTCTAGTCTAGCTATAAGTCATACTCCTAGTAAAGTGGTGGCAACTTTACCAGAAGCTTCTATAGAGTTTTAGAAACAACACGAAAAGAAACGTTTCACCATCATCATACCACTTTCTCACACTCATGCCTGTATTCCAGCATTTAATGAATAAAATGCCACCAATTTTATGCACTAACACTGAAAATAACACAAGTTTTCGAAAATAATACAATGCGGCGACGCGATCTTTTTCGTTTTCCTGCCAAAACTTCAATCATCACGGTTGTCAGGCTGCTTGATGATCGCAGAAGATTTTAATGTACCGAGAAGAATGCTACTGTCCGTTCTCTGGATATTCTTTTAGTCGGATCTTACGGCACTCATGGCAAATAATGGGGCGCTCGAGAGTTTTGGCGGGAAAACGAAAAAGATCGCGTCGCCGCATTGTATTATTTTCCAAAACTTGTGTTATTTTCAGTGTTAGTGCATAGAATTGGTGGCATTTAATTCGTTAAGTGCTGAATTACAGGCATGAGTGTGGGAAAGTGGTGTAATGATGGTGAAACGTTTCTTTTCGTGTTGTTTCCAAAGCTCCATAGAAGCTTTTGGTAAAGTTGCCACCACTTTACTAGGAGTATGACTTGAATAGACTAGACTATGACTTAACTTGATGACTTGGACTGTGACTTGACTTGACACATTATATGATATTAATTAACTTGAGAAATTATCAATTACTTGACACTGGCTAAATACACAAAAGTGTGGAGCCAAAACCAAACAAAAAAAAAAAACACGATTTTCAGCTGTCAAAATGAAAATCACACCACAGAAGCTATCAAATAGGTAACTCTTATCTAGTTACAAGATTTATATAACGCACCTAGTTATCGGACTCTTTACTTTGAATCTATTTAAATATGAATATTGTAGTATGTCTCCTGGTATTATTACGATGTAATTAAATAAATAAATAAATAAATATAAATATGTGTGGACATTTCACACAGCGCCATCTAGCCCCAAACTAAGCAAAGCTTGTACTATGGAAACCAGATAACTGATACAATACTTAGATACTTTTTTGTTTGTAAATACATACATAGAATACAGTATAAACACCCAGACACAGAACAAACATCGATGTTCATCACACAAATGTTTGTCCTGGGTGGGAATCGAACCCACGACCTGCAGTTCAGAAGGCAGGGATACTACCAACTGAGCTATCGGGCCAGTCAAATTGCTTAAAAAAATGATAATGTAATAACACAGTGACGTGAATTGCATTTCCTACTTTATATAAGCCCGGTATTTGTTCGGTAGAGCTGTGTAATAAAATACGAATTTGTATTATTTAACGTTAAATATGCGTTTATTAAACTTTACCACATACGGTGTACTACTATACTACTATATATATATATATATAGTTGCTATAAGAGATTGCTATAACTATAAACTATATATACTTTTAAAATGTATACAATAGTTATATTTAAGTCAATATATAAGTTTTATAGGTGATATAAATTCTGTGTTTTATTTATGACCCTTTTGTTTACCTACAATATTACTTTTTCTCCAATAATTAAATATAGTTTTTTTTTATAGGAATTAATAATAATAATATTAACGCCCAACGATCACATACATAGATCCTGGACCCTAACTAGGATTCCCTGTGTATAGGAACCAAGGCACTATGAGGACCATAGTCCCTCAACACTCAGACTCAGAACAGGTATTTGCGCTTTTTGTTCTGTGCATAAATACTTGTTCTGCCGCGGTAATCGAACCCTCCGCCTCCGGGTTATGAGACGTCCTGCTCAACCACCACACCACAGAGGCTGTCAATGTGCCAACATTCTAAATCAATGCAGTTTTCTATAACAGTATATGGCAAATTTGGCTTCTATTTATTATATGGTAAAGTTAATTTATGAAGCAGATTAAACTTAAGCAGCAGTTGACGGAACTCTCTTCCTGGGTTCAATTTGGAGACGGAATCCATCTGCCCTCTTCAGAATAATGTCTGCTTGCAATAAGAATTCACTTTCCGGAACATTGGACACAGCCTTGAAGTTCCTCAGAATGGTCGTAAGTAAAACTTTAAGCTTCAGAATGGCGTATTTGCGACCTGAGAACAATTAAATTAATAGGTTAGGTATCTATAGGTCATCGCGGCCAGTATATAGTCCAAATGTTTCTTTTTTTTGTAGTAGGTAGTTTTTAGTATTAGTTATTAAATCATTGTAGTATTTAGAAAATAAAGGCGATTTGCCGTGTTAAAAAAAAGTAAATGTTCAATTTATTAAATTAATAAATAATACGGTTATAAACATAGATCCTGGACCCTGACTAGGATTTACTGTATGGATTCAGAAAGTACGAGGACCTAGTGCAACACCTAGACAGAACAAGTATTTGTGTTTTTTCCCGTGCACAAATATTTGTCCTGTCGCGGGAATCGGACCCTCCGCCTCCGGGTTAAGGGCGAACCTTCTCAACTACCACACTACAGAGGCTGAGAATGCAACATAAAATAAAAACATATTGAAAAGCGTGAACCTTTACAAAATATATATAACGTAGGTATTTATTTTTTCAATCTGCATTACCACATGTGTATGTTTTAGTGTAAATTCATTTTTTTTTGTAACTACTTCTACACTATAACAGCCTTATTAATAAAGACGAACTAGCGTTAGACTAGTTACACCATCTTTTGTCTCTTTCGATCCAGCTAAATATTCCAGTAGCAAAAAAAGGACAAAAGCTGAAGCAACTAATCCGAGACTAATACCCGTTTATTAATAAGGCTGTTAGTGTTTTTTTTCTCTAGATTTCACTGTATGTTTTTTTTTCTGTGTGGCATAATAATAACGTTTTAAAATATTGGGAGAAGCCACTAATTCCTGAAATACAGTTTAAAAACTAGTTCGGGAATCTATAGATTCATTAATTTAATGAAATAATATTTATTTCAATAAACATTTTTGTATTTGTATTTGATGAAGATCGATATTTGTTCTTTGTCTGGGTGTTATATTGTATTCCATGTATGTATTTACAAACAGAAAGTGTCTAAGTATTCTATTAGTTACCTGTCTCATAGTACAAGTTTTGCTTAGTTTGGGGCTAGATGGAGCTGTTTAAAATGGTCACACATATTTATTTATTTATTTCAATCTTCCCATTTGCAGTTTAAGGCTTAGCAAATACTCAAAATTACTGAAATGTGTACAAATTTTTATTTATTTACTTACCAACGCAGCTTCTAGGTCCAGCACTGAAAGGTATGAAGCTGTAATAGTGCCTGGCGGCGGCGTTCTCCGGCAAGAAGTTATCGGGGTTGAACTTTTCAGGGTTCTGGAAGTGTTTAGCGTTGCGGTGCACTTTGTACGTAGCGACTACGACCGTGGAGCCAGCTGGTAGCACGTAGTCCTTGGTTGCTGGAATGGACAAGCTACTTAGTTGATAAATTTTTCACCGCGTCTGACTTATGTTTAGGATCATCTCAAATATACGTATTTAAGAATCAGAGTCGTTTTCGATTGTTGGAATATCGTGTAGAATTTGTAATGGTTCTAAGCTAAGCCAGGTGAAAACGGCGGAAAATTTAACCACCGAAATCTATTTTGAAGAAAATACGGTTGAAGTGAGATCGACTTTTGTTGAAATCGTGTTAACCTATACAATATTTGCAATTGGTAAATCATTTGACCAAAATGAAAAAACTTCGCAATAAAAACTATCTTGACCTTAATATGTAAGCTACCAACTCCGAGTATGTGCTGTATTGCATTGATTATGATGGTATACTATACGAATGCATAATTTATTTCTCCCGTAAATAAATCATACCTATTTTCACATCATGGTTCAACTTTCTAGCAATTATTGGCACTGGTGGGTACATCCTCAAGGACTCCAGTATGACCCTCTCCAGGTACTTCATGCGGAGAGTGTCGGTGAAGGTGCACGGGCGGTCGGAGTCGCCGAAGATTTCATAGAGCTCGTCGTACACCCTGGCTTGGATCTCCTGATGAATACCCAGCAAACAGAGAACGAAGCTGGACCCGGCAGCAGTTGTGTCATGGCCCTGAAAATAAAATTTGTTATGTTTGGTTACAAAATATGAGTTTCCACTTCAAATCATTATTTTAATCATAACATTTAAACGAACACCATTTTTATGATATGGTTATAATTTATAACGTTATTTTCTTTAAGTAAACAATAAGTTTCGACAACCTCTGTGGTCTGGTGGTTGTGCAGGTCGGCTCATAACCCGGAGGCGGTGGGTTCGATTCACGCGGAAGGACAAGTATTTGAGCCCAGAAAAAAAGCTTAAATACTTGTTCTGAGTGTGGGTGTTTTGATAGTTCCTGGTAGTTTTTGGGTCTCTAGACACAGGAAATCCTAGTTAGGGTCCGGGATCTATGTATGTGATCAATCAGGAATCCAACCCGCCACCTCCGGAGCAGACTTGCTCAACCACAACACCATAGAGGCTGTCATTCTTTAGCGATACTTTATACTACCTCAAACATAATCGTATCGACCTCCTCCTTGATTTCGTGATCACTAAGATTGTGAGTTCCATTCTGCGCGGATTCAATCATCAGATCCAAAAACGCCAGACGCTTCTTCTCACCTTAAAATACAAAATTGTGACTTATGTATTTATCCCGTTTATTGCAACGGACTTAAATAATATCCTTTTTAGAAAAAGGGTTAATTTGAATTCAAACTTATTAATTTCATACTTAGAAATATTTGGACTTGTTATTTTGATTTAAAAGTAAATAACTGATTTTTACGTAATTTCTTTATGACGAATCTGAAACTATACCGTTTTTAATTAAAATAGAAATGTCCAAATCAGTGTATATATGACAAACACGAGAAAATTCAAGCAAATTGTGACCATCTGCCTTTTTTAAAGTGGGGTATGAAAAAAAAGGTCTAAGTCCTGTTTTTAAATGAATAAATTGCGTATATTTTTTTTCGAGATCGGACGGCAGAGCAACTCATCTAATGCTGACTGATTCTGCATAAAAATTATTGATTAACCATTAAAGTTGTGCGGATGTATGAAATTCCTTGGATTAATAGGTATTTAACAATAGACTTAATACAATTAAATAAAAAAATCTTTTTTTATTAAATCTATTGTATCCACCCATCACGTGAATGCCCAAGATTGACTTTGGAGATACAAGATATTGAGTTGGAATAGAAATTTTTACTAAAGTGAAAGTTATAGCGTAAATTAGGACTAAAAATTAAACAGGCAATTAATTTAAATACCCTATATCTATTATTTATATACGCTCGTTATCGTTGGGTAGGAAAAATTACCGGTGTGAACTTGGCAGCCAAAAGTTAGCAGCCAATAATCCGACCAAATTAAGACGGTCAATTTTTTAACTACTGAAATATTCATGTATTGATACTGAAACACCAAAATTTATGTGCAGGCTGTCACGCAAGCACTAATTATGATGCCGGATTAGAAGTGATTTACCCCATGAGCGTCGTGGAGAATATCTTCCATAATATTTAGTAAAAACTTATTGAAACGCTTTTCACCCCAGATACACCTGTAATCCCCTGAAATTTGAAAATATTTTTATTGAATTGAAAAGCCTACCAAAGTACCTTTACTATGAGTATGGTGAAAACGTGGCTTTGAAATGATTTATGCATTCAATAATCGATCAAACTATAAAAATCAAAAATATCCCGAAATTTTTGGCTGTTGAAGATTTTCAGTGTGTGAAACGCTGAAGTTTTAGCATATAATTACTGAAACATCTTGACCATTCTATAGGCTATAATACCAGTACTATGTTATGCCGGCTTCGAAAAGATTAAAACGGCGTCTTCCATAATATTAAGTAAAAACTTATTCAAACGCTTTTCGCCCTAGTACAACCTGTAATCCCCTGAAATTTGAAAATATTTTTATTGAATTGAAAAGCCTACAAAAGTACCTTTACTATGAGTATAGTGAAAAGGTGGCTTTCAAACGATTTATGCATTCAATAATCGATCAAACTATGAAAAATCACAAATAACCCGAATTTTTTTGGCTGCTGAAGATTTTCAGTGTGTGAAACGCTGAATTTGTAGCATATAACTACTGAAACATCTAGAACTATGTACAGGCTATCATACCAGAACTATGTTATGCCGGCTTCGAAACGATTGAACCCACCAGCGTCTTCCATAATATTGAGAAACATTTTTTCAAACACTTTTCGCCCTAGTACAACCTGTAATCCCCTGAAATTTGAAAATATTTTTATTGAATTGCAAAGCCTACAAAAATACCTTTACTATGAGTATAGTGAAAAGGTGGCTTTTAAACGATTTATGCATTCAATAATCGATCAAACTATGAAAAATCACAAATAACCCAAATTTTTTTGGCTGCTGAAGATTTTCAGTGTGTGAAACGCTGAATTTGTAGCATATAACTACTGAAACATCTGGCACTATGTACAGGCTATCATACCAGAACTATGTTATGCCGGCTTCGAAAAGATTACACCCACCAGCGTCTTCCATAAAATCGAGAAACATTTTTTTCAAACACTTTTCGCCCAAGTACAACCTGTAATCCCCTGAAATTTGAAAATATTTTAATTGAATTGAAAAGCCTACAAAAGTACCTTTACTATGAGTATAGTGAAAAGGTGGCTTTGAAACGATTTATGCATTCAATAATCGATCAAACTATGAAAAATCACAAATAACCCGAATTTTTTTGGCTGCTGAAGATTTTCAGTGTGTGAAACGCTGAATTTGTAGCATATAACTACTGAAACATCTAGAACTTTGTAAAGGCTATCATACCAGTACTATGTTATGCCGGCTTCAAAAAGATTAAAACGGCGTCTTCCATAATATTAAGTAAAAACTTATTCAAACGCTTTTCGCCCTAGTACAACCTGTAATCCCCTGAAATTTGAAAATATTTTTATTGAATTGAAAAGCCTACAAAAGTACCTTTACTATGAGTATAGTGAAAAGGTGGCTTTCAAACGATTTATGCATTCAATAATCGATCAAACTATGAAAAATCACAAATAACCCGAATTTTTTTGGCTGCTGAAGATTTTCAGTGTGTGAAACGTTGAATTTGTAGCATATAACTACTGTAACATCTGGCACTATGTACAGGCTATCATACCAGAACTATGTTATGCCGGCTTCGCAACGATTGAACCACCAGCGTCTTCCATAAAATTGAGAAACATTTTTTTCAAACACTTTTCGCCCTAGTACAACCTGTAATCCCCTGAAATTTGAAAATATTTTTATTGAATTGCAAAGCCTACAAAAATACCTTTACTATGAGTATAGTGAAAAGGTGGCTTTGAAACGATTTATGCATTCAATAATCGATCAAACTATGAAAAATCACAAATAACCCAAATTTTTTTGGCTGCTGAAGATTTTCAGTGTGTGAAACGCTGAATTTGTAGCATATAACTACTGAAACATCTGGCACTATGTACAGGCTATCATACCAGAACTATGTTATGCCGGCTTCGAAAAGATTACACCCACCAGCGTCTTCCATAAAATCGAGAAACATTTTTTTCAAACACTTTTCGCCCAAGTACAACCTGTAATCCCCTGAAATTTGAAAATATTTTTATTGAATTGCAAAGCCTACAAAAGTACCTTTACTATGAGTATAGTGAAAAGGTGGCTTTGAAACGATTTATGCATTCAATAATCGATCAAACTATGAAAAATCACAAATAACCCGAATTTTTTTGGCTGCTGAACATTTTCAGTTTGTGAAACGCTGAATTTGTAGCATATAACTACTGAAACATCTAGAAATATGTACAGGCTATCATACTAGAACTATGTTATGACGGCTTCGAAACGATTGAACCCACCAGCGTCTTCCATAACATTGAGAAACATTTTTTCAAACGCTTTTCGCCCTAGTATAACCTGTAATCCCCTGAAATTTGAAAATATTTTTATTGAATTGCAAAGCCTACAAAAGTACAGTTACTATGAGTATAGTGAAAAGGTGGCTTTGAAACGATTTATGCATTCAATAATCGATCAAACTATGAAAAATTACAAATAACCCGAATTTTTTTGGCTGCTGAACATTTTCAGTGTGTGAAACGCTGAATTTGTGGCATATAACTACTGAAACATCTAGAACTTTGTAAAGGCTATCATACCAGAACTATGTTATGCCGGCTTCGAAACGATTGAACCCACCAGCGTCTTCCATAATATTGAGAAACATTTTTTCAAACACTTTTCGCCCTAGTACAACCTGTAATCCCCTGAAATTTGAAAATATTTTTATTGAATTGCAAAGCCTGCAAAAGTACCTTTACTATGAGTATAGTGAAAAGGTGGCTTTGAAACGATTTATGCATTCAATAATCGATCAAACTATGAAAAATCACAAATAACCCGAATTTTTTTGGCTGCTGAAGATTTTCAGTGTGTAAAACGCTGAATTTGTAGCATATAACTAATGAAACATCTGGCACTATGTACAGGCTATCATACCAGAACTATGTTATGCCGGCTTCGAAACGATTGAACCCAGCAGCGTCTTCCATAAAATTGAGAAACATTTTTTTCAAACACTTTTCGCCCCAGTACAACCTGTAATCCCCTGAAATTTGAAAATATATTTATTGAATTGAAAAGCCTACAAAAGTACCTTTACTATGAGTATAGTGAAAAGGTGGCTTTGAAACGATTTATGCATTCAATAATCGATCAAACTATGAAAAATCACAAATAACCCGAATTTTTTTGGCTGCTGAACATTTTCAGTGTGTGAAACGCTGAATTTGTAGCATATAACTACTGAAACATCTAGAAATATGTACAGGCTATCATACTAGAACTATGTTATGACGGCTTCGAAACGATTGAACCCACCAGCGTCTTCCATAACATTGAGAAACATTTTTTCAAACGCTTTTCGCCCTAGTATAACCTGTAATCCCCTGAAATTTGAAAATATTTTTATTGAATTCAAAAGCCTACTTAAGTACCTTTACTATGAGTATGGTGAAAACGTGGCTTTGAAACGATTTATGCATTCAATAATCGATCAAACTATGAAAATTCCAAAACATCCCGAAAATTTTTGGCTGCTGAAGATTTTCATTATGTGAAACTTTGAATTGTTAGCATATATTTACTGAAACATCTAGTTTCTGTATTTGTCTGTTTCGATATCTATATGTTAACAATTCCGCGTTTCAGACAATGAAAATCTTCAGCAGCCAAAAAAATTCGGGTTATTTGTGATTTTTCATAGTTTGATCGATTATTGAATGCATAAATCGTTTCAAAGCCACCTTTTCACTATACTCATAGTAAAGATATATTTGTAGGCTTTTCAATTCAATAAAAATATTTTCAAATTTCAGGGGATTACAGGTTGTACTTGGGCGAAAAGTGTTTGAAAAAAATGTTTCTCGATTTTATGGAAGACGCTGGTGGGTGTAATCTTTTCGAAGCCGGCATAACATAGTTCTGGTATGATAGCCTGTACATAGTGCCAGATGGGACAGTAGTTATATGCTACAAATTCAGCGTTTCACACACTGAAAATGTTCAGCAGCCAAAAAAATTCGGGATATTTTTTACTTTTCATAATTTGAGCGATTATTGAATGCATAAATCGTTTCAAAGCCACCTTTTCACTATACTCATAGTAAAGGTACTTTTGTAGGCTTTTCAATTCAATAAAAATATTTTAAAATTTCAGGGGATAACAGGTTGTACTTGGGCGAAAAGTGTTTGAAAAAAATGTTTCTCGATTTTATGGAAGACGCTGGTGGGTGTAATCTTTTCGAAGCTGGCATAACATAGTTCTGGTATGATAGCCTGTACATAGTGCCAGATGTGACAGTAGTTATATGCTACAAATTCAGCGTTTCACACACTGAAAATGTTCAGCAGCCAAAAAAATTCGGGATATTTTTAACTTTTCATAATTTGAGCGATTATTGAATGCATAAATCGTTTCAAAGCCACCTTTTCACTATATTCATAGTAAAGGTACTTTTGTAGGCTTTTCAATTCAATAAAAATATTTTCAAATTTCAGGGGATTACAGGTTGTACTGGGGCGAAAAGTGTTTGAAAAAAATGTTTCTCGATTTTATGGAAGACGCTGGTGGATTCAATCGTTTCGAAGCCGGCATAACATAGTTCTGGTATGATATCCTGTACATAGTTCTAGATGTTTCAGTAGTTATATGCCACAAATTCAGCGTTTCACACACTGAAAATCTTCAGCAGCCAAAAAAATTCGGGATATTTTTTACTTTTCATAGTTTGATCGATTATTGAATGCATAAATCGTTTTAAAGCCACCTTTACACTATACTCATAGTAAAGATATATTTGTAGGCTTTTCAATTCAATAAAAATATTTTCAAATTTCAGGGGATTACAGGTTGTACTTGGGCGAAAAGTGTTTGAAAAAAATGTTTCTCAATTTTATGGAAGACGCTGGTGGGTTCAATCGTTGCGAAGCCGGCATAACATAGTTCTGGTATGATAGCCTGTACATAGTGCCAGATGTTACAGTAGTTATATGCTACAAATTCAACGTTTCACACACTGAAAATCTTCAGCAGCCAAAAAAATTCGGGTTATTTGTGATTTTTCATAGTTTGATCGATTATTGAATGCATAAATCGTTTCAAAGCCACGTTTTCACCATACTCATAGTAAAGGTACTTAAGTAGGCTTTTGAATTCAATAAAAATATTTTCAAATTTCAGGGGATTACAGGTTATACTAGGGCGAAAAGCGTTTGAAAAAATGTTTCTCAATATTATGGAAGACGCTGGTGGGTTCAATCGTTTCGAAGCCGGCATAACATAGTTCTGGTATGATATCCTGTACATAGTTCTAGATGTTTCAGTAGTTATATGCCACAAATTCAGCGTTTCACTTACTGAAAATCTTCAGCAGCCAAAAAAATTCGGGTTATTTGTGATTTTTCATAGTTTGATCGATTATTGAATGCATAAATCGTTTGAAAGCCACCTTTTCACTATACTCATAGTAAAGGTACTTTTGTAGGCTTTTCAATTCAATAAAAATATTTTCAAATTTCAGGGGTTTGCAGGTTGTACTTGGGCGAAAAGCGTTTGAATAAGTTTTTACTAAATATTATGGAAGACGCCGGTTTAATCTTTTCGAAGCCGGCATAACATAGTACTGGTATTATAGCCTATAGAATGGTCAAGATGTTTCAGTAACTATATGCTAAAATTTCAGCGTTTTACACACTGAAAATCTTCAACAGCCAAAAATTTCGGGATATTTTTGATTTTTCATAGTTTGATCGATTATTTGAATGCATAAATCGTTTCAAAGCCACGTTTTCACCATACTCATAGTAAAGGTACTTTTGTAGGCTTTTCAATTCAATAAAAATATTTTCAAATTTCAGGGGATTACAGGTGTATCTGGGGTGAAAAGCGTTTCAATAAGTTTTTACTAAATATTATGGAAGATATTCTCCACGACGCTCATGGGGTAAATCACTTCTAATCCGGCATCATAATTAGTGCTTGCGTGACAGCCTGCACATAAATCTTGGTGTTTCAGTATCAATACATGAATATTTCAGTAGTTAAAAAATTGACCGTCTTAATTTGGTCGGATTATTGGCTGCTAACTTTTGGCTGCCAAGTTCACACCGGTGGAAAAATTTGGATCATTTAAATGTACAGCCTTGGCTTGATAGTAATAAACATTTTATGTTAGTTGTTGATAGAGATTTTTAAGTCAAATAGGCACTAAATAAATACGAAAACAAGTGTAAGACAATCTGTTTACGACTTATGCAAACAATGAAAAGCAAAATCATGATACAACGCTTATGCACAGTTTTCAAACTCATGTTGATGCCTACTATTGTAAGTCACACAAACAACAATTTATTATGTTACAGGCAATATGAATTGTCAACAATTTTTTATTTAAAATACCGAACGAAAATTAATCATTAATAAGTTGCTATTGGACTGGCAAGATAATTTAAATATTTGTACAATACAATACAATACAAAAATTCTTTATTGTACACAAGAAAAAATAAACATTTACAGAAGATGAAACTTAAAGTTATAGTACAATGGCCGGACTTATCGCTAAAAGCGATCTCTTCCAGTCAGCCTGGGTTGTACGTTATAAGTTTAATAGATTCTTTGTGTTACTATACCTATTTCACCCAGAATTTGTATCCTAAGTAATAGTCCTAGTACATAGGATACAAATTCTGGGTGCGGATTGCTTCTTACTATTTGATTCAAATTAAAGCTTCCTTACGTGCAATTCTCATTTTTGATTGATGTCCCTCAAACGCCGACAGAGTGAACAATAAGCGACTTTTTTTCCTTTATGTTTGAGTAACTCCTCAAGCAAACATACAGCGCTAAATTACAACGTATAACTTTCACTTACCAATATCATTTTCATCATTGAAATCAAGATCGTCCCGGTATCCTTTAAACACGGTGTCTGACAGTGTCTTGGCGTTATTAGCGAGGATATTATCGTTCGGCTCTGTCCTGGTGAGCTCCTCGAGTGTGGGAGGGATAAAACCCTTGGCTTTGTTCTCCAGATAGATCTCTTTCTTGTTTTTAATGACCTGCAAAAATGCACGCTATCGGTAACACCTTGATAACTAGGTAAGCGGGTCATGTCATTAGAGCCAATTCACTTTTTTTGAAGTTGCATGCAGTTTTGTTTATAATTTTCTTTCCCTTGAGTTAAATCTATTGACAGGACCCACATAATTTTACACTGAATTCAATTTGTACCTACGACAACACAACAAATCACATAAAGTATATTATTACGTGATATAAGTTGCTTTTCTACGAACTCGTCGTAAATATTGTTTTTTATGGTATCGTAAAAGAACACGCATCAAACATTTTCTTCACGCCTACGATAATTAATCAACACTTCCACAATTTGCTAATATATTCCAGTAGGCGTTCACTTTTTTGCAGTGAGAGGTAGATAATAAAAACGATAACATTAACGTTAGATGAAATAACATACAAGCAACACGCACAAAACAACAATTGTATTCTCGTCTTTTAATATAAAAATTCAAGTAATTATACTTTAATTTGAAGACTAAACCTACTACCTATGTCTACTACAAGGCACATTTATATAGATATAATTACCACTGTGAATTACCAGTTGAGGATAAAATTAATATGTTCATTAAATAAACGTTGCAAACCTTGTTAGTGAGTCCATGGATAATGCTCAAGAGGTTGACTTGATTCTTGAAGAAGGGCGACAGCTTGAAGAGAGCATCAAACCTAAGCCAGAACTTGTAGTGCCTCTGGTGGATGATGTCGCACATCCTAAAATAAATATTAGACTCAGTTACATATCTTTCAAACTGACAATTGTTTCTTAGATAGCCCCAAGCCCGAAGAAATGGTCATAAGCTTTACACGAGAGACACGCGTGGCTGTAGCTAAAGTCGAGTTTGAGGTAAGACAGCATTGATTATAGGTAGGGCGGAAGTAAAAATTATATCATAATTGACCTGCCCTTAAAGCATGGGCTCCTAAATCAACTACCATGTAATCACTGACCTCTAGGTCGGTGATGTACATTATATAGCTATTTGTAGACAAATAACTATGACAAATATCTATGACAGAACATGAGCGTGGATCTGAGTTTTTTTTATATAAAACTATGAACAATAAATTTAGTTTTAATAATTTATTTTAGAGTTTGGTATTTTTAAGGTAGAGCATCGTGATTTCAAGGTAAAGCATTGCCCCAAAATGCCCCCTCCTAGCTACGACCTAGCTCACACATATTGTCATTGAATGCAAACAAATTTGTTTGACTATTCTATATGGATAGCGTAAGGTTGACACGAGAGCCATGAACAAATTGTCATCGAATGCAAACAATTTTATTTGACTATTTTAAATGGGTAGCGTAAGGCTTACACGAGAGTGAGTCTCTGTCCTGAGTCTGACAATTTATGTGTGCCCAAGTTGTCGTTGAATGTAAAGAGTTTAATTTGACTATTTTAAATGGATGGAATTTAAGAAGATGGTTGGAATAAAACATCTTAAACTCTAATCTTTGTGGACTCTGTGAACTCTGGAGGTGGAATTTTTTACATTTTCATCCTGTATATAAAATATATATAAAATCACATATAATAAAAGTATGAAATATGTGTATGTATTTTTGTTTTGCCACTTACTTCATAACGGCCATTGCATAATCAAAGCCAGAGGCATCTTGAGTTTTTCTTGAAATTCCCATAGCAGTTTCTGTAATAAAATGGTACAT
The DNA here is from genome assembly GCA_905220475.3 of Ennomos fuscantarius. Classification (NCBI taxonomy): domain Eukaryota; kingdom Metazoa; phylum Arthropoda; class Insecta; order Lepidoptera; family Geometridae; genus Ennomos; species Ennomos fuscantarius. Next base: position 5,789,305 of record HG992029.1, read on the forward strand.
TCCATTAATACAACACACGTATATCATCAACACGGCATTCATATATGGTTGAAATTCCTCCAACTTGCACTAAACGTTTATATATATATATATATCAACTACTCAACTTTATAGTGCGAACAGCTACTAAACAGCTTGCCGGCGTCCTTGTTTCTAGTTAACCTGGGAGTTAGCCAAGAGTGAACAGGTATCTTCTAGGCAAACATTTAGACGACGCTGTTGCTTAACATCAGGCGAGGCAGTGGTCATTTGACCACTGCCAAGTGCCCTAGCAGCTGGGGCCTTGGCTTGGGCTGTTGCTGCGTTAAGAGAATCGAGAAGATACGTTTACTTGAAGAGTGGACTCTATGGAAAGTATATCTGCACACGTTATTATTGAACAAGCGAGTGCAAAACGACAGCTTAAGCAAAAAAATATCGTGTGGGGTTGAAAAGGTAAAAACAGTCGCGAAGTGTATAGCTTACAGAACAATAGTTATTATTAATTATAACATAATTACTATCAAAGAGCAATAACGTCGTCAACCAGAGCCGCTAGATTTTTATTTTTGTACCTATATATTGATTTTATTAATTAACTAACTACTACAATAATATAACAACTATGTACTGCTAAATTATACTAGTTACACTACTACGAAAAACATTTGGACTATATATTAGCCGCGATGACTATGCATTGTCCAAATTTAGTTAGTCAAATAGTATAGCACTTTGCCTAATAACTAACCGTTACCGTTTCGATTGACTTCGATGATATCCAAATTACGCATTTAGGTACGTAACAACTTATTTATTTTCATCTAAGCACTTTAAAATTAAGTTTCAAATATTTGAGCCAATTTACTTACGCAGTTGTATAAAACTATACATGTATACGTAATTTAAACTTAGGTCGCGTTATGGCTTAAATAGTTACTGTATCCCTTTCTATACCAAAGTTTGGGAATAGCTGCAGTAATATGGGTCTTTACTTATGAAATTGCCGTTTTTTTAATAAAATAAGTTACCGCAATTTTTTTTTTTTACAAAGATCACATTGGCAGTAATGTTCATCCCGTTTGGTAAGAAGCTGTGATGAATCCTACCGGCACAGCACAATAGTGACCATTCCTTTTCTAGGGTTAAGTTTCCGTTTAAAGCATTGTTCAGGTACTGTACCAGGATACAACCAACATATTGTGCGCTCGATTGTCAAACAGGATAGTTTTTTTTTTATGTTAAGGAATGACGTGACGAGCTAGCCGTTCGCCTGATGTTAAACGACACCGCTGCCCATATCAGCTGCAGTGTCACTCAGAACTCTAAAGTATAGAGTTTCGCGTGACACTGCACTGCGCACGTCATCCAGAGACATCAGCACAATCTAGTAATAAGATTGCTAAACTGTGAGATCAGATCATAAAGTCTCATTTGCCCATTAATTTCATTTCATTCATTTTTCGTCGCAAGTAACAATGTGGTTCAAATTCCGTCGTTTGTGTGTCTATTGAGCAGTGCAAGGCACATCTCGACGCGAACTTTACTGTACTTTAATGCAATCACAATCTAAATATATATAACTCAAAGGTGACTGACTGACATAGTGATCTATCAACGCATAGCCCAAACCACTGGACGGATCGGGCTGAAATTTGGCATGCAGGTATGTTATGACGTAGGCATCCGCTAAGTAAGAATTTTTCAGAATTCCACCCTTAAGAAGGTGAAATGGGTGGTTGGATTATTTTCCCATAGGGCACGCCGCGGGTGAAGCTGCGGGCAGAAGCTCGTAATATGATAAAGGCGAATGTTTGCATGTGTGTATGTGTGTATGTTTGTTCCTCTTTCACGCTCAAACAGCTGGGCGGATTTAGATGAAATTTGGAATATAGATAACTTATATAGTGGATTAACACATAGGCTACTTTTTATCTGCGGTTGAAACCGCGGGGCGCAGCTAGTGAAAACATAACGCTAATCTACTAATCACTAGACTGTGAAATCAGGTCATAAATTCTCATTTGCCCAGTAGTTTCACTATCTACAGTGACCTTCAAACCAAAACACAGTAGTGCTTGCACACTACTGCTTGGCGGTAGAATAACTGGCAAAGCGGTGGTACGTACCTAAACGAACTTTGCAGAAAGGTCCCACTACCTAGTAAAGCTACAAAAAATAATATTCTCACCAAGTAAAATGTCGACAGTAACACCGCTCATGTAGTCATGGACGTCGAAGGTTTTCCCGATTTCTGACTTCATTGTTTCGACAACGTTTCTGCTGTTCTGATTGAAAACGTCCACGAATGATTTCAGAATGTTGATGTGGAAAGTCGGAGCAATCATTTTGCGATGCGACCGCCATTTGTCACCTGTGTATAAACGAGTAGGTATAGAGGAGTTTAAACAGTTATCACAGTATTATAGATATGTATTTAGCTTTACTGTTTTAGATAATAAGTTCTTATTATTATTATTTACAAAAAGAGGTAAAAACCTCTTCAAAATTAAAGAACTTGGTTCATTAGCTCTGACCAGCCATAAGGTGACCAATAATAACTTTATTTGTATATGATTAAGAAAGATTACAAAAAGAAACATTTCTGAAACAAAACCAATTAGTTTATAAAAAATTAGAAACATTGATTTTGAAGAAGCTACGTACCTGAACTGATCAACAGTCCTTCTCCAAGCCAAGGTTTGAAGAACTTGTATTCGGGAGCCTTGTCAATGTGAACCTGACTATTGAGGATCAACTCCACGTCCTCGGGTTCCGTCAGAAAAATGATGAGCTTCGTACCGATCCACACACGAACGACGCTGCCAAACTTCTCCGCGTAAGACAAGCCGAACTCTACGAGTTCTTGATACAGAAAAAAACACACTTAATTCTACAGAATTGAGAAATGTTGAGGAACAGAATGGATAATATACATATTATCCGTTCTGTTCCTCAACATTTCTACAAAAAAACATACTTAATTCTACAGAATTGAGAAATTTTGAAATTCTGTAGAAATAAGTTAGTTTTTTTTTCTGTTAAAAAAAGGGTACTTAATTCTACAGAATTGAGAAATTTTGAGGAACAGAACGGATAGTATGTATAATACGTTCTGTTCCTCAAAATTTCTTTTCGGCGAGTCGTCTATAATATGTATATTGTCCGTTCGTTCTGTTCCTCAAAATGTCTCAATTCTGTAGAATTAAGTTTGTTTTTTTCTGTTATGTCTCCGATTATATACATATTATCCGTTTTGTTCCTCAACATTGATGTATTTGTGGGAATTATGTTAGGTTAATGTTTAATTTATCAGATCAAATCTTATGGCTATATTAGTCGTGATCGTCGTGTTTCTTGTGTACAATATTTTACTGTACAAAAACTCGACTTTAACACCAATTCAACGGTTGAATATCACTCTAGAGTAACGAATTGTTTTCTACGAAGAAGGAGACGAATTTACCTCAAGCATAAGGTATTCGACGTAAGAACATACCTTTCTTAGAACCAGCTCTGAGTGGGTCTATATCTACTAATATAGGTGCTTATTACTAACCACTAGGTTTCTTCATAAGCACTAGAAGCGCGTTTCCAAAGAACGGTACAATTGCAGGCCCGGGGATTTTCTCGCCCATCTTGAACATGCGAGACTTTCGCTGCCATCTGTGAAATATCCAGAGGCCGGAGGCGAGGAACAGCAGCGGATAGAATATCAGCCGTATGTTCAACACCGGCGAGTCGTCCAGTAGTGACGTCATGGTGCTGGAATCAAAAATATATACCTAAAGGTATACCTTTATAATATCTTAATTTCTCAGGATATAAACGTATGAAGTAACTCAGTATTAAGTAGTAACAATAATTATGTTAAAGCTGATCTATACATATAATATCTATATATATCTGACTGACTGAGTGACTTAGCATAATAGCACAGCATAAGCCACTGGTCCTAACGACAAAATTTGGAGTATGTGTTCTTTGTAAAGTGTAGGTATCCAAAGGGTTTTTCGAAATTTCACCTCTAAGAGGACCAAATGGATGGTTGAATTATCTATAAGAAAAATTCTTCTTCGCTTCCTAATTCGTATAGGCCGCGCGGGCGAAGCCGCGGGCAGAAGCTAGTTACCCATAAGTATATTTATTTTAAGAATTATGACAATCAAAGCAACTAAAAACATCAAATGTACGTAATTCTATATATACTGAGCTTATAGTTTGATACTATTTCCATCTCAGGTTTTGTGCACTTTTGTAGCGTTGTCATTCATTCATTATTGAAATGTATATACAATAGAGATAAAGGATATTAAATAAGTGTTTTGTTATTATTATAATGAGTTATTACTTTGTTGCTAATGTTTACCTACTTAAATGACTGATTCTTATTTCTTTTAGGTATTTGCTGTTGACGTACGAAATTAGCGTTTAGCTATAAATCCAACAACTGTTAAGAATTGTCTTAATTGAAATTGAGTTGATCTTAATAATTTAAAAAAATCACTTACTTTTCAGATTTCCATTCAACAAGTTAATCCGTTTGCTTCTATCAAGTCAATAGTTGTTAATGACTTTCAATTGCTTAAACCTTTAACTATTCAATTAAATTTATTTCATTTAAGTATTCAGTGACTCCGAAATAATGTATTACGTAGGTTCAAGTAACTACTGAATAAATTCTTATGACGTTGTAACAGCTCAATTTATTTGGGTTTCTCGATAGGTAGTTTAGATAACTACTTATTAACTACTTTTTATTCCATAAAGTGTACCTTCAGGGTTAATCCTGTATAAGCAATCACAGCTCAGCAATCAAAGCAATTACAGCTCTGGTACTTGATAAACCTCATTGCGTCCGCCTCGTAGTTGCGTTTAGATACATTTGGGGACGTTTCTTCTATCGTACATTTTCTTCTAGTCTCTGAATAATATAATTTTTCAGTATTTTTTTTTAATGGTTTGGTTAATTACTTTCTATAGTAAGTGCCCTTGTTGAATTATTTTACTTAACAAATTAACTAATTAATTAATTAGTGAAATTACTGGGCAATTGAGACTTTATGATCTGATCTCACAGTCGAGTAATCTTATTACCAGACTGTGCTGATGTCTCAGGATGATGTGCGCAGTACAGTGTTGCTCGAAACTCTATTTTGGGGTTCCAATTGACACAGTTCTGTTCTGGGCAGCCGTGGCGCTTAACATCAGGTGAACGGCTAGCTCGTCAAATCATTCAGTAACATAAAAAAAAAACAAATGATATGAGTGAGCAATGAACTTTAATACTTTTGCTCTCATTATATTTTAAGGCGTTTTATTAATGTGGCACACATACCACAGTACACAGTCTCACCGTCTTAGTTTTGCGAATGATCTTCAGATACATAGTCAGACTAATACACATAATATGTACGCCTTTACAGTTTTTATAATCTATTAGCCCTCATGAGATGCTGAAATTAGCTGAGCTGATGTTAGCATCTCATTTTAGATTTGGCTGCTGAATGCCGGTGAGTGTTTTGATTATTTTGATCTATAATTGACGGTGAATACGTTGAAACGTATAGATTTCGTCGTAATACACCAATCATAGATACACATATTAGCAGCAGGCATGTGGTTAACTAAAAATATAATGAGTTTAACTAAAATAATGTCATTGAATTACAATAACAGTATTCATTACAAAATTAAAAACCTTTATTTTGACCAAACTTATTTTTTATTTATCCATAGTCGAATACATATTTATAGGTACCTACTTATTGTTTACTTTTATTCAGATTAGCCGATCACATAATCATCCGGAAGACGTCCATTGTTGAACATAGGCCTCCCCCAAAAACGCCTCTTTGCCAGCTTATCATACAGAGAGCTTGCCATTATCATCACGCTATTTCCCATTCACCATATTTCCACTGAGCTACAACACGGGGCACTTTAAACGTAGGGTATAATAGTCTTAAAAGGTAGGCAACGCATTGGCAGCGCTCCCGGTTTTGCAGGGGTCTGTAGGCGACGGTAACTGCTTACAATCAGACGGGCCGTCTGCTTGTTCGTCTATGTTATAAAAATAACACGCTTGGCAGGTGGTGATCATAGATTTTAAGGTGCCTAGGAGAATGATGCTGCTGGATATTCCCTTAGTTGGCTATTACGATTACGACGCCAAAGAAATGGGCTACCTCATACAATTCTCACACCAACTCAAATCGAGAGTAAACAGGTATATTCTAGGCAAGCGTGTTACATCCTAGACCACATCGTCACTTACCATCAGGTGCGATAGTGGTCAAACGCGAGCCTATCACACCATTCAATCATATCAACAATATAAAAAGAATAATAAAAATTACAAAAACCAACTGGTGCCATACGGCTAAAATTAAGAATTAGCTAAAGAAATAGAAAATAAAATCGAAAATTTCTATAAATAATAATGATAACAATAATCGATGACAATATTAATTATCTCATCTCATCTCTCATGCACAAACAGTAAACAATTAAGTAACAATATTTGGTAATATTCAGGCACTGTAAATTAACATTGTTATTTGCTTTGTGTGACGTTAGTTCTCGGAATCTTTACGATTATCTTAATAATTAATATATTTAATTTAACATTAAATATGATTTCTATTTAAAATATATTAATTATTAAGATAATCGTATTTGATCATAATCGTATTTAATTTAACATTAAATATGATTTCTTTTTCAATAAACATAAGATTAAACATAAGTCAAACTTTTAGGGTTGCATACAATAAAAATAAGATATCTAGTCAAACGCAAGTATATTAATAATAATAATAACCCCAACTATCACATACATAGATCCTGGACTTTAACTAGGATTGTCCAGGGACCCAAGAACTAAAAGGACCATGGTCTTTTTGTTTTTAGCACCCAGACTCAGAACAAGTATTTTCGCTTTTTTTATGTGCACAAATACTTGTCCTGCTGCAGGAATCGTACCCGCCCCCAGGTTATGAGCCGACCTGCTCAACCACTTCACCGTAGAGGCTGCAAGTCTAACTAATATAAAAAAGGGTGATAATAGCCTGTCTGTATTCAACTTTTGTGCAAATGAGGTTATTATTATAACAGTGCATGTTACGTTGTATATCAATATACATACCTATACATCTAACTAAACATAAAACGATAACTTACTTTGAAATTAATAATAATAATTTAATAATAATAATAATAAATAATTTATTTATTCAAACAGTAAAAAAAGAAACATAGTCTAGGTTGATCCCTGGATCCCACACTAGGATGACCTGTGTCGTGGGATTCAGTCTCTTCCAATTTATATAAAAAAACTTAAGAATAGTGGTAGACTAATTTATACGTATTTAATGTAGTAGGTACACTTAAAAAGAAGAATCATTTTCTTAGACTGCGTATTGAAACAAACAAATCCAAAAGTGTTTGGTTCACGTAAAACTGCTTGTTAACATAACAATGTTAAAAATTACTTAAAATTTGTATTATTATGTTATGTCCGGTAAAATGTCAATTTACATTAACATTAAACAAAGCAAAAACAAATGTATACCGGGCGATAAATGGAGCTAAACTAAAGAAGTTTTACTTCAGTAGAGTGGTCTTAAGCACACTCGTTTTTTACATACGTGTTTTAGTAAAACTGACATGTAGGGGAACCGAAGGTATAACGGACCCTGTGGGTAAAACGAACCAGACTAATAACTTTCAATCTGTTAACGCCATCTATAATCATCTTGCGTCAACTTGACAGTTGCCTCTGACATAAAGTTGGTCAGTGTTCTTGAAGCGGCCATGCAGCGGCACACGTTTTTATCAATGTAAGTTAATTTTTGCCTATTTTGATGTAAAAACAGCTAATTTTTATATTCCTTCAGTTTTATTACGTTAAAGTTATCAGGAATTTTGTGTTATTGTTTGAGATATTATTTATTTTACTTAGTTTTAACGATAAATAGGCAAGGTTCTCTCAACCTTAACCTCAAAATAATTTATTGTTCACAGGCCTATCGAAAAGGCAAAACGAAACGGGCAAAACGGACCACGTAGTCCGTTTTACCTTCAATACAGTTCGTTTTTATTATACTTCTATAATTTGATGTTTAAATATGTATTTTCATTTCAGATGGTTAACAACTATTAAAAAAAGTCAGACCGACAATCATGGAGTGAGCAAGAAACAGGTGGGGCTATTAACTTCTGCTGAGCGAGGCCAGCTTGTCACTGTTGTTTGCTGCTTTGGCCACCGGCATCTGGCCGTTCAGCCCTGACGTGTTCACAGAAGCAGACTTTTTGGCAGCAGCGGCCACTGACATTGAGATGGCAGAAGCAATGCCAAGGGATTATGGGTATGGACCATCAATGATTCGACCCGAAGAAGTGCCCCCCATTGACGAACTTGGATTATCAGTATCTGACGATCATGCAGCTAATCAAATAAATATATTGACACCACCTCTAGTCAATGAGACAATTACAGCGGAACCTGGTACATCTAGCAATTAAGGTGTCATTGAACCATTGTTATCTAACTTATAAAGATTTGAACACCATTGGACCACCGACAATACTAAGTGATCAGAGTATTTCTCAAAATAAAGATCTACCTAGCAATTATGAACCTAGCAATGAACAACAGCCATCTAAGAGTACATCCTATTCTATTGCTCCAAAGGATATCTAAAATAAGATCATCGCAAAGAATTAGAAGCTACTAAAATGCACACGAAAAAAAACGCAAAGGTAAAACAGAATCTTTTCACTGAAAAGAAGGGGATAGAGAAACAAACAAACACACAAAAAGGAGAAGGGAAATCTACAAAGAAAAACACTCAAAAGAAAAGCAAAGACTCATCTAGCGAAGATGAAGAAGACGTAAGATGGTTTTATTGCTCTCATTTACTTTCTGAATCGACAGAAGGAGGTTCAGTGCCCTGCATGTTCTTTATGGGCACACTGTAGTTGTGCCGGTGTCGAAAACGATGATGAAGATGTTTGGTTTAATTCGTTTGCGAAAGGTGTGACGATGAATAAATAATACAGAGTTTTTTTGTTCTGTGTTGCCATAGGTCCATTTTGCCTTCATGCCTGGTTCGTTTTACCTTCACGTGTAGGCAGAATGGACCAAACCGAGGGTTTTGGAAATCATCCAATATCTTCTGTATCTGTGATTTGATTCAAGTGTTCCTTAATAATAAGCTTGATTGATAAATGTTCAATTATATAACGACAAAGAAAGAAGAATAAAGATATAATTTTTTGTGATACGTTGGTTTTTCCTTAAGTGGTCCGTATTACCTTCGTCTCCCCTAAGTATTTATTTTACCACTATAACGATTATGATTTTTTTTACTTACAAACTTGTCTAGCATTTGACCACGCTCTCACCTGATGGGAAGTGACGATGCGAACGAAGGTGTGGCACTCCATGCTAGCGATTATGTACAAGACAAGTACAAAACAAAAATATTTTTCCTTAAATGTTCGACGGGACTCTCTCTCTAGGCTCGAATCTTAGTTTGAACCCATCGCTTCTCTTCAAGATAATATCAGCCTTAAGTTTGAACTGATCTTCTGGTATGTCGGAAATACTCTTGTAGTTCCTCAGAATGGTTGAGATCAGCACTTTCAGTTTCAGTAGAGCATACTTGCGACCTTTAATCAAACAATAATAATAATAATAGACATAATAGACATATAAAATATATGGACATTTCACACAACGACATCTAGCCCCAAACTAAGCTAAGCTTGTACTATGGGAACCAGATAACTGATACAATACTTATATATTTTTTGTTTGTAAATACATACATAGAATACAATATAAAACCCAGACACAGAACAAACACCTATGTTCATCTGACAAATGAAGGGATGAGATCAAGAAGGACTTAACTGATTTTTTTCACAAAATGATTTATGGGTATCGTTTCAGCGTGAAATTATCTACAATAATACATTCTCAAAATAACGATATGAGGCTTAAATTTCGAGATTGTCAGTATTAAAACGGCTTATCGGACACAGGAATACATACGATAAACGCTTAGCATGAAAACATGATTATATTTATTATGTTATATTATATTTTTACTGTAATTGTAGGAATTAGCGCTATATTTTGTATTTTAAAATAGAATTAATACATTTTCAAGCAACTGAAACTTCCACAAACCTTTTCTTTTACTTAATAAGCACTCTACATTAAATTAAGCTGTTGAAGTTTAAAGTCAATTTACTCGAAACTATCAATTTGACAGTTAAACCCTTTTTGATCTCACCCCTTGAAATGTTTGTCCTGGGTAGGAATCGAACCCACAACACACAGTTCAGAAAAGGGGAAATGAGCTGTCGGGCCAGTCAAAATCAAGTATCCATGTAATTTTATGTACATCAAAATCTATTACGAACAATAAGTCAGATTTGTGGTTTGGCACTATCTGTGACTCACAACACTTACTAATACTAATACGTCATACTCGATAATTGGTATCCTACATATATACAACCTTTGTGGTGTAGTGGTTGACCACGTCGGCTCATAGCCCGGAGGCGGCGGGTTCGATTCCCGCGGCAGGACAAGTATTTGTGCACAGAAAAAAAAGTGCAATTACTTGTTCGGAGTCTGGGTGTTGTGGGACCAAGGTCCTAGTAGTTCCTGGGTCACTAAGCACAGGGAATCCTAGTTGGGGTTCACGATCTATGTATGTGATCGTTGGGCGTTATAATTATTATTAATAATAAAAAGTGGTACGTCCCATACTGCTCTAAATTAAAGTATGTAAGTAAATTTAATTTGAAAAAGGTATACACTACATGATCAAAGTCAAAGTCAAAGTCAAAAGATTTATTGTAAATAGGCTAATTTTAGCACTTTTACAAGTCAAAATTATGTAAGGTACTTAAAGTTAAGTTAAGATCATTATTACAAATCGTCAAAATTAATTTTAATTAAAACACGTAAACACTTTGTTAATCAAATAACCCGCCCCTCATTGTCCGTGGTGCAAAGGTGCCTATTATACTGGCTGCATTACCAACGAATGGCAACGGGCATTGGGCAACCTATGCACCAGGAACGAGCGAGTCAATTAAAGTGCGTAATAGGATAATATCCAGTATAACAAAGGAGTTAGAGCATACTAGGATGTTATAAAATAATAATGATAATAATAGCAACGCCCATCGATCACATACATAGATCCTGGCCCTTACTAGGATTCCTTGTGATTAGAGACCCAGGAAATTCAAGGACAATGGCCCCACATCCATGGGCGACTGGCATGGGGGCGGGATCGAACCTGCCACCTCCAGGTTATGAGCCGACCTACTCAACCACCACACCACAGAGGCTGTCAAAATGTAAAATATATCATTATATATATTATGATAAATAATCTACGAGACTATCCTGAATATGTTGATTATTTGAGTTAATTAATAACAGAGTTCTGAGGTAACAAACATAGATATATAAAAATAAAAAAAAATCGAATTGAGAACGTTCTCTTTTTTCGTTGTAGATATTCAAGTAGTCGGACATTGACGCTTCCCGCATTGAATATTTATTTGCAATATTAATGAGTAGTTAATGAGTTGTTTGTTATGCCAAAATTAAAATTGAGCATATTTTCAATTGAATTTGAATGTCATGACCTTATGAAGTATATATAGGTACTAATACTAATTACTGACATGTAATTGTTTACTTTTACCCGACTACGGCAAAGCTAAAAAGAAGGTTGTTACTTGGTATATTTACGTGTTTCACCGTAGCGCCTAAGCTAGTCATCCAAATTTGATAATTGAGGAGTCAATCCATTTATTATGCCTCGGGTGATAGAGGCTATATATTTTAGGATATTCACTCTGGCAAGACATATCTGCATAGATTTTTTTTGGTAGGTACCACTGCTTTGGCAGTTTATTCTGCCGCCGAGTAGTGCAAGCCCTATTTGTGTTCCGGTTTTAAATGCATCGTAGCTAGTCTCAGTAATAAGATTACTAGACTTTGCTGATGTCTCAAAATGACGTGCGCAGTGCAAGGTCATGCGGAACTTTATAGTTTCCCAGTGACACTGCAATGAATAGCTCATCACGTCATACATTAACATAAGTAAATTATTCATGACTAACTTTTGCGTGGCCTATAGGAAACGAAAAAGATTTTTTAAATGGATAATTCACCCACCCATTTTACCCTTTTAGGGTGGGAATTTCGAATAAACCCTTTCTTAGTGGATACTTACACTTTACAAAGAACACACTAACCAAATTTCAAGTCTCTAGGACCAGCGATTTAGGCTCTGCGTTGATATATAAGTCAGTCAGTCAGGACTTTGAATTTTATATGTATCGAAAATTATCGTTTGGGGTTTTAGCTTTCCAAATTTATTTTATTATTTACCAACGCAGCTCCTAGGTCCAGCGCTGAAAGGTATGAAGCTGTAATAGTGCCTGGCGGCAGCGTTCTCCGGCAGGAAGTTGTCAGGGTTGAACACGTCAGGGTCCTTGTAGTACTTGGCGTTACGATGGAGCTTATACGTCCCGATGACTACCGTGGAACCAGCGGGGAGTATGTAACCTTTAGTTACTGAAATTAGATAACAAAAAGCAGTTTATAATATATAAAAGTGCCAAAAACCTGTCTGATTACGAGAAATTATTGCATATAATTTAGACTCTTCCATCATGAAATGTCTATAAGTTTGTCAAGTACTCAATAGATTTGGATTCAAATGAGAGTCGAGTCGATTATCTGGACAATTTAGAATGTGGATAAATTACTTAATGTATATATCTATATAGTAGATCGACTCACCAATTTTAACGTCTTTAGTTAGTTTCCTTGCAATTATAGGAACTGGTGGGTACATCCGCAGTGTCTCAAGGATGACTCTCTCTAAATATTTCATGCGAATTGTGTCTGCAAAGGTGACTGGTCTGTCGGAGTTACCGAAAATCTCATAAATCTCATCGTACACTTTTGCCTGTATATTTTGATGAACACCCAAAATACAAAGAACAAAGCTAGAACCAGCTGCTGTAGTGTCATGGCCCTGAAAATTTAGAATTTCAACTTATAATATAAAAAAAAATTAAAGCAAAACTCGCGCTATGTCGTCTCTGTACCCCCTTTATCCACGAATATCTTTTCAATGCAATATTTTCAATGCAATCGATAAGTGTAAGTAACGAAAGTGGTTGATGTGATTGAAGAAACGAGAAAGAAAAATCCAAGAGTAACGAACTATTATTTGTTGCTACGGTGCTAGCTTGTTTGTAGCACTCATAGCGAAGCACGACTATCCGTTACTAAACAATTTCTAAACAAGTTAAGCAACGTTTGCTGCGTTTGCTATTTTGATGGGTAACCTCTACAAAAAGTGGTATTTACAATTGAGCACTTTCGTGCTTTGGGGGCACGTTAAATCTAGTTAAGTCAAATTGACTAAACGACTGCTTAACGTGTCTCAATAGCCATGTCAGTAACTTTTGGACGGCATAAAAATTCTGACACCGGAGGTAACAGGGCCTACACGAGAAGAATATTTGTTGTTGAAATTATGACTTCAATATTCTCAGTTTTATATTTCTAATGAATGATTGTGAATATTTAGCCGAAGATCTCTAAAAGTGTGTAACGTATTATAGGTACCTACCTCAAACATAATTGTATCAACTTCTTCCTTAATTTCATGATCACTTATGTTATTTGTTCCATTTTGTGCAGATTCGATCATTAAATCTAAAAATGCCTGTCTTTTTTTTATGCCTGCAATAATGTTAAATCAGTTAGAATGTACAATTTAAATATTAAATTACTCTATTTAGAAAATACAAAAAAATAATTGTTTATATTTAGACTCACCTACATCGTTTTCATCGTTAAAATCAAGGTCATCCTTATAACCTTTAAAAACAGTTTCTGAAAGTGTTTTTTCATTGGGTTCATCCGGTGTTGTCGCATTAGTAAGTTCATCTAAAGTAGGCGGTGTAAAACCTTTAGCTTTATTCGCAAGGTAGATTTCTTTCTTATTTTTAATAACCTATTAACATTTAGAACAAAAATGGTCAATGCAACTAGGTAATAATAAAGTAACCACTAAAGGATTTTGAAAAATCTAAAATATTGCTCACTTTGTTTGTTAGGCCATGTATAATTTGAAGAAGTTTGCTTTGTTTCTTGAAAAATGAAGTGAATTGGAAAATGGAATCAAACCTCAACCAGAATTTGTAGTGCCTTTGGTGGATAATGTCACACATTCTGTAAAATAACAACCATTATTTTCATGAATCCAATCCAACTGGAACCTGACGAATATTAATATGTGCGGTGGATATTAAACATTATTAAATTAAGTGACGGTTTAATAATTTTGAAATGACTTGTCCAAGTAACAACAGTGATATGAATGAACAATCTTTATTATAGACTTGGTGATAAGATTTGTTATGAAATATATAACATATTTACATATAACACGATCACATTAATGAGTAGTATATCAACAGAAAACTTCTCAAAGACTAGCATGAAGTTGTATTGTTTATTATAATTTAGAATTGAAATAGCATCAAAGCTTACTTCATTACAGCCATAGCGTAATCAAATCCCGATTCATCTTGTGTTTTTTTATTTATGCCCATCGCAGTTTCTGTAATATTAACAATAATAGTTATTGTAAATATTGTAATGAAAAAGTCATCATATAAAACAATACCTTGAAATTAAAGTTTTTCACAATACATAATTACTGTTCACAATTTTAACTAACGTCAATATATTTTATATTATGTAAAGCCTCTTGTTCCAATTGAAAAAGCGAAGAGAATCCAAAATCAGCAACATTATTCCCATCGATACTTTGTTCATATTTGGTATGTACCTAAAGAGTAGTCGCACTTATAATAATAATTATATAAGCTAAATTTATGTATGTTTACTCCTTCTTTGAATAAAGGAAAATAGCAGCTATCTTCTTCAATCGTAGAAGGAATAAACGCAGACTATGCGCATATTGTACGCAGAATTTATACCCGAGCCATGGTGCACGACCAGTTGGTGTACATAATTATTCTTACTCTTACCAAGTAAAATATCGACGGTGACACCGCTCATGTAGTCGTGAACATCAAATGTTTTCCCAACCTCTGTTTTCATTTTTTCGACAACGTTTCTGCTATTCTGATTAAAAACATCCATGAAAGATTTTAAAATATTTATATGAAACGTAGGTGCGATCATTTTGCGATGCGAGCTCCATTTTTTCCCTGAAAAGAAAAATGGTAGTTTTAAAGAGTAAATTTTTTATGACCTAATCTCACAGTCTAGTAATCTTACTACTAGACTATGTTGATGTCATAGGATGACGTGCACAGTGCAGTGTCACATGAAACTCTATTCAGTTTAAAGTTCCGAGTGACACAGCAACTGACATGGGCAGCCGTGTCCTTAACATTGAAAGAAATTAACCGATGAATGATGAATGAAATTGTACTTAGTACTGTGACAGACCAAATGTTAATATAGATTCATACAAAATAAATATGTAGTCCGATTATTACAGAGTATTTTACTAGCATAAAATCAGTACCCATAACTCAAAAGAATTGTTGAAATAATTACCGATATTAAAACTATTATTTCAACACATAACAATAATCTAGTAAGTAAAACTTGTTCATCCAATCTCTCATCTGTTTTTACATTTTTATGGACTGTCTTACTTCCATTTCGTTTCCCAATCTTATCAACTTATTTATCCAAACCTTCATCTGTTGTTCCATTTTTATTACCTTTTTCTTCCAATAGCAAAAAATGTAAAAAAAAAAAAACAAACTATATAAATTGGATAAATTATTGATCTGCATTCCTGAGTTTCAAATTAAGACGACTTATGCCCGTCTATACTAAACTTTGACAACTTCTAAATTCGCACTTACTGTTGAATGTCAAAAAGGGCTATGACATACCAACTGCAATGCATTTGGATATGTCAGAAAGGAATAAGTTTTACGGTGAGTCTCTACCATTTCTGTTTTATGATTAGTTGGCTACTTACCAGAACTAATAAGAAGCCCTTCTCCAAGCCAAGGCTTAAAGAATCTGTACTCTGAAGCCTTATTTATATGAACTTGACTATTCAAAATTACTTCAACGTCCTCGGCATTGGCTAAAAATATGATCAGCTTCGATCCAATCCATCCACGTACAACGTGGCCATACACTTTGGCGTATTCTACAGCTAAGTCTAATAACTCTGCAAAGAAATATGATGAAATTGACATATGCGGCAATACTCCTTTGCATAAATAATTATTAGTATAACAAGCTGACCCACCCGGCTTCGCTACTTTTACGCCCTAAATCTATTCAAAGGAGAAACGAACGGAATAGAGGAAGATAGGAGAGAGAAGCGAATAGAAAAATGATAGAAAAAATGAAAAATGTAGCTTCATCTTCGTTGCCAGCAATGTTTTATCGTAGCGTATGGATCCCATACGTAGGTTGGTCCATGCGTAGTTGGTCCTATTATCATATTATGTAGATAATATGATAATACGACCAACTGCATGGCATGTTAATAGAAAAGAGAAGATAAGAGTTGTACAGCTAGAAAGTGCGAAAGAAAGAGAGAGCAAAGTAAATGTATGTAAAAGTCATACGGTCAGGTTTTTTTCCAATTGCCATTAAAGCATTTCCAAAAACTGGGATAGGTGTTGGTCCAGGGATCAAGTTGGCCAACTTGTACGTCCTAGACTGTTGTTGCCATCTGTACAGTAACCAAATGCTTGAGGCCAAGAGAAGAAGAGGGTAGAATAAATATCGAGTGTTGAAATTATGGTCCACGCCAGTGTCCACGACTGATGTCATTTTTCTGAAAATAATAATAATAATAACGCCGAACGATCACATACATAATCACTTAACTGAAATGAAATGAAATGAAATAGTTTGAAATGAATTAGTTTATTAAATGTTTACAAACATCGGTTTCAACATAAAACAGTCGATACGAAAAATACAAATAGTTTACTCCTGGTTGGAAAACTTTGGACTGAAACTAAACTAGGAAAACCTGTGTTTTGGAATATCAATAACTGAAAATTTCCTTGTGTTTAGGACGTAGGAACTACGAGGGCTATAGTTCCACAACACCCAGACTCAGAACAAGTATTTGTGCTTTTTTTCACAAATACTAATGTCCTGGTGCGAAGTTCAAACTCGCCACCTCCGGGATGTGAGCCGATCTGCTCAAGCACCACACCACAGAGGCGGAGAGAAACAATACATAATATTCATATTTACAATCATATTAATTCATTAATAACAATAAAATTACAGGTCATTACAGTAGTGAGCTAAACAAAATGTGTACGTAAAGTAAAATTGTATGCCATCAAAAACAAGACTTGTAAAAAACCACCTTCTTCAAAGTCTTGCATCTCAGTTCTTCTACCGTAATAAGTTGTGACATCCACGTAATATTAAAGCTCAACTTTTTTAATTTTTAAGATTCTGTACATCAAAAGGAAAAAGCGAAGCCCTTATAAGATCACTTTATTATCCGTCTGTCTGTCTGACCCGTTTTCTCAGGAACGCATGGAGATCAAACCGAAATTTGTATCAAATACTCAGGTCTACTGTTCCTTGGAGCTGTGAATATATCGAAATTCTAAGCAAACGCATTCAAAAGATACAGAAGGTCATGCTGCAAATTTTCGACGCTCGCAAGGGAATCAAAACCACGAGTCTTGGTCTCAGAATCTTGAAATTTGGTACATAGCAACATCTTATAGCACAAATAAAGAAAAAATTGCGAAAAACAAAAATTTTAAATCATATAATAAAAATATTTGTATTAATTTTAAACTTACTACCCCTTTCAAACTTTCCACATTGTATAGTTATGGATTTCATTTCGCAATAAAAATACCATATATTTTACTTATACCTACAGGTCCTTCAGTGCGTGAGTCCGACTCACACTTGGTCGGTTATTTTTTTCCTTCATAAGAACCTTCTGACAATAATAAACACAACTTAAAAATAATTAGCGAAAATGTCCCATCCGTTCACTCGTGATGCGATGACCACGTGAAATAGAGATTCATTTTTATATATTTCTAGCTACATTTTCAATCTGCTTTTTAATGATGCCTTAGATGGGGCATCTCACTCTTCATATTGTAGACTTCAGGCGCTTTTCAGCCGCCGCGCCGCCGCTCCACCACGCGTATAGTTTGTGTGCGCGTGAATCCTGTGACAAACACGCATAGCATACGCTTGTTCATGTAAACGGACACTATAACAATCCCGTACACCATCTTAATGGCCGCGGGTGCGAGTGAAACAGTTTTATATAACGAGTATGGCCAAGTAGCGCCAAATGGCCAACAGAGGTACGCCGTGCCGCGCCAACTCCCCTCTAAACGTTCGAAATTCTCGGTAAATTAAAATCTTTTGCAATCATCAAGCCGCCTTTCAAGCGCGGTGGTTAATACGACTGTACCTTTTATTATTATTATTATCATCATTGTTATTTTTATTATTAATTTTTTTTTTGACATTTCACACATCGCCATCTAGCCTCAAACTAAGCAAAGCTTGTACTATGGGAATCAGATAACTGATACAATACTTAGATACTTTTTTGTAAATACATACATAGAATACAATATAAACACCCAGACACAGAACAAACATCAATGTTCAGCACACAAATGTTCGTCCTGGGTGCGAATCGAACCCACGACCTGCAGTTCAGAAGGCAGGGATACTACCAACTGAGCTATCGGGCCAGTCATTTGATTTGATTATAATGATCACAGAAATCTAAATAATTACCTTATTATTTAGATTTCTATGGGCGTGATGCTTGAATCTCAAGTCAATATGAAATCACCGTCAATTTTGCTATCTATGTATATCATCGTCCAAATAATGATTAGTGAATACGTTACCCATCAATGTTAAAAATACGTACGTTTAAGTCACAAGAACTACTAGTATTAGTTCCAGGTAATAAAATAATTTGTATTTTTCACGTATAAAAACCACCGTTCAAAATACACCTTTATTATTTCAGCAATACGTGTTCACTGCTGAAATATTTCTTATAAAATAAAGTGTTCACACATTTTGCTGCTAACTATTATCATTATTATTGATGAATGCATTTAGTTTTTCGTCATCGCTTTGTTTTTGCTTTTACGACATGCCAAAATACAGGGCGTTTCTAGTTGGTTAAACAAGTTAGGTCAAAACAGACATTAGGTGATTTATATAGATAGATCATAGTAAACACACTATCACACTTCACACTAATATTATAAAGCCGAAAGTTTGTATGTGTGTATGTGTGTTTGTGTGTATGTTTTTTACTTCTTCACACTCAAACAGCTGAATGGAATGGATGAAATTCGGTACTAAGGTAGCTTATACACTAGATTATCATACAGGCTACATTTTATCCCGGAAAAGTGAAATTTTCCCGTGGGATAAGTAAATAGTTAAAATACTTTTTATCCGTGGGTGAAACCGCGGGGCGCAACTAGTACGTAGATAAACTCATGATTGTAGTTACTAACAAACTAATAATACCACAATTAACAAGAAGTGGGGAACAATGGGAGACCTTATCGCTATCGCTAATAGCAACCTCGTACAGGCAACCTGCCTTTGGATGGAGAGGATTCATCGAAGTGGCAAAAGAGGGGTAACTGACTTTTTTGAACGGGATAATGCCGGCCTTTACAGCGTCACCGGGCGAGAGGGGAGTAACCGTAAGGCGCACGTTAACTATGTTTTTTTTTTTTTTTTTTTTTATGTTATTGAATGATGTGACGAGCTAGTCGTTCAATTCAATTCAATTCAATTCAATTCATTTATTTATAAGAAATATCTTACATGTCAATTGTCATAATCTAGATAATATTCATGTCTTCATTATTTAAATTTTAGCTATTATTTAACAATAGTTATTATTATGAGATAAGGAATAATTTATTATAGTTATTTGGTATATAATATAATAAATGCACATCACCAATAAAAATGTGGTTCAATGGTTTATTTTATCAGCAAAATACTCGTCAACACTGTAATATGCTTTGGCGAGCAGCAGCGTCTTCAACTTGGCGTGAAACGAGCTCAAGCTCGGAGCACTCGTGATACTATCGGGAAGCGTGTTGTACAACTTCAGGCCGATGTAGTCCACCCGCTTCTGTGACCTAGTGAGTCGGACGGAAGGCAGCTTGAGATGATGCCGATTCACCTGATGTTAAGTGACACGGCCGCCCATAACAGAACAGTGTCACTCGGAACTCCAACATGTAAAGTTTCGCATGACTGCTGCAATGCGCACATCATCCTGAGACATCAACACAGTATGGTAATAAGATTACAAGACTGTGAGATCAGATCATAAAGTCTCATTTGCCCAGTAATTTCACTAGCTACATTGCCCTTCAAACCGGAACACAGTACTGCTTGCACACTACTGCTTGGCGGCAGAATAACTGGCAAAGCGGTGGTACCTACCTAGACGCACTTTGCAGAAAAGTCCTACCACCTAGTTAAAATGTACTAAGGAACTAAGGATGATACTATATTATATATATTATATACATATTTATGCTACCTTCTGGTAGTGGGCTGGAGCATTTGGACTGTCTATAGGTCATCGCGGCCAGTATATAGTCCAAATGTTTCTTTTTTTTTGTAGTAGGTAGTTTTTAGTATTAGTTATTAATTCATTGTAGTATTTATAGAATAAGGGCAATTTGCCGTGTTAAAAAAAGGATGATAAGGTTTACCATATTAATAAATTTATATTTCAACAACATACCGTATATCACAAAATAATATATAAGAAGTATATACGTTAATAATTTATATACATATGTGTATAATAAGTTTTTAAGCAATAAAACTAAAATAAAATTAAAAACTATGCATCAGCAAAACTTAATCTAAGAAGCCGCTACCAGTAGGCAAAGTGCCTAAAATGCTGGCGGCTTTGCCTCGTTGAATGGCAATGCTTAGTCTTTGGGGTAAATAAAGACCAGAATTTTGGTCACGTGTTGCCTCGATCAGTCGGTCCGAAAGATCTTTGTAAATTTTGTGGGCACTCGGCCCCCACGGCCCCAACGTCGCGACACCGAAAGGCGCAAATGTGTAATCACTGTCTAAGCATAATTGTATTTTTAATACTCTTCTTAAATTTCTAAAATAAGAAAATTGGAAATGAAAATTGTATGAAAATTTTATTTGATATATTGTCGCGATGCTACGTTATAAACATTTACATCAACAGTTAATGATAGGTTCATACAAAAATTAGTGAGTTAGAATTAGGTTTTAGTTTCATATATATTTGTATATATTTCATTATTCTTTAATAAAACTAGATGAAAAAAAATGTTTTTCTGTGTACTATAATAATAATGATTACTCAATCTTACCAAAAGGCACTGAATACTTAATAATAGGTACAGTTACTAAAGGACACTTTATTATTGACACAACACATCATGATAAAATCAAAAACTTTTCTGATAGTGAGTATATTTTACCTAACAGGGTTTGCTATTATTTAAATATAAAACATCAACATAAATTAAAAAACCCCGCAAACACCAACATTGTTGTATGTAAACAACAAATTAGATTAGGTGGGTACTTGCCAACCAGTTAATTTCATGACATTTACTGATTCAGACTTTTTCTATTGTTTCTATCTATACATATAAAAAGCTTTGTCCTGAATGAATGACTGACGGATCAACGCACAGCCTAAACCGCTGATCGTAGAGACCTGAAACTTGGTGGGTGTGTTCTTTGTATGACGTAGGCATCCTATAAGAAAGGATTTTCCAAAATTCTACCTGTAAGGGGGTGAAAAACGGGGGCAAAGTTTGTATGGGGCAACATGATTCTTTGATCCAATCCACTTGTAACAAAATTGATGGAAGACGTTTTTTGTATTTTATTGAAATTCATCCCCTAATGGGGTTTAAATGGTATAAAAATTAGTAAGTTGTTTTGTCGGTGATTTGCTTCGAAGTTGATATCAATACTCCTTAGTGCTTTTGATTGAAATAAAATGTTATTTTGACATTTGTTTCAAAACTCAACTAACTGCAAGCACTACTGTGTTCCGGCTTGAAGAGCACTGTAGCTAGTGAAATTACTGAGCAAATAAGACTTTATGATCTGATCTCACAGTCGAGTAATCTTATTACCAGACTGTGCTGATGTCTCAGAATGATGTGCGCAGTGCAGTGTCACGCGAAACTTTATATTTTGGAGTTCCGAGTGACACTGTTCTGTTATGGGTAGCCGTGTCGCTTAACATCAGGTGAACGACTAGCTCGTCACATCATTCAGTAACATAAAAAAAAACTCAATCCGATTTTTACAAAATGGTCATGGATTGATGGATGGCGAAGAAAATCGTTTTTTTTTACGTTTTGTTGAAGTGACAGTGGGCAGGCCACATCGCTCGCAGAACTGATAACGATGGGGAAGAAAGGTTCTCAAGTGGTGACTACGAACTGGAAGACGCAGTGTAGGTTGGCTCCCCACAAGGTGGACCGACGATCTGGTCAAAACCGGGCCAATGTATGCGTGAGGCTAGCAGCTACTCAAATTGGCGCTTTATAGAGGAGGCCTATGTAGAGGTGGACGTCTTCAGGCTGATGATTACGATGATGACGATCGTGAGCCCACGGTGTCTTCCCCAATTTGCCCATTTACCCGAACACTTAATTTTCCGGAATAAAAAGTACTTGTCCTATGTTGATCTTAATAATGGCACCATGATCTTTTAATAATAGAATTTGGTACAGCTGTGGCAAACCAACAAGCAAGCAAAACAAGTGTCACCTCTCTATTTTTGCCATGGAAAATTCTAGAAGAGTAGGCACAACTCATTGTAAACAATATTTAAATTTCTCTGTCATCGCTTCCTCTACGTCAAAGTTTGTGAGTAAATTTATGTAAGTGCCTACATAATAATGAATAATTATCAAGTAACTGCAAGTAAACCAATATAAGTTATGCACTTTGTTTTTCGTTTATATGATACCTATGCGATTGCGGTTTTTTTTTTTATTAAATAAGTTACCGTCATTTATTTTATATATTTATTTCAATTATTCAAAAATACCCACGCAACCGATGCATCTGGCCAACGCAGTGGTAGTTATTGACGACTCTTCTTGAAAGAGTGCATCAATAAGACACTACAATTTTAGTAAAAATGTTTATCCTCAGCAAATAGCTACTACCTACATAACTTTATATAAAAGTTGAGCACCTCATATGTTGGGTTACTAGCTTTGAGAGTTTTACCTAGTACCTAGTACCTAGCTTTAAGTTATTTTTTACAACAATAACAATTTTTATTTGACACCTTGTATATTGGTTACAGCAATTAGTCGTAATCTCATGTGACTATTCTCAGTTAAAAAAAGCATTATTATACATATTATTATGATGCTTTACATTAAATTTGGCTAACTAGTGGGATGCAAAGTTGAAATGAATATTATAGCTCAATTGGTTGTTGCTCTGCCTTCTCGTCTTCCTTCTTCTCTTCCTTCTTCTTCCTTCTAGGTTGTGGGTTCAACCCCCAGGACAAACATTTGTGTGATAAACATAGGTGTCCTGTGTCTGAGTGTTATATTCTATTTTATGTATGTATATACAAAAATAAAGTATCTAAGTTATCTGGTTCTCATAGTACACCTATAACTACAAGCTTTGCTAGATGGTGCGATCTAAAATGACCACAAATATTTATTTTTATTTTATTTATTTATATAATAGTTACTTACGTAATATTATTTTAGGTTTCACGTGAACAATAAGTCAACTTGGGCATTAAAAATTTAATTATTGCTATTGGACTGCACCTTTAGATTTGTTACGGCAATAGTTCTTGGTGGTCGATGATCGTATTTTTATTATTTATCTGACTACGGTTAAATCGATATATGGGATTAGCCAAATATTATTTTAAATAAATAAATAGCCGAAGTAATCAGCATTAGGCATAAACCTAACTATCCTTAGTATTCTTGCTGCGTTGTTCACCTGATGCAAAAAGTAAAGCAAAGAGCATTTTTATTTTATTTTGTTAGTAAATGATTTGACTAGCTAGTCGTTCACCTTGTGTTAAGCGACACGACCGCCCCTAACAGAAAAGTGTCACTTGGAACTCCAAAATATAAAGTTTTGCGTGACACTGCAGTGCGCACATCATCCTGAGACATCAGCACAGTCGGTAATAAGATTACTCGACTGTGAAATCAGATCATAAAGACTCATTTGCACAGTAATTTTACTAGCTACAGTGCCTTTAAAATCGTAATACAGTAGTGCCTGAACACTAATGCTTGGCGGCAGCAAAAATAACTAGCAAAGCGGTGGTACCTAGACGAACTTTGCAAAATAGTCCTACCACTTAGTAGTAGCACCTAGTACTTAGTAGTGATTTTACAAGTAGATATAAGAGTACATAATTTTTAATATCGGAGTTTTATTAGATTTTTTCAGAGTGTTGCGTTGAAAAATCACAATCGAGCTGTGCACCAAAAATAAGTCAAATTTTTGAAAATATTTAAAATTTATCTATACTCGATTGGTTCTCGCTTCTCCGAAGCTTAAAGTCTTCTGATTAAGCGAGGTAATCCTGCCAGTATTCTAGGAACCTTACTACGCGGTGGTTGTTGGATGGCGTATTAATAGGCTATTTGACTACTATTAAAAATGAACAAGTAAATAAATTATTTTCATAAAGAAGGTTAAAAATGAATGTAATCATTGTAAAAATAAGTAAAATCGGTAAATTAATCACGGAGTAGTACGCTTTTAAAGTTTCATTGCCTGTCCCTTTCCCGCAAAACAGAGATCGTGTTGAGCTTCCTCACAGCTACTATGAAGGCATGGCTTGTGACGTCACATGCCAAAAAGATTACATGTAGAGCTACCACAGCTTAGTAATGAGTTACTATGAGAACTGGTAACTGACGTCACTGCGTGTTTGAGTTGTCTCTTTCTATTTCTGTATTTTAAAATGCCTGTAACTTAGTCATTTTTTGAGATATTCAAGTTTTGTTTTCACAGTTATCTATTTTTTGAGGTATATTATTTATGTATGTAATAAAAATATAGTAGTCAAATAGCCTATTCTATAAATAATGTTTTAAGCTGTAACTTTTTATTTATTGTAAATTACTAATTTTTATGCCCATAGATTGTATATATTTGTTAAGCTCTTGTATCCGTAAAACTGATCTATCAAGCTAAAAATCATGGTTAATTTTCCGAGGCTGGACGTTTAAAAATGGCGGACGCAATTTTCACTGAGACAGAACTAAATTATAGTAATGGCCTGTGATAGTGTAAATGTTCTGTGGCAATGGTGGACGTGGAAGTTGTATATGAGAGTGTTAGAGGATTGCTATGTAAAGAAAATTACTAAATTTTACCGACAAAAGGAAGAGGTTCTGACGCGACGGCATAATTTTTAACACCGTAGTCAAATTTTAATGGCTTGTATCAGTCGTAGAGAAAGGCCATTTTAGCACCTGTATCTTCGATATTGTTTTATTTTTTTAAATAATTGTTACCTAAATAAAAAATATAATTATTCCATACGCACATTTCATTAGTTACGAAAATACCAATTATCTTTTTAAGAATTTTAGAAGAAAAAAACGTCCGCACAAACTACAAGTCAACATACAGATATCATGTAGCTTAAAAACATTACCTACTACTATCATCCCTCTATCATATCTAATCAACTCTACTTCCAAAAACTTTTATTTTGGAAAAAAAGCATGCCTGAAAACTTTATTTTTGTTTATTTCGACTGGCATTAAAGGATATTGAGAAAAATAAAAAATAACGCAAATTGATATTCTCATGATTGATATAAAGAATAATCTAAATATATATAACTCAAAGGTGACTGACTGACTGACATAGTGATCTATCAACGCACAGCCCAAACCACAGGACGGATCGGGCTAAAATTTGGTATGCAGGTAGATGTTATGACGTAGGCATTCGCTAAGAATTAATTTTTCAAAAATCCATCCTTAAGAGGGTGAAATGGGTGGTTGAATTATTTTCCCATAGGCCCGCGGCGGCGGGCGAAGCTGCGGGCAGAAGCTCGTTCATAATATTTCTACGTAAAATTATCATAAGACTAATTTAATTATTATTAGTATTAATTAGCTAGTGTTTTCACAGATTTGGTATGTAAAAAATAAGTTAATCAAGCAATTTATTCACTCTGTGGGTATTTGTCGGAAAGGTCTCCTAAGTGGAACCCTCAGGACGCGACTATTACTCGCTTCGCGACTATTATTACTTTGTCCTCTTATTTTCTTTGTGATACGATTTTATTCAAACATAATTTTCATACAAAATGTTTATTTATTTTATTTATTGTTATTAATATATTAACTGGTAATAATAACGAGGATTGGATTGGAAGTTGTCTCATAAGTTTTTTCTCATCACAAAAAAGGAATGGATATTAATATAGCGTGATAAATCTGTGGACAACCTTCATTTATGCGAGTGCATTGACTTACCCTTGGGGAAAGGACTTTTAATAAAAATACTAAGGTTATTGAGGTTTTAAATCTTTTTTATTAATTCTTCAGAATTTGTTCCATGGAACTAGTGTGACAGAACTACAGAACTGAGAACAAGAAAATATTATTGTATGCCTCGAAAACGTATGCCTCGAAAACAATGGCCACAGCTCACAGCCCGTATTCGGGCCGCATAACTTACGGGATGTACCTTCTAAGCATTTCCGAACGTTTTGTTACTTACTTCGAATTAGCTTTTTCTTAACTAAGAAGAGATAAACATAGAGCAAAATGAAAGTCAAATAAGTATTTCGAATTTTGTTGTCAGGCTTTAGGCGGGAACGGGAATATGTTCCATTAGTGTTATAATTATATCTGTGATAGTGAAATGAAAACCAAAACTAATTTAAATTTAGTTAATAATAGGAAATTATTAACCACTGTTCATGACCGTTTACAAAAAAAGTTAACAGTGATCTGGCTGGCTGAAATGGATTACATTTGATCAGTGTTAACTTTTTTTTTACAGGTAAAAACACAGATGAAAAACGTCTTTTATTGTTATCTCCAATACTCCATAGAAATTCAATATAGTAACCAACTCTTTATTGGAAGTTGAGCTTGACTTGATTTTAAGTTGACTTGGGTGGCACTTTGACACGACTTAGATGATTTATCACGAGTATTTTTTAAATTAAAACTTTAATAACTTTAATATTAAAACCTAAATATGAATGTAACCGAAAGCTGGCTAAATAAATTAGTCGCTTGAGGTCAAAATTAAAGACTTTTCCTCTCGCAGTGAGAAACATGCGATTTTGAAGTTTTGGCGGGAAAACGAAAAAGATCGTATCACCGCATTGTATTATTTTCCAAAACAAGTGTTAGTTAATTGCTAGATTACAGGCACGAGTGTGGGAAAGTGGTATAATGATGGTGAAACGTTTCTTTGCGTGTTGTTTCCAAAACTCCATGGAAGCTTCTTACCAGAAGCTGCCAACCAAGAACGAAGTTGCCACCACTTTACTAGGAGTATGACTTGACTAGACTAGACTAGATTATGACTTGGACTGTGACTTGACTTGACACATACATGTATTAATTAACTTGAAAAATTATCAATTACTTGACACTGGCTAAATACACAAAAATGTGGAACCAAAAAAAAATAAAAACAAAAAGATGCGATTTTGAAAACTGTTTTCTCGTAAAGGGTGCTTATTCGAGCTGTTGAGATGAAACAACAATTACTGTGATCCAAAAAATTATTTAGTATTGATTGATATTAGTAAGAGTCCAATATTTCATATTACTCGGGATATGAATTCCCGAGTAATATGAAATATTTTTCTGTTATCTATCAGGTACATTACATCACTTTGATTTAAATCAGTATTATTACCTTAATATAATTAAGTATTTCTAGAATTAAGCTTACGCCTATCGATACAAAAACACCCTTTTCACATGCTATGACCCTATGGCCCTATGAATTTTGAGATTTAGGTAAGCTATAAATGAAACTTTAATGTAAAACTTTATACTAGTTAACTAGTTTAATATTGAAAATACTCCTAGATGTGATATCTCATGGTGTAACGATCAATCAAGTAAAAAAATATCAAGAACATACCAACATTTTCATCATCTATTATCTATCAAAATCACATAATAACTTATAATTCACGTGTCTGCTGTTCAACCAGTAATCCAATATTCGACAGTGTTGCACTATCCAGGGTTATACAATATTTGAAGGCACTCTTTTCCTAGGTTCTAAGGATAGCCTAAATCCATCGGCCCGCTTTAATATGATATCGCCTAAAAGATTGTATTGATCTTCTGTCACATCAGAGATACTCCTGTAGTTTCTAAGTATGGTAGACAGCAACACTTTTAACTTAAGAAGAGCGTACTTGCGGCCTGAAATAATAAAAATAGTGCTAAAACATCTAAACTGTTGTGTAGCAATTAAGATTAACATATTTTGGTCCTTTTTGTTCAATTTGGTTTTGTACGTAAAAAATGAAACAGAAGATGAAGAACCCCAAAAATGAAGAAATAAAATATACAAGAACCAAACTCGATTGGTTCTTACCTCGGGGGATCCCAAAGCTGGCACATACTTCGCTCAGAAGCTAAGTCTTCTAATTCAGCGAGGTAATGCTGCCAGTATTCTGGGAACCTTACCACGCGGTGGTGAGTTGGATAGCATATTTATTTTGTAAATAATGTTTTATTAGTTGTAACTTTTTATTTATAGAGTGCTGTACATATTAATGTTTCAATTTAGAAAAACAAACAGGCGAACAATTAGCTTGAATTAAGAAGAGACAAACAACAGTAAGACCTCTTTGTCCAGACAAAGCGTTTTTCTACCAATAAATGTTATACGATTTCGATGATTTTTTTTACTCGTTATCTACACAGCGAAACACATGCTCATACATCTTCTTTTTTGAAATTTCGCAATATTTTCGTAGTTATAGCCACCTAAAGTGACGATATTTTGTGTCATAATTAATATGAAAAAAGTAGTTTTAATTCGAATCTAAAACAATTTAAAAAAAAAATCAAAACCTAGGATTAAGTATATGTTATAATCTATTTAAAGGAACGACTTCAAAAATTTGGGGTGGAAACCATATTCCCCAAAATTTAGGTAAATTAACGCACGGGCTCTATTGTCTGTATCACACGTGAAGATAGCAGAGCGACGGCAATAACATTTTAAATAACCCGGATGGTCCTTTTAACATCGATAAGAATGGTCTGATAAGGTGGAAAATCTCTGGCAAGTTTGCCAGAAACCTAGATAAACAAGCCACCGTATAAAGCTTTTTTTTCGGCACACCACACATTCAATAGACATGATGCCACATGACTTATACCTACTTCTATATAATACTAATAAAAATAACGCCCAACATATATAGATCCTGGACCCTAACTAGGATTCCCTGTATCGAGGGATCCAGGAACTACGAGGACCATGGCCCCATAATACCCAAACACATAACAAGTATTTGTGCTTTTTTTCTATGCACAAATATTAGGTCTTTACCTATGAAATTGCCGTTTTGTTTGAAAAAAGTTAAAGTATTTTTTTTTCGAACTTATTTATTTATTTTATTCAAAGCAATCACCCCTGCAATCAATGCATCTTTGCCAATGCTGTGGCAGTTTATGGATGCCCTTCTTGAAAAAATCAGCAGGACGGGAGACAACAAACTCTTCAAAGGCGTTTTGTACTGCCTCTCGGGAATTGAATTTTTTTCCCGCTAAAAAGTTGTCCAAATTTTGGAAAAAGTAATAGTCGGTAGGCGCAAGATCTGGTGAGTATGGCGGATGAGGGAGAGCTTCCAAACCCAACTCATGCAGCTTAGAGACGGTCTGTTGTGCAGTATGGGGTCGCGCGTTGTCGTGAAGTAGCAGTGGAGACGGCCGATTGACCAAAGCTGGTTGCAGACGTGCGAGTTTCGCCATCATTGTGGTCAGTTCTTCAATGTACACATCTGCAGTAATGCTCTCGCCGTTTTGTAAAAAGCTATGATGAATCACACCAGCACTAGACCACCAAACTGTGACCATCACCTTTCTAGGGGTCATTTTTCGTTTTGCACATTGCTTTGGTACCGAACCAGGATCTAACCAACTTGCTGAGCGCTTTCGATTGTCAAAAAGAATCCATTTTTCGTCGCACGTAACAATTCAGTTCAAAATTCCTTCATTTCTGTGCCTGTTAAGCAGCGCAAGGCAAGTCTCGACGCGTACGTTGCGCTGGCGATCGTTAAGTTCGTGGGGCACCCATCTATCAAGCTTTTTTATCTTGCCAAACTGTCGCAAATGGACCAATATTGTTTTGATGCTAACATCAAAAGCTGCTGCCAGCTCAGCTGTAGATTGAGATTCATCAGCTTCCACAATCGCCTTTAATTCATCATTGTTGACCAAAGTTTCCGGACGACCACGAGGTTCATTTTTCAAGTCAAAATTCCCAGAACGGAACCGAGCAAACCAATTACGGGTTGTACGTTCGTTTGTACAGTTCTCTCCGTAAACGTCGTTGATGTTACGTGTCGTTTGTGCCGCGTTGGTGCCACGACGGAACTCATATTCCATTATTACACGAAATTTCAAAGTATCCATTATGAGGAAAAATGTTGAAATGTAATGAAAATACAACGCCAATCAATAAACAAAAGACTTATATTGTAAATAGAATGTCATATTTTTAAAACAAAATTAATTTGAATTTAGAATTCATAGCCAATCAAAACTTTTTTTTGTTTGAAAAAGTCTGTACTGCAATACGGCAATTTCATAGGTAAAGACCTATTATTTGTCCTGTCGTGGGTATCACCAGCATATCACCAGTCCCATGCCACTTCAGCTTACTACGCCACTGAGCTATGTTGTTAACTTTAGTTCTGAGGAGGAAAGGATTGGAATACCCTGGACAAATTTAATCTGGGAGTTCTTAAGGCTAAAGTGTACCGGAGCGGTATCTTCTTGGCAAGCATGCATCATCGACCGCGTCACTTACCATCTGGTAAGGCTATGATTGAATGTGAACTTTAGATTTAAAAAAAATGTTGTATTACCGACGCAGCTCCTGGGTCCAGCACTGAAAGGTATGAAGCTGTAATAGTGCCTGGCGGCAGCGTTCTCCGGCAGGAAGTTGTCAGGGTTGAACACGTCAGGGTCCTTGTAGTGCTTAGGGCTTCGATGAATCTTGTATATGCCAATAACTACAGTTGCTCCAGCTGGGAGAAGGTAGTTATTGGTCACTAAAACGTGAAAAATCCATTAATAGGTTTTCAATTTGGCTTGATATTATTTGTAGTAGGAAAGTGTTTTTAGTTTATCATTTAAATCCTTTGTTCAATGATGTTTCTATGCAGGAGCAGGTCTGCTCATAGTCCAGAGGCAGCGGGTTTGATTCCCGCGGCAGGTCAAGTATTTGTGCACAAAAGAAAAAAACGCAAATACAAGTTCTGAGTCTGGCTGTTGTGGGACCATGGTACTCGTAGTTCCTGGGTCCCTAGACACAGGGAATCCTTGTTAGGGTCCAGGATCTATGTATGTGATCGTTGGGCGTAGTTTTGATTTTTTTTTTTTCATATTAAGGAATTACGTGACGAGCTAGCCGTTCTCCTGATGTTAAACGACACGGCTGCCCATATCAGCTGCAGTGTCACTTGGAGATGACTAAACTATGAGATCAGATCATAAAGTCTCATTTGCCCAGTAATTTCACAAGCTACAACGCCCTTCAAACCAGAACACAGCAGTGCCCGCGCACTACTGCTTGGCGGCAGAATAACTGGTAAAGCGGTGGTACCTAGACGAACTTTGCAGTAAAGTCCTACCACCTAATAAGCCACCTACCACCTACCACCTATTATTATTATTATTGCCACAGACAGCATACTACTATACTAGACATTATGATACTGATGCCTGCATATATCTGATGTGATTCACTTATGATATTCGCTAGTTAAATAAAATTTGCAACAATATAAACATTTACTTTATATGACACATTCAAGTATATCAGTAAAATGATACAGACAAATGGCACAGCTTAACATGACGCATTTGTTTGTGTTTTGCAACAAGGAGCAATAAACGGTCGAAGTTCCATACGGAAACCACAGATAATAAAAATATTAATTGAATACCTACAGATGTCACACTACAATGATATTATAATAGACTCAGAATTCAAAACTAAAAAGCAAAACTAAAAGGCAAACAATGGAATACGATCTGAATTTCTTCTATCTATGCATTTAGGTAATAAAACTGTAACTGGAATACATGGGAGATTTAAAAAAAAAATTAAATGCATTAAGAGTATAACAATCAAAATTTTCAATAAAACTTTGTCGATATAGAAGAAATTTTTTAAAATTTTTTGTTCGTCGGTCTGGTTGTCTGTATTTCCCTTATACACGCTTCACTCTAAATCTACTGAACTGATCTCGATGAAACTCGGTATAGTTATGACTACTTTCTGTTTTTAAAAATAGCCAAATGCTGGTTGCGCGTAGCAATAAAAAAATTTGCAAGTAAAATATTTATTCACTATCTTAATAAATGACAAAGTTATATAATTTAATCCCTGCGATGATTTCATGGTGTAAGATAATATGGCCGGCTTCCACGCAGATTTATATTATGTACATACGTGACGTGTTACATACGCAAGATAAAATACTGCTGGTAATAAAGATGAAGCTATTCTTTATCCTGCCTAAAGGAAGAGGAATAAAAAGAATAGGGGAAAAAGTGAATGGATAATGGATGGGATAGGACGAAGGGAGGCTGCTGGTATCTGCCATCCCATCCATTCATTTCCCCTATCTTTTTTCCTTTTGCTTCCCTGTTCCCTTGAACAGTGTTCAGGGCATAAAACTAATTAACACATGCAAAGCCGGGCGAGTCATTTTATAGTTTTATACAATCGTAAGAGTACTTAACCTAGACCTTGTCCAAAAAACCCTTTTTGGACAAGGTCTAGCTTAGACGCCTTCTGCGCCTTCTGCACGTATGGATTCGTACGAAATGATTCGTGGCGAATCCCTCGTTCGCCTCTTCTGGATAATGTCTTAGACTAAACAGGATGAGTATATATTAGGTCTTTACCTATGAAATTGCCGTTTTGTTTGAAAAAAGTTAAAGTATTTTTTTTTCGAACTTATTTATTTCTTTTATTCAAAGTAATCACCCCTGCAATCAATGCATCTTTGCCAACGCTGTGGCAGTTTATGGATGCCCTTCTTGAAAAAATCAGCAGGACGGGAGACAACAAACTCTTCAAAGGCGTTTTGTACTGCCTCTCGGGAATTGAATTTTTTTCCCGCTAAAAAGTTGTCCAAATTTTGGAAAAAGTAATAGTCGGTAGGCGCAAGATCTGGTGAGTATGGCGGATGAGGGAGAGCTTCCAAACCCAACTCATGCAGCTTAGAGACGGTCTGTTGTGCAGTATGGGGTCGCGCGTTGTCGTGAAGTAGCAGTGGAGACGACCGATTGACCAAAGCTGGTTGCAGACGTGCGAGTTTCGCCATCATTGTGGTCAGTTCTTCAATGTACACATCTGCAGTAATGCTCTCGCCGTTTTGTAAAAAGCTATGATGAATCACACCAGCACTAGACCACCAAACTGTGACCATCACCTTTCTAGGGGTCATTTTTCGTTTTGCACATTGCTTTGGTACCGAACCAGGATCTAACCAACTTGCTGAGCGCTTTCGATTGTCAAAAAGAATCCATTTTTCGTCGCACATAACAATTCGGTTCAAAATTCCTTCATTTCTGTGCCTGTTAAGCAGCGCAAGGCAAGTCTCGACGCGTACGTTGCGCTGGCGATCGTTAAGTTCGTGGGGCACCCATCTATCAAGCTTTTTTATCTTGCCAATCTGTCGCAAATGGACCAATATTGTTTTGATGCTAACATCAAAAGCTGCTGCCAGCTCAGCTGTAGATTGAGATTCATCAGCTTCCACAATCGCCTTTAATTCATCATTGTTGACCAAAGTTTCCGGACGACCACGAGGTTCATTTTTCAAGTCAAAATTCCCAGAACGGAACCGAGCAAACCAATAACGGGTTGTACGTTCGTTTGTACAGTTCTCTCCGTAAACGTCGTTGATGTTACGTGTCGTTTGTGCCGCGTTGGTGCCACGACGGAACTCATATTCCATAATTACACGAAATTTCAAAGTATCCATTATGAGGAAAAATTTTGAAATGTAATGAAAATACAACGCTAATCAATAAACAAAAGACTTATATTGTAAATAGAATGTCATATTTTTAAAACAAAATTAATTTGAATTTAGAATTCATAGCCAATCAAAACTTTTTTGTTTGAAAAAGTCTGTACTGCAAAACGGCAATTTCATAGGTAAAGACCTATTATATTGCTCCTGATTTACACTGCTCCAAAATAATACAGGCGGAAAGGTATGAATTTGGAATTCCTATTACTACAGCTATAATTAAAATTACTGTAGGTACTAATTTAGATAAATTTTGATACTCACCAATACTCACATCTTTTTTTAATTCTCTAGCAATTATTGGCACAGGTGGAAACATTCTCAAAGACTCTAAAATAACTCTTTCCAAATATTTCATCCGTAAAGTGTCAGAAAATGTAGCTGGCCGGTTGGAATCACCAAAAATTTCGTATAACTCATTGTAAACCTTCTCTTGGACATCCTGGTGGACGCCCAGGAGGCAAAGCACGAAACTGGAGCCAGCTGCTGTGGTGTCATGACCCTGAAATGATTATAGATATGCATAATTTCTCTATACTAATCCCTTAATATATATCTTAAGGGGTCAAACTAGCTTCAAGCGCTTTCATTTCATACTGAGAAATGCTGGGATGTTATTTTTATCATATATTAATTTGAATTTGAATGTAATTTTATAATAAAAATTCCAAATGGGGTGTCAAAATTTTTTTTATTAGTAGTTTGAAATTTATTAAATTAATGTACAGAATGAATACCAACCTCAAACATAATCGTGTCAACTTCTTCCTTTATTTCTTGATCACTTAAATCGTTCGTTCCATTTTGCGCAGATTCAATCATCAGATCTAAGAATGCTAATCGTTTTTTTACACCTGGAATCAAATTTAAGTACAAATAATCATATTAGGTCTTTACCTATGAAATTGCCGCTTTGTTTGAAAAAAGTTAAAGTAATTTTTTTTCGAACTTATTTATTTCTTTTATTCAAAGTAATCACCCCTGCAATCAATGCATCTTTGCCAACGCTGTGGCAGTTTATGGATGCCCTTCTTGATAAAATCAGCAGGACGGGAGACAACAAACTCTTCAAAGGCGTTTTGTACTGCCTCTCGGGAATTGAATTTTTTTCCCGCTAAAAAGTTGTCCAAATTTTGGAAAAAGTAATAGTCGGTAGGCGCAAGATCTGGTGAGTATGGCGGATGAGGGAGAGCTTCCAAACCCAACTCATGCAGCTTAGAGACGGTCTGTTGTGCAGTATGGGGTCGCGCGTTGTCGTGAAGTAGCAGTGGCGACGACCGATTGACCAAAGCTGGTTGCAGACGTGCGAGTTTCGCCATCATTGTGGTCAGTTCTTCAATGTACACATCTGCAGTAATGCTCTCGCCGTTTTGTAAAAAGCTATGATGAATCACACCAGCACTAGACCACCAAACTGTGACCATCACCTTTCTAGGGGTCATTTTTCGTTTTGCACATTGCTTTGGTACCGAACCAGGATCTAACCAACTTGCTGAGCGCTTTCGATTGTCAAAAAGAATCCATTTTTCGTCGCACGTAACAATTCGGTTCAAAATTCCTTCATTTCTGTGCCTGTTAAGCAGCGCAAGGCAAGTCTCGACGCGTACGTTGCGCTGGCGATCGTTAAGTTCGTGGGGCACCCAACTATCAAGCTTTTTTATCTTGCCAATCTGTCGCAAATGGACCAATATTGTTTTGATGCTAACATCAAAAGCTGCTGCCAGCTCAGCTATAGATTGAGATTCATCAGCTTCCACAATCGCCTTTAATTCATCATTGTTGACCAAAGTTTCCGGACGACCACGAGGTTAATTTTTCAAGTCAAAATTCCCAGAACGGAACCGAGCAAACCAATAACGGGTTGTACGTTCGTTTGTACAGTTCTCTCCGTAAACGTCGTTGATGTTACGTGTCGTTTGTGCCGCGTTGGTGCCACGACGGAACTCATATTCCATAATTACACGAAATTTCAAAGTATCCATTATGAGGAAAAATTTTGAAATGTAATGAAAATACAACGCTAATCAATAAACAAAAGACTTATATTGTAAATAGAATGTCATATTTTTAAAACAAAATTAATTTGAATTTAGAATTCATAGCCAATCAAAACTTTTTTTTGTTTGAAAAAGTCTGTACTGCAATACGGCAATTTCATAGGTAAAGACCTATTATAATACCTGCGTCCATTTTTGACCATCGTATTTTTACGGATTTACGGCCTTTAAAAATAATTATTTGTGGGCATTTCATACAGAATCTTTTAGTCCCAAACTAAGCAAAGCTGTACTATGGGAACCAGATAGCTGATAACATACTTAGTTTTCTTTTTGTAAATACATACATAGAAAACAATATAGTAATAATATCGCCAAGACATCATACATACGTCCTGGACCCTAACTAGATCCCTGTGTCTAGGGACCCAAGAAATACAGGGACCATGGTCCCACAATACCCAGACTCAGAACAAGTATTTGCGCTTTTTTTTCTGTCTACAAATGCTTGTCCAGCCGTGAGAATCGAGGCCGCTGCTTTCTTTTGGTGGTTGAGCCGACCTGCCCAACCACCACACTACAGAGGTTGTTAATATAACACCCAGATACAAAAAAAACATCAATGTTTATTACGCAAATATTTGTCCTAGATTGGAATGGCACCTACAAGCTACAGTTGAGCAGGCAAACACTGAGCTATCAGCAGGCCAATTAACTTACCAACGTCTTTTTCATCATTAATGTCTAAATCATCCCGGTATCCTTGGAAGACAGAATCAGACAGTGTTTTAGAATCGCTTATTGAATCACTATCTATATTCATGCGAGTTAGCTCTTCTAAAGTTGGTGAAATCAGGCCTCGGGATTTATTCTCCATATAGATCTGCTTCTTTTCTTTGATCACCTATCGAACACAAAATCGAGAAGATAATCTTGATCATCTTCAGTCGCCTTAGTCCTTTTTTATATGCAATTTCTTTGGTTCCTAACTTCTCCTATTTTTCTGAATTAAATCAATAAGGTAACTAAAAACAATTGTGTACGTAGTAGATTAAAAAAAGAACACGCACCCAGGAGTGTGTGGTAAAGCAGCATTAAAAAACATAAGGTACATAATTATAATTATATCGGAAAAAGTATTGCAATAATAGTACTATAGATAAGGTAACATAAAAATGTGTGAATATTACAATGACCGTTGTACTTGACAGATGTTTGAAGTACTTACTTTGTTTGTAAGTCCATGAATAATGTTAAGAAGACTGGTTTGCTTCTTAAAAAATGATGAAAATTTAAATAGAAAGTCAGGTCTTAACCAGAATTTATATGTCCTTTGGTGGATGATATCACACATTCTGTAAAATATGAAATATGTTTATTAAAGAGTCAGATATCATAATATATATATATATATACTAATACTTAAGCTAAGATAGATTAATCTAACTTTTACTACAAATTTTTAATCTTTCTTTCAAATTATTGTAACAAGGTTAACCCTGAAATCAATAACAGTAATAATTAAATCGATAAACTACCAATTGTAGTAATTTCAGTAGAAATTAAGGCACTAATTTCTAAAGGCCTTTAATTATAATTTAAATTATAATTAGCAATATCAATTATAATTAGTAAGTAATGAAGGTAAAAAGAAATAGGTGTCTCACTTCATAACAGCCATCGCATAGTCAAATCCTGATTCATCTTGTGTTGTCATGGATAAACCCATAGCAGTTTCTAAAACGTATATCCAAATGCATATACTATTATAATATATTGTATCCATTCAAAGCACAGTTTTTTAAACTCCTGATAATAGGTATTCATAGGATAAAACAAAACACAGTAAAAAGCATTTTGTAGCTAAAGTGAAAAAAAAAAATCATACAGCTGGTTTATAATTTTTTTAAGTACAATAACCTATAACCAGTTATTGAAAAATCACCCGTAAAAGTAATAAGATAATACAAAAAAATATTGACGGAGTCAAGAGATCAAATCATCGAAGCCATTTCATTCAGCTGGTTTCATTAGGTGGGAAAAATAATAGGTCTTTACCTATGAAATTGCCGTATTGCAGTACAGACTTTTTCAAACAAAAAAAAGTTTTGATTGGCTATGAATTCTAAATTCAAATTAATTTTGTTTTAAAAATATGACATTCTATTTACAATATAAGTCTTTTGTTTATTGATTAGCGTTGTATTTTCATTACATTTCAACATTTTTCCTCATAATGGATACTTTGAAATTTCGTGTAATTATGGAATATGAGTTCCGTCGTGGCACCAACGCGGCACAAACGACACGTAACATCAACGACGTTTACGGAGAGAACTGTACAAACGAACGTACAACCCGTTATTGGTTTGCTCGGTTCCGTTCTGGGAATTTTGACTTGAAAAATGAACCTCGTGGTCGTCCGGAAACTTTGGTCAACAATGATGAATTAAAGGCGATTGTGGAAGCTGATGAATCTCAATCTACAGCTGAGCTGGCAGCAGCTTTTGATGTTAGCATCAAAACAATATTGGTCCATTTGCGACAGATTAGCAAGATAAAAAAGCTTGATAGATGGGTGCCCCACGAACTTAACGATCGCCAGCGCAACGTACGCGTCGAGACTTGCCTTGCGCTGCTTAACAGGAACAGAAATGAAGGAATTTTGAACCGAATTGTTACGTGCGACGAAAAATGGATTCTTTTTGACAATTGAAAGCGCTCAGCAAGTTGGTTAGATCCTGGTTCGGTACCAAAGCAATGTGCAAAACGAAAAATGACCCCTAGAAAGGTGATGGT
Source organism: Ennomos fuscantarius (assembly GCA_905220475.3). Classification (NCBI taxonomy): domain Eukaryota; kingdom Metazoa; phylum Arthropoda; class Insecta; order Lepidoptera; family Geometridae; genus Ennomos; species Ennomos fuscantarius. Next base: position 5,828,513 of record HG992029.1, read on the forward strand.
CACAGTTTGGTGGTCTAGTGCTGGTGTGATTCATCATAGCTTTTTACAAAACGGCGAGAGCATTACTGTAGATGTGTACATTGAAGAACTGACCACGATGATGGCGAAACTCGCACGTCTGCAACCAGCTTTGGTCAATCGGTCGTCTCCACTGCTACTTCACGACAACGCGCGACCCCATACTGCACAACAGACCGTCTCTAAGCTGCATGAGTTGGGTTTGGAAGCTCTCCCTCATCCGCCATACTCACCAGATCTTGCGCCTACCGACTATTACTTTTTCTAAAATTTGGACAACTTTTTAGTGGGAAAAAAATTCAATTCGTGAGAGGCAGTACAAAACGCCTTCGAAGAGTTTGTTGTCTCCCGTCCTGCTGATTTTTTCAAGAAGGGCATCCATAAACTGCCACAGCGTTGGCAAAGATGCATTGATTGCAGGGGTGATTACTTTGAATAAAAGAAATAAATAAGTTCGAAAAAAAAATACTTTAACTTTTTTCAAACAAAACGGCAATTTCATAGGTAAAGACCTAATAGTATACACAATTACGTGTGGACATTTCACAGAGCGCCATCTAGTCTTACACTAAGTAAAGCTTACTATGGGAACCAGATATGTAATAGAATATATAAATTCAATTTTGTTGTTTTTGCATACCTACGTCTAGTACAATATACAGAATACCTGCGTCAAACACCCAGACATAGAACAGACATCTATACTTATTAGACAAATGTTTGCCGCCAGTAGGAATCAAACCCATGACCTACGGCACAAAAGGCAAGAGCTACTAGAGTGAGGCCAATTATGCAGTGCTTTAACTATCGTATTGTGTTTTTGAATAACCGTTAATTTGAAGCCTGACGGGGTTTTCGTCAGGCTTCTTCAATGTGAGTTACGAGTAACTCAAGTTCTTTACAGTTTAAGAAAGGGGTTAGTTCCCTTATATCACTCTTCTACTAAGACAAGATTAAGAATAGAATGAATAAGCATTATTTCGTCTCTCCTATCGAAAAGTGACCGGAACAGAAAAGATCGAGAAGTATCTGGATCCAGGGTAGTACCGGAAGATACCGCGTAGGCCCGCACTCCACTAAGGGACCGATGATCTGGTTAAAGCCACGAGGAGCTGATGAATTCAGTGCAGTGGACGTATTCAGGCTAATGATCATGAAATTATACCTAAAAGTAAAATGTCCACTGTAACACCACCCATATAATGGTGAACATCAAAAGTCTTTCCGACTTCTACCTTCATCTTTTCTACAACATTTCTGCTGTTTTGATTAAACACATCTATAAATGATTTCAATATATTGATGTGGAATGTAGGCGCTATCATTTTCCTATGAGATCTCCATTTCGCTCCTGAAACATGCAATATTTTGAATAAATTAAACAATGAAACAGGCAAGGGCAATAAAGGAAGAAGAAATGGTCTTTCAAGAACTATCACTTACCAGAGCTTATAAGTAGTCCTTCCCCAAGCCAAGGTTTGAAAAATCTGTACTCCGAAGATTTGTTGATGTGAACTTGGCTATTTAGTACAACTTCAATATCCTCAGGGTCCATAAGAAAAACTACTAGCTTTGAGCCAACCCAAGCACGAATAACGTTACCATACTGTTCTGAATATGCTAATGCAATGTCGACTACTTCTGAAATAATATGAAAAAAGAATAAACAATTATGCGAACATAGTGTATGTTTGGTCAAAACTGATGAAATTGATGTCATTGCGCTCATTGAACTCGTGATTACAGAAAATTTTGAATACGGTAACTATCAATGGGGAAATTCAACTAAGATTTATGGAATGACCAAAATAAGTAAAGAAAAACAATCAAATATAAATTGTTATGAAGTAATATTTAAAACAAAGGTAGGCGTAAACATCCCAAAAATTACTTTACTACTATTAATACATTTATTGAATTTGTTCATTAACTTACTGTCAGGCTCTTTCCCGATAGCTTCTAGTGCATTACCGAAAATAGGAAATGCGTATGGTCTGGGAGTTTGTCCCCCAGTCGGTGAAGCCTGGAATTATTCTGCCATCTGTATAATAGCCAGATGACACAAGCAACGAACAAAAGGATAAGATATATATTTTGCGAAACTATATGCAAGCTCGACTTAGAACCGTAGATAAACGTCATTTTTCTGAAATAAAAACAAGGAATGTATTAGAAAATAATGTTATTAAAATAAGGAAGGTAAAAATGGTTACGACAATTTCAACAGTACTAAAGAAAGTCTTACTGCAGTTCGTGTATTTTGCTAACATCAATTTACTATCTAAAGAACTTGGATTCTTCCTGAGTCTAAATATTAGGTCAATATTTTGGAAGGTCAGAATAATCGGTAGTATATATATATATATATAATAATAATAATAACGTCCAACGATAAAATACATAGATCCTGAACCCTAACTACGATTCCCTGTGTCTAGGGACCCAGAAACTACGAGGACCATGGTCCCACAACACCGAGACTCAGAACAAGTATTTGAGCTTTTTTTTCCTGTTCACAAAAACTTGTCCTGACTATATTATTATATATACCTTAGTAAAGTACCTAAGTAAAGACCGCTACAACAATCTAAACATTTTTTTCATTTCATTCTCACAACTTGTCACAAAACTCAGTGTTAGCATGTGTTTTATAAATAAACTAGCTTCGCCCGCGTGGCCTATAGGAAAGATTTTTTTTCATAGATAATTCAACCACCCATTTCACCCTCTTAGGGATGGAATTTCGAAAAACCCTTTTTAGTGGATACCTACATTTTACAAAGAACACCAAATTTCAAATCTCTAGGACCAGCGGTTTAGGCTGTGCGTTGATATATAATATGTCAGTCAGTCAGAACCTTGAATTTTATATATATAGTTGTATTTTGAATATATTGTTATATATTATTATTATATATATATACCAAACAGTCTTGTGATCTTACCTTTAATTTTCTGTTATAAAACCCAAACAGCAAAGATTAAGTCCTGCCTTTTATTATTGACGTGCACATAATAAATATACCTATAACAGAATAGTTCAAATTAAATACAAAAATAATACTTAACTTGACCTGAAAACAAGCTGCAATTACACAAACCATTTATCAATTCAGTACTCGTTTCCATTGTTTGATAAAAATACCACCACGTTCCAAGTATCTATGAACCGATAAATGCATTGATTGAATTTTACGTCCCGCCCGAGACACGTCTTGAGCGACCCGGATGAACGGCCGTAGTATCGGCTGTGCTAGGATCACCGGACCAGTCTAGCCCTTCTGGCTCAGGTACCGCGCCCGGCACCGGTATAGGATACCAGCGTAACACAATCAGACACCGACCCCGCCGGCGAGGTCGACGTACTCTCGTAGGTTAGCTAGAACGGTCGCGACTTTCAATAGGGTCCACTCTTCCAGTGGACGTAGTCTTCTCGACCCTCTTATCCTGGCAACGGCCTAAGCCGAGGCTCGCACCCCAGGGGTGCCCTTGAGCTAGTTGCCTCCCACTTTTGACGGCTGGGTGCCTTAAGCGAAGGTGACGCTGTAAAGGTCGACCACCAACAGCATTAGCGTTTTACGTGTAGGCGATTAATGATCATTTGAAAGCATATCTTCAGTGAATATCTATCTTACCTCTATCATACTTTTTTACAATTATGTAAAAATAAAAACAAATACGAGCTCGATAAGTTATATTTAAAATGGAAACATATTAAGTAACTGTCCTTCAATATATAAATAGGTACTAATATTTATACACTAAAGAATAAGGTAATACCAGTTTGTTTGTGTTAAAATGCTAATTAAGTTATTTGTGGCAGAGAAACGCAGTTGGTAATCAATATTCTCAATAATTATAGGTACTATACAATTTGTGAAAAAGTCAGGAAACCAAAACAATAGAATGATTTACCGTTACTATGCACCCGTTGGCCGTGTGGTCCTGACGGTGTGAGGATAGGATCACTTAGCCAGCTGTTCCCGTGGATGCCGTAAGAGCTGGCTATCCTTTTTTTGAACGAGCTAATGCTGTTGGTCTCTACCAACCTTTACAGCGTTACCGGGCGGGCTGGCAGAGGTGGCTAAGGGACTATCTAGAGAATGGCAGTAGCATAGTACATTAAAATCTTTCGCGATCACCAAGGCGCCTGCCAAGCCTGGTGATTGTGGTAAACTCCAATTGAGCGTCTAAAACTGCATGTTATGGGAAGAGATATTTCTATCAATATAAATTCACTAACGTCATTGACCTCAAAAACAACTAGATAGAAGACAATAATAGTTATGGTTGAGATATATATATAGAACCAATTACGACAAACTAAAAAAATACTTACATAATTATATATATTATTTTATTATAGACTATATATTAATGCTAAATTATACATTTTCGAGAATTAGAATTTATAATTTCAATAACGTTTACTTTTTTGAAATGTCGGTCTCAAGTTACTTGTTTTTTTTTTTAATTAACAAAGAACAAAGTACCGTTGTCACTTAATATGTTTATAAAACATGTAAATACCGCTCGAACGTTGACCCTGCTCCTACCCCAAGTACCGACGCTCGTAAGATTTAGGCTCAAATTTAATAAGGTATTTTCAAAATTATGGTCAGAAACTGCTACGAAACCGTTTGCATAACTGGTTTTAAGGAACTGTGGCTGTGGAGGCAGTCTTGAAGCGTTCAATGTTACGCCTGGTTTCAACCGATGTGTACAGATACCACACTCATATTTACTGTGCACAACTATTTTAATGATAAGATAATAAACAGTTCATCAAGACGTGGTGTAGACGATTTGGGAATGTGCGGTGCAGTGTAGCACAGACCCTCCAACATGGACAACCATACTGTGATGGAGCTAGAGAAAATTAACAAAAATGGAACGGAAAAAGAAATTAGTGAAAATAAAAATGAAACTTATGTAAAACAACGGTCGCCGTTTAGAAGACAGGTGTGTGTTCTGTGTTTATTTTTAGTAGATTATAGTTCAAACTGGAAATTCAAATATAGGGGCCTGTGACTAAAACTTGGTATAAAACGTACGTGTGCAGTGGAAATATGAGTAATATAATTTAATACTACTATACAGTTTTAATGATGATGAGTGCACGATTTATCGGAAATAAGTGATTGTAAAGGATTACGGTACAGATAAAAAAATGTTTGCTTGTTTGTATGATCTTTTAATCAGATTAACTACTGGTGTTTTAATTTAAAGAGTGTAAATGTAGATTTACGTAAGTTATAATAAATTTATTAATTTACAGTGGTTATATTAAATTATGTATTTTCTGGGAAAGCGTGTATCTTCGTGGACTGTGTCATCAGTTTCCATCATGTGAGACTGCGGTAGTATAGGGACCTATTCAGTAAATAAAATAAAAAAAATTAAGACCCAGCTTTTAACTAATTGACTTGATGAAACAACGTCGCATGGTATATTTAACATAGATGAGCCATAAACATTAGAAAGTTGGAATTACGTGGACATGAATAATTAATTATTAGAATTTTCACTTGGCTGCTAAAATATTGCTTAAATAATGCTAGTAGTAATATGCAAAAACAAAATCAAAGCAGTAATGGTTCATTCCAATTTCATCTAGTTGAACTAAGCAAGATTAATTTTGTATTGAATTTTGACAGCAAGTTCACACTTATTTCTTTGTAACATACCCAAACGCAATACGGTAAGTGTATCATAGAGGGAAAAGTGCGAACTTAGGACCTATCAAGCTTTAGTATAGACGGGTATAAAAGACATAAAAAGGTTAAAGTGCATTTAGTACTACTAGTATCCTGTGGTAGTCATGATGTCTACATAGTGAATAATTTTTCTTTTAATCTTATTAACTCTAACATTATATTTTTATTTTATTTGACAGTACTTTAATAGCCCATTGGATTCTTTTATTATTTTGTAACCCTTTTTTGTTGTTGTTAATGTACGAAATATTTTGTGTGGAAATTGTAATTGATTTTGTCGTTTTTATCACAATAATTAAAAAGATAAATAAAAAAATCCACTTTATTCAAACAGCATTAAGTAAATTATTGTTAACTAATAGCGCCCCGGGGTTTCACCCGCGGATAAAACGTATTTTAATTATATGCTCATCCCACGGGAAAATTTCACTTTTCCGGGATAATATGTAGCCTATATGTTAATCCAGTTTATAAGCTATCTTGGAAGCGAATTTCTTCCAAATTCATTCAAGTTGTAGTTGTTGAAGTAGTAAAAAACATACACACATACAAAATTTCGCCTTTATATTAGTCGTTATTATAACAACAATTTGCATATCTTTGTATATCAATTATTATGATGATGCGTAATGCAAATCTCAGTCAATTATGTACTGTCATGATACCAGATAAAACTAGATACTCATTAAGTTTATTTGATTTGATAAAAGGCTACTTTGTAGTCATGTCTTGGTTAATCACCATGAGAAATACACATTATTTCATAACAATACATAATTTATGTTTGGTTACGAGATATTTTCTCTCAACATATTTTTCAACATTTTTTTAAATATTTAACTACTTGTTTCTTTTTCACCATACATTATATGAATTTATTTTATTAGGTAAATTAGGATATTGCGTGGGCTTTCAGGTAAAATTATCCTTACTAAGATGTCGTGTTAGTTTCATCCAAATTTGTTAAATCGTTACGGAGTTTTAGTAATACATGCCTAACAGTGGGTGGAAATTCGCATGTATACCATAAAATCTAACTTACTTATGTCTTATTAGGTATGACAATGAATATGGCTTTCTATCAGTGAACAATTTTTCAAAATCGGAGCAGTAGTTTTTAGAGGTTACATCCGACTATATGTAGTACACCGGAGGATGCTGTATTTCAGGACTTCCGCTTGAAACTGGTTCTTAGGAAAATGTTTTGTTATTTGCTTTATACACGACAAGTTTGAAATAACACGTGTTATACAAAATCAGACCTGATTTTGTTTTTCAGAATAACTTTTTTTTATAGATATATATAGATAGATGGATCTTGATAGGAACTAATACTTACAAATATTAATTTATTATTATATTTATTTGAACACTATGATATTAAAAATGCATTTGTATCGTATATCTCATTTAATTGAACTTAGGAGAAAGAAACTAAACTATACATAAGAACTTAAAATAAATAATAATTGAAGAAAAAGTAATATTGTAGGTAAAAAGCACAGAATTTAAATCACCTTCTGCAGGAATCGTTCCCAAAAAGCTGGCAACATTTTGAACACTTTCAGATAATTTTTATAAGACTAGAAATATGAAAAATGATTATTGCGGCTTAAGCCACACTTACTCTTCCGTAGAAAAATATTCCCAGATTTCTTTATACCTAGAACAAGTAGAGTAAGAGATAATGTATAATTACTTACAAGAGTTCATATAGAGTCAATGTGATATATCTTCAGAAATACATCAGACAGACAAAGAAAATGGTTATTGCCAAAATTAGGCCTACTAATGTATATTTTTAACTGTAACTGTAATTTCTAATTGAAAAAAGCTATTATACTATAAATGAATATTTAAATGATAAAATTTAAGCATAGTGTACAAAAATAATAATTCATTTAATTTTAGTATAAAAACCGCTCCACTTTCTAATCTAATTTAATTACACACGAAAATCTGTTGTTTTAAAAAAGTACCTACATCTGTAAACAACATTGTGGAATGCATATAAAAATTGAAATTGATATTTATACATGTCTAGATTACAGTAAATTTAATTCAAATCAAATAAAGTCAAATAATCATTTATTGACATAAAGAGGTTAAGAGTCCATAGACTCCCGAATGGATGAAAACACTGTATTTCAGGAGCTAAGGCTTCTCCCAGCCTTTGATTTGTATAATTATGTCAGTGAACATTTTAATTTAAACATTAAAAATTATCATGAATCATTGCTTAAAATTTCGCCCTTGTTCAACAATTATCATTGTTTGATATACTTTTATAAAGGAATAAAAAAAGACCTTGAAATTATTAGCTTGTTGAATAGTTAGTACATTATCACGACACATAGTGATAGACTCGTCTTATCATTTTATTAACAACGCTTGATACATATGGAAGTAAACCCACTCAGAATGACGAAAGATATTTAGAATTTACTACAGAATTAACTGGGTTACTATCACGATTGACGATTGACAAACTCTTTATGCCCGAATGCCCAACATACAAAGTAATAACTCCATCTGATACGGGTTATTTTTTTTTTAAGTTTTGGCTCCACACTTTTGTGTATTTAGCCAGTGTCAAGTAATTGATAATTTATCAAGTTATCGATATTTCACGAGAATATGTGTCAAGTCACAGTCGAAGTCATCAAGTCTAGTCAGTCTAGTCAAAGTTATGCTCCTAATAAAGTGGTGGCAACTTTACTTGAAGCTTCTATGGAGTTTTGGAAACAACACGAAAAGAAACGTTTCACCATCATTATACCATTTTCCCACACTCACGCCTGTAATCCAGCACTTAACGAATAAAATGCCACCAATTTTATGCACTAACACTGAAAATAACACAAGTTTTGGAAAATAATACAATGCGGTGATGCAATCTTTTTCGCTTTCCCGCCAAAAAACCCGGGTTGTTTTGTCGTTGTCAGTGCAGGTACCGAAAAAAAAAATCAATTAATTATTTATTGCGAAAATTTTAAGTGGGCTCGGGTTTTATATTCTTGTTAATCTTAATCTAAATTTCATTGTAATGGTTGCAAACGAGACCATGCAAGAATATATATAATGTGATAAGATTTCTTTAATTTTGCTAAAAATTAATACCTACGTAAAAAAAGGAGTGTGCTTTAAACCACATGACTGAAGTAAAACTTCTTCAGCTCCATCTATCGGCCGATACAACTTTGTTTTTGCTGTGTTTAATGGTAATGTCGCCATCTCGACAATTGTAAATTGTCATTTTACCTGACATAATAAAAATACAAATTTTAAGCAATTTTTTAATTTGTTAAGTTCATAATGGAGATCTACGTTTACCAACAACTTTCAAAGTCCGCCTCGTCACGCATTCACCAGATTACTCTCCAAGTCAAGCGTGCGTAAAGAAGTTTTATTCAAAAAGTACTTAAGTGATCTTGAAGGTTGTAGTAATTTCAATGATTAATCTAATCTAGCATTAAGATTGCCTATGTACCTAAATGTGCTGTATGTGAAATTAAGCATTTTCTATCTATTAACATTTAGAACTTCTTTCTAATAGCTTAAAATAGCAGGCATCACATTGACAATTCAGCATCATTTGTAGTAACAAAACACATTTTGTATTTTAATAAATATGTAGATTCTTTGTAGATTTATATGTCGCCAGTAGAGGCAACTTATTTACTTCTGGATCTGCAGTATAAGCATAACCCGTCATAGTAATAACGATACCACTAAATAAGTAGAAAGATGCTCACTCATACTCAAAAAAATTTTCATTTACTTACAGGCTCTAATATCTTTCGGAGTGTTCATGCTTAACCTTGGTGCTGGTGCTACAGCCGGAATATCAGCTATCCTTATACCGCAACTACAACGTGGCAAAGGGAAAAACAAATTCTCTACAGAAATGGAATCATGGGTAGGTACGTGTTTCCCATCTGTAGGTATTTAATTGTATGTCGATATTATCACTAACTAACTTTATATTTTCTCTTTTCAGCTGCCATATCGTCATTTGCTTTAGTTTTCGGTAACTTAACTTCTGGATATCTAATGGAAAGGTTCGGAAGACGGAAAGCACAGATTATGCTTTCTACATGTTTTGTGACTGGATGGATAATCATTGGATTTTCCAATGACATAATGGGCTTAATTCTGTTCGGGAGATTCATCACAGGGTTTTGCCAAGGCTGGCTGGGTCCTCTTGGTCCAGTTTTCGTTGGCGAAATTAGTTCACCAGCATACAGAGGACTATTCCTGGCTGCCTTGTCATTAGGTATAGCATTTGGCGTACTTTTGTCACATCTCTTTGGAACATTTCTTCATTGGAGTTACACTGCATTACTATGTGGATTATTTCCAATGGTTGGTGGTATTACAATCTACTATGCTCCGGAGTCTCCAGCTTGGCTTGCATCTAAGAATAGAACTGATGATTGTGTGATATCATTTCAATGGTACCGAGGTAAAAGTCCTGCAATGAAATCAGAACTTGACAAAATGATTGCGGAACAGTCAAAGAAAGATAAAACAAAAGGCAAACTTGAAATGTTGAGAGAAAACATTAAAAAACCCGAATTTTGGAAGCCTTTGGGTATTATGACAATATTCTTTATCATAACACAGTTGTCAGGAGTCAACGTCATTTGCGCATATACAACGAAGATGATGAAGAAGCTGATCGGTAAGAGTTCTGGCGATCGTTATGCAAACGCAGCCATGTTAAGCATTGACACCTTGCGTTGCGGCTCTTTAGTGATAGCTTGTATTTTATTAAGGAAATCAGGCAGAAGGCCCATGGCAATATTTAGTGGAGTGTTTACAGCATTGTCTTTAATAGCACTAGCAGTATACATGTATCTTGTCGATAGAGATCATATACGACACATTTCACCTTTTATTTCATTAGGCCTGATGGCATTTTATATAGTAGTCTCTAATATGGGAATTTCGCCTCTTCCATGGAATATGGTCGGTGAATTATTTGCAGTAGAAACTAAAGGTTTAGGGTCTGGTATCAGTGTGATGATGACGTCTATCGCCTTTTTTGGCACAGTAAAAACTGCACCAGCAATGTTCAAAAGTATAGGTCATCATGGAACTTATTTGTTCTACGGTTTGTCTACATTTATAGGAACAATATTCCTATATTTCTGTCTACCAGAAACAAAAGAAAAAACTCTATTACAAATTGAGGAATACTTTAGATATGGCTCAAAAAAGACGCCTCAACGAACGGAATTAGAAATCAAAGGTAGCAAAAATATTTTAAATGAGGTATAATGCTTTTGTATTATTATGGGTTACGAATCAAAACTGCCCTTGCTTGACCGAATGGTTTGCTTCTCATTTTCTTTTTCGTTGCGGGTTTTGTCCGACATTATGTAGGTAGCTGTAGAGTAGAGTATTGACCGGACTTGACATTTAAAAAGCGTAAACAATGATGCAGCCTTTCGAAGAAGTGATATACTTAAAAGTGTTAAATTTTAGTAATAATATTCAAATGCATTAATGGGTAGAAAGAACAAAGTGATAATATGATTTATATAACCTAATAAGATTGATTGATAAGTGCTATTGAAACTTATTGGTCGGTCTAAGGTCATTTTACTCTTATCATTATTGCGTTTGATCCAATTACGAAATAATTTATGTTTCAAACTGATCGTTGTTGTGATAAAGTTGCTTTGGATGTTATAATGGTTATTATAAATATAATTAATGGTTTAGTTAAGGAACATTTTGTGATGAAGTTGTTACCACTAGATCTAAGAAATACGTTTTTTATAAGTTATGGATTTGTAATGTAAATTAACTCACTTTTAACTTAAATATGCATACGTACACGTATGCATGCAATCTTTTTGTGTAAATAAGTATTAGATTACAGATAGAAAGATGAATTGTATTTTTTATACAGGCCAAATAATATTGGTAGAAAATCGATCATATTTTACACATTACTAGCCGCACCTCGCGGTTGCACCCGCGGATAAAAAGTAGCATATGTGTTAATCTACTATATAAGCTATCTATATTCCAAAAAATAAACTGATAAAAATAAGGAAAAAATATTTAAATTTATATTTATAACTCTGTTCCGCCTTAGAGGCAATAAATAATCAGATTTTGGAATTTATTATGTTCAATTTTTTATTAGGAAATACAAATTAAAAAGTTATGCATTTTAATCATTCTTTATTGTTGATGTATTTTGGTGCTTAAGTTTGTGAAAAAGAAAAAAAGTATCCTATGCCCGTCTCCTTAAGCTACCTCCCCACCAACTTTCAACCAAATCGGTTCAGCCGTTCTTGAGTTGTAAATAGTGTAATTAACATGACTTTCTTTTATATGTATAGATTTACATTAATTGTATAAAGTCTGTACCTATTTGACTTATTTTTTTATATTATGTAGTATATTTAAAAAAATAAGTGAATTATTACTACTAGAGCAAAAACTAATATAAAAGTAGTGTAACATATCTTAATATTTAAATTAATTATGTAGTATTTTTATTTGTAATTGAATAAACACCAAACCACATTTTTTCATAATAATGTATGTATCATAATAAATAATAATAATAATATATATCATATCAAACGGACACATAGTGATTGAGTAAAATAAATTATGAGATTATTAAAGTAAAAGAAATCCAGGAGAATAATCACCTAAGTATATGCTTATAGGTTATAAATAATTTGTATAAGTGTACTAAGATTTTTAAATTATTCCGATTCCTGTGGTTATTATTATATCATTACTAAGTGTATAATAGTGTGTAATTATGTATGTATAACTATGTAACTAAATTATTATGGCCTTTTAAAAGTACTTAAATGTAGAAAGCGGTGTAGAATCAGTGATTACTTTGTATGCCTACGTCGTGCATATATACCTAATACATGTAATAGGCCCTTTTAAAGTAGTAGTATTTTTCAAACCATTTGCAATAACGCTTAGTCCGTCTACGAAACTGGAACTTCGTTACCAGTTACGAACGAAGCCTATCGTCATTGTACGTAACCAGTTGCGATTAGTTTATGGTATTAAAATTTCTTACTTATTATTTTTTATTGGTTTTTACTTATTTTACATGTTTGTACACCCAATATGATGTTATTCTTAGACATCATTTGCGAAATAATTCGCAAGTAAGTAAAAGTGAGAACGTATTAGAAAAATACACTAACTATAAAAAGTCGAGTATGTTTTATTTGGAGAAATGCGATGTTTTACCGAAACAAAAGAATATCTTTAGGGTGTTCTCCTTCGTTGACTTTTAATGGAAATTACAAGTATGGCAATTTCACAGTCAGTTAGATAAACATAACACAACCTACAAGTGGCACGCGTCGGTAAGAATTTCTTCCTGTTTTGCCACGTGAAATATTCGCTAGCAGATGGTAAGAACTTTTTCTTACCCTTTTTTGTCAAATCTCGTCTCAAGATTCCCACGTTGGTACGCGATGCCCAAAAAAAGTACCAGGAAAACATCTGGATTGAAGAGTTTAAATTTAGAAGTGGAAGGCACTAGGAATTATTATTACATATAAGAATTTATTAATGAACGACAAGGATGGCTGATTGACTGACCCAAATTTTTACTTTGTTTGTTAGTTACTTATTAATATTATTATGTAACACACCTATCGCTCTTTTCGATTATGTATGCTTTGACCTCATTTTAGGTCAAACTGGGCCTATGATGTATTCAAATCGTCTTATAGTGTTTCGTGGCGCAACAAAGAATCGAAATATTGCCTTTATGACTAGTTTATGTAAATTAATTAATTAAACGGTTATATGATATTTCTCATATATTTATTAAAACATGGTAGAGAATATAAAATGAAAATATTTGATTTTGCTTTTATTGCCATAAATCATGTAATGTTGTAATTTAAATCTACGTATCTAAATAGCCCTGTTAGAGACATCAATAAATATTTTCCTGCGGTAGATCCTAATAAAAAAACAGAGATGCGATAAAACAACATTTTATTGTTTTGGAAGACAGTTATAGCCATTGAAAACACGTTATGTTAAAAGTCTAAGTAATGTGTGATTCTAAATCGATTTATTAAATATTTGAATCTAGAAAGCCCTTTTTGCCCTGAGCAGAAACATTACGATTTCAGGTTTTATTTCTAAATATTTTGGTTTTAATTTAAGAACTGCAAGGCCTAATATAATAAAAAAACCGTTTTGGAATACACAAACAAAACCAATTTCATTTTATATCTAATATTTTTATTCTGAAAAAAAAAAGCCCCAAAGTGATGAAGTGCATATAAGCCCCAAAACCTTAACAAGTCCTCAATTATGAACTTAAAAATCCATTTAAAAAATATAACGACCCGTTCTCGTATAATTGTACTACAACTGGATACTATAGTAAAGTAAGTAACATATTGATAAATACTACCTAATTTATTGCTGTTGATTAGATTAATGTTTTATTCTAATGAATTCGCGTTATATAAATATATTCCATGATGATAATCTAATAAATTATTTAGATTTCCTTTGCAGGTTGTAGGTACGCCGTTAAATTGCCTTCATTTAACTGTCACAGAGTTCCTGTAGCTTTTTTATTTGGCCCTCTATGCATATCACGTCATAGATATCGAGGCCAAGGGCGGAACGAATGTTTTAATAATTAACAATAGCACACGTGGCAGAGAGGAAATGATGCACGTGCTATCAATTAGAATTATTAGATGGAAAAAAAGATAGATAAAAAAGTATGACCAGGAATTAATAGAGCTTGCCCCTTTCAAGTGGGAGGAGTCGATATGAAACGATAGAAAGTGAAATCGTAAAAGTAACCTATAATTACGATTGTTTGTTTATCGAAACTGCTGGGATTCTCTTGCATCTCTACTTTTAGTTATTAATCCTCGTACTTTTCAACATTGTGTAGTTGAATTATTATTATTTAGTATTTTGTTTCTCTCTATCGAGTTTGGAATAGCATAGATAAAGCAAGAGAAAACTATGGGTAATTCCGCTGCTATGCATTGTTTATTAACAGTCTTTGTAACCCAGAAGTCACAGGTTCAATTCAAAAAAGAATATTTATGCACGGAAAAAAAGTGCACTTGCTTATTATTTGTGTGTGTGTTGTGGATTGGTGACATAGTTCTTAAGTCCCTAGATACAAGGAATTCAAGTTAGGGTACAGGATCTGTGTATGTGATCGTTTGGCGTTATTTAATTATTAAAAGATTATAGTTGAATATTTTATTTGTTTTGTCAATTAATTGGCCGCTTAACTCCTTTTTTTTTGAGGGGGGGAAATGCCCTCGCACTTCTTTGCCACCACGGGGGTGGTGGCAGGGGGTATGTGGGACTGGAACCCACTAAAACCCCCCCGTGATTCGACCGCCGCCGGGATGAGGCGAGATGGAGACGCACTGCATTAACCATCTAACTCCTTACCCAATCGGTCCTATGAGCGTTGTAGCAGGCGTCAAGAGCTTTGAGACCATACAACATCAAGCACCTTGGTTATAACGAGTAAGCCACTTACCTATATTCTCAAGTAGCCGACCCGCCTGGTATTATCAATTTCCATAGGTATACAAAATCTATAGAAAAACGTGCATTCACTACTCCCAAATTCGAAAATTATTCGGTTTTTTTTTCGATTTGTTCCGGCCTATTTGGAAAATTTTAAAACACAATATAGGCAAATCGATTCAGGTATTCTCAACGTATCTACGTTTATATATTTATAGAATAAGTATGACTGTAAATTTGTTACCTAAACAGTTTGCAGATTGGAAACAGGGCCGATGACATAACAAAACAAAGCGCCAGAAATATAGTCAAGTAAATTATAAGGTTGGAATTTAAATAAATATGCGTGCCAATAACTAATAATATTATACATACAGTAGGTTTAAGAGGAATATATAATTGTTTATGATATTTTAGTTCTATCCACGTTTCCTTTAAAAGCTTTTAGCAGTTATGTTGACACATTAAGTTATTAAGTAAATTTACTTAGCATAATAATTCAATGACTACTAAAAAAACATCGATTAATTATAATTTATTCAAATTTTATTCGATACGTGCAAGTATTAGTAGGCCTATATCTGGTGTGTATTTTGACCTTATGATGATCGAATCCTTGTCCAATTAATTGCACTTTGGTGCTTAATTTTTCAAATTCATACATAAACAACTCATAGAAACTATCTGGGAGGGTGACAACTGTTACTGAGGATTGCAATGCAACATGAGAAATTTCCACACCAACTATGCATATAAACTGCGTATTCAATCTGTCAAATCCATACATATTTGTGTTTCTATTTGTTGCAATCAGTTACGTGATTGCCCAGCTGTTTTACTTCTCATGGTAATTCACTTAGTTTCTCTTATTTCGAAAATAGTCAATCGATAATAATAACTTTCATAGATTACATACTTGGACTCTGACTAGATCCCCTGTATCTAGGGACCCAGGAACTACGACCATGTTCCCACAAAATTCAGACACAGAACAAGTGTTTGCGCTTTTTTTCTGTGCACTAATATTTGTCCTGTCCTGCCGCATAGTATCTTTACCTTTATATCTGAGTAGCTTCTAGTTTTTGTAGGTTTAATTCTTTAATCTCACTATGACGTTTTTTCCTATAAGTTATATTATTTCCTATTAATGTAGGCACCCTGACTACTTGCTACACTTATTAGATAAACCAAAAGTCCCGTTCGTGATTTAAATGTTTCCTGTACAACAAAATATAACCAAATTAAAAACCAACAATAATTAACTCATCTATTAACTTCCTATAACACACAAATAACAATAATAAAATAAAACTAGTAAAATTGACAGAATACGGAACAGATAAACAGTAAAAATGAATTTTATGACAACATTTAAAATTTTATATAAACGCATAAATAAACAAATCGAGTTATTCTTGTGTAAAGTTAGTTAATCAATTTACTAGTGACATAATAATTATGTGCATTATATATTTTTTTATTTTATAATTTTTGGCTCCACACCTCTGTGTATTTAGCCAGTGTCAAGTAATTGATAATTTATCAAGTTAATGATATTTCACGCAAATATGTGTCAAGTCATAGTCGAAGTCATCAAGTCAAGTCATAGTCTAGTCAAAGTCATACTCCTAGTAAAGTGGTGGCAACTTTACTTGAAGCTTCTGTGGAGTTTTGGAAACAACACGAAAAGAAACGTTTCACCATCATTATACCATTTTCCCACACTCACGCCTGTAATCCAGCACTTAACGAATAGAATGCCACCAATTTTATGCACTAACACTGAAAATAACACAAGTTTTGGAAAATAATACAATGCGGTGACGCAATCTTTTTCGCGTTCCCGCCAAAACTCCATGTGCATTATTATATTGTTTGAAAGGAAGCCGGCTGTTGTTAGTTGTCTTGCGTAACGTAACATGTGTGACTGTGCGTGTGCAGTTCTCCGTGATTCCGGTTTGACGGTTTTACTACTTTTAAAATTAATGACTACTGCACATAAATCCGTATATATCTAGTAATCAACCATGTTTTAAATATATTATGCTATTTGGTGGAATACATTAATAATTTATACAATAAAAAATTAAAGTTCATTTGAAGTCATCATCATTATTAGCCTGAAGACGTTCGTCCAATGCTGAACATAGGCTTCCTTATAGTGCGCCAATTTAGAGACTGATAATTGAAGGGGTGAGAATAAAAAAGGTTTAACTGATATTTTTCTATCTAAAATGACTTATTGGTATCGTTGGATTCAGCGTGAAATTATCTACATTAAAACATTCTCAAAATACCGAAATGAGGCTTAAATCTCGAGATTTTGAGTGTAAAAACGGTTTATCTCTCACAAGAATACAGTTCGCTTAGCATAAAAACATTATTATACTTGACGGCGGCTACGTCCAGTTATAAACTCTATGCACAGCGATCGAGCACCGTAATTTACCCTGTGGTGGCATTAAATGTATTACAGTGGCAGCACCGGCAACTGTCATGGCGCCCCTACCTGTCTGGCTATATAAAGGGATCGATTGGTGTGCTACGGATCATTCTTGTTCCAGACACGGCGCGGTGCGGACACGCTGAAGGCCTATAGTTATATAGGTTGCAACCTACCTACGCAGAAACCCGTTTCTGCCCACATACTTATTTTATTATATTCTATTTTTACAGTAATTGTATGAATTAGTACTATATTTAGTACTTTAAAATAGAATTAAAATATTTTCAAGCAACTGAAACTTACATAAACTTTTTCTATTACCTTATAAGCACTCTACATTAAAATGACGCCGTTGAAGTTTAAAGTAAATTTTCTCGAAACAATCAATTTGACAGTTAAACACTTTTTATTCTCAAGTCTTCAATTGCTTCTTGAAGCCATCGGATTCCCATGGATCTGACGTCGTCGAGCCACATACTAGAGGGCCAGCCTACGTTGCGTCTTCCGTGGTTAACGACCAATGGGGAAGAAGTACTCGAGTACCTTTCTTCCACATTAGTTGTTGGCTCTGGCTAGAGATATGGTCTGCTATTGCCATTTCAACTTACTAGACCAAGTCTTTGTAATATTTAAATAAATAAATATTTAAATAAATAAATATTTGTGGACATTTTACACAGTGCCATCTAGCCCCAAACTAAGCAAAGCTTGTATTATGGGAACCGGATAACTGATACAATACTTAGATACTTTTTGTTTGTAAATACATACATAGAATACAATATAACACCCAGACACAGAACAAACACCTATGTTCATCACACAAATGTTTGTCCTGGGTGGGAATCGAACCCACAACCCACAGTTCAGAAGGCAGGGGCACTACCAACTGAGCTATCGGGCCAGTCAATAAGTCATTACTGATAACACACACTGGTGGAAACCTTATTTGAAGCTCTGCGGTATTTTGGACGAAAAGATCAAATCAAGAGAGAAGAGAATAAAAAGAGAATCAAAGTTCCCCGAACGCTGCCCAGCAGAGTTATATTCTTCGTGAGGACCTTGTTGTTAAAGTTGGACCTACCTGATTGGACAATCTATCCTAGCTAGGTTCGTTAGACAGCCTCTGTGGTGTGGTAGTTGAGCAGGTCGGCTCAGAGGCGGCGGGTTCTATTCCTGCGGCAGAACCAGTATTAGTGCACCAGAAAAAAGCGCACTTGTTCTGAGTCTGAATGCTGTGAGACCATGGTCCTCGTAGTTCTTGGGTCCCTAGACAAAGGAAATCTTAGATAGAGTCCAGGGTATGTGATCGTTGGGCGTTATAATTATTATTATTAATTTGTCCCACCTACTTTTTTGTACTCGCTTATATTTCTGCATGCAGGTTACTGTACACGTATTGGCTGGTGCAAGTAAATGTCACTAGAAGTAGACGGATTACTCTCGTCGATACATGCTCAAATGTAATTGAATCATTGGACGCGCACTAATTCTTCACACGGTATTAATTTACACGATGCATTCAACCTGCGCAAGGCTCTCAACACTAACATATTAGGTCTTTACCTATGAAATTGCCGTTTTGTTTGAAAAAAAGTTAAAGTATTTTTTTTTCTAACTTATTTATTTCTTTTATTCAAAGTAATCACCCCTGTAATCAATGCATCTTTGCCAACGCTGTGGCAGTTTATAGATGCCCTTCTTGAAAAAATCAGCAGGACGGGAGACAACAAACTCTTCAAAGGCGTTTTGTACTGCCTCTCGGGAATTGAATTTTTTTCCCGCTAAAAAGTTGTCCAAATTTTGGAAAAAGTAATAGTCGGTAGGCGCAAGATCTGGTGAGTATGGCGGATGAGGGAGAGCTTCCAAACCCAACTCATGCAGCTTAGAGACGGTCTGTTGTGCAGTATGGGGTCGCGCGTTGTCGTGAAGTAGCAGTGGAGACAACCGATTGACCAAAGCTGGTTGCAGACGTGCGAGTTTCGCCATCATTGTGGTCAGTTCTTCAATGTACACATCTGCAGTAATGCTCTCGCCGTTTTGTAAAAAGCTATGATGAATCACACCAGCACTAGACCACGAAACTGTGACCATCACCTTTCTAGGGGTCATTTTTCGTTTTGCACATTGCTTTGGTACCGAACCAGGATCTAACCAACTTGCTGAGCGCTTTCGATTGTCAAAAAGAATCCATTTTTCGTCGCACGTAACAATTCGGTTCAAAATTCCTTCATTTCTGTGCCTGTTAAGCAGCGCAAGGCAAGTCTCGACGCGTACGTTGCGCTGGCGATCGTTAAGTTCGTGGGGCACCCATCTATCAAGCTTTTTTATCTTGCCAATCTGTCGCAAATGGACCAATATTGTTTTGATGCTAACATCAAAAGCTGCTGCCAGCTCAGCTGTAGATTGAGATTCATCAGCTTCCACAATCGCCTTTAATTCATCATTGTTGACCAAAGTTTCCGGACGACCACGAGGTTCATTTTTCAAGTCAAAATTCCCAGAATAGAACCGAGCAAACCAATAACGGGTTGTACGTTCGTTTGTACAGTTCTCTCCGTAAACGTCGTTGATGTTACGTGTCGTTTGTGCCGCGTTGGTGCCACGACGGAACTCATATTCCATAATTACACGAAATTTCAAAGTATCCATTATGAGGAAAAATGTTGAAATGTAATGAAAATACAACGCTAATCAATAAACAAAAGACTTATATTGTAAATAGAATGACATATTTTTAAAACAAAATTAATTTGAATTTAGAATTCATAGCCAATCAAAACTTTTTTTTGTTTGAAAAAGTCTGTACTGCAATACGGCAATTTCATAGGTAAAGACCTATTATTTATGCATGTTAACCGAATCGTATAAAGGTACTTAACAGTGTCAACTGTAAGAAAAAAAAGGAATTTTTGGGTGTTCAATTTTTTTTTATGTTATGGAATCACGTGACGTGCTAAGCGTTTGCCTGATGTTTAGCGACACACTCCCCAGTTGCAGTGTCACTCGGAACTGTAAAGTAGAGTTTGGCTTGACACTGCACTGCACTGATATTATTCATTGATAAAATTAAAAACTATGCATTAGAAAAACTTAATCTAAGAAGCCGCTACCGGTAGGCAACTTGCCCAAAATGCTGTCGGCATTGCCCCGTTGAATGGCAATGCTTAGTCTTTGGGCTAAATATATATATTTAGGTCTTTACCTATGAAATTGCCGTTTTATTTGAAAAAAGTTAAAGTATTTTTTTTTCGAACTTATTTATTTCTTTTATTCAAAGTAATCACCCCTGCAATCAATGCATCTTTGCCAACGCTGTGGCAGTTTATGGATGCCCTTCTTGAAAAAATCAGCAGGACGGGAGACAACAAACTCTTCAAAGGCTTTTTGTACTGCCTCTCGGGAATTGAATTTTTTTCCCGCTAAAAAGTTGTCCAAATTTTGGAAAAAGTAATAGTCGGTAGGCGCAAGATCTGGTGAGTATGGCGGATGAGGGAGAGCTTCCAAACCCAACTCATGCAGCTTAGAGACGGTCTGTTGTGCAGTATGGGGTCGCGCGTTGTCGTGAAGTAGCAGTGGAGACGACCGATTGACCAAAGCTGGTTGCAGACGTGCGATTTTCGCCATCATTGTGGTCAGTTCTGCAATGTACACATCTGCAGTAATGCTCTCGCCGTTTTGTAAAAAGCTATGATGAATCACACCAGCACTAGACCACCAAACTGTGACCATCACCTTTCTAGGGGTCATTTTTCGTTTTGCACATTGCTTTGGTACCGAACCAGGATCTAACCAACTTGCTGAGCGCTTACGATTGTCAAAAAGAATCCATTTTTCGTCTCACGTAACAATTCGGTTCAAAATTCCTTCATTTCTGTGCCTGTTAAGCAGCGCAAGGCAAGTCTCGACGCGTACGTTGCGCTGGCGATCGTTAAGTTCGTGGGGCACCCATCTATCAAGCTTTTTTATCTTGCCAATCTGTCGCAAAGGGACCAATATTGTTTTGATGCTAACATCAAAAGCTGCTGCCAGCTCAGCTGTAGATTAAGATTCATCAGCTTCCACAATCGCCTTTAATTCATCATTGTTGACTAAAGTTTCCGGACGACCACGAGGTTCATTTTTCAAGTCAAAATTCCCAGAACGGAACCGAGCAAACCAATAACGGGTTGTACGCTCGTTTGTACAGTTCTCTCCGTAAACGTCGTTGATGTTACGTGTCGTTTGTGCCGCGTTGGTGCCACGACGGAACTCATATTCCATAATTACACGAAATTTCAAAGTATCCATTATGAGGAAAAATGTTGAAATGTAATGAAAATACAACGCTAATCAATAAACAAAAGACTTATATTGTAAATAGAATGTCATATTTTTAAAACAAAATTAATTTGAATTTAGAATTCATAGCCAATCAAAACTTTTTTTTGTTTGAAAAAGTCTGTACTGCAATACGGCAATTTCATAGGTAAAGACCTATTATATAAACATTATTTTGAATTAGTATTTTTTTTAAGTCTTAAATGTATTTTTGTGTATAGTGTTATATTTTATAATATCGAATCAAAATAATGTGTTATATAATTAAATATATTTTTGGTAAGAAAATCCCTAATTAATATGACTGACTAATTATCCAGTTTTATGACTAAAACTTATCTCTGTTAGATCACCTACTGATTATAACCACGGTTTAGTGAATAATTTACAAAGTATCCATTAACCTTGTCGCAGTTTGAAATAATCAAAGTAGCCTATGATCTTTGCAGAAATTGGAAAAAGTTAGAGTGACAAAGTTCATCATAAATAGTCTCATCTCTTCGTTGTCTGTTGACAGCTTTATTTCATGGTTTTGCCAGAAAGTTGTAAATAATTTTAGGATGACATAATAGTTATAATACCTAAACAGATATTTGAGATAACCTAAATCATGATAAAATATAGATTAGGAATCAGGGATTAAGTGTGACGCAATCTTGAAAGTAGAATAGGAAATTACATATAAAATTCAAAGTCCTGACGGACTGACTTATATATCAACGCAGAGCCTAAACCGCTGGTCCTAGAGAGTTGAAATTTGGATGGTGTGCTAACTGTAGGTATCTACTAAGAAAGGGTTTTTCGAAATTCCACCCCTAAGAGGGTGAAATGGGTGGTTAAATTATCTCATAAGCACGCGGGTGAAGCCGCGGGCAGAGGATAGTTATGAATATATTTGGCCATATAAAGGTCACACTGGTGTCACTATCGGACAAAACTTACCAACATCAGTTAATGAAGATTTAAAATGAAAATTATTGGTCTCAGTCACTAGGCCTTGTGAAGGAAACTAAAAACAAATTAAAACTATTAGGAAGTCACTGTGACTTGACATATGTATCAATAATATTAATTAACTTGAGAAATTATCGATTCTTTGACTCTGGCTAAATACACAAAAGTGTGGAGCCAAAACCAAAACAAAAGAAAAATACTACAAAATCTATTTAGACAAGGCGACACGGTGAAGTTTTGTCGGGAAAACGAAAATGATCGCGTCAGCGCATTGTATTATTTTCCAAAAGATTTATTTGTTAGTGCATAAAATTGGTGGCATTTTATTCGTTAAGTGCTGGATTACAGATATGAGTTTAGGAAAGTGGTAAAATGGTAAAATGTTTCTTTTCGTGTTGTTTCCATAACTCCATAAAAGGTTCTAGCACAGAATTCGCCCTATCTGGTAAAGTTGCCATCACTTGAGCATGACTTGACTAGACTATGAATTGACTTGATGATTGATGACTGTACTTGACTTATATTTATATACATGATATTAATTAACTTGAGAAATTATTAATTACTTGACACTGGCTAAAGACACAAAAGTGTGGAGCCAAAAAAAAAGTTTCAGAATTACAATAATCTTATTTATGTGTCATCAAAATTTCTGGCTTATTAAAAAAATATAAGATATATTTTTGGCTTATGTTTATTTGACAACGGATAATTAATATTAATCCTTAATATCATGAAATACTCATAACTCTATAGACCATGTTTAAATGTATAACATAATTATAAATAATGAATGATTATAACATCATATATTATAACATCATCATGTATAAATGATTATAACAGGTCAAGAGATAAACGGTTATTGTAGAAAACAATAATTAAAACATCAGATTACAGTTTTAAACCATAATGATACAGTCTTAAGAACTTATTTCACATTTGCCAACTCGCACCAGGCTAGCATACCGGATAATACCCTGCATTCGCTCAATGTGAGAGAAGATAAGGGTATATGTATGTAGTTGGCGATAATATTTTATCATTGCAAAGTTCGTCTAAATAGGTACCGCTTTGTCAGTTATTCTACCGTCAACTAAACTTTGTTCCGGTTTGAAGGACACTGTAGCTAGTGAAATTACTAGATAATGAGTCTTTATGATGACTTGATGACTTTATTTGCAGATGACGTGGGCATTGCAGTGTCACGCGAAACTACACTAGAGTGGAGTTTTGAGTGACTTTGCAACTGGGTGACCGTGTCGCTTAACATCGGGGAACGACTACGTCGTCACGTCACTATGATAAAAAAATGTCCTGAAATTGCCGCTATGGGAATCAAACCAGGGAACGCATTGACATGCCTCTTATTGTAACCAACTGTACAACTTCCAGTCTGTATCATGAAACGTGGATGTAGTATCTCCCAGCTTAGTCTTCCGGGAAGGAATTTGATTCTATTGCATTCGAATATTTTTATTTAAAAATGTAGTAAAATAATAATAACAACGACCAATGATCATACACATAGATGATGAACCCTAACTAGGATTCCCTGTGTCTAGGGACCCAGGAACTACGAGGACCATGGTCCCACAACACAGACTCAGAACAAGTATATGCGCTTGTTCTGTCGCGGGAAACGAACCCGCCACCTCCGGACTGCGAGCCGAGCTACTCATCCACCACACCACATAGGCTGTCAAAATAATATAAATATTAACCGTAAAACATAACATTACAGAATAGTCTAATGCGTTACATTTTATCACTATTTAACTCATTTTATTTATTTTTTAATCTTATTCTATAATTGTTATTAACACTTAAACTAACGAATCAATATAAAAATGTTAACCTAAACATTACATGCACAAAACAAAACAAAATATAACAACAAAAAAAAACTTTACTTCCACAAATTAAAGACCTTAGGGCATATTTTACTCTTATATTTATTATTACTTTTTGTATATTGTAATAAAACACCTATCGGATATCTATAAAATAACGCGATTAAGCTGAATATTCTTGAGAGAGATATACATATATATCTATAATTTGTTCCAATTTATACAAGTATTTTAATTTTGTGTACCCTAGAAAAAAGCGTACAGAATATTAATTTCTGTGTCATTTGGCCATACAAACACAAATAGAGAATAGGAGTTAAGCTACAACGATATACTTATGTATATTTCTTCCGTTTCGAGTAGAAACTATGGGATCGTGGTGTCCGTACGCTCACGGTTTCGTAAAGGAGCTGTCCATCCAGACGTCTTACCATCATTTGACGTCATCTGGCTCTCACCTCGGCCAAAGTGTTTTATTGCCTTCCTTGATCAATTTTGAATCAATTTATAGGTAATTAAGTCTTTAGTGAGGGTTTCTGAACAATGCAGAAATATTTCGCCACTTACTATTTCTTTAGAATACTATAGAACAAGGAAAAGGCCGTTAAATAAAAAAGAGAATTGAAAATAATTTTTCTATTATACTCATGAAACTAACTACGTCATAGATTTTTTGTTTGAATTGACTTCACGCGATTAGCGTATCTAGCCAAGCCAGTGTCTTCATATGATATAATTATAAATAAATAAATATTTGTGGACATTTTACACAACGCCATTTAGCCCCAAACTAAATAAAGCTTCTACTGTGAGAATCAGATAACTGATACAATACTTATATACTTTTTTGTAAATACTTACATGAAATGCAATATAAGACCCAGACACTGAACAAACATCGATGTTCATCACACAAATGTTTGTCCTGGGTGGGAATCAAACCTATAGCTCAGAAGGTAACTACCAACCGAGCTATCAAGCCAATTACATTATATTCAAGCCATAGGTTAATCAAATATTTAAAATCAAATTATAGTCACTTTAGTCCAGTAAACCAACGGATATTTCACTGAGAATGCTTTTAGTCAAATTTTTCGTCTTTATGTGATTTGTTTTCTCTTCTACATGTTAATGAACACCTATTTAACACTTACCTGCCAAAAGGTATTCCTTTTTATAATGACAAAAAATACCTATTACTTTTTTCATTTGTTATATCCTGAAACATGACACAGCTTAGTAATAAAAGATTTCTAGACTATGAGATAAAATAATGAAGTCTCATTTGCCCAATAATTTCACTCATATAAGTACAACCTACTAACAACTGAGCTGTGTAAGGTCAACCAACTTGTATTGTATGTTAGAATTAAAACTGTTTACTTTAGCTCAGTGAGTGGTTGGTACCTAGAATTTTTCAAATTTACAAGGTAGGACTCTTCTGCAAAGTACGTCTAGATACTGCTTTGCCAGTTATTGCCGCCAAGCAGTAGTGCGTAAGCACTGCTGTATTCCGGTTTGAAGGGCACTGTAGCTACTAGCTAGTGACATTACTGGGCAAATGAGACTTTATGACCTGATCTCACAGTCTAGTAATCTTACTAGATTGTGCTGATGTCTCAGAATGGTCTGCGCAGTGCAGTGTCACGCGAAACCATTCTTTAGAGTTTCAAGTGTCACTGCAACTGATATGGGCAGTCGTGTCGCTTAACATCAGGCGAGCGACTAGCTCGTCATGTTATTTTGTAATTTAACCGATTTTGGTTGCGCGCTGCCTAACCGGGTAACACAACTTTTTCTAGAATAAGATAAAAAGTTAAAAAGCCTGATTGTAAGAGATATGAGACACTGAAATTGTGCTAAGACCCTGAGCTTGCCATACGGCGTGCGTGAGACCGCCATCTGGCAACCAAACACAAAAACTTTAAATTAACTACAGAGTAGGTACGCCAAAAGTTGGAAAGTCACGGTGGCATATGCTTTTGTTTATCTGTAATTGGTTTAATTCGATTCGTCGACGCAACATGTTAAGCCAAAAATAATTTCAAGTCAGATATTGAAAACGTAAAAGACCATAAAAACGGGAATGACTGTATAACTTGAATCTTATCTTAAATATCAATAATAATACTTTAATACATACTTTTATCACAGTACTAGGTACTTTAGTCCAATTTTTTTATCCATTTTTTTTTATCAAATTTGATGTACACTCGCAAAAACATTAGCTCTTTTTCCAGATATTGCGACATTCATAACATTAATATAGGAACAAAAATAAACCAAAAATACCAAGATTCAGACTGAAGAAAGTTATTGGTTCATTGGTATATTTAAATCATTCGTCAAGTTTAACTTAATGAAAAAAGCCTGTTACAAAATAAATAAAATAGCCTATTGGTAATAAATCTTTTGACTTTGACTTTGACTTTCGTCTATGTCTACCTCCGCTTTGCCAGTTATTCTGCCGCGATGCAGTAGTATGCTACTACGCTACTGTGTTCCGGTTTGAAGGGTTGTTTAGTGAAATTACTGGGCAAATGAAACTTTTTCATTTGTTCTCACAATCTAATAATCTTGTTATCGATCTTATTACTAGATTGTGGTGTTAACTCAGACATGCATGCGTTCCAAGTGACACTGCAAGTGTTATGGGCGGCCGTATCGCTTAACATCAGGCGATCGACTAGCTCGTCATGTTATTAGTTAACTTGGAAAAATGCTATGAAAGTTAAAAAAAAACACTTAATTATAGCTCAGCTCGGTATAGGCACTCGCCTAATCCCATCCCCAGTTCCCATCAAAGATACTGAAATATTATGTTCCATATATGTTTAAAGGTTAATATAAAATTATTAGTTTGATAACGACAAATATTGTTATCTGACGCTTATAAGTATTTATAAACGTCACATAACAGTATACTTCTTTACCTAATTTATTTGCTTCTAATGCTAGCATTCTTACCAAACATTAGTAGGATAGGTAGGTAGTTAAAATATCGCATAGCAACGGAATACATTCTTTGTTAATTACAAATAAAAAAAAACGTTTTTACCACCACACCAACCTTCGCATACAATCATCAGATTATTAATCTAAAAATATACCTCGTCGTCGGCACACGTGGATCCTCTGCATTAAGCTTGCATTGAAAAAGTGCTTATTCAGTATTATCCGTTGGTTCCCTAAAGGTAGAGCTAAGATCCGTTTTTTGCCGGTTCCCATGAACCCTGTCACAATGGAAGCGACCTCGCTGTAAGAAGTTGGAGATCCGCGCAAGAATAAATATTGCACAACAATAGGAACGTTCCCTTGACTTTGATTTGCTTATCTTGTATGGTGCTGTAATCTTGATACTTTCATCTACTTTTCTATTGGCATAGATTTTACAAGTAAGGTTTTAGGTCTGCATATAGTTTTTACACAAAGTAACGTTTTTGCAATTTTACTTACTCAAGTAACGGCAAATAATTAGTTATGTACATATTTATATCTCACTAGCTCAGCCCCGCGGTATCACCCGCTGATAAAAGTAACAAGATAGCCTATACGTTTATTCACTATATAAGTTATCTATATTCCAAATTTCATCCAAATCCATCAAGCCGTTTGAGCGTGAATAAATAACAAACATCCAAACAAACAAACTTTCGTACTTATAATTTTAGTAGGATTTAACTGAATATCTTCCAGATAAGTACTTTTTAAGGTTATGTGGATTGTGTATAGGTATTAAAACTCTTCGTAACCTCTTTAAGATCACAATAATAGGACTTTTCTGATAGTGTAAGACTATAAAATGGATCACAAGAAGTAGTTTTTCGCCTATATTCCAATGTATCTAGTTCGATCATTCCTGACACAAATAAAGAAGGGTAGAGGTAAGGATAAAACCCATACATTCTTTTTTGGATGTGTTTAACTAACTTTCGCTGCATATATACCTATCAATGATCAAATCATTTCAGTCGCGCTATACACCCCAAAATGACAATAGGATAGCGGGTCGTCGGCATCGTAACGGACGTTTTGAGCAGCCCTATACCTTTCTGAGCTCGCACTGTATAGGTTTTGTCATGGCAGATAATCATTCCCACGCATCACCTAGCATCATGATACCTTCTGATAATTAACTTGGACAATACAAACACAATAAAGATTTTAGAATAAATCACTACTAAGAGCTGAGTTAATTCTTTAAGCATATTTATCCAGATAAATGTTTATAATATAGCAACCGGAATTATACCGACGACTTAACGTGGCCTCATAACAGTGTACATTCCACTTACCACTCACCTTCTAGTCACTCATCCAAGTATTGATCGCAAATTGCGGACATGCTCAATCATGTGGTAAGTTTATATCATAAGGTAGACACAGAGTTAGTCGCCCACTCAAAATGTAGTAATCGGGTGACGTTTGTGTGTGATTGGTAATTATTATGACAGTGAACGTGAGCGAGCAAGTTTAGATTAATAATAGAACCTTTAAGATCATTCTTCACGTCGTATTGTCAGATCCAACACAATAGGCTATACAAATATGTATACCTATATCTTATAATTATTTACAACTATTGACCCGCACGAGCTTTAAACAGGCTTATTTATTTTTATACTCCATCTGCTCTCATCTGCTGCATTTTTAATTATATACAAGCCATAGTTGTATCATTGTTATAGTTTTATTTTAATTTATTTGATGATCAAAATGAATGTTCAAAATTATGCTCATTTCCTCATATGCACGCCTAATCAAATTGTTTCTCTGCACGCCTTGGTTGACTGGTAGAAAATGCTGTTAGCATTAAGTCCTCCTTTGTACTTTTTATGTGCATAAAGTATTGAATAAGCCATGTTACACATGTTAAACATGTTATATATATACACGAATTATTCCAGTGATTAAGATGCAGTGACGGTGGATCGGCTATCTAATCGATAGCTGTGAAAGGAATGGTATACATTATACATATATTTATTTACGTGTAAAAGAAAAACAGAATAAAGCAAGAATAAACTACGCCAGCTTAATTTTAGTCTAAAAATATAACAAGGGCCGGGTTCAGAAGGCAGTACTCCTTGACGCGGCGCGTTTTGCCAGGAGTTTCCTCACTCTGCTGCCTTAGCTACTGTTAAATATGTAAATTAATGATTCTATGCAAGGGCAAAGAATCATTATTTCAAGAGGTCATACTACTTAGTTCTACTAG
Organism: Ennomos fuscantarius; assembly: GCA_905220475.3. Classification (NCBI taxonomy): domain Eukaryota; kingdom Metazoa; phylum Arthropoda; class Insecta; order Lepidoptera; family Geometridae; genus Ennomos; species Ennomos fuscantarius. The sequence continues at coordinate 5,858,570 of HG992029.1, forward strand.
TAAATTTCAACTACGGGTAATGTTACTGTTCATAGTTCTACTGAAAATACCACAAAAATAGAAAATTGTCCGCGGTACTACTTGCTCTACGCAGTAGGATCAAGGGCATAGAATCAATATAATTAACGCATACGAAGCCGGGGCGGGTTAGTAACTAATAACCTAAGCTACAGGGCGAGTTGGCTGGACTGCAGTCGCGACCCCTTCTCGCCCCGGTACGGCGGACGAAGGCTCACGGGGGGGTTTTAGTGGGTTCGAGTGCCACATACCCCCTCCCACCACCCCCGTGGTGGCAGGGAAGTGCGAGGGCATTTCCCCCCTAAAAAAAAGGTACACACTATACTATTATCTATTCTGTGCACTGCTCTGCAAGACTAAAGTATTTTTAGTAAGTGCATAGATTATTGCTGTACTCAAACACAAGTGGATTCTGGGTAACCTGCGGAAGACTTTTTCACAAACTATTAAGATAAAATACACAAGTGATTGCTTTGAAGTACATAATACAATATCTTTAACTAAAGACATAAGAAGTGTGGTTTTTTGCTATAAAAATGTGTTGTTTTTGAAACTTATAAGGATATAAAGTTATATTTTAGCTAAAAAATGGTTTTAAATCTTTTTAAATGTCGAAATTTTTCAAGACATCCTATTGCTTGACTCTTGGATGAACTATATAGGGATTATGTTTTCGTTCACACAGAAACAAGATAAATACATTCGACAGCCTATGTGGTGTGGTTGTTGAGTAGGTCAGCTCATAACCCGGAGGCGGCAGGTTCGATTCTTGCGGCAGGATAAATATTTGTGCACAGAAAAAAAAACGCAAATACTTGTCCTGTGTCTGGGTGTTTTAGGGCCATGGTTCCCATTTTTCTGGGTCCCTAGATAAAGGGAATCCTAGTTAGAGTCTAGAATCTATGTATGTGATTGTTGTACCAGTTATCTGGGTTCCCATAGTACAAGCTTTGCTTAGTTTTGAGCTAGATGGTGTTAGTAATAAAGAAACGTCCACAATTATTTAATATTTTATTTATTCAGCACCTAACTGATAAGAAAGCAGGATGCTTCCGCTTCTAGATTGATGGAAAGGAATTTTTTTTTTTTTATGTTAAGGTATGACGCGACGAGCTAACCGTTCGCCTGATGTTAAGCGACACGGCTGCCCATATCAGTTGCAGTGTCACTGGGAACTCTAAAGTAGAGTTTCGCGTGACACTGCACTGCGCACGTCATCCTGAGACATCAACACAATCTAGTAACAAGATTACTAGACTGTGAGATCAGGTCATAAAGTCTCATTTGCCCAGTAATTTCACTAGCTACAGTGCCCTTCAAACCGGAACACAGTAGTGCTCCACTACTGCTTGGCGGCAGAATAACTAGTATTAGCATTTAGTAATAGCTAATACTATATATATTGTAGTAGTTACTAACAGTATAAAAGCACACTGCCCGTAAATACTTGTAACTACATTCATTAGTCATGCTTTAGATTTATATATTCATATTAAGACTTTTGATTTTAATTTAAACTGAATTAAAAGATAAGTTTTTTTAACCAAATGTCATTGTATATAATTTAATAAATAATATTAAAGTTTAGCCTAAGCAATATTTGAAGAGGTTTTTTTATGTGCAATAAATGTAAAGGTTAAACATTTTAAGTTTATATTACAACACCTCAAGATAAGAACTGCAAGGAAACTTCCTTGTTTATGACAAAGCCGCATTATTTTTTTAAATGTCAATTGATAGCATATTAAACAAGAAACAAAGCAGTAACATTGTTTTAAATTTGATTGCAATCTATAAAATATTCAACATACTAATAAGGTTAACTAATGAAAAGAAAAAACAATTGAATGATTATAAAATTTATCTTTTTTAATAGATTGATTTGTTTGTTTGTCTATTTACCAAGTTGGGTGAAATTTTTTTTACAACATTGATTGCAATCAATGTAGCAAAAAAAAATTTCAATTTTGCAACTTTGCAACAGATGAAATTTCGATATTAACTGTGCACATAAAGTGCGTAGGTATTAAAACTGTAAAATCCAAACCAAATATGTAAACATAAAAATTTGTGTAGACACACAAATTTTTACACAATAGGTTGCAATCGAGTTACGTGATCGCCCAGCAAGTCTATTAAAAAAAAAATCCACTTCAAAACAGTTTATTTTCTATTTTTAGATTAACTTTTTAATATATTTGATTATCACCAAAAGTCTTCATCATCATCGGCTGAAAGAAGTTCACTATTGAACATTTGCCAAAACCACGACACGTGGCAGGCCTCTAGGTGATTGCAATAGATTACCGGTATTATGCAGACCGAGGAGAATGTTGCTCCCCACTTTTTATGTTAGTGAATGATCTGACGAGCTAGTCGTTCACCTGATGCTAAGCGACATGGCCGCCCATAACAGACCAGCGTCACTCGGAACTCCAAAATATAAAGTTTCGCGTGTCACTGCACTGCGCACATCATCCTGAGATATCAGCACAGTCTGGCAATAACATTACTCGACTGTGAAATCAGATCATAAAGTCTCAATTGCCCAGTAATTAAGTCAAGAGTGAATGGGCATCTCATGGGCAAGTGTGCTCCACCTTAGACAACTTCGTCACTTACCTACCATCAGGTGAGTTGTTGTCAAACGCATGCCCATTTTATCATAAAAAAAAATATTTCAGCGGCTACAGTGCCCTTCAAACTTCACACTCCTTGGATGTTCTCTTAGCCAGCTTTTACGGGATGAAATGGGGTAGAGTCTATACTCAGGCTGGAGTCATATGGCTCAAAGTTATAATTTGTCCATAAAAAATACGTATTTTAACAATCCAGAAATATTATTTAAATTTCCAAAAGGAAATAGAAAATGGAAGAAAAACCTATTATTTATGTATCAATAAAATTACTGCATTGTGTTTATAAGGTGATTAGTCACCTACAATTAAATATATATCAACACTATATAATTTTTTTATTAAATATTATTTATTAAAAGCACTGGGTGCCATTTTAGTGCCTACCTAATAAAAACAAAACGATCCGTATTTATACGTATTCTGTGGAAAATCTCGCTCTATCCTATCAAAAACTTCAATCATCCGAAAGAGGGCTTGACGAATGGAGCGGAAAAAATTTAAATGGAAGCCAAAATAGCATGCAGTTCACCCACGCCATGAAATATGGCAATATTTACATGTAAAAAATATACGAAATTAAAATTCTTGCCTCCCCGGAAACGTGGGTACGTGCGGAACGAAGAGAAGATAGCTCTAGGCAGTAGTTATACCAACTTTGAAATCGTTTGCATTTTTGGGGGACATTACATCCGTGGCTTTCTTATGCAAAAAGCAGTAGTTGCATGTGCCATCATAGTAAAGTCCGTACAGATAGTGTCACACTGTTCATTGAGAATGCAGCTGTTGATGGTACCTTTATTTTATATAACTGAACTTATCAACAGCCTCTGTGGTGTGGTGGTTAAGCAGGTTGGCTCATAATCTGGAGGTGGCGGGTTTGATTCTCGCAGCAGGATAAGTATTTGTGCACCGACAAAAAATTCCAAATATTTGTTCTGTGTCTGGGTGTTGTGGAACCATGGTCCACGTAGTTTCTGGGTCCTTAGATACAGGAAATCTTAGTTACGGTCCAGGATCTATATATGTGATCATTGGGCGTTAGTATTATTATTAATAAAAATTAATTAAAAAATGAGGCACATGCCTAATTTTAATCAATTATGCCGTATCTGATATCTATTTTGAATAGGTGTAATTAACATAACTTAAGCATACATCTTGAGTGAATGTTAATGATTTTAGAAATGCGTTTATGAACGGTCTCCTGGCTTGTATAACATTATTTTTGATGTATTACGTTTTGACTTTATACATTAAAAGGGTATAAAAACGTAGGATTACAAGTTATTTTCGCACTTGTCAAGTTTAGCACAAAACCTAGAATCTCTTAATTCTCATAATTATATTCTCATAGATATGAGACTTTTGCTTTACGATGAAAATACTACGCATTAAGCAGTAGGTAATTTAATGCAACGTTATTTTCCACATTCTAACTTAAATATTCCGTATAAAGTCGAAAGTAATTTTCACAACAATGGAATAAATTTTAAAAATTCGGTCGATCAGTCTGTCTTAACAGTCATCAGCATCTATTGTTCCCTCATAAAGCAGTCCTCACGGTCCAACACATAAAAATCAGAATTTAAAAAGCAACCCTAAAATGTAATCACCCCGTTGCGCTCCCTCGAAATCGAGTATTTTTTACCTCTGGTAACGGCGGCGCATTACAATCATAATAGCGATATCGCCTTACCGTTAACGGCCGGTATTTCGGGACCGGTTTCACAGAATATAACTAACAGTTTGTTTACGACACATTTTAAAATGAAGTATCAGACTGTAGGAATCCTGTGAAGCTAACTGTTAATACGATCGCAGACATTTTACTGACAGAAACTGTACATAGATTGAAACATTATCTTTTAAACTTGCTAATATCCATCAATTTCTTATTCAATCATAACCTTACGCATAGGCATAATAAAACCTTAACCGTAGCTTAAGCATTTGGTGAAACCCGACCCAGCGGTAAAATGAGGACCGGCAAAAGATTTTAAGTAGGTCATTTACTGTCGAGCAATTTGGCTGCATTAGCATAAGGGTCTTTGTCTCAAAGGGTAGAAATCAACGGAATGTGTCGATAATAGTATGATTAGATTGATCAGAATCAAATGAAAATAAAATAATGGGTCTACGAATAAAAAATGATTCACTCTTGAAATAGGAGTTTAGTGTAAAAGTACCATAAAACTTATTGACACTTACTTTATTGAATATTTTTAGAGTAAAATCTATAATCACAATGTATATCTAAGGCACTAAAAATATAATTTTACATTAGTTCATTTGTATCGTTATGGTGCTCCCAAAAACTTACATATTTACACATTTTTATCTCTTTCTTATCTTGCAGCTACAATTTCATTGTCATTATCATTAATTCTAATTTATACATTTTTCTAAATAAACGTACAATGTTATAAAATTTGCCATTGTTTAGTATTACAAAAGTAATTTACTTCAATTAATGGATATAAGAGTACCAAAAGATTAAATTAGGAACCATTTATCGTTAACAAATTTTCTCACTACGGCTTTGAAATATTAATAAACATACCTTAATATAAACGTGAGTTAACTAGTTACATATAATTAAAAAAAGCGTTGAAAGGGCAAAGACATTTGCTACAAACCGTCACAAAGCACCTTGCGTCGCACAACTTAGCTTTGGTACTCACAGCTGTATGTTTTACATGCTATATCTACATCACAATAAATATCCTATACTATAATTCAACTAAATACACGTCATTGTTTGTTAATTTTCTTTGTTACACTTCGTCACTTGCCGCGTTTTTTCCTGCCACCACTTCAAAGTCTCTTCAAATTGCTCTCTATCTTCAGGAGTAACTTGGATGTCTGGCAGTTCTTTTTTCAAATCCACAGCGCTGTATTCCTGATTCACATAAGACTCTTCTTCTGCGTACTTGAACTGTTCATGAGTTAAAATCAAACCAGTATTTAGAGCTTCTAGAGGAATCGTAGCACAGCCTGCATATGAAGGAATCGTCTGGTGTATGACGTCAGCGTATTTCACCTCAAAATCACCATCGTTAATTTGAACTTCTGATTCACTCAGATAATTTTGTTCCGGTATCACTGTAAACTGTTCTGATGAATTCGGGAACGGAAAGTGACCCTCGAGTAGCTGAGAGTTTACTTCTTCATGACCAAGAAGATCAGAGGATGGAGTCAAAGGTTGCCCTGCACCATCGTCTTCCTCGTATAAATGAGGAGTAGTTACTAGTTGAAAGCCTTCTGTAGATGGTAATTCAATGTATTGTTGTTGTGAAATCTGTGCCATAGAGCCATTTATCTCATCTTCATCTATATCTTCATCCTCAACGGTAGGAGAGTTCAAGTAATAACTTCTTTCTTGACTGTTATCTCTGGGCGATGAAGAAGCCGGAGATGGGTACGATTCCATCGATGGACGAGTGCCATTTTCTTTATCAGCATGTCCTATATTTAACAGGCTCTCCAAATTTCGGATATACTCTACTGCCATACGTAAAGTTTCTACTTTGCTCAGCTTCTTACTTGCTCCTCTATTGGAATTAGCACTTTCGAATTCAGCGGCAACTTCCTCGGGTATGTGTCGGCGTAGCGCGGCAAAACCGTCATTCACTTGACGGACGCGGTTGCGTTCCCGCGCGTTCCGTCGAGCCACTGCCAAAGGAGTTGGTGATCGCGCGGAATCATCAACACTATTTTCACGAAGGCGTGGTTTTTTCGCTATAACATTCACCGGTTCTGCAGCTCGTACTAGCGATGCAACTGAAACTGTTGTTGGGGTCTCCAACTTCTTCCGCACTATAATGATTTCACGTCTCACGTTTTGATTGCCGTCATTGTTCGTGATGTTCACGGTATTGTTCACGGACTCTGCAAGCACCTGCTTGCCCAGCGGCGAGTTACGGAAGACAACAAGGTCGATGGAGCTCATTTCGGTTGAATGAGTTGCCGTTTTTACATGTTACGATTATTTGAACTGTATTAGTTGCAAGGTAGAAGGATGATTAAGCCACATAAAATTGTTTTAACTGTGTTTTGGTGAAGGATAACTGTAGTTGTATTTAGGTGGCGTCAGAGCGCCGGTCGCGGTGAGAATGGCGCGTGCCACGCGGGCGCACCTGGGGTAGATCGCGGGGGGATCAACAGGGGTACTTACATTTACTAGTTGCACACATGCTCTTTCAAAGGGCGGAATGGGGAGCCGCTTTCAATTCCCGTACACAATGTGTTCACCCCACTACTAACGCACCCAGGTACGTATCTGTCCTACGAACATTCTGATACAGTTATAATGCCAATACGTGTGTGTGAGTGTGTAATAAATTGTGAAAATTTTGATTTGGATTCATCGTCTATTTTGATTGGGAAAGCATGAATACACTGATTGGTTACTGAGCATTATTAGGTACTTTAAACATGCATCTTGTAATCTCTACTTTCTACTACTACAGGTTAAAATGGCTGTACCGATTTATTTAATGAAAAGTGTTGGGGTGACTTTACTAAGTCTTAGTAGGTATACCTACCGCGTACATATTATCCACAATCCACAATGCACTTTCTCTTACTGAAGATAAGAATAACGTAGTTTTCAATAAAGAATTACTTAATTATAAGTCTTTTACTTCTAATAATATTTTACACAGTTTCAATTTCAAAATTAAACATAATCATGACTTTTTTTATAAGGACACCACAACTGACCTCAGTTAATGAAGATCGGTATTTTGATTAACATCTGATTTCCTAGCACACACTGACATTAATATTCTTTTCTATATTCCAATAGATATGTTCAAGGGGCCCGTACGCATGTGTGCGTTGGACTCCCACGCCAGCTGCTGCCCTTTGGTTTTTTTACTCTGTTGGCACGCGCCGTTCTATTCAACAATCAACTGAAAGGACTGGATAAATTGCCTTCGTTTTACATTTCATTGAAAAAAATCTCTAAACAACATTTTTTTTGTGTATAATTGTATATAAATAGATTTTTGAAATCATACTCTACCATAAACTTTATATGTAAAGTTATTTTTAGTATTAGAATAAATACAGATATTCAATAAATATGTTATTACCATCATGTTTAGCTTGCTAATTTATATCCATTGCTAGAAATAAGCCTATGCCAAGGCTATTGCTTATGATTTTATTTCGGATCTTCTTTCTTTGCCTAGGTATCAATCACCCTACAATCTATTATATCGGACACGAAGTACACCCCGAATGGTGCAGTTTTTTTAACTCATATTTGGAACAATGGTTTTTTTTTTTATGTTATTGAATGATGTGACGAGCTAGTCGTTACCCTCAGCACCTACCTACTAGCTTCATCATCATCATCATCAGCCTATATTAGTCCACTGCTGACACACCTACTAGGTTACCTGTTGATAATATCAATAAAATCTGATTTGTTAATGTATCTACCTATCGTGTATTTAGGGTTCTGTTTGTCTTTTCTGAGCAATAAAAATATTCTTATTCTTATTATTTTTACTATAGGAGATTATTATTTTAGCCTTAATTTTCATTGCAGATTTGGCCTTGCTTGTAAAACTCAACGTTAATATTATAAGACTAAATTATAATAAAAATATAACATACAATAATGTTAGAACTAAATGATATAATTACCATGACACGTTTAAAATTACTTGTTTTATCTTTGAATTATCTGAATTAAGCTTTTTACGCCTGGCTTAGTATATGAGCACGTAACCTAACGTTTCAACTGACGTTTTAAAACTAAAGGCACTATACTTAAGATATCGTCAATATTAACATTGCTTTTAATATTTCACTAGGGTTTAATTTAAGTATTTCTTTGATAATATTCCACCGCTAGGGTCTGCCACATCTCCTCTCATTGTGTCTGAATAATACACTGCCCTTAACAGCTCATATGGCAATGATGAACCTAAAAATAAAGCTGGAATAGAAATCATACACTGCCTGCGCATTGGGGATTACTCCCCAAAGCTCAGTGCATCCTGTAATACAAGATGTCGCGCGTTTTTTCCTCAATTCTCTCCGTAAGGTGAGGCTCAGCATCTTGCGAACATGTGGGCACCGTACCGTCATGGAACAGTCTTGCTACGTTTCAAGGTATCTCTTTTAATATAAACCTTATTTCATAGGTGGTAAGACGTTTAGGTTTTTTAGTTTTTGTGAAAGAGTGTATATTTAGCCTGCCAGACCATATGTTGATGCGATGGGGAAAAGTGCAGCAATCAGGATGAAGAACATGTGAACATGTGGTAGATTTATATGTCAAAACATCGGAACCCTTCCGGAGAGTTGGTTGAAATCGTAAGTCTGCGGTTAGGGGAGTTTTTGTCATTTTCTACTACATTGTGGCAGCTTCTAGTCCTCTCAAATTTTGTTGTAAGCAAAGCTTACAATAGTTATTCAAATAATAAATGAAATAATGATAGAAATTAGACCGCAGAACTGGTTCAGTAACTATATATACACGGTGGAATTTAATTCACCCTTTTCCTTAAATGTATGGACTCAGACCATGCTATAGAATATTCGTACAGCTTAAACGCCAATTTAAAAAAAATGGTTATGTTTTAGTATTTAGAGCCTCCTAAAATAACTGCATGACAGCCGAAATGTCTATTTAACGGTACACACAGCGCGGGCACCAGCTGAGTGTTTTGTAGATGTTTCGTAGGCAATAAAACACTTGCTTTGTTCAATGTCGCAAGGCTTTTCTGTAGAATTTAAATTTGATAATACCTAGATTTAAGTTTTATTTCATAAGTACTTTTTTTATTTAGTTAAATGGGAGCATTCTATAGCATGGACTGAATGTATACAATTAAAGGAAAAGAACGAATTGAATTCCACCTTGTATAGTTACTGGACCAATTCTCCGGTCTAATTTGTAAATTCTATTACGAAGTATGTTATCTAATCTGTAGCGGTGCTCTATACTGTGATATGACTTATATTCAAGGGATGAGAATAAAAAGGGTTTAACTGTCATATTGATAATTTCGAGAAAATTTACTTTAAACTTCAACGGGCTTCCTTTAATGTAGAGTGCTTATAAGGTAATAGATCACGTTTATGTAAGTTTCAGTTGCTTGAAAATGTATTGATTCTATTTTAAAATACTAATTATAGTACTTATTCATACAATTACTGTAAAAATATAATATAATCAAATAAATATAATATATTTATTTTTTTTTATGTTAAAGGGAGCAAATAAGCATACGGCCCACCTGATGGGAAGTGGTCACCGTGGCCTATGGACATCTGTAACACCGGAGGCGTCACCAATGCATTGCTTACCCTGTAAGACTCTTTTAACCCTCCTTTTGAAGTACTCAAAATGTTTATATGCTAAGCGAACTATATTTATGTATCAGATAAACGGTTTTTAGACTGAAAATCTCGAGATTTAAACCTGATATCTGTATTTTGAGGATGTAGTATTGTAGATAATTTCACGCTGAATCCAACGATACCCAAAAGTCATTTGATGAAAAAAATCAGTTAAACCCTTTTTGATCTCTCCCCTTCAATTAAAATCCAAGAAATACTAAAACCTTATTAATATTAATGCCAATAAGATAATTTTTGGTATTGTTACTATGAACAATATTTTACATAAAATAAAATAAGCGACAACAATAAAAAAAATATATCTATGGAATAAAAATACTGTTTTAATTTATTTTATGATTTGTTTTGGAATTATATATAGTATAAACAACTCAGTCTAGACATATATTGTAAAGTAAAAAGGAGTACCTTAAACATAACCTGTGCTCCCTATTAACTTCCTTTCCATCTGTGTTTTCAATAGCCATTTGTTGCGCGTCGAGTCACTATGCTATAACATAACCTATCTCAATGTAGAGCAAAAAGCCACAGGATAAAGTTCTTGCAGAGGGAATCCTTGCTCATAGTACTTTAGGTACTTTTAACAATACTAATATTATAAATGCGGAAGTTTGCGTCTGTGAATATTTTTTATGATTAATCTGCGTAACTACTGAAACGATTTTGATGAAATTTGGACTGCAGATTATGCAGAAGTTTTTTGCATTCTAAATTTTAAGCGTATACGTTGCATTAACACATAATTAGTGGTGAAACCACGGGGCGCAACTAGTATAATAATATAACATCTAATATAATATCACCAGTCAATTCACTCCCATTACTGTGACATGGGCTTTGTGTCACAGGGAGAGTGTGTAGGCCATAATACACGATGCTGACTAAGTGCCGAGCGCAATTCGAATCAGTGCCTTAGTTTGTATGTCTCACGGGCTACCGCTGAGCCACATAGGGTTTAGTGGGTTCTAATCCCACATATCCCTGCCATTACAAGGTGTGCAAGTAAGCAAGCAGCAAGAAAGTGCGAGGGAATTTCCCCCCTAAAAAAAGTTAGTGATAGGTAATTGTGTTACCTATGTTTTAAAAAGATTTTAAATCCTCAAATATTTTATAGGGATATAGCTTTAGAATTTGAACACTTACAGCCTTATTAATAAACGGGTATTAGTCTCGGATTAGTTACGTCAGCTTTTGTCCTTTTTTTGCTACTGGAATATTTAGCTGGATCGAAAGAGACAAAAGATGGTATTACTAGTCTAAGGCTAGTCGTGTTTATTAATAAGGCGGTTAGAATTTACTTATTCAACTAATTTGAAGTATAGAAAACAGTATTAGTAAGTAGTATAAACAATATTGTTTAGTTTTAGTAGTATTTTGTAGTTATGTTTTTAGTTATACTACTGTACCATTTTACACTAGGCACAGTAAATGTAAACTAGCCTACCCAAGTACCCATTGAGGGGTTTCCCATCCAGACGGTATTTTTTGCGTTAATAGAACGCACACAAAAGAGAACCTTCAACTTGAAAATTATAAGCTAAGGTCATGTTCACAAAGACGCCGTCTGGCTCCCTAAGGCTGCATCTAGACGGCTAGAACAGCCATTCAATACAAACGGGAGTTATGAATATGAATATCCATCTATTCAATAGAGCTATGGTTATGAGTTTTAGAGTGCGATCAATCTATATATATGCAACAGATGGATTTGAAATTTATGGACTAAGTTCATGATATTTTTAGATTTTTTGCTAAGTAATTTGATTATAAAAAAATATAATACAATGAAATGGATACATCTATTCATGAACTATTTTTATCTGTGATGTAATTTGATTAATTTAAGCATTTCATAATGCTATAAGTGACACTTTATAAAAAAATTCAGCTTATTTGTAATATTGTATGCCGTTGCGGCTGATCGCAGTATGGTATTCATATTTTTATTGTAAGACCTGTGTATCACAGAGTAAATTATTTGATTTGATATTTGATACTTCACCTATTTGGGAAAATTTTATAGTGTGAAGAACAAAGTCGATTGAGACCAACTTGTTCTTTTTTTAATAAGAGTAAATCACACGCAGTCTGTAAATTTTGACAAAAATTTGGTGAAAGTCATTCCTTTTTTTTTTGGAAACAGACTTACAGTTTCATAATTAAAACCTTATAACTTTAAAGGAAAAGGTTGGCTGGTTAACGTAAAGTAACTTTACAGTTTCACTTGGTAACTTTAAGTCAGAATTCTATTTATGTTAATGTTTTACAAGACATTTTGATAACAGGTTAAATTCAATAGCCATTAAATCAAGCAATGCACCTTCTTCATGTGAAAGTGTCGCAACCCCTTCAAATCTGGAGCAAAAACAAAATAAAATTCCCCATTCATAATACAAGGTCCAGACACAATACTCCTTACAATTTCATTGTTTCACTCTACAAGTGAGAGGCAAAGAAACTTGCCCTTTCTTCCTAAACTCCAGACTGCATTCGTTTTCAATGAACTCCTTGCAAAACTTCTTAAAAAATACAAATTTATTTGTACCTCATGCAAGATAGTAAACCCTTCAATTTCAATCCTTAATGTTAAAGATATAAAGTCTGTAATTATTATATTAGGTGTTTTTTGTAAATTTGTGAGGTGCAAGATCAAGTCCTTGTCAGAGTTGTTCTGAATCTGAACAATTTGGTCTCCGGGTCTCAATGGTGAGACCGTTAGCCGTCGTTAATGTTGTTATATGAAAACTTGTTTTCACTCTCTTCATATTAATTAAATCTTATTATTCTGATATAATAAATTAAATTATGATTTTGATATGACTCTATTAGCACATCAGTTACCTGTTACTAGGCATATGCTTAGTGGAGTATTTTAGCCACTTTAATAATCTACAACTCACAACTGGTCCAACCAAATCTTATTCAATAATTCTATAAAAAACTGAATTTAAAAAAACGATTGTGATTTAGACCACACGACTGAAGTAAAACTTCTGTAACTTAGCTCCATCTAAATCGGCCGGTATAACTTTATTTTCCTTTATTTAATGTTAATGTTGCCATCTTGATAATAATTATAAGTTGTCTTTTTACTGGACATACCAAGATAATAATATTTTTTCTTAACTTTGTTATGTTGACAATGGAGATCTACGTTAACCAATAACTTTCAACTTCCGTTCTCGCCAGCTTACTCCTCAAGTCAAGCATGCGTAAAGGAGTGATACTTCAAAAACGTATACCTTTAAAAAATATGTTAAGACATGACGAGCTAGCCGTTCGTCTGATGTTAAGCGACACGGCTGCCCATATAAGTTTCAGTGACTCGGTGACACTCGGAATTCAAAAGTGTAGAGTTTCGCGTGATACTGCACTGCGCACGTCATCTCGAGACGGCAATCTTATAACTAGACTGTGAGATTAGGTCATACAGTCTAATTTATCCAAACCTACTTTTATTATTATTATTATACTTCTGTATGAACTCAACCGACCAAAAAAATATCAGAATCAGGCAGATGTTCGTGCTCGCGCCATACACTAATACATTACATCTGTCTCATTCAGACTCTATAAATGTAGAGCGTGAGTGAATGAGATAAGAAATAGGGGTTGTAGCGAGGGTTTGGCCACGTGACCTATCGAACACACGGAAATACAGAACTCAAATCGATTATTTTATTGATCTGTATAGTAATAAAATTTACAATATCATTGTTTCTTAGGTCTTCGTGTAATATTCCTTATAAAATGGCTTGTCTTGACTCAAGTTTTTACCTGATAAGTAATAATTGTTGTTGTTCTGAGTCTGCGTATTGTGGGACCATGATCCTTGTAGATCTTGGGCCCTTAGATACAGGGAATTCTAGTTAGGGTTAATAATTAGCAGTAAAACTGTAAATAATAATAATAACGCCCAACGATCACATACATAGATCCTGGACCCTAACTAGGATTCCCTGTATCTAGGGACCCAAGAACTACGAGGATCACGGTCCTACAACACCCAGGCACAGAACAAGTATTTGCGCTATTTTTTCTGTGCACAAATACTTGTCCTGTCCCGGGAATCGAACCCATCGCCTCCCGAGTTATGAGTCGACCTACTCAACCAGCACACTACAGAAGCTATCAAAAATCGCATATTAGAATAGAATAGAATAGAAAAACTCTTTATTGCGTATACCAACATAAAATAAAACTAGATATTACAGTACTAATATCGTTTTTATATTTCATATTAATATCGATTTATTTTTCACTGATTAAGTTTATAACTTCCTATAAACACAATTTCCCAAAAAAAAAAATCCAAAATTACGAAAAATAACAAATTTTACGAAATCAACAAGCAAACGTGTTCGAAAAAATGCTATATAGTAAAAAATTGGACAGTTAAGTGGCTAAACACTGCTTCCGTAAACATTAAGAACTATAAAGCTTCCCGACGGGTGCTTTAGCGAAATAATATCATCATCTTATTGGCTTCCGACAATTTGGAGTGCGCAAGAAATACAAACTAACTGGACTCGTATCGTATTACAACTACTTAAACTGTCGTCAGCGCGCCACCCACGCGCTCCTTTTTGTTTTTTTAACCATCTTTTTACAAAACTAAATAGATTTCCTGTTAGAAAAACAAACAGTCACGTTTATTGACTCGGAAATTTTTTAATGTCTCGTTTTGAGTGAATGATGGATTCCGAATGACTTTCGAACTGATGCGACGGGGCTTCTGATTTTGATGGAACGAAATTATGTATTACTAGTTGCGCCCCGCGATTTCAGCTGCGGTTAAAAAGTATTTTAATTATTTGCTCATACCACGGGAAAATTTTACTTTTCCGGAATAAAATGTGACCTATATGTTAATCCAGTGTATAAGCTGTCTTGGTACCAAATTTCATCCAAATCTATTCAGCCGTTTGAGCGTGAATGAGTAACAAATATACACACATACACAAATACACACTTTCGCCTTTATAATATTATTGTGAGTGTGATAGTGCGAAAGTGCAAAGCATTGTTTAGAATGGTTGTATTCAATACATAATAACAAACAGGTGATGCGAGGAGACATACCCTGGCATTAGTGTGATAATCATGCTGTATGTGATTGTGTTGATAGTGTGATAGTAATGCTGAGATATCATTTATTTTAATTGAAAAATGGCAAAGTACCTAACTAGTATAGAGAATGTAATTTTTAATTTATGAACATAGCCACTAGGAGGTACTCATAATAATTACCTGGGAGTTTCGGCGGGAAAACGAAAAAGATCGCGTCACCGCATTATTTTCCAAAACTTAGTTATTTTCAGCATTAGTGCATAGAATTGGTGGCATTTTATTCGTTAAGTGTTCGATTACAAGCATGAGTGTGGGAAAGTGGTATAATGATGGTGAAACGTTTCTTTTTGTGTTGTTTCTAAAACTACAGAGAAG
Source organism: Ennomos fuscantarius (assembly GCA_905220475.3). Taxonomy (NCBI): domain Eukaryota; kingdom Metazoa; phylum Arthropoda; class Insecta; order Lepidoptera; family Geometridae; genus Ennomos; species Ennomos fuscantarius. Next base: position 5,874,052 of record HG992029.1, read on the forward strand.
CTTCTGGTAAAGTTGCCACCACTTGCACTTGTACTAGGAGTATGACTTGACTAGACTAGACTTATGACTTAACTTGATGACTTGGACTGTGACTTGACCTACATATATATACAATTGTAATATTAATTCACTTGAAAAATTATCAAACTGGCTAAATACACAAACGTGTGGAGCCAAAACCAAAACAAAAAAAATACCTACCTGCTAACAATAATTCGTGACATTTTAATCGACAAACAGCAAAGTAGGTTTTTGGCGGGAAAACTAGAAAGATTGCGTCACTGCAATATATAATTTTCCAAAACTTGTCTTATTTTCAGTGTTAGTGCATAAAATTGGTGGCATTTTATTATGAGCGAGGGAAAGTGGTATAATGATGGTGAAAAGTTTGTTTTCGTGTTGTTTCCAAAACTCCATAGAAGCTTATGTTAAAGTTGCCACCACTTTACTAGGAGTATGACTTGACTAGACTATGACTTAACTTGATGATTTGGAATGTGACTTGACACATATATACTTGTAGTACTAATTAACTTGCAAAATTATCAATTACTTGACACTGGCTAAATACACAAAAGTGTGGAGCCAAAACAAAACAAAAAAAAATGTATCTAGTGAAGAGAATGTAATTTTTAATTTATGAATACAACCTCTAGATACTCATTACCTATTTTCATAATTCTGTAGTCATTTTCTGTGATCTTCACTGTGTTTTTTATATCTCTACATTATTTAACTTATGTTTGTTCATAACCTTTTTTATTTTTTCTATTGCGCTATTGTTATCGTTACCGCTAAACTATACAGATTATGTTCAATTTATCTAATTGTTCATCACATTGTGGTAAACATATTAAGTTTATGGAACCCTGGAAGCGAGAGGATTGATGTGACGGTGCGTAGGCAGCGATCTCAATCATCGACCTCCTGTACGAAAATATTTCACGATTCGATGGAGATGGGTAAATTCACCCTTTGGTGTAATAGAGTGTAGCATAACTGGAAAACAAGAGAGAGAGAAAGACAGAAAGTGTTTTTTTTTTATGTTTTGGCTCCACACTTTTGTGTATTTAGCCAGTCAAGTAATTGATAATTTATCAAGTTATCGATATTTCATCAATTATGTATCAAGTCACAGTCGAAGTCATCAAGTCAAGTCATAGTCAAGTCAGTCTAGTCAAAGTCATACTCCTAGTAAAGTGGTGGCAACTTTACTTGAAGCTTCTATGGAGTTTTGGAAACCACACGAAAAGAAACGTTTCACCATCATTATACCATTTTATCACACTCACGGCTGTAATCCAGCACTTAACGAATAAAATGCCACCAATTTTATGCACTAACACTGAAAATAACACAAGTTTTGGAAAATAATACAATGCGGTGACGCAATCTTTTTCGCTTTCCAGCTAAAACTCCGACAGAAAGTGTTGTAAACTAAAGGAAATACAATATTTACGAAAAGTGTAAACATGAAACCTACTTAGCAGAACAGGGGGGTGATCATGAAACTTTGATTGCAATGCAACAGGAGAAATTTCCATACTAACTATGCACATAAACTGCGTATTTAAACTGACAAATCCATACAAATTTGTGTTTCTATCGGTTGCAATCGAGTTTCGTGGTCGCTCAGCAGATGATTATAAAAATTTAACAAGAACTTGAGCAATTTTCCAAATTATATCAGCGGTAATTTCTTTCTTCCTCTTAAATATTTTAACATTTAGCGTGAAATGATTCAATTGGAATGTTTTCAGCTGAATATTAAAGTATTATTTATAGAATTTAAAAATAGCGATCTACTTCGTTTTATTTTGGTTGAAATATCTATAGTTAAAAAGAGATAAATGCAAATTTTATTTTCCTAACCAATTAAGCTTGTAAGTATGCTTGTTATTAACCAATTGAGCTTGTAAAACTATAACGCCTACGTTTACGATCACATGAAGTTGGACACTATTATGGAAATATTTTCAACCCATCAAAATAATTACGGAAGATCATCTGATGTAGTTTTTGTACCTATTAACTCAGTCAGTTAGAAAAAAAGCGTCCCCGGACTACCGTGGACATGCCATTGATTTACGAGAAATAAAACTTTGGGGTCGTTTTAGCGTCGCATTTAAAATATTTAAGAAACCTCCCTCAGTGGGTGGTTGGCGACAGTTCTCACGAGCCTATTAAATATAATTTTATTTGTTTTTGTTTTAATTTATGGGCTTTTGGATAATAAGGCCTGTTATTGTGAATTTAGATTTTGAGTGGTTTATGCTATATTTACTGTATGTATTGAAAAAGCAGTAAAATATTTTGACCCATCGCTAAGCAAAAATATTTAATTCACAAGTATGCTGATATTGAACACCAAATATAATACAAAAATATAGATAAAAGAATATCTAGTGTAACTATACAAAATCAAGATATAGACTATCTCTATTTATATATAAATAGAGAGTCTATATCTTATCTATTTATATCTATCTATATATATATATATTGTATATATTTATACATAGACATATATTTATATATATATATATATATATGTATATATATATGTCTATATCTTGATTTTGTATAATATAATATATATATACTGCAATTGTTTAAAGGAATTTACACTACATATTCTTGTACATTATAAAATTGGCTCAAGTGGCCTTGTGGAATCAATTTAATTTTAATAATATTCATGCTATTTTAATATACATCAAAAATCTCCTCGTCGGTAATTAAATTTTAGAGCTACCTTACAGACTTGATAAGAAAAACTATTAAAAATAATATTTTTAAAGATTATTTTTCACCTTTTCTACCGACACCACGCAGAGACGTTAATAACTTGATGGCTGGATCAAAATAAACATCTAACAATATCAGGCATCATGCCGATTAATTGCCGACAACTCAACAATAAGAACCCTTTTGAAAATCTTGTCAACAACCATAAAAGCGCGATGCTATCACGCATACATATACCAGCTAAAATATCTACCAACAATATACAAAACGATTTGTGAATCGGCTTGTCAGCATGACGCGAACTGCTCGGAGCTTCAGTAAAATGAACTTTTTATCAAAAGGGTAGATAGATTTGATAGTTGTGTCCCCTTGAACGGCATTGTGATGAAACTTCGCAGCGTGTGACCTGTTTACTGTCTGGAAGCCACCACCCGCGGCAATATTCTACGAAATTTACATATTACGTTCATTTTTAACCTTTGCATTTAGTCCCTGTCGGTAGGCAGCTCAGAGAAACAAGATCGTATTAGTTTATGTTTATGGATTAAATAGAAGCGGTGCATGTCACGCGGAGGCTATAAATTTTAAAGCGGGTTAAGTCATCACTCCAGTTCGACGAGCTTAGATAACTGCTCACAAAAAATGTTCATATAAACATTTTTTGTTATTCATATTGCAGTCTTTTTTTACCAATCAACCAATTTCATTTGCACTATGTACCAATAATAACATAAAATAATAAAAAAAAATTATAATTTCATAGCTAACAAATAAAAGGAAAATATATATAAAAGATTATAACATCGAGGTATTTCTCAGTATGAAATTAAAGTAATCGACTTTTTTAAGATGCTATATATCAAAGAGTCACATTGAAGGGCTCTTGCAAATGTTTTTGGCTAGTAATTACAACACTATATATTTACTGGCCCGGTAGCTCAGTTGGTAGTAACCCTATCTTCTGTGTGTGAGGATGTGGGTTCGATTCCAAAAGGATAAACATTTGTGTGATTAACATCAATGTTTATTTTTTGTCTGGGTGTTACATTGTATTCTATGTATGTATTCAAAAACAAAAATTGTAAGTATTGCATCGGTTATCTGGTTCCCATTGTAGCTTTGCTTAGTTTGGGGCTAGATGGTGCTGTGTGAATGTCCACAAATATTTATTTATTTGGTAAAAAATTTAAAATATATATAGCAGGAGCATAGCATTTCCAGTGGATTTGCAGATCAAAACAAAGTGGAATATCACCGTGTAAATCACTTCCGTTCGACCGCACGTCGTGTATCACTTTATCTATTGCGATAATTTCCGAGGCGTTAAAATAAAGCTGGTGAACAATTTAATTGAATAAAATTAGCCAATAAACTGCGGCCGTCGATGGCCTACAATGGCATACCGCCTTCGCACCGGCGCGGTCGTAAAGAAGGCTTATTTACTGGTCACTGCAGTGAGAATCCTCGGTAAATGTTCTCGATCAAGAAGTAAGAAACCAATGGAGTACTAGTAAGCAGACTTTTATCACGGATCCAGGGACACGCTGAAATTGGGCGGTACGCTGCTATCATCAATTGACGAACTTTCACTTTAACAATTTTAGAGGCAACATTTTTAGATTTTTTTAGACAAACGAAATTTTAATTATTTTCTCCCTAGTTTTATATTTCCCTATCGAAGGCAAATTAGAAGTTTTCATTAATAAATATGAATAAAAAACACCCATAGTATAAATGTTTATATAGCAAAAAATATTATATTATAAATACGGTTATAACCATATTTATAATATTTTTTGCTTGATATTACTATAATATGATAAAACTCTATTGAGTATTATCATGCCTATGGAATATAATAAACAACGAAAACTATAATATATATATACCGTAATATAATAAATGAGAAGAGATGCACAACATTTTAGAAAAGCAAGAGAAAATGGCAATGATCATATAAATATACAAAAGATATATACATACATACTCAATAAGTATTATTGAATTGTCTGGTAGCAACAATCTTTAGGACTTTTGGGTACGTGTATATTCGAACTAACAAACGCTAACGCACCTTTGGCGATATCATTCTGTGAATTAGCGTGAATAATTAAATCTTGGTTATAATTGGTGAATGTGAAGTAAACAAAACGAAGTGTTTACGGCTGATATAAAACGGTATATGCAAAACTAAGAGGCTAGTTGTCATTGGTCTAAATACACACTCTGGGAACGCTTCACGGCTCTGGACTCTGGCGTAATAGTTGGTTTCCATTGTGACCTGACATAATTACTTCTGGTTTACAACCTATAAAGTTAAAGCTTTTGGAAACAACTTTTTACTTTTAGCTATTCAACAGCATGAAAAAAAGGTAAGAACTAATTCTAAACAAAATATAATAAGGAAGTAATAATGATTTGCATAACAATAGATGAACAATTAAAAGTGTACAATGTCGAACAAATAACAGCCGATAACTTAAATAATAATAACGTCCAACGAACCCATACATAGATCATATTATTATCCTAACTATGATTTTCTGTATCTATGAAACTAGGAACTATGAGGACCTTTATCTATCTTATAATTAAATTGGGTGTTGTAGGACCATGGTCCTCATAGTTCCTAGATGAAACCATGGTCCTCATAGTTCCTAGATGAAACTAGGAACTATGAGGACCATGGTCCTACAACACCCAATTTAATTATAAGATAAATAAAAATCCTTAATTGAAATACAACATTACAGGAACAATTTACAAGCACAAACTTAAAAATTAAGTGTCACAATGGGCGGTCTTATCGCTTAAAGCAATCTCTTCCAGACAACCCAATATGAGGTGCAGTTTAAAACAAGGATCACATTTTTTATAGGAGGATATATTGTAAGAGCCAATATGTACATGGCTCGTAAGTTTGTCGAAGGCGTATCCTGTCTTTCGAGTAGTTGACAGCAGTCAAAACTTTTATAATTAGCAACTTTGTTGGTAAACCGACATAAACGAGTGTCCAGTTGCCTCAAATAAATAATTGAAGGCGAACACGCGCGTTGCCTGCGGGGGTGCTTATACAGACGCTGCGTCTTAATCAAGCCCTTTATTTAGAGTCCACAAATTTAACAGGAAGAACGATCGATGAATTAATTTGTTTCCATTTTAAAATAATAATAATAATAATAATATGTGTGGACATCTCACACAACGCCATCTAGCCCCAAACTAAGCAAAGCTTGTGCTATGGGAACCAGATAACTGATACAATACATAGATACTTTTTTGTTTGTAAATACATACATAGAATACAATATGACACCCAGACACAGAACAAACACCTATGTTCATCACACAAATGTTTGTCCTGAGTGGGAATCGAACCCACAACCCACAGTTCAGATGGCAGGGCTACTACCGACTGAGCTATCGGGCCAGTCAAAAGGTTATATATCCAAATAATATTTGGTTTTGAGACGGAGTGTTTCGTCAAAGGTTACCACGCAACGCTTGGATATAGGGAACTGGCTCTAAAGTGCATCAGAGTTTCGCAACATTACTGTTAAGTGCTTGGTAACAGATTATTATTAAAGCACTGGAAAATGTCCCTATTGCCCAATAAATCATCGTTATAATCTATAGATCCAGCAGTAAATTTTCTACTGGAATACTGATTATAAAACTTAATAAACTAAAAGGGTCATCACTCAATTTCAAAAATAGTTTTAAACTAATAAGAATTGTTATAAATAGACACAGCAAATGTTATTTCTCGGAATGTCGTAAATCTTCATTGAAAATGAGAAAGATTGCTGCACCGCATTGTATTATTTTCCATAACTTGTGTTATTTTCAGTGTTGGTGCATAAAATTGTTGGTGTTTTATTCGTTAAGTGCTGGATCACAGGCATGAGTGTGAGAAAGTAATATAATAATTATAACGATGGTGAAACGTTTCTTTTCGTGTTGTTTCCAAAAGTCTATAGAAGCTTCTAGCAAAGTTGCCACCACATTACTAGGAGTATGACTTAGACTAGACTATGACTTGACTTCATGACTTGGACTGTGACTTGACACGTATCTGCGTAAAATATTTAGCCAGTTTAGCCAGTGTCAAGTAATTGATACTGTATATATATAAGTACACTGGCTAAATACTAAAAGTGTGGAGCCAAAACAAACAAATAAATGTAGCTACTTCTGCTATTCTCATAAATTTCAATCAATTGTAAATATTAATGAGTCATAAATAATAAGTAATAATAAAATGTCTACATATATTTCTACCTTAGTATTATTTATAACATGGCATTAGATTATAATAATAATAACGCCCACCGATCACATACATAGATCCTGCACTCTAACTAGGATTCCCTGTGTCTACGGACTCCGGAACTACTAGATTCGCAATTAATTGCACTTTTTTCTGTGTACAAATACTTGTTCTGTCGAAGGAATCGAACCCGCTGCCTCCGGGTTATGACCCGACCTGCTCAACCACCACACCACAGAGGCTGTCAAAATGTAAATGTAAACGTAAATGTAATGCGATTATAATTTGATTTGGTACGATGTAAGACCCTATTGGCACAGACGACGGTTATATTTACAATTGCCAAATTTTTCTTCCATTACAAGATGGCATATCAACGGCATTATGAACTAAAGTAAAGATGCCACATAAACTTGTTTATGATTCCTTGGTAAAAATCGTTAAAAATTAATCGACGTGGACAGACCATAGTTATGATGCTGAGTAATTTCAAACGATGGAAATAAAAAACGATTAAAGTTTACGCAACAAGCAATGTCAACGTAATTGCAGTTTCATTTTCATGGAAATATAAAACAGACTGTCATCGATATCCATCTTCGTAATGAGACATCGCGGAAATGCGCACGCGTCGGTGTCCATCCGACCATGTTCGTTACTCGCGTTCAGAATTTTAAGCAAAAGATAAGAATAACGCTACCTTGCTGATATGTTTACAAAAACCTAAATAAGCTAATATTCATTTATTCCCAGTATATCAAAAGAGCTCTATCAAAATTAAAATCATACGATTTTAAAAGACACATTCAAAATGTTAATTCTTTCAATTATTGACAACGCTTATAAATGTATTCATCTGTAAAACTTTGTGGTGAATACATTATGGGGGGAGGGTGATTGTGAGTGTGTGTGCGTGGGTGTGTATATATATGTGTGTGTGTGTGTGTTTGTGTGTGTGTGTATGGATGTGAGGGAACAGCCTTCAATTTTTCGCAATTTAGGTATGTTTTGTAATCCCAGTAATATAAACAATCCGTGTACACAATGCAAATCAGTTCAATCGCTTTGGCGTTCAAGTAAGACAAAAACGATCAAAAAATATTACTTTTATATATTAGTGAGGATTGTGACAGATCTTGTGTTTATTGTAAAGTTTTATATTTAAAGTATCACTGAACTGATATCTTTAAGGCAAGCATATTACATCCTGTTATACTGCAGCATCACTGACTCTCAGATGAAAGAAGGAGCATGCGCGACCCTATTAAAACTATCAGCGCAGAGCTAGTCGCAAAATTACCGAGCTATAAAGAATTTCGCTATTTGCAACTGTTCATGTGACAAATGTTGGGCGGTGGTGTCTTTGTCGGCGGCTGTATAATGAGACACCCACCGGTCGCCGGAGACAAATTTATCTCATAAATAATCTGTGTTGGATGCGTCGATCTGCATCGTTAATAATTTACTACTTCGGTATCGGTGTCGTAACTCATCCACATCTTAATTATGTCATTTATCCAAAAAAGAATTAAAACACTTTACAGTCACGAAAATCAAATTGGATTTAATAGTAGGTATTTCTAAGGTGTGGTCTTTTAATAATCGGTAACCCAAAAAATAATTAAAAGATTTCTACAGTCACGAAAAATAAATTGGCTTTAATAGTAAGTATTTCTAAGGTGCGGTTTTTCAATCATCTGAGAAAAGTTGTTTATGGAATAAAACAAAACACAGCGAGAATAAAATGTGAATTTTGTAAACTGAACCCTTAAATGCTTTGTTTTTTTGTTTTAGCCGGTTTATAATTTATTCGTCGGATAGCCTTTATCTCGCCATTAAAAAAACGGCCCTAAGTATAATAGGTCTTTACCTATGAAATTGCCGTATTGCAGTACAGACTTCTTCAAACAAAAAAAAGTTTTGATTGGCTATGAATTCTAAATTCAAATTAATTTTGTTTTAAAAATATGACATTCTATTTACAATATAAGTCTTTTGTTTATTGATTAGCGTTGTATTTTCATTACATTTCAACATTTTTCCTCATAATGGATACTTTGAAATTTCGTGTAATTATGGAATATGAGTTCCGTCGTGGCACCAACGCGGCACAAACGACACGTAACATCAACGACGTTTACGGAGAGAACTGTACAAACGAACGTACAACCCATTATTGGTTTGCTCGGTTCAGTTCTGGGAATTTTGACTTGAAAAATGAACCTCGTGGTCGTCCGGAAACTTTGGTCAACAATGATGAATTAAAGGCGATTGTGGAAGCTGATGAATCTCAATCTACAGCTGAGCTGGCAGCAGCTTTTGATGTTAGCATCAAAACAATATTGGTCCATTTGCGACAGATTGGCAAGATAAAAAAGCTTGATAGATGGGTGCCCCACGAACTTAACGATCGCCAGCGCAACGTACGCGTCGAAACTTGCCTTGCGCTGCTTAACAGGCACAGAAATGAAGGAATATTGAACCGAATTGTTACGTGCGACGAAAAATGGATTGTTTTTGACAATCGAAAGCGCTCAGCAAGTTGGTTAGATCCTGGTTCGGTACCAAAGCAATGTGCAAAACGAAAAATGACCCCTAGAAAGGTGATGGTCACAGTTTGGTGGTCTAGTGCTGGTGTGATTCATCATAGCTTTTTACAAAACTGCGAGAGCATTACTGCAGATGTGTACATTGAAGAACTGACCACAATGATGGCGAAACTCGCACGTCTGCAACCAGCTTTGGTCAATCGGTCGTCTCCACTGCTACTTCACGACAACGCGCGACCCCATACTGCACAACAGACCGTCTCTAAGCTGCATGAGTTGGGTTTGGAAGCTCTCCCTCATCCGCCATACTCACCAGATCTTGCGCCTATCGACTATTACTTTTTAGCGGGAAAAAAATTCAATTCCCGAGAGGCAGTACAAAACGCCTTTGAAGAGTTTGTTGTCTCCCGTCCTGCTGATTTTTTCAAGAAGGGCATCCATAAACTGCCACAGCGTTGGCAAAGATGCATTGATTGCAGGGGTGATTACTTTGAATAAAAGAAATAAATAAGTTCGAAAAAAAATACTTTAACTTTTTTCAAACAAAACGGCAATTTCATAGGTAAAGACCTAGAATAACTATTGGTGTTCAAAATTGGATAAAAGATTTACAATCAATGTTATATGTACGTACCTAACTTATTATGTTCAAAAATGAACGTTTTACTTTGACTTTGAATTTTATACGTATATATAGATTTCATGTAAACATATTTACGTATCTGATGTGTTTTTTACTGAACGCTGATGTCAAAGATAACATTTTGATTAAAAAAAACAGCACCTGGCAATAACTTAGCTTATATATAGCATTCATTTATCAAATGCAAATGCAACATTCAAAATGTTGGATTCAATAATCATCGTAAGCATTTGCTCATTACGACCATCCTTTGCTCGGAGGCTATACTTACTTAACGACTGTTCCTGAAACCTCAATTTGGTCCAGTGCTGACATATTATAGGACTCATATAACGTACGCACATGTACTTTTATAATTGCACAGGAGCGTGCCACACACGCCGGTCATAACCGCCAATCGCTTATGCAAATATTGTACCTGACAAACTTGGCTTCAATATAGAGGTGTAATTCAAAAGTTAGTGTTTGCTGTGCAGAATTAAATTGGAGCTTTCAATACAATCAAATTTGAATGATCACACGTAGATCGACTGGCCCGATAGCTCGGTTGGTAGTACTCCTGCCTTCTGAACTGCAGGTTGCGGCTTCGATTCCCACCCCGGACAATCATTTGTGTGATGAACATAGGTATTTGTTCTGTGTCTGCGTATTATATTGTATTAAAAAGCATCTAAGGATTGTATCAGTTATCTGGTTCCCATAGTACAAGCTTTGCTTAGTTTGAGGCTAGATGGCGCTGTGTGAAATGTCCAGACATATTTATTATTATTTAAATTAATAAAAACAAATTTACTTGTTTCAAAAACCAGTATATTGAAAATAACATAATACCTATTTTATTCATGTCCATACAAATATTCTTATTAGTATTGGAATGGAAATCTCGAATAAGGCAGACAAACGCTCAAAACATTATCTAAAATACACTGTACTAAGTTGGGCCAGCTTTACGTACTTAATATACCTACCATGAATACTTCAATAAAAATTAAAATTTAAAAATCTCTATTTTATTATACCTATACAGCCTTATTAATAAACACGAACTAGCTTTAGACTAGTTACACCATATTTTGTCTCTTTCGATCCAGCTAAATATTCCAGTAGCAAAAAAAGGACAAAAGCTGAAGGAACTAATCCGAGACTAATACCCGTTTATTAATAAGACTGATAGTGTATTTATCTGATTGTATAAACAATCTCAGAACATGTTAAAAACGTCGCGGCCGCTCACTATTTGTAAAACAAACCAAGATAAGCCAAAACGAGGTCGAAGATTTCGGGACACTTTTTTAAATTTGCGAAAGCCGGGCCGACCGTTTTTGTCACCCACCTGTTTTATATCGCAAGTCTACCACCCGTGTTCTAATAACACTTATCGGACCTGATCTTAGGAAGCGAAGAGTTATGGCATATTTAATCAATTTATTGCTGCCTAAGAACAAGGGAAACGCTGATAAAACCCTGGTTTTGCGATAACGTTCTTTATTCATTTTGCCGAACATGCAAAAAATATTATGTTCGAATAAACATATCGATGATTATCCAAAAAGTATATCTAATAAGAAATCTGTAATAAAAACTTTTGTTAATCAAGATTAGCATCTTAAATAGGAAAACATTTTCGCTTTCCTTTTTCCATGTTTTGGATGACACGAGAGAATTTGCGTTTTTAACATTAATAAAGCTATTTTCAAAACCATCATATTGCTGTTTTAAATATATAACGAGGTCTAATGAATTATATTTCACTGCTAATTTCGCTAATAATGTCAGAAATTGCATACGAATTGTCGATTGTCGCGTTTGTTTCTGTGAATCGTTTAGATAATGTTTTGTTCTGTTTGTTTTGTCTTTGTTTTGGCGACGTGACGTTTTGGTGCTATTTATGAATGGAATTTCCTCTATTATTTAAGTATAGATAGCAAAAAAGCTAGGTCAGTTTATCATAAATATTATTATCAAGCCAGAACAGGTGATTTGATAATTTCTATAAACAGCTGATTAACTTATATAAAAGTGTGTAAAATTTTTACCATATTTTTCTCTATCTCATTTTAAAGAGTTTAGAAAGACAATATCACACAATACATAATTCGTATAATTTGTGCAGTTTTTAAATCTAGTTGATATAAACTAAATATCTAAAGACAACTCTTACTATAACACAATATTAGAATACGTTCGGACCATAAAAATTATAAAGTATTTTATTACTATATGATACTAAATGAACTGCCTACAAGTTACAGAAGCATATAAATTTGTTAATACCTCAAAATGACTATCAAAAATCACAAAAGTATCGTTTACATATTTTGTAACTCTATCTGTTTTGCCGACCGTAAAATTTAAAGCGCGCTTTGACGTCTTAATCCAATCAACTAAATTAGTTACTAGATTACAAAAAGATCATATTATAAGTAATTTATATCATCATTGGCATAGTCTTCTAATGCGTGGTATAATTAACATTCGACAAATTAAGGTAGGTCAGGCATAAATAATGGCAATTAGGTGTTAAATGTATTGCTCATGTAGGTGGACGGGCATGTTAATTTGTAAATGGTCCACAATTTAAATATCTATTCCACTTTTGATAGCGTATTGAGTGATAAAATATGATATTTTTGAAATTATACAACATTGAACGAGCGCCTTTTAAATTACTTACTTAAATGAAGCATCACGCACATTCTGATGGTTAGTTATTTCTTTAAAATAAAGTATATTAAGATAACAGTTTAAAATTAAAATTAAAGAACAATGCAGTACTTACTATAACTTAATCTTTCTAAAAGTTTTTTGTAGCTTCTTCTTTACAGTTGTAATCGAAGCTTCGGATCAAAGTTTTCAATTCTGCATTGTGCCGGATTGCTTGCACCAGTAGTGAGAAAGAGAACTGCTTTTTTTCAAACTCATATATTGTAATGGGCTCGCTATATATTATTTGACAATAAACACTTTGTAATTTTATACGCTTAGTGAAATAACTTAATTTTAAGTACCTAATATAATTTTGACTTGTAAAAGTGCTAAAATTAGCCTATTTGCAATAAATATTTTGACTTTGACTTTGACTTTTTAGAAGCCGCTAACAGTAGGTAACGTGCCCGAAATGCTGGTGGCATTGTCCCGTTCATTTTTAATATTTAATTTTTTTCTGTGATATGTATTTTTGTTATCAGTGAATGACGTGACGAGCTAACCGCTCGCCTGATGTTAAGCGAAACGGCTGCCCATACCAGTTCAAGTGTCACTCGGAACTCTAACGTTTCACGTGACACTGCACTGCGCAGGTCATCCAGAGACATCACCACAATCTAGCAATAAGATTACTATACTGTGAGATCAGGTCACAAAACCTCATTTGCCCAGTAATTTCACTAGCTAGCTAGCTAGTGCCCTTTAAACTGGAACACAGTAGTGCTTGCGCACTACTGCTTGGCGGCAGAATAACTGGCAAAGCAATACCGACCTAGACAAAGATTGCAGAAAAGTCCTACCACCTAGTAAGTACTTCAATAAAACCTCTGAGAGTCGGTTGAAATATACTATTGTTTATATTGAGTTGCGTCTTCTGTTGTTTACTCAAAATAACACATTATTTTTACGTCTTAATTTACTACTACATTTTATTGCGTCTTACAAAATATTTTATTTTATCTATTACTTTAAAATTATCTATCTCTTTGTTCCTAGTAATATTTTAACAAAAATGTAACCCTTTCAAGTATAATGACACGGCCCACAGTGACCAGCGTTTCAGAGGGTTACTATGAAGTTATTATTAATACGTATCTTTTTCTAACCATCTCGTTATCTGACGCGAGAATCCTTTCAATCGATCCACTCCATTGTTTTTACGCCGCTTTTTATGTTGATATCAATCACACCAACAATATAAATGTAAAACGAAGCCCGATCACTTTGTGTATAGTTTTTGGTCCAGAAAGTTTAAGTCCGGTAAACTAAGCTTAAAAATGAGTTATTAAATAAGGTTACTTTTGTACTAAAGCCAACGTATAAAAGGCAAATAAATATATATTAAAAATATCTTTATAATAATGAGTTCCGTTTGAACTCGTAGGGCACTATTTCACAAGTAGATTAGCGTTACAGATGATGCCCAGAACTCCGATTCGTCTGTCCTTTTCGTTTGTATTCTAAAACTAATGAAATAGAAAAGGACACAAAAGAAGTCGATGGTACAAGGATCAGGGTCTTGAGAACGTTAGCCGCTCGCTGTCGTGTGATATCAATATTTTTTACGATCAAACTAATGATAAAGCAGTGATTTGTAAGTAACAGATATCGAGTAAGATGCCTCTAGGGCCCTCATGATGCGTTTATCATCGGCGGCAACCTTTCTTTTGTATGTAAATATTTTATTGTTATAAGTATAGGTAAAAACTAATTTACTTTAAAAATGAAAATAAAATAAAAGATGTGCTGAGAAAATGGGTGTTTAAAATATGGGTTCCTGGGAGTTGTCACTTTGGGAAGTGGTCATTATGAGCCTGGGGGAAATTATTTTTGGTATTGTAAGTCCCATTAGTATCGATTCGTCAAGCTTACTGAGTTTTGATCCGACGTAAAATACATTTTAATGGAGTTTCATCCGCAGTTAATTTTTCACTTTAAATTGGTGTGTGAAAAAAATACCAATTTTAAATAACAACAATAAGGGATTTGAGTTAAGTAGATCGTAAATATCGGCTTGAATTACGGCAGGTTTTTCTGTAAGTAGCTAATTATAATATGAGGTCTCAAAGGTGTTGAAAAGAAAGTCATTTGCCTGATTCACATTATTCCAGTAGTATTCCAGTTCATAAATCGTAAACACCGCTTGTTTGTATCTGTAATATTATGAAAATAGCAGTGGAATTCATAATTGCACAGTGCGTTCATTCCAGCACAACTAAATTAGTGTAGAAGCCCAATCCAGTGCCATTAATCCAACGCAGTTTTTCTGCCAGAACTGGGCAGAAAAATTGCGTTGGTGTGCATCTAAGGTATTGTGTGAACTCGCAGTGAAATGTATTGGATTCACTTAAAGATAGCACAGTGACGGCATTGGCAGTTTACTTTTCAATGCAACACGCTCATTCCAGTGCATCAAGAATAGTATAGAAGACTAATTATAGTGCCGTTTCTTAACTACTTTCTTAGTGAATTTATTGTAACTGTAGTGTTGAAAATTCAATGGCCTCTAAACGAATGGAATAACGTACACAATCGCCATTCCAGTTCGGTGCTTGTTTGGATCGTGCGGACTTGAGAGCTACTGGAAGAATGTGAACCAGGCATGATAATTTATTTCTGAATCTCTTCTGGGAGCTATTTACCAATGATGAGAGGTATTCAATGTCACCTAATGAAGAAAATACGTATTGAAAACGTAAGAAAATGCCAATTAATTTTGGGGATACTTAATCGTGAATAAGTTACATATCAGATCAGCTATGTAGAATTGTCATTTTTAATTTTTTTTTAATAATAAATTTATATTGATTATGGTAATTGGCTTTAGCCGTCTTATTGATGAATAAATAAATATATAAATAAAATAAAAATACTTTTTTTAATCTCTATACTAAGGCGGTTTCACAATAACTATTATTTTTAGCTAAAAATGTGATTATCTGTCGTGTACATTTTCATTATAACTATGGAAAAAACATACAAGAATACAAGGATAAGCCTTGTATTGATTGGTTTTAAGCTATTTAATCAAATCTAAAGACTGTGCAGCTCCCGTGTCAATTCTCACACAGTAATTTATTTTAATTAACTTTTAAATCGATTCAAGTTGCGTATCGATTTTAATATTCAAAACAATATCGATTATTAGCTAGACGCTTGAAATGATTGATATCGGTGTTAATATACGTATATCTGGTAGATTCCTCACAAGGAAAGGTGAAATTAATAGAGTTGTTTGTTTTAGGGGGTGTCTGATCATCGCCGATGGCGATTGAAAAATATTGGAACTAAATGAGATGGTATCTTAATACTTTATGCACATAAAAAGTACAAAGGAGGACTTAATGCTAACAGCATTTTCTACCAGTCAACCAAGGCGTGCAGAGAAACAATTTGATTAGGCGTGCATATAAGGAAATGAGCATAATTTTGAACATTCATTTTGACCATCAAATAAATTAAAATAAAACTATAACAACGATACAACTATTAAGGTATAAAAATACATATTTGACAAATTTAATAAAATACAAATATTAATGAATACTACAATATAGATAATATATACATAATTAAATAAAATACAAACTACATAATAATAAATAATTCTATGTTCTGCTAGTTCAAGTTTAGAGACTTTTGAGCAAATGTTCCTTTACCTGGCGTTTAAAATTGTCCTTGACGTTGCACCTCTGGATCTTATCTGGTAACGAGTTCCAGAGATGAACCTTAAGGTGTACCATACACTTATGCGTACATCCGTAATAAAGGAACTTATAAATCTTATAATACATTGTATATAAAATATTAAGATGTTTAACTGTATCTGTCATCATCTCAATAAATTCCCACTGATTTATTGATTATGAAATTTCTTTATTGATACTTTTACATAATACATTTTATTTTCTAGGACTTAGCGTTAGTGTCTAAGTTACAAATTTAATAATAATAATAATAACGCCCAACGATCACATACATAGATCATGAATCTCAACTAGGATTCCCTGTGTTTAGGGACCTAGGCACTACGAGGACCATGATCCCACAACACCCAGACACAGAAACAGTATTTATGCCTTTTTTCTGTGCACAAATACTTGTCCTGCCGCAGGAATCGAACCCGCCACCTCCGGGCTATGTCGACCTACTCAACCACCACACCGCAGAGGCTGTCTAAGTTTATTAATATAACGTAAATTGTTTTGTAGGCTGAAGGCGCCTCTTAAAACTAATAATACTTAACAAAGTTTAAAAATATCCAGTTCTATTTAGATCATAAATTTCAGGGTAAATGGAAAGAATATATTAGCACTACGCATTATTAATAATTATGTATATATATAATATTAATATATTTTTTTTATTAAAAAAAAATATTTTTACTATTTTATAAATATTTGAAATCTATTTTTTTTAATGTAATGTTATTCGAAAACATCCATAAAATAAATCTATACATTATTTAATATACAAAACTTATTGGAATTTACATTTTTATAAAATTGTAATTTACTGTTATTAGTTGCAATAAGCCTGAGTGCTTGTGTAATAAATTATTATTGCATTATTTTATATTACTATGTTAAAATTATACACTAATGCGTATAAGATGTGTACTTAAAAGTATAATGAAGGATTATTAAAATTTATTTTATTATTTGACAATAAGCAGAGCCTTAATACTAATCGCTCCTGACTGAAGTCTACTATCGGGCTGTCGATAAATAAATATTTATATTGTGTTAATGACAAAGAACGTATTCGGGATTGTAATAGATTACATGTTACGCCCCGTCGCCTCGGGCCTTATACATCTCATATCTAATGCACTACTTTAAATCTAATCCATATATAGATATGTATATTAATGAATTTGTAAGCAACCTTTCACGCTCCAATATCATTACTCTTTTTATTTGACACAGAATAAAATATAGTTATTAACGTTGTACGAAGTAGGCCTAATTTTCAACATCAATCAATGGAATGACGCTCAATTTGAGGTTATATCTTTTTCATAAAATATGCATTGGGTAAGTATGGTACTTGTTTTTTTTTTGAGTTATCAATTTTATTCCTATATTAGTTATTGCTACTACAAAAATACCTATAATCTTACTGATTTAGAAAGAAAGAAAGAAAGAAAGAAAAGACATTTATTCAGGACACCACACAACATTACATTACATTATAAGAGAATACAGTATAATTTAGAAACAAAGAACAGATAAATAAACAAATGTAATGTTGTGTGATGTCATGACCAGGTCCCGACTCAGCATGAGATTAAGGTCAACGCGTGACCTTAAAAAACTGATTTTCAGGCGGAACCCGTAGTCATGACATCACGAACATCAGAGAATTTAAACTCTATTAGTTTATTAAAAAAAACTCTATTAGTTCTATTAGAAAGGTTGTAGGTATTTTTGTGATAGTACTTTGACATAATATGAACTGAAGGTTGTGGGTTCGATTCTCACCCAGGACAAATACAATATTGTGTGATGAACATCGATGTTTGTTCTGCTAATAAATAATATACCAACCAAATGGGTGATATATTATATTTTATCTATTTATTTACAAACAAAAAAGTATCTAAGTATTGTATTAGTTATGATCTGGTTTCCAAAGTACCTACAAGTTTTGCTTAGTTTGAGGCTAGATGGTGCTGTGCGAAGTATCCACAATTATTATTATTAACTGAATTAGAACTAGTAAAATATTGTTTTCATATCTCAATCTACGAAATTTTCGTAATTATTCTATTTACATTGGTAAGTAAGTAGGCAATTGTATCTTTAGCATACAAAATACAGCTATACTCAAAATACAAAGTATCAACAATAAAGAAAATTTTATATTAAATAGTAGTCAATTTATACCAACAACATTTCTGCTTATCCAAAAGTCATTTGAAAGAGATCGCTCAAAACGTACTGATCTTTGTGCTACTCAGTTTCTTGGTAATAATGCAAAAAATCATCGTTAAAATATACAGTTACAACTTTGTTTAAGGATACAGTTTTCAGACTCGATCTTGAGTCGTATGCCAGTATCGATTAATTCGGCGACAGAAAATCGACTCCGCTCGATACGTTGCAGTTAATTGTAGTTTGAATCCGGCAATTTGATGATAAACGCCGAAGCGAATTACGATACGCTCACCGTCACGGTCGTGGGTTAATTACACTTTATTATGTAAATGATACGCCGAGGGTACGCCAACTTGTCGCAATTGGTTTCCAATAAGAAGTCAGAAAAAAACTGTCAACTGTAAGTGTTCTTCTTCTTCTTCCTTTAATGGTTTCCAACGGCTTTTAGCGATAATTCTGTAACTATCAAGTAAGAAATTTTCATACGGTGATATCATATCAAATTCTTATTTTGTAAAAGTCAAAATGCCAAAGTAAAATGGTGGATATTTGACTGTAGTCTGGAAAGCACTGATAAGAAAACGAAAAGGCATTGTTTTAAAACTTGGAACCATTTTCCAACACTCGTGCACGTTCACGAACACTTAACTGATAATGATCCACACTTACCACACATTAAAATTCAAAAATACAAGGGTTACGGAAAAAAATCAAATCATAACCGGCATTTAAGAATTTTTTTTCGACGACTCCCTCCCCCTTACTGTAGGTTACTGCGCATATCAATTAATAGTTAACAAGCGAAATGCCACTACATCAGTCTGATAGGTAATTAGCGTCAGTGCAAACTATGAACTAAAATACAGAAACTATAAATAAAGAGTTTTGTGTATAAATGTGGCAATATCTAATTAATATAAACGACTTACGAAATCTTAATTACATGCCGCTAAATTTAAACCAAACCACATACAGGTAATAGTAAGTGAAAGATGCTCTCATCTCAAGAGCTGTGGTTAGTGCTAACTCTATTAAAATTTCCATAACATGCGCTCTAACCGTATATTAATCTAAAAGCTCGCTTCACTCTCAGAGCTATCTCGCATGGATCACTATACGATCTGCTAAAACTCTAGCTGCCGTGAAAAAAAACTTTAATAATTCCAATTAACCCTAATAATAGGCTCTGGGCGTAGTGAAGGCAGCGCTATTAAAAAGACAAATTCCTTAACCACTAGAGCACAATAGCAGGTTGCGAGCATTCCGTCGGATCGAAGCCTGGCTTATTAATAGACCGACGACCGGTAGCTACGGACGCCATACGCAGCGAAAGATATGATTAACACAAAGCGATACATAATAAGCGATATTGGGACCAGTTCGGGGACCTATGGACATAATGTAACCGCAGCAGGTTTTTGATTAAATCCATTACAGGCTAATGCTCGTCGCTGCGACAAACGCATGGCTTTGAGTTACGGCTTTTTCAAATGCCCTAAAGCTTAGTTGGGCGTAAACTTTGCTCGCTGTGTTGTGCTATTTTACGCAGAAATATGTAGCTTGATGTGTAGTATTTTTATTATGTGGGTGAGTTTGGTATTATGAGACATAATTGCTATTAACGATTATATAATTCCTCTTTTAGCACGTGACTGCTTGCAGCTATTTTTTAAATACTTTATATATCAAACGAGCCTCTGCCCGCAGCTTCGCCCGCAGCGTGGCCTATGGGAAAATAATTCAACCATCCATTTTACCCTCTTAAGGGTAGAATTTCGAAAAACCCTTTCTTAGCGGATGCCTACGTCATAACATCTACCTGCATACCAAATTTCAGCCCGATCCGTTCAGTGGTTTGGACTGTGCGTTGATAGATCACTATGTCAGTCAGTCACCTTTGAGTTTTATATATATAGATGATTATTGCATTCGACTGCTCAGATAAATAAATAAATAATAACAGCAACGATCACATACATAGATCCTGACCCAGGAACTACGACGACCATGTTCCCACAACACCTAGACACAGAACAAGTATTTGCGCTTTTTTTGTGTACAAAAACTTGTCCTGTCGCGAGAATCGAACTCGCCACATTCGGGTTATGAACCGACCTGCTCAACCATCACACAACAGAGGCTGTGATATTTTGGCAACAAAAAAAAATTTAGGAGATTTCGGACTAATGTAAGATGATTCTTATAAACCTATATTTAAAAATAGGAGCAGGGCAGAAGTATGGATGCGCGAACGACAACCTTATTTGGCATTTGTCTCAGATAAAGTACACTGAAGTGTTAATCGATGTAATTATATCCATCGCAGATGCATTTTCAACTGCATATTATAATAACTTATCTTTATCTTGTGATAAATACACACACACCCCGACTGTAAATAACGTTTCATTGACAAGAGAAGTAATTGGATGCGCTTCTACATCGATCAGTGATATGTGCAGAATTGTGTAACAAAACGTGAAAAACCTTAGTTTGACACCTCGGCGTGTATGTTTTACGATCTCTGATTGCAATTTCAGTAGGCAAATGACGAAAATAGGCACTGCTGCAAGCAATGCTAGTTTAAATTTTATTTGTGCCGGATCCTTTCAGCCTCGATATAAGAGCCAATTTCGCAGCATATCTTAAGATATGACGAATAAAATATGTGCATGCCGAAAGCTGCATAACGCGAAATGTTTATTGCGTGGCTTTATTGATTTTTTTTTTCGAATTAAAATCGGCACGTTCGTATAAGCAAATATAACATGCGTATTAAAATGCTAAAAAAGTCAATCTAACGACCCAAAGTCGCACTGCACATACCTAATGACGAGTATCCGCCAATTAAGCTGCGTCTGCGCATGGCTCGTGACAAAAACTTGTCCGAGTGCGTTTCAGAGGCGCTACCGAACTTAATTGGACGTGGTTATTGACTGCTGGTTATTGTACCGATGGACATCGGCGAATAATCGAAGGTCGATCAAGATTCCGTCTAGTAGGTAAGTGCATGCTATTTGCGTTCTATTTTTGTATCCATAAGGAGCACAAAAATCGTTGAGAAATCGCACCAGACAAAAAACCTACCAAAATTGGAAATGGAAATTTTAATTGCATAGTTAGAGAGCCTTAGTTGATGCAGACGAAAGTTGCCCGAGTAAAAGACGTCTTAAGTGTGATTGACAGTATGATTGTTTCAGCTCTTGAAATGGGCATTACCTGCCTACTGAATCGAAATAAGCATTCATTTCTTCAATTCATTTATTTAAAGTCCTTTTACGGTACTAAGAAGCTCTATAGATTTCTAATAAAAAAATCTTGAAGGTAGGTTGTTTATCAAAAATAAAATATAGAAAAAACTCCAACTAGAATATTGTCTTATACGAAATAGTTCCAAAGTTTTTGTAACTCACTATAGAATTTATTAGACTACTAGTTGCGCCCCGCGGTTTCACCCGCGGATAAAAAGTATTTTAATTACTTGCTCATCCCACGGGAACATTTTACTTTTCCAGGATCAAATGTAGTCTATATGCTAATCCAGTGTATAAGCTATCTTGGTACCGAATTTCATGCAAATCCATTTAGCCGTTTGAGCGTGAAGGAGTAACAAACATACACACATACAAACATTCGCCTTTATAATATTAGTGCGATTTTGCTATTGATTTGTCATTTGATTAGTGTATGGCTGCAACCGGTATTATTATGACAATGACCGTTGATGACGTTATAAAAATTATGATATCGTAATTTCATTTTTTACTGTTTCAGATGGAGTCGCAGCGTATCGTATGGAAAACGAGACGCGCGACAAGTTGCATGGCGCGTGGCAAGTCACTTGCGCCTGCCGCCGCGCTCGACCGGTCTCGGTAGTGTCGATATACCCCGATATTTGCCGACATCAACCAACAGAAAAACAACCACGCACCTGATGACGGCCATCACGCTTCAAAATAAACCCTCCTTGAATTCATTAATACATTAATATCCTATTCCAGTTTTAGCTCTCGAGAATCCTCGCAAATGTACGGATTAATCCGTTATTTCTTATTTTTCCTACTCGTTTTGAGTAAGGCGTGTTTCATTTATTTCTTAATAAGCAAAACTGCGGGTCTTACTCAGTTTAATTAAGAACTAGTGGTCTGAAAATCTGCATCACGAGATATTTTGTATCAAAACGAATATTTCGGTTATGTGTAGAATATTATAGCCATCTTTGGGATGGTTTGGCTATAAATATCAGCTCTAATTCTTGAACTCCATTCAGAGACGAACCAAAAGACTCATTGGTGATGATGCCTTGGTGAAAATTAAACTGCACAGCTTAGAGCACTGATGTAGAGTTGCCTGCTTATCAGTTTCTATAGACTGAATTTTGGAAGGTGCGAAGGAATTACACGATCTTATTCCTCCATCTCCCTTCTTTCACCGGACATTAAGGTGGACAAAAACACAACACCCATACATAGTTGAAATTCTGCCAATCCGCACTAAGCGTTTTGCTACGCAATTTATAGTGCAAACAGCCAATGAGCGGAACAACTTTCCACATAACTACAATCTGGGTCTTCAAGTTAAGAGTGAACAGTTATCTTTTAGGCAAACATGCACCATCATAGCCGGTGTCGTCACTTTTCATCACATGAAACAGTGGTCAAATGCGTATATACAATTCAAAGTCCTGACTCACTGACTGACTGACTTATACGAGTATATTAACGCACAGCCTAAACCGTTGGTCCGAAAACTTGAAATTTAGAAGGTGTGTTCTTTGTAAAGTGTAGATATCCACAAGAAAAAGGTTATATTGAAATTCCACCCTTAAGACGGTGAAACGGGTGATTAAATTATCTACGATAAAATTTCTTAGTTTCCTATAGGCCACGCGGGCGAAGCCACGGGAGGAAGCTTGTAAACAATAAAAAAATGCATCCATATTCTGTTTCGTCTGAAAGTTTTTAAATTAGTCAATTGAAGGGGTGAGAACAAAAAGGGTTTAACTGATTTTTTTCACAAAATGACTTATGGGTATCGTTGGATTCAGCGTGAAATTATCTACAATAATGCTTTCTCAAAATACCGAAATGAAGCTTAATTCTCCAGATTTTGAGTCTAAAAACGGTTTATCTGTCACAGGAATACAGTTCGCTTAGCATAACAATATTATTATATTTATTTTATTATATTTTTACAGTTATTGTTTTAATTAATACTATATTTAGTATTTTATAATACAATTAATACATTTTCAAGCAACTGAAACTTACATAAACCTTTTCTATTACCTTATAAGCACTCTACATTAAAATGAAACCGTTTAAGTTTAAGGTAAATTTTCTCGAAACTATCGATTTGACAGTTAAACCCTTTTTACTCTCAATCCTTCAATTATGAGTTGTCATCATTTTAATATTCTGCGTGAATATTAAGAGTCTTGCATTCCAAAGACTGAGCTTAACATACTACACTCTTGTATTTTTTACATTCTAGACAGAGGTCTTTCCTTAAACGACGGGATTATTAATAAGCCTACTAGTTCTGTTCAACATTATGTTATAATTAAAAAATTAAATTAACATCACTTTTCTACTCTAACAACTTGCAACTTTGTCATTGATAAGTTGTTGGACCACCAAAGCATTTTTACCGCACCGAGAGTACTTAAAATTTATTCTGAAATGGTTCTTGCGGTGACGACTTGTTTATCAAGTATTTAAGGTGGATAAAAACAAAAATCCCGTAAGTCCAGCGAAGCTGTCCATTCAAGAATTTCTTGACAAGCAATTAAAGGTGCTCCCAAAATATAACAGGAGACAAAATTTTCTGTAATTTTTTATTGATTGAATTCCACAGAAAAAGTCATTGGTTGGAGTTATTACATTATTAAAGTAAAAAAGATGATGCGTAATCTTGACGATTTAACTGGATAATTATGTTCTTGTGATATTATTGGAGCTGCTTATTGGACGACGAGCAAACGTGCACTGCAAAGAAAAGGCTAAAATTGCTCAAATAGTTCAAAATTAGGAGTACATGTTTAACTACAAAAAACAATGGACTTCTTTTACACAATTTAACTTATTCTATATATAGTTTTATAGAAGTGTGTTACTTTTTAGCATAGGGTAATGCAGATGCTTTGGTCTGTGTATTACGTTGGGTAAAGTTCTGTTTTAATGTGGTTACCAATAAAATATAATGAGAATTCAGAATATAGCTAAGTATATAAAATAAAACACCCAACCAACGCGAACAAGTTCACTATTTCGCCAAAAAATAATTACACACCATTACGCATTTTAATTTTCTTTCCGTTACTTTAATTATTAACATAACGTTTCTGAAGATGCGTTTAAAGCGATGATCGGTCTTAAGGTGGTATTTTTGGCACAAGTTAGTTAAATGTGAACTAAATATGTACGTAATTATTCTTCTAAATGTTCTTTGGCCAGCTTTAGTGACAGTAAAACCAGCTCTGATTGAAGGTAATGAAGGTATTAAATATAACGTCGGCAAAGTAAATCACTTTTCCCGGTAAGAATTAATTATCTCGCAATAAAACGTGGTAAATGCTGTGTTAACCAAATTCAATTAACGCAAAATTTCAGGGTGTTGAGTATAGACCAGCTTGAGTTCGTACTGACTTGATGGAGTGAGACAGGAAAGAGGGACATTGAACTCAACTCATCACACTAATATAAAGGCGAAAGTTTGTATGTGTGTATGTTTGTTACGCTTTCACGCTCAAACGGCTGAATGGTTTTGGATGAAATTAGGTAGCAAGATAACTTATACACTGGTTTAACATATAGGCTACATTTTATTCCGGAAAAGTAAAATTTTCCCATGAGATGAGCAAATAATTAAAATACTTTTTATCCGCGGGTGAAACCGCGGGCGCAACTAGTGCTCAATATTTGCAAACTCAATTTAAAATTTTGATTATTTCCGTTCTGGTATTGTATGAATCAATCAAATGTATACTGGCCTGGTAGCTCAGTTGATATTCAGTTATCTGGGTGTTATATTGTTTTCTACATAAATATATAAATAAAAAATAAATATTTGTGGACATTTCACACAGCGCCATCTAGCCCCAAACTGAGCAAACTCGTACTATGGGAACCAGATAGCTGATACAATACTTATATACTTTTTGTTTGGAAATACATACATAAAATAAAATATAACACCCAGGCACAAAAAAAACAACATCGATGGTCATCACACAAATATTAATCCTGGATGAGAATCGAACCCAAAACCTACAGTTCAAGCAGGGTTTGCTTACTACCTATTGACAAACAAAAAAAATATGTGAGTATTCTACCATCTATTTTACCCTACCTATACCTATTATCATTTATAGTTTAGGTCTACATGGCGCTGTGTGAAGTGTAAAAAAATATTTATTTATTTCTTGGTTTTATTTGCTCATAAAAAAGCTTATATTATGGTCGTTCTTAACTGATTGTAGTTTTTTCTGCGACCGCTATACTTCTGTGTTAAGCCATTGGTTCTATTTATTGTCGTAAGACAACAGTCATTGAGCCAAATCAAAAGCCTTTTTCGATTGGCTTAAAAATTGATACCAGCAAGGCTGACACGAGAAAGAAGGAACGCATGAGAGATACGGATTAACTAAATTAAGCATAGCATTGAGCATTGCCATTCAACATGGCAATGCTGCCAGCATAATGGGCACGTTACCTACTGGTAGTGGTTTGTTTGATTAAGTTCCCTTTTTATTGTTTTATGTTTATTAAATAATATTATGTTGTATATTTAAAATTAAATTAATATTCTATGTTTAAATCAGAATTAATATTATATGCAATAAAATACAACTCATGGAGGAGTCAAAAAAAGTTATGATTGTCTACAGCCAACTCTCACTTTGTATACCGGTAATATTAATAGGTATATTTCACTGTAGAGTTAGTTTGTAAACCATGCAATGTACATCTGTACATCCACTGTGACATGGTTTTACTTTTTTGTAGATAACTAGAAGCGCGTGGGCGAAACGTCAGGTTACCCGGTCCAATCATCATTAGCCAGTATGGACACTCTTATATCGCTATATGCCAGTGGAGATTAAAAATAAAAAACCCAGAACCACTTTTAATAAGTGTAAATGGAATGTTTGCATGATAAAAATAAAACGCCAGGAGTTTTTTCTTTTAATGCAATCATAACGATTAATAATACTGTAAGGTAGAGGCAGCATATACATTTTTAAAGCCATTTTTGATTCCCTTAGTGGTTGAATTACCCATTCGTGTCCCGCCCGGTGACGCTGTTAAGATTGGTAGAGACCAACAACACTAGCCCGTTCAAAAAAACCCATTCTTGATGTTGTCAGTCTGTCTGAAAGTCGGTCAGACATTCATAACAAAGCATTTTATTAATATGATGTAGTCTAGTTTTTGTGTGTAATTAAGTTCTTACTATATTTCAATTTGCATTATTGACATACTTGTAGGTATAGGTATCACAATGTTGTTTACGGATATTCGTTTTATAAGCTCTAAAACTTGGTTTATCACGGCCTAGGTTCCGATAGGCCCAAAGAATAATATATCAAATATTCTATAACAGATTAAATACAAGATGCCAGGAAATAGAAAGGTTTAAAAATATTCACTTTTAGCTCTACACTATGGGTGTTGCTTTGCATCTTCTCCATATTTGTAGGGTTTATTGTAATGTATGCATTGAATCATGGCTATTATAGATCGATAATCGATTCGGAAAGTTTTCTTAAGAGAGTCATACAAAGCGAGTGTAGGTACGTAGAAATTCTACTGGAAACTTCCCGAATCTGATGACAGTCTATATCGAAACTACAGTTTTTTTACCAAACTATGTATAATCAGTTGAATATAGTCCGATTCATATAAGTTAATATTAATTGACTGAAAAATGAGGTTATGATTTGATCTTTATTGCGTATTCATGAGTGAATTTTAATGATAATAATAATAACGCCCAACGATCACATACAAAAATCTCAGACCCTTACTAGGGTTCTTCTAGTTATTCTAGGGACCAAGGAACTACGAGGATCATGCTGCCACAACACCCAGATTAAAAACAAGTATTTGTGCTTTTTTTCTGGGCACAAATACGGTCGCAGAAATCGAACCCGCTGCCTTTAGGTTATGAGTCGACCTGCTCAAACACCACACCAAAAATGCTAACATTTGATACACACTAGATATAATAAATATCGGATGGTATAGTTTAAAATGATGTGGTTTTTTCGTAATTAAAATAATTTAATGGAAAGTTCAAATTTAATTTTAATCAATTATTAATTTTGTTAATAGATACAACAGAAAAACTTAAACAGAACTACAGAAAGTTAGCTGAAAGCGTTTTTATTTTGATTTTAATGCGCTAGATCAATTAGTAAAATAAAAAAAATTATAAAAATATAAGATAATATTTAAATTAAAATACCAATGACCTCTAAAATGCCGTTTAACTTATAGGTACAGTTACAATTTTAATTAATAACCTTTCTATATTTAGTAAGTATCGAACATTTACAAAGATTCAATAACCGTACCGTAACAAAGAGATAATTACTCTGCACTGTAACGCGAACCAACAATTACCGGCTAGGCCTTAAACATCGGCGCCTTAAAACTGCCATTTCAACATAACTGAATATTATCCCCATCCGACATGGACGTAGCAAGGATTAGTTTAATTGGTGTTCTTGCCCCTTAGACGAATTTAAATTCTTTAGATTAAATCACTTCTAAACTTTAAAAACTTTACATTTTTTAATTAGTACAAAAAATACAAAAATGTTTATTGACATAAATATTATTACATTATATTTATGAATCCATAGATTCCCGAACTAGTTTTTAAGCTGTATTTCAGGAATCAATGGCTTCTCCCAATATTTTAAAACGTTATTATTATGCCATGTTTCATTTATTAATTGCATAGTAACTATTAAATGTTAAACTAATATTGGTAATTTTGTTAATAATAGCAAAAGCTCGCCCTGTTTAAAGTTTAATATTAAAAAATATTTTTCTATAAATAAATAATATAAAAAATAACCAACGATCACATACATAGATCCTGGACCCTAACTAGGATTTTTTGGTATTAATCATAAGTAACATTATTTGAAATTGGCTTTTTTGTTATTGCGCCAAATTAGAGTAAGATAATAAATACCCGGTAAATCGTAAAACAACAATTCCGTTAAGTTCAAACGTGAGCATGAAAATCCACAATCAACTTAATTAATGAATAACATTGTAACCGATAGTGAATGAATTAATGAATGAGTTAATGAAAGTTAAGAAACAAATTTTCTTTTTCATTAACATCAAAAAATCAGATGCTATTTACTCATTAGTTTGTTCAATTTCAAGTCATAAAGTTAATGTGAGTCTATTGATACATAAAAATATATTTTCATCAGTATTTGTTTGCTCTCGTTTTATGGCTTAACTTAAATATTAGGTCTTTACCTATGAAATTGCCGTTTTGTTTGAAAAAAGTTAAAGTATTTTTTTTTCGAACTTATTTATTTCTTTTATCCAAAGTAATCACCCCTGCAATCAATGCATCTTTGCCAACGCTGTGGCAGTTTATGGATGCCCTTTTTGAAAAAATCAGCAGGACGGGAGACAACAAACTCTTCAAAGGCGTTTTGTACTGCCTCTCGGGAATTGAATTTTTTTCCCGCTAAAAAGTTGTCCAAATTTTGGAAAAAGTAATAGTCGGTAGGCGCAAGATCAGGTGAGTATGGCGGATGAGGGAGAGCTTCCAAACCCAACTCATGCAGCTTAGAGACGGTCTGTTGTGCAGTATGGTGTCGCGCGTTGTCGTGAAGTAGCAGTGGAGACGACCGATTGACCAAAGCTGGTTGCAGACGTACGAGTTTCGCCATCATTGTGGTCAGTTCTTCAATGTACACATCTGCAGTAATGCTCTCGCCGTTTTGTAAAAAGCTATGATGAATCACACCAGCACTAGACCACCAAACTGTGACCATCACCTTTCTAGGGGTCATTTTTCGTTTTACACATTGCTTTGGTACCGAACCAGGATCTAACCAACTTGCTGAGCGCTTTCGATTGTCAAAAAGAATCCATTTTTCGTCGCACGTAAAAATTCGGTTCAAAATTCCTTCATTTCTGTGCCTGTTAAGCAGCGCAAGGCAAGTCTCGACGCGTACGTTGCGCTGGCGATCGTTAAGTTCGTGGGGCACCCATCTATCAAGCTTTTTTATCTTGCCAATCTGTCGCAAATGGACCAATATTGTTTTAATGCTAACATCAAAAGCTGCTGCCAGCTCAGCTGTAGATTGAGATTCATCAGCTTCCACAATCGCCTTTAATTCATCATTGTTGACCAAAGTTTCCGGACGACCACGAGGTTCATTTTTCAAGTCAAAATCCCCAGAACGGAACCGAGCAAACCAATAACGGGTTGTACGTTCGTTTGTACAGTTCTCTCCGTAAGCGTCGTTGATGTTACGTGTCGTTTGTGCCGCGTTGGTGCCACGACAGAACTCATATTCCATAATTACACGAAATTTCAAAGTATCCATTATGAGGAAAAATGTTGAAATGTAATGAAAATACAACGCTATTCAATAAACAAAAGACTTATATTGTAAATAGAATGTCATATTTTTAAAACAAAATTAATTTGCATTTAGAATTCATAGCCAATCAAAACTTTTTTTTGTTTGAAAAAGTCTGTACTGCAATACGGCAATTTCATAGGTAAAGACCTATTATTTGCTAAAATTGTTTCCCCCCATACATATCCCTGACACCGCCCTATCCGACATCGTTTGATTTGCCCATGATTTATCGCAGCACTGGGAGCTTAACGCCATATTACCGTAAAGATATTAACAAACGCACGCGGCAGCTTTTAAAATTAATGGTCACGTGAATTAAACGCGGCAGACTCGTAATGAAGATAACGCAGGGGACGCGCCCCGATAAAGTTCTGACGGCGCTTCCACCTCGAGATAAATCCTTAATTATTAAGATAAAAGCTACCTACTAGCCTTTTACTCCTCAAAGCTAACGTTTAATACTATTTAATCTGTCGTTAACCAACGGGTGACTTCGAATGAGTGTAAAAATTTGTACTATCTTTCCGTTAACTACCAGGGAAATTTTGGTTGATGCGGGTCATAATGGTAAGCAATTAGAATGTTAAAGTGAAAAGGCAAGTGGCAAAAGGAGGCAAGTTTGTCGATCTTTTACAGATCACATCATGGTGAATGCGCACAAGAACTGCATGATCTCATTCCCCCATCACCATTCCACTACCGGACTACTAGACGCTCGGCTAAGCGCCATCCCTTCGTGGTCGGAATACTACCCATTCACCCCATTCATATCCGTACCAAGCGATTTGATTCCACGTTCATAATTAGAACGGCTAAGGAATGGAATGCCCTGCCAGCGTCTGTGTTTTCGGCGAAATATGACCCAGGCGTGTTCAAGAGAAGAGTGAATAGGTATTTACTTGGCTAGTATACTACACCTTCGATCGCATCGTCACTTCGTCACTTCACGAGAGCGTGGTCAAATGCTAGAAAAGTTTGAAATAAATATAAAAAAAACTCATGGCATAAATTCGTACTTGGTAGAAGATATTTAAGTGATAAATTTTAAGTTCATTAGTAAGTTTGAGGTATGAGAATTCGCTTGCCCGCCTCTATTCCGCCTTCTTTTCGCACTAACTACTTAAATGTGTTCATAACGATATTTGCTACACCCACGACATTGTTTTTTATATATTTCCTAGTTAACTAATGTGCATGATTAATGACTGATTCGATTGGGGATTTAATTATTTTTAAGATATAAATTGATATTTTCTGAATATCGTATAATTAAAGTCGCATTAATCTTTGATCGTTAATATCATTTTCATATTTTTTGATCTGGATTCGGACGGAAATGACAAATAAAACGAAAATGTTGGATATGCAGTTTCCGCCATCAATTTTGATGAGGAAACAATAAGATGGCAGACCTTTTTACTACCACTTCCCACGATCGTTGACTTCGTTATTTCTTACACGTATTATATCTTTGTCATTGGATTCTCAATTCTGATTTAGATTCAGTAAGTTTGAGTGTAACTATTTATCAAAACTAAACTACACTTTAAATGCAACTGTAGTTGTATTCAAGCATATAAATGAGAAACATAATCTTGAAAAAAAAGTATCTACTTAACTTTCCTCATACGTGTCTACATTGGCTGACGTTTATTGATCATAATATTCGTAATAAATCGTAACTTGATAACTTAATCTCATATGATTGGCGGGCCGTGCACGCATGTCTTTCACAGTAAGCTCTATGCATTTTAAATCGTATTTTTTGATGCTATAATGCAGTAGTCTTGTTGGTTTATCTGTTGGTAAAATCATTACTTGTACTTCTTATTCTTAATAACTAAATTTTCTTTAGTTCTCTATTAAGCATAGGCTTTAAACTACTGCTAACAACGACTACGACAGCCAATACGCGGCTAAAACTACGGTACCTAGTATAATTATGTCCAGTACCTCATAATGAATTTATCCAATTGTAAATTACTGTATAATATAACATAATGAAATTTAGTACAGTGCCACTAGCGGTAAATATACGTAACTTACTAAAGATTTTATAAATGACGTTGACTTTGTTTCTACGGTTGCTTTTTTTGAACAGGCTAATTGTGTTGGTCTCTACCGACTTTTGCAGCGTCACCGGGCGATTCCTATGGTTGCTTGTTCTGTCGTAAACTATAGCCAGCTCATTGTCACTTAAGTTTCAAAGTTTGCTAATTAAGGTTATTTTAGTGTGACCTTTTTTATCGGACGACCCCATTTCTGGTTCGAGCTTTCCGAGAAATTTCAAACATATTTCCCGTAGCTATACTAGTGTGGCTATCAATGTAAGCCGGTACCTACCTATATGTGAATTTGAATGTAGTTTAATCAAATGAGGACCATAATTTAATTTTCAATGCTTTATTATTACGAAATGATTGTTGGTACATCCACCATCATACGCCTGAAGATATCATACAATAAATTCACTTGTACCAATCATTACGTTCCTGCCCCAGTCGTAATCCCAAAACATCCTTGCGAAACGTTTTTACCTTTCGGCGACACAAGGTGTTCGATCATGTAGGTATTTCAATTAAAAACAATTACGTAATATTAAATCTTACTAATAAATTGTTCGTATTGTTGTGCATGTGATATTAAAAGTGAACATAAAATATGGTATTCTTTTGTTTTATGTAAATGTTGTATTTTACATTTTTTTTTTAATGATAGAATGGGCATGCGTTTGACAACAACTCACCTGATGGTAAGTGACGAAGTTGTCTAAGGTGGAGCACGCTTGCCCATGAGATGCCCATTCACTCTTGACTTAAAAAGACCCAGGTTATACCTTGAAGGAAACACTGTTTTTGGGAGAGCATTCCATTCCTTGGCCGTTCGGACTATAAATGAGTCAGCAAAACGCTTAGTGCGGACTTGGGGTACACTAACAACGTAAGGGTGTGACGAATCACCAAGTCTTGTAGTTCTATGATGGAAAGGAGACATGTCTTAAATTATATGTAACAATAGCAACAAGATATACATATATATATATTGAAAACACGTAACGAATATTGTATACACAGCATATAATAAGCCTTAAAGAAACGAGTGTGTTTTAGACCACACGACTGAAGTAAAACTTCTATACGAAACGCAACTCTCCCTCTTTGTATCTTCACTAACTTAATCTCCCGTTCGCCTGACCCGATCAATTTCCGTAACGCTGTCGTCACGCATGTCAAGCTTACTCCCCAAGTCAAGCTTGCGTAAAGAAATTTAACTTTAAAAATCGATGCGATTCTTAGGTGCTATGACGCCATAGACACATACGATGTTAAAAAAACAAGAAAAGAAAAACGCTAAATATATATGCATGTTAAATAATAAGTAAATATGTGTGGACATTTCACACAACGCCACCTAGCCCCAAACCAAGCAATGCTTGTGCTATGGGAACCAGATAACTGATACAATACTTAGATAGGTACTTTTTGTTTGTAAATACATACATAGAATACAATATAACACCCAGACACAGAACAAACACCTATGTTCATCACAAAAATGTTTGTCTTGGGTGGGAATCGAACCTACAACCCACAGTTCAGAAGGCAGGGCTACTACCAACTGAGCTATAGGGCCAGTCAATTTATATAGATTTAGAAATATGTAAATAGAAACCCAGATCGTAGATCATGATACATAGGCAAAGTCAGAGTCACATGTTGATATTTTATCACTGAAAGCTTACTAATTTCTTATTGTCTATTTCAGTCCAATATCAAAAAGGTGAAGCAGCACGGCCATATGATAATAAATAAAATAGACTTCCATAAAATAAATAATAATTTACAAATCGAATATTAGAGAAAACCGCAGACGAGAGCTAGTTCTAAAGCAATACAAATACATCATTCTAAAGTCCTGACATAAATAAATACGAGTGTCCCATCCCAGCAATCAGTGCGAATATATTAACTACAAAATTAGTCTGCCGCGGGCTTGCTACCGACTTTACCACGCAAATAAGTAACTTGAACTTGCCGTGGAGACCACGAGACCTGAGGAACACACGCAAGTCTTGTTTGTATCGATCTGCTATGGAAAACATCGTAAATGGATGTTACAATAAACAGGCTCTGATAATGGCTTCCCATTAAATAAATAAATATTTGTGGACATTCACACAACGCTATCTAGTCTCAAACCAAGCAAAGCTTGTACTATGGAACCAAATTAAACTGGGACCATACGGGAAGTACCAGCTTTCAAATAAAAAATCATCGAAATTGGCTCACCCTGCAGTCAAAAGTTCTGACGTAACAAAAATAACAAATGCAGTCGATTTGAGAACGTTCTTTTTTTTGAAGTCGGTAAAAAATTAAGAAAACAGCATATACCAGCCAAATCCTGGGCGGGTATTACTCTTGGTTTTCGCTTACGATATTCCGCCGTCTTACGTAGGACGGACGCATAAACAGCTTTTTGTGATCCGCTGGTAGAAGAAGTATTTGCAAAACCGTTTTGGTTAATGAGCGGATAGAAAGGCGATTCTGCGCATGACCTTAGGGCTTGTGTTGTATTGTTTCGAAATTTCAATTACTTATAATATGAGACAAAAATATCAATCCCTAATGATTTTCATAATGCATTATCTAAATATATATAACTCAAAGGTGACTGACTGACATAGTGTTCTATCAACGCACAGCCCAAACCACTAGACGGATCGGGCTGAAATTTAGCATGCAGGTAGATTTTATGACGTAGGCATCCGTTAAAAAAGGATTTTTCGAAATTCCACTCTTAAGAGGGTGAAATGGGTGGTTGAATTATTTTCCCATAGGCCACGCCGCGGGCGAAGCTGCGGGCAGAAGCTCGTTGTACATATAAGATAAGACAAAACTTTCGTACTATAAAATATTTTCTTGGTTAGTATATTTACATAAATTATATTACGATTAAATGAATATACTAATTTATTTTATTTAATAATTTATTATGATTAATTTTCTAGGTGGTAGGACTTTGTTGCAAAGTTCGTCTAGGTAGGTACCACCGCTTTGCCAGTTATTCTGCCGCCAAGCAGTAGTGTGCAAGCACTACTGTGTTCCGGTTTGAAGGGCACTGTAGCTAGTGAAATTACTGGGTAATTGAGACTTTATGATCTGATCTCACAGTTGAGTAATCTTATTACTAGACTGTGCTGATGTCTCAGAATTAAGTGCGCAGTGCAGTGTCACGCGAAACTGTGTTTTAGTTCCGAGTGACACTGTTCTGTTATGAGCGGCCGTGACGCTTAACACCAGGCGAACGACTAGCTCGTCACATCATTCACTAACATAAAAAAAAAAAGAAATGAAATCAACTTAAGGATTAAATTAATTAATTAAATGAAATCAACTTAAGGATTGAAAAAAAATTGTTAAGGTAATAACAACAATAAGCGTTTTAGATCAAAACACTCTAAAAATCGTTACACATGCATAACCCTCACTGCCCTCTCCCT
Organism: Ennomos fuscantarius; assembly: GCA_905220475.3. Taxonomy (NCBI): domain Eukaryota; kingdom Metazoa; phylum Arthropoda; class Insecta; order Lepidoptera; family Geometridae; genus Ennomos; species Ennomos fuscantarius. Next base: position 5,909,976 of record HG992029.1, read on the forward strand.
CCGCAATAAGGGTTGTCGTACACCTGTCCTACAGTATAAAATTCAAACAGTAAGTCAAATTAATGCAGATTAACTCAAATATGTATAACCAAATGAGATCGAAAAATAGTCTGTAACGAGTCTTTTGTTTTGGTCGGTATTTTTGGTCCAGGAATATTCTAATATACAAGAGAATCAATATTTGTCCATTTTTGTAGTTTTAAATAAGACGGTTAATAATATAAAAAATTCAAAGCGTTATATTTTAAATAGTTTAAATTACAATCATTAAACGGTGCATTCGTGGACTTGACAATAATATTAGTATGACATTTGCATGCGTTGCAAGAAAAAAATTGCGAATATATATTTTCAAACAATATAAGTAAAGTTAAAAGTTATGATGTAAAAAGCTCAAGTAGTAACAAAACAAAAAAAAAAAACAAATCTTTCTACATCTACAAAAATCTAAACAATTGTGACTTGAGTCACTGTTTTGCTTATATTGTGCCTCCTGTCTATCTAAGCGCATGCGTATGCCACGCGCCGATCACAATTCCCTCCAAAACTATTGTTATTTTATGCGATCGTGTAGAAATTTATCATTATTTTTATGCAACGGCATTTTTTATTCAGCACGTGTGGCTATTGACCATGAAATAATAATTTGTAATTTATGCGACCCTTTGCGTTTTGGTAGAATGGACAATACTGTAATCAGAACTTTTGTGTTAGTTATAAATAAATATATAATGTGTGGACATTTCACACAGCGCCATCTAGCCCCAAACTAAGCAAAGCTTGTACGGTGGGAACCAGATAACTGATACAATACTAATATACTTTTTGTTTGTAAATACATACTTACATAGAATCCAATATAAACACCCAAACACAGTTATAATATATACTGAAACTTATAATAAAAGAAGAAAGTATGTAAAATAACCTATTACCATAGAATAAATAATAGTTGTATAATCTGAGCCTTGGCGTACGTACTCATTGTGTCGTGAAGTTATTTCTTTGTCCTTAGATACGAGGAATCCTAGTTAGGGTCCAAAATCTAAGAATGAGTTCGTTAAAAAAATTAAGTAATAATTATTATTATAACGCCCAACGATCACATACATAGATTCTAGACCCTGTTTCTAGGGTCCCAGAAACTACGCGGACCATGGTCCCATAACACCCAGATTCAGAACAAGTTTGAGCTTTTTTTCTAGGATCTAATACTTGTCCTGTCACGGGAATCAAACCCGCTGCCTCAGGGATATGACCGATCTGCTCAACCACCATACCACAGAGGCTGTCAAAAATAAACAACACATATAAAAGCAATGAGGTGTTTTAAGATATCTCCTTAAATAAAAAGCAGGTTAATATTCAATACACCACATCAGCCAGATGCAAAACGCACTCCAATTCTGTACTCCAATATGTAGAGCAACCATCCACAGAGGTGTCTTGCCTAACCAGACTACAATAAATAGGTTTTAACGACACTTTTGCCAATTCTAGACCGCGCACAATGGTCGATGGATCACCGTCACCTTGACAACGCATAAAACAATGAAAACGTTTATAGATTGATGGTAAAATATTTATTTACTTGTCTTTTGCGGTGTTAAACAAAACGTTGGGTACTTTATATGCTGGTGCTGAAGTACATTGATGTCAAATTTTAGAATAGAAGCATTCCGTGTTTTTAAGCGCTCCTTACCCGTTTTTCGCATAGACTATTGTTTTGATCTCGGTAGTATTGAGGATCTGTCGTCAAAGTTTTATCCAAATCTATCTATCCGTTTGAGTGTGAAAGGTACAACAAACAAAACATCTTTCGTGTTCTCTCTGAAATTCTTAGTAAAATGTACATTGCTTTTTTGGTACTTAGAATAAACGCCAACAAGACTAGAATTGGACGTAACTTTCAATCGAATTTAAGGATTTGAATATAAATGTAAACACTGGCTAAATACGCAAATCACATGGAGCCAAACTAAAAAAAATTTTGACTAGTGGAACCATTAAATAATCAATTTCTAATAAAAATAAATTTGATAAACAAAATCACATTTACTCCTGAGATAAAGCTTTACATTGCCCCTGTTATTAAATGGCAAAGTTAATACAGGTTTAGGTATTTCAATGAGCTTGTTTTCAACCTAGCAACAAGACCGGTAAAAATAATATATGAGTAATAATAATACAACCCACCCTACACATACACCCCAAAACTTGTTCAGATTTGTGCACCATATCCATAACAATGTGCATTGCTCTACTCGAAATTTATTCAGAACTGGAGCACTACCACCCTAGTTGAACGACCAGTATAAGTTGATCTGTTTACTTGCTTTTGTATTAGTTGTTCTTTCTGCTGAAATACGTAAATATGCATTACTAAAACGAACATCCTTTTACGTGTTTTAATTAGTTTATTGAAATTATCGTTTATTGCCATTAGAATACTTAGTTTGATAACTGGTTATTAAACAAGAAAAATATGTACGGTTATCTATTTAGATTTTTCCTTCCAATAAACCATTTTGAGACTGATTCTGGAATAAGTAAAAATGTTATCAGCCTTAATATTTTATGAACGAAGTTCTGTTTAATTTCTTTTAGCTCTTTTTTTCTAATAGCACGAGTTTTCCTCACAGGTGCAGAAATTATAGTATGACCACGAAAACATAATATAAAGCCTCGTGATTATACATCCAGTACGTATATATGACAAAATAGTATGAAACAGTGAAAATTTATCGTTTTTGTTGAAGTGATTTTGTATGTAATATTATGTTGGCTAACATAATATTTAATGGTAAATATAGCACTTGCTTCCTTCACAGGTGCAGAAATGAGAGAATTACCACGAGAACATAATATAAATCCTCATGATCATACGTACTGGTATGATATAATAGTATGAAACAGTGAAAATGTATCGTTTTCGTTGTAGTGTTTTTGTATGTAATGTTATGTTGGCTAACATAATATTTAATGGTAAACATAACATTATTTCGATGATGTCATGGATTGTGTTTTATGTAAAAATGTCAAAGAAATTAAGCATTAGGCTCTTTTCCGCACCAAACGAAATTTCTGTTAAAACCGTTGTTAAAGTGACAGAGGTCTATTAATATTGGTTTTGATTTTCAATTTGTGACCGTCGCGTGTCAGCGAGAGGGTGCGGGGCAGGTGTGTCGTACCCCTTATTTGAGGGAATTTAAGGCCACAACACATACCCATAGTGGTGTTTGATAGCGTAGGGTGACCGTTATTATCGTGATACAACGTCATTAAGATTTTTGATTAGCTGATTTACACAAATTTGATTTGACTTATATTTTTGTATAGATTGGGTACATAATTGATGACGAAATATGAGAAAAAAGCTTGTATGCATATCTTGTTTTGTCTTCATTTTATTTTTTTAATATAATATATTAATACGTTTAATCTGTTCATTTTCATATTAAGCCTTGGATGGGCGTATTGGGAAACTGTACTGCCCTACTCAAAGTCATGTATTTTCATAATAAATATATGAAAACTATACATATGAAATTCAAAGTTCTGACTGGCCGACTGAATGACAGACTTATGTATCAACGCACAGCCTAAACTGCTGGTCCTAGGGACTTGAAATTGTTGTGTTCTTTGTAAAGAGCTAAGAAAGTGTTTTTCGAAATTCCACTCCTAAGAGGGTGAAATGGGTGGTTGAATTATTTTTCTATAGACCATGCAGGTGAAGCCGCGGGCAGAAGCTAGTAAATAAATAAACTGCTAATCTTTTCAAGTTCATTTTAACATGTTTTGTCGCAATATAAAATAATTGGTATAAAATATAAATTTAAAAAACATGTGCCTTTTTCCCGTGAGAAAATCTAAGATAAAAATTTATTTCTTCGTTGTTGAGAATTGTCATGTTGGTCACTCTACTTAAAGTTAAAAAAAGCAGTAAAGCATTCAAAGATAGTGAAAGCACATAGTACTCGCTTTTAATGCAAATAAGTAAGCTGTATTTGAATAATACGCACCCTTTCAAGGTGATTAAATTGATGAAACTTGTGCTTGTCTAGTTCGTTTAGTTGCGTTAAATTTGTTTTGATTGGCTGATGATGTACTGTATAATTTAATTAAATCCATTTTAAACTTTATTTTTGAACTTTTACAATACAATTTACAATGATTTGTTCTGACTGTCTTCGCTGATAACATACAATCTAAACCACGGAGAGACTTGATATTCTGAAAAGGCCTTTATTTTATGGGGTAGTAGGTTTGAGAATTTAACCAAAAATGGAGTGTGATAGTAAAGATGAAACTACGTGACAGGTGAATCCTCGGGCTTCCACTTGTATTACTACTAAAAACTTCGAAGTGCACAAAAATATTGAATTAGAATGAAAATCAATACTAAGTAATGGTATAGAAATATTTTCATTTCTAAAAAAGCGTTTGTCTTAGTTTTTCTTTAAGTACATACATATATATAGATTGTTCATTCCAGACTCCAAAAGTTTACCATTACGATCTACGCGATTAAAATTATCTTGAATTGCAATCGTTGCCGAAATGTTTGACTATTTTGACCACAAACCATTCATTGTTATCATACGATGATACTATTGTTAGACAGCAAAGCGATGATATCTATAACACAAGTATTCTTACATGACATCATAGAAATATCGAAAGTGTTAGTGAGCACAGATCAAAGATACTGATAATATTGTAATTTTTCAACACCATTATATCACAAGACTTTTGAGTTTCGAGTCTTTTGAAGCTTTGAGTACATTTATCGTGAGCCGTATAAGTCCAATAATATTTATCACGAAGCTGTTGATCGATATGCTTTTTGTATTTTAAGCAATAATACAATTCCATTAAAAATTTAAGGACTTTTTAAAAACGATAATAAACTATCTTTCCTAACATCTGTAAAGAATTTCAAAAATTTAAATTTGGGGAAAATATAAATGGTTTTTTACTTTATCTAAGAAACCATATTATTTTTCCCGACCGGTGACGCTGTAAAGGTCGGTAGAGGCCAATAGAATTAGCCAGTTGATAAAAGAATCAAATCTGTGATATTATGTTGCATAAATAAGTACTTTAGCTTTCTGATTCTATTCCCACGCATACAATATGGTTTTCACTTAGTACCAGAGCCAATGAGCCTTCTTATGAATAATAGATATTATTTTTGCTTCATAATTGACGCTGGGATGCCATTCGCTGGAATATAAAATCATGATATACTTAAAACGATTAATCTGGCACGGTTGGTGGTAAAATCTTCACGGGAATAATGAGACGAACTCTTACAAGTAACTGTCTTCTTACGTGCCAATTATTGACGTAATTATTTTGAAAATATTGCCGTCCTTTTGCGTTATTTAACACTCTTAAGCGGCAGTATTTTTTATTAATACGTTTTGGATGACAGTAATTCAGACGCCCGCGCCATGCTCATGTTCTCAATGGGGATTTTAACGACTATATTCAATTGGAAATCAAAAATGGATCCCGTTTCATTGTATGAAACATCAGAGCCAAGTACAAAAAATACCAAAATTCCAACTGAAATTTTGATTGAAATTGAAATGATAAAAAAACAGTATACAAAAGACTTCAACGCGTTCACTTAGATAGATAATTTTATTGAATTCTACAATACATTGAAATATTGACGTCATAATTAATCGACATACTCATAAAATAATATTGTTTTAATTATTTAAAATAACAGCTCTAATCAAGTATACGTGTTTGTTGCATCGCTAATCACAAAGGGGGGTCTAAACAGGCTCCTGTTATGATCAAACAGAATGTAATCTTTAATGATAATAATGTGTAATGTTGAAGTGATATTTATTTTAACCATTAATGTTATTCATTTAAAACGTGAAACTTTTTTGAGTGGCGTGAATGAGAAGTGGTGAGCTAAGCCAATTTCTAATTTTTCTGGTCATCTTTACTGTATAAATACCACAAGAGCTTAACAGTAATGAGATTGTGAAATAATCTCTACTTTAGTAAGTCCAGCTCAAATGGAGTATGAACCCGATAATTCCTCGGGGAATTATCGTTAAGAGCGACGTTTGAAATGTAGCTTCTGATTAAGCTGCATTCACGAGCACGAAGCTATTTCCCGTCGGAAAGGTATCCATTCATTTCAATTATCAATTAGTCCTTAACACCTAGACATGAGATAACCCGCCGGCTTTCAATTTCGTTTAATTAAGCGTGGAAAAAAACAACTCAATGTAGACTGTAATGATATGAAAAAATGTGCATGGTTGAACGAGAAAGCGATTTTTCTCTTTCAAGAATTTACCACCTGTGGTCACTATGTTGGGAATACGAAGATTTTGCCGCAAAGCTGTGTCTATTGCGGTGAGAATCTCAGGTAGCGCATTAAACTGTCCTTCGGGTAATGGATTGAGAATTTTCTACTTCAAAGGTCGATTTAAATTAATTTACACATTAAAAAGAGTTAGTGGAGCGGTGTCTGTAAAATAAAAGTTGTGTTAATGCGAACACAGACAGACATTGCTATGCACCGGGTCTCTAGTTTGTAGCTTAACAGACATTGGGCGTTGTAATTTGTGTCAATTCAACCGACAAGAAACGACTTATAGTTAATTTTACTCATTTTAAACTTGTTTCAGAATTCTTGGATCGTTATTTTATTCTTACACACTCAAAGGGTATTTATTATTTACATTACATCGCACAGAATAAAAAGATGAGCTGTCAATGTTTGTGGATTCAAGGTCTCAACTCAAACAGCCAAATTTAGGTTACTACTACATTAGCACTGTTTCAACTTTCAAAAGTTATCACAGTGGTATGCAATAAAATTTATTAGCACGCCCAAAAACAAAACTTGTTGAAGATTTTACCATAAATAGGGAAAATTCTGTGGTTTTCACATAAAAACAGTTTTTAGACGGACTTCCGATATTTAATATGTTTACAGTCAAAACAAGAATACTGAACGGAAGCCGTGATATTGACCCTTAGAGTATCGGCCAAACACAATAAAGGCCGAAGAAAAATAAAGAGTAAGGAACCAACGCATCTGCCGCCGTTATCGAATAAATCTACTAAAATAATATTTTTATTTTGATTACGCATGCACGGGTTAGACAGATGTTAGAAATGATACATACTGCTGTAAAATCTGGCCAACTAACTAATTTATTTCAATACATAGTCAAGTAGGAGTCATTTATTATAAGAAAAAGGAAACAGTCCAATTTAACCTATGTTCTATTTTGGAAAATACCTCCTATTTACCAGTTACAGGGATACGAGTATATTGCTTCAAAATACACACAAGTGCTTACCAATATAATTGTAATGTAACATACACATATCACAAAAGCTACACTATAAAAACAAATTATTTAATTTATGAACACACAATATAGAAACCAAGTCTAAGCAAATCGTATTTTATCAATCTCGCATTTCTTGCATAATCATTAATTACTTCAATGTTTGTGATCGCCCAACTATAGGTACGTGTGTCTTTTAACCTAAGGGCGGTTTAAGTCGCCAGTCACTGACCAATACGATCCATTTAATGGGGTGCGTACATTATCACTTATTGACCGTCTACAAGGTGTTAAGAGTTTGGACTTGATTGTAACAACGATGGTGATACAACTATTTCCTACAGATAGTGGATAAACAGCAGTTGGCTTGTTAGTGGCACAAGCCACGCAGCTTAGGTTTATTTGCAGATTAAAGTTAATTATATTTTCAAAGTCTTTGTAACATCCATAGACTTTAAGGTGCGTGAGTTTATCCTAACTTTCCTATCTCTTTCCTACTAAATTTAAAATATTGTTTGATAGCTTTCAAGATTTTTTTCCTTATTCCTAGAGTACCTTCAAGGTAGGCACTCTAATCAAATTACAATCTAGCCATATTTGGCTAATAAGCAATTTTACTTTAACTTAAATATCTAAAAACAATAAAAAGAGATTGAAATGTTTGTTCACAGGTTTCTAATGTTTTTTTTTAGTACTATGGATAAATTACGATTTAAGCTGGAGGGCTGTTTGTTGACTATAAATTGTAGTTGGAAATAAACTTAAAATAATTTGTTGTTACAACTATAGTCAATTTGAAAAAAAAAAATCAAAATTTATTAATATATATTCATTTATTATATTTATATATTTAGAAAATTAATGAAATCAATACATGCTAACCTCTTCGGGTCGTAAAGCTTTTGCATGCAAAATCCAAACAATAATCGTTTTTTCGTTAATCATTTTACCATTGAGAATTTTTTTTTATATATTTGCCATGTGAGAACTGTGTTACCACAGACAGATCATTCATCAATAATTTTTATAAATAAACGAGCTTCTGCCCGCAGCTTCGCCCGCAGCGTGGCCTATGGCAAAATAATTCAACCACCCATTTCACCCTGTTAAGGGTGGAATTTCAAAAAATCCTTTCTTAGCGAATGCCTACGTCATAACATCTTCCTGCATGCCAAATTTCAGCCCGATCCGTCCAGTGGTTTGGGCTGTGCGTTGATAGATCACTATATTAGTCAGTCAATCAGTCAATCACCTTTGAGTTATATATATTTAGATTTATAAATAACGCCCAACGATCGCATACATAAAGCTACTCTGTTTTAGGTGTAAAATCGAGGTTTGGATACTAAAATTTAAAAATATAATCTCAGTTACAAGACACAGAACCCTAAAAAAATCAATATGACACACCAAGACGACACAAAAGTGTCCCCGCCTCCCCTCACTTACTAAAGCTTTACTAGTTGTAATATAAAATATCCCTTAATGCTCTATCATAATAAAAATGAGAACTTTGAATTTGCTCTATGATAGAACCTTTGAAAACCTTAATATGACAAGGTAAAGAAGGGTCTACACATTTTTCATCCAACTGTTTCTATTACTTTCCGTACTCCACAATTTGCGGTGTCGTAAAAGAAACTAATAAATAAAATTAGTGACGTTTCGATCGTTTCTTTGCCTTCAAAAAGTAAAGAGACACCGCACTAACTTTTGGGCGGGTCCTTTGCTCAGATCATTAAGTTTCAAAGGTGAAGAGAACTTGGTTAGCTTTTGTATTTTATTTATTAACCATGTGATTGGACATCTTGTTATGTAGGTCTTGTATTATGGAGGTCATTCAGCAAACTTTATTGGGCATCCAAGAAAATTGTCTGAGATCATCCGCGTTGTGTCGTCTATAAGCGTTTCATGGTAATTATAACGGAAAATTGAAATGTTCATAACAAATATCGATTTACCTTTGTCATCCCCACTCGAGACACATTTTGAGTGGTCTGGATCATCCTATAGCCTATATTCTGGGTTAGCATCACCGGACCAGCCTAGCCCTTCTGGTTCAGGTACTATTTTTGGCACCGATACGGTGTACGATACCAGCGTAATACAATCAGACACCAACCCCGTTAGTGAGGTCAACGCTAACGGGGTTAGTTCGAGTAGCTAACCCCGCAGGTTAGCTACTCGAACTATGGTCGCGACTTCCACTACACTTCTAGTGGACGTAGTCTTCTCGATCCTCTTATCATAGCAATTTTTTTTGAGGGGGGGAAACCTGCCACCACCACGGGGGTGGTGGCAGGCGGTATGTGCTACTCGAACCCACTGGCAATAACCCAAGCTGAGGCTCGCATTTCAGGTGTGCCTAGTGCCTGGGAACTAGTTGCCTCCAAATTTTGACGCCTGGGTGTCTCAAGTTCCTGCCCTGCCGTCCGGTGACGTTATAAAGATCGGTAGAGACCAACAGTACTAACCCATCCAAAAAGCACAGAAAATTTTACCTTCACGTGAATGTAATTTATAATCTATTTAAGTAATTTACAGTTATTAACGACTTTGTAATAACAAAAGAAATAAAATATTGATCAGCTCTCACTTGCAAAAACTTGTTTCGTTTTTGTGTTGTTTATATGCTTGATTTAAATGAGATTTTACCGCTCTGAAAGCTTCCAGCAAACCACGCATGTATACAGCCAGTTATATGTTACTGCGCGGCTATTTTTACTAACTGCAGAATAACAAAGTATCGATGACATCACCTTACGGCTTATAAAGCGGGTAGTTTCTATTATTTTGAATATAATATCAATCTTTCGGATCTTCGGATAGATTTCGCCAAAATATGTCCCATTGGCCTAAGAGCGTGGCCGTTGATATAAATCTTTAACGCTTCGACACATTTTGACCACACGTCAGGATTATGATCGGTATAAAATACCTCTCTTTGTAGTGTCCCTTTACAACGTCTGTTCTCACAATGGACGCACGTCTAACTTATAAATTTTGGTGCGAACAAAGGCGCTGGTATTGACAATGTCTCGGAATAATGTAACAGACCGACGGTGATATTAAAATATATCGATCTCAGATCGAAGTAAATCAATAATGATGATTTAAAGCATCTCTGCCAAGATGCGGACCGCCGGACAAGCTGCCTCGATTCGTCGCGGCCTACTACCAAACGTCAGCTTAGCGTAAGTACGCTCGTGCCTCCAAAGAAAATAACAAAACAGGCTTCCGCTCAATTTCCCTCGAAACGTCAAATGTTTGCTTTCGAAAAGGATTTTAAAATGCAACGTGTTTTTGTGTAGTGTATCTCAACAGGATTAACTTATGCAAAGCAATCGCGGGCAAGCCCCACGCCTTGTGCTGCCGAACGTTCACATAAACCAGGAGGTCATGTGCACAATGCTTTATAAGAAACAATTGGTAGAGATTTTCAAAGATTTTTAAGCATTCATTTGAAAACTACGTTAGATAAATTACACGTTGCCAAACTATTACCGATATTATAATGATAAATTTATTGATAATTATAAAAAATTACAAGTCTGAGCTTATTAAATAAGCATAAAAAATTAAATAATAAATGCAATAACATAATTATTGTACAAATTATGTTATTAAAATAGTACAAGTAGGTATATAAAATTAAATTGATCACACCAGTTTAGGTATGAATTCCTCGACGCTATATGGCGCCATAACTATCAGATTTTTTTATATTTTATTTTCATAAACTTGAACAGTTTCAACACAGAGTATAGAGTCTGGAAGAGCGTTAAAAAAATTGACACCAGCTACTCTAGTACACTTCCCAGACTTAGCAAGTATATGCTCGGTCTATACTGCATCATATTTAAAATATTGTTTTTGGTCTTTTCTCTAGCAGTAGACCAAAAGATCCATTGATTTTAAGCAAGTTTAGGTTCAAGGAAATGCAAAAGTTAGGATCCCTACGCGTTGGTATCGGCGGAGGCACAATGGATACTATTTGATTGCTTCATTATGCGAATTGGACCGGGTTCATTGTATATCATTTTGCATGTTATATCTGTTTGTATCCTAATTTAATCATCTTGAAGATTGGACCACCGGGGAAAGCCATGTAACGGGTGGGCCGACGATTCTCAAGTGAACTTTGAAGACAGTTCACGTACAGAGAGTGATTTATTTTTGTCGATTGCTTATCGATTTTCGTACTAATTTGCTTGGGAATAAACAATTTCTTGATTTTTACGTAAATTGTTAATTTTATTACTCGTATGTTTTTTTTTCTACTTTTGTTTTTGTTGCAGATGTTTTAGTATTTTTTATACGTATGATATATAACTATTTTAAAAAAGGTTGTAAAATAGATTGTTAGTTCTTTTTGATAGCCTCTGTAGTGTTGTGGTTGAGCAAGTCGGCTCATAATCCGGAGGCTACAGGTTCGATCGGCAGGACGAATATTTGTGCACAGAAAAAAAGCTCAAATGCATGTTCTGAGTCTGAGTGTTGTGAAATTATGGTGCTCGTAGTTCCTGGGTCCCTAAATACAGAATTCTAGATAGGGTCCAGGATTTATATAAGTGCCCGTTGGTGATTATGCTGATTTTATCATACTATAGACGTATTAATGTAGTTATATTTTAATTTAATCAATTAAACCAAACAAAAATATACATAAAATGCTAGATATAAGTTTAATTAAATATAAGTTTAAACATCCTGTACAGTTTTCCCTCCAATGTTCGCAATATCGGAGGATGCATGTATTCGATATTATTTATTTGAAGCGCGCAGAACGTTCGATTCTAATGCTTGGGCTTTCATTCCCTTTTGATCCGTTTCAATTTGCCTGATGTCTTATTTTCTACGTGGTGGTCCCGATTGACTCGGAGAAACGGATTGGAAATGCCATTTTGAGTCAAAAATCCATACTAATATTGCAAATTTGAATACTGGTTGATTTATTTAAGCTAAATTAACATCACAGTACATTGTAAGACATTATTTAGAACATGTTAAAAATTGACGTAAGATTGAGGTATTAAATTAACGCTGTAAATATCCACAGGAAATTAATTTCAACTGTTCATTATCGCAAGGTTCATTATCGCATATTTGATACAACCACATATTTGGTACCATTAACATAAAAACGAGTGTGCTTTAGACCACACGACTGAAGTAAAACTGCTTTAGCTCCATCTCTCATGCCCCTACAATAATATACGGAACATAACTCTTATATCTCCCTCTTAGCTTCCATTCGCCTCACCAGCTTACTTTCAAGTCCAGCGCGCGTAAAGAAATTTTACTTCAGATAACAGAGCTGATAAAGGCTATGCCGAAAGCTATGCTTGGAGTCTGCATGTGGATGAACAATCATATGGAGTTGCAAAAAGCTGTTAATTATAGTACAATGGCTTCCTGATATGAGTTTATGCTGTCTAGCAGTATTTTAGATGATGGTGATGAAAATGAATATACATATGGTCAAATCACTAAGAACAAAAATCTTATTTATAAGACGTAAAGTTTAAGTTGTGAATATTTTAAAGTTCATTTTTGCAAATAACATATTTCAACACTCAAAAGGAACATTAGTAACATACCATGTAAAAGTGTAAGATTACACCCAGACTTTAAAAAAAACTTTAAACGGCATAACAATGGGGTATATCGGTTCCTTGAATGTTAGTAACTTTGCCGACGCGTTGGCAACCATGTCGCAAGTTTAATTTAGCGTTAGTGATCCCATTGGCTCATTGTGAAAGTAAAAACTGATATGACACCGACAGTGTGCCATTGAAAAGATTCTTTGAACATAACTTTTTGTACGAAATTTTCATTCATTTGTGAATTGTTTTGGCCCGCATTACAGAACAATGTTCAGTCATTGATTAGTAACTTAAGGCGAGATTTCATTCATGATCATAAAAATCATTTCAAAAATGAGGAGGTTCTCAATTCAGTTATATATTTTTTTTTAATTTTTAAATTTTGTGTTATCTATCATATATTAATTGTATTGGATAATACTTTTATCTGAAAATATATAGTTTCATATTAGTTTAACAGACATTTTATTAAATCAGTACTTTGCTTTTTTTAATTATAATATCATCCAAGTATGTTTTTAGTATGAAATTGAGGCGTATTGGTTTATTCTCCATTAAAAATAAGATGTCAAATTCATTGATCGATTTGAATACCGCTGTATTACACAGACTGTATTACGGCCAATATTACGTAATTTGTTTATTACGTTAGTCGTAATTGCTGCCGATATTACAAAAGTGATATGGGCTGTAAACTGTCATATTGACTAGATCATTTTTAACGTTTTAGTTACAGTCTACACAGTCTACAGTCCTATACTTATGCCCGTATTACAGAACTCCGAGTTCATCGATTAACATTCAAGTAGAGATTTCATTCACTACTCGAACATTTTGTGAATGAAATCTCGTCTTGAGTAGAGATTTACGACTGAGCGTAGTTCTGTAATACGAGCCTTAGGGTACAATTCAAATGTTTCGATGACACGATCCCAAACTAAAGCAGAACAAGTCGACAAGGTGTTAATCCTATACAAGCGTTTCTTCAGATCTATGAGTTTAAAGTCTTACAAACGCTGTACTGTCACCTGTTTACCACCAATTATACTTTTATGCTGAATAAATTCGACAAGCGAAACAGGTGGAAATGGTGGACATCAATAATCTGCAGATGTCAAAACTGGAAGTGCTGCGTGCGACATTAAATACTTTTTCCACAATTGGAATTACAAACCAATATTTTTCAGAATCGTTGTTAACATAAGTACCGTTATGATTGATTGATATTGTCATGTTTTTACGAAATGATGACAGTTTTATTTCGGTGACCGGTTCGATAGAATGTTGTTTTCTTTACAATGCGGTGTTATATGTAATTGTTTTAAGATTTTCATTGATTAATACTAAAGACATTTACATTTTATGACAGTGCGGTATGTGGCGACGAGCTGGTGAGATTCTTGTGCTCGTCAACCAGGAAAAGATTCTCCATTGATACAAAAAGAGTTGCGCGGCCTGAGAGATGCTCGCTCGGGAAATCTTTGAATGACATTGCTTTGTAATATGAGTGCATGGCAGACTTGCAAATGGTAAGACCTGTCACTGTAAATATAAATAGCAGCAGCGTGCATACAGTTTAGATTCGGACTAAATTACAATAACATCAAAACTTAACTTAATAATAATAATGTTTCCAAAAATATATGTCTTGGTTTATGATATGATGATAGGTAAGACCTGTCATGGTTAGAAAACTTTCATACGCACTTAGCGTTTCGCTACTATCTTTATAGTGTGAACAGCTAATGAATGGAACCACTTAATGTCGATGTTATTTCCAATTAACTATAATCTGGGAGTTTTCCAAGTAACGAGTGAACAAGTAACTTTTAGGCAAGCATATCTCATAGTATACCTCGTCATTGCTTAACACCAGGCGTAACAAATAAAAATGTACTGTATACTATACTGTATATATTAGTATACTGAGCCCTATTTCAAATAAAATAAAAATGAAGCTGTAAATTTTCATATCAACATAAACAATTTATTTTAATGGAGAAATTAAATGGTTTTTTTTTCATGTTTTGGTTCCACACTTTTGTGTACAAGTTAATGATATTTCACGCAAATATGTTCATCAAGTCAAGTCTTATTCAAGTCATAGTCTAGTCAAAGTCACACTTCTAGTAAAGTGGTGGCAACTTTACTTGAAGCTTCTATGGAGTTTTGGAAACAACACGAAAAAAAACGTTTCACCATCATTATACCATTTTCCTACACTCACGCCTGTAATCCAGCACTTAACAAATAGAATGTCACCAATTTTATGCATTAACACTGAAAATAACACAAGTTTTGAAAAATAATACAATGCGGTGACGCAATCTTTCATCAATCTTTTCGCATTCCCGCCAAAACTCCCCAATTAAATGGTTAGTACTAGTAGAATTGGTTAAATTTGGAATCGAAATATTGATGGTAAAATGTTCGTACTAAATATAAGAAGCTCTACACTTTCTTCACTCAAATTATTATTAATTCAGCACGCACGGCAATCATATTACGTCATAAAAATGACGAATAGGCATGTAAGAGTGCATGTAGCTACCACGACGTTATGACTGCAAAAACTGGTAGCACACTAGTTCGTTTCTCGGGCTGAGACGTCAGATAGTGGTCACACGATCCATTCATGTTAAGAATTGGTGCGAAGCGGATGTTATAAAAGACGATAAAAAATGTAGATGGAATCGGTTTAGCGTTCAAAGTTGGCTAAGTTGGCTGGTATACGTAGGTCTCTTTCGTCGTAGATGGTTCTGTATTAAAGAACAAGTGAATAAAAAAGCAGCGACAAAAAAATTATTGAGAGAGATGAAGTAACTATAACTAGGTAACAGCATTAACTCAAGAACAACAGAACCAATTTGGCTAAAAATCGGCGGGGAGGTAGCTTAGAACTAGGAGATGGACATAAGATACTTCTTACCCCGTTTTTCTTTTCTTTTTTTCTAAATCTATGCAAAAAAATATATGAACAATAAAAAGTCATTAAAATGCTTAATTTTTTTAGTTGTATTTACTTATAAAAATTGAATAAAAAAAATTGCCTCCAAGGCGGAAAAAAGTTTTTTTTAAATATTCATAGCTTATATAGTGGATTAGCACATAGCCTACTTTTTTTATTTACGGGTGAAACTGCGTGGAGCAGGTAGTTATCATTATTATAACCCTGTTAATAATATAGGCTCTCCTTTATTATTTATTACTGCCTACGGTTATTAAAAATACATACAAATATCTCAAATAAACTTGTTTTGTCTTGAAATATAAAACTGCTATGATTGTCATTTCTATAATGAACTAAAGTTTGGGGCTAGATGATACTATGTGAAATGTCCACAAATATTATTATAATTATTGTTATTATTATAACCCTGTCATTAATATAGGCTCTCCATTATTATATGTGATCCGCCTATTGTTATTAAAAATATATACACTCATCTCAAATAAACTTGTTTTGTCTTGAAATATAAAACTGCTATGATTGTTATTTCTATAATGAACTAAAGTTTGGGGCTAGATGATACTGTGTGAAATGTCCACAAATATTATTATAATTATTGTTATTATTATAACCCTGTCATTAATATAGGCTCTCCTTTATTATGTGTGATCCGCCTATTGTTATTAAAAATATATACACTCATCTGAAATAAACTTGTTTTGTCTTGAAATATAAAACTGCTATTAAAATTATTACACGCATTCATTTCAAAAAACAATTAAAATGTTAAGGTCATAAAAAAATAATTTTGAGCTCTTAATTAGTCCCTATGCTTGTATAAGTTGAGTTTAATCATCATGATCATGTCACCAGATAATTTTTATCTAAAATACAAGCTTTCCAAAGATAAAAGTCAAATTTGAGATTATAAAGTAATAATGTAACTCATAAAAACTTGATTTTATTATGCCATCAATCTTGTTGTTGGACTTGTTAGATCACTATTCTCAGTGGATTTAACGTGTGAGTTCTGTTCACAAATAAATGAATAATAATAGTACATTATGATACAAGTGTGTTAAGTTGATCATTATTGTAATTTTTTAAAGACTAAAAACGAAAAACTATGATTTTGCATAAGATTTTAAGCTTTCATGGTCAATAACATTTTATTTTTATAATTGGTTTTATACTTTTTTTTATTTTATTGACTGGCCCGACTGCTCAGTTAGTAACCCGGTTCTGAGCTGTAGGTTGCGGTTTTGATTTCCACCCAGGACAAACATTTGTGTGATTAACATCAATGTTTGTTCTGTGCCTGGGTGTTTAAATTATCTTAGTATTGTATCGGTTGTCTGGTTCCCATAGTTCAAGCTCTGCTTTGTTTGAGGCTAGATCGCGCTGTGTGAAATGTCCACAAATATTTATTATTTTTTTATTATTGTTATAAAATATAAAACATCTCTCTTAAGAAGTGATCGTGAGCATCATTATTATTTTACATCATTTTAATTTTTTTTCTTTCTTTCTCTCATGTTTTCAACTATTTATATGTCATAATCCACTAACGCTGGCGAATAGATTGTTGGTGATGGAAGCATGTTCTCGAGTATGACGGTATAACTAATTCATTTCTGTGTGTCGAACAGTAAAATAATCCAGCCAATGCTACTATTCAACTAAAATACTTCAATTCTTAGATAATGGCCTCTGTAGAGAGGTAACCACAATTTTGCCAATGTCACGTAGAATGACAACACATCCAATGAACGTTTTTCAGTGAAAAATTTTGGTACATGTGGGTAATTAATGTGAGTTATGAATCTCCTAGATGAATTTAAACTATTCATAAAATGCGATAAGATATTAGTAGAATTTTCCCATGACACATTCCCATATTTATTCTCTTTGACAGCGTTGGGTTCATTTATTTTTCAATGTATCTAATAAATATTTTGACATCACCATCGTCTTTATATAATTTCTTGTATATCCTTATCTCTCTTCGTCTTTAATATTATAAAGAATAGTAAACGTCAGCTAATCTTGTTCTTCTAAAACTCGCCTTTTTATCTTATCTTTGATTCTTTGGGGCTTGTGTCATATTTTTTTACTATACTCCGAAGTTCTTATCGAAACTGATACGGAATGATAATTATTTTGGTAATTTGAACAAATAATTTTGAGATACACATGTTTTTAAACCATTTTCGTATAATGGTCGAAGATAACGTATTTTTTACATAATAACTAGCACTTGTTTTTACACTGCTCTTTATTTTTAGAATAGATGGGTTGTCAGAAAAATAGGAAACCAGAACGAGCCTATTCAAAATATTTATAATGATAATAATAATAACGCCCAACGCTCACAAACCTAGACACTAAATCCTAGACCCTAAATAAGATTCCCTGTACCTAGGGACCTAGGAACTACAAGGACCATGGTCTCACAACACCCGCACTCAAAACAAGTAATTGCGCTTTTTTTTCTGTGCACGAATACTTGTCCTGTCACGGAAATGGAACCTGCCACCTCTGGGCTATGAGCCAACTTGCTCAACCGTCACAGAGGCTAAAATATTTAAATTATTGTATTAAATAAAAGACTGCATTAGTCTTATCCTCTGTGCTGTAGAGTAACGTTGAAAGTGAAATGTCATCCACATTTCAAACAAGTTAATTTAAATATTTATTTTCCTTTGAAAGGGTAACAAACATAACTTCACTTGTAACTTTAAACTCTTTTTCCGGGAGTCAGCTCCATGTCGCAGGGTCGAAAGGTCTGTTGACATCCGTCCATGCCTACTTATTTAATATTAGGGTTTTTTCATTGCTACTGGAATTAGGAAACGAATACACTTAGATATATGTTAGTGTAGTTGAGGAGTTCTTTGCTGAAAATATTTGGGATGTTTTACAGACCATTGTATCAATGAAAGTTTTAGGTCAGGTTCTAGATAATATGATATACCCAAAGTATAAAGGTAATTTACTATTTATTGCTTTGAATATTACAGATGGGTACTATGTTGGGTTTTTTATGTTATGGAAAGAGATTACGAGTTAGCTGTTTGCTTGATGTTATGGTACACGGCTGTCCGCGTCAGTTTCAGTGCCATTCGCAACTCTAAAATGTAGAGGCTTGCGTGACACTACACTGCGCACTTCATCTTGAAACATCACCACAGTCTAGTAAGATTAAGTCATAAAGCCACATTTGCCCCATGATTTCAGTAGCTACAATGCTCCTTAAACCGGAAAACACTAGTCCTGGCGCAATACTGATTGGCGGCAGAATAACTGGCAAGGAGTGGTAGAAAAGAGTAGACGAACTACCTTACTAGACGAACTTTGTAGAAAAGTCCTACCACATAGTAAACCTAGAAACCTACTAGTAGTTAAGAACTATGCTAGCATTTTGATATTTGTTTGTATAATGTACCTTTATATCGCACAAATTTAGGTATGTGCATTTGCTTGTTTTTTTTTTACTTCAAACTTGTCTAGCATTTGACCGCGCGCTCACCTGATGGGAAGTGACGATGCGATCGAAGGTGTAGCATGTTAGTCAAGTAAATACCTATTCACTCTCCTATTGAACACGCCCGGGTTATATTTCGCCGGAAAACAGACGCTGGCAAGGCATTCCATTCCTTTTGTTAGTTTTATTCAGATTTTCCATGCCTTAATAACTGACATTAAAAACTAAAGATCTGTTAACAATTACAAAATTTAAACAAACACACTCTGTGTTCTGTCACCAATATACAGCTAAGAGATCCCCTAACCTGAGGTATCCACCTACATCCCCTACAAACTGAACGGACATCTAACCTCCTTGACCTCTTTGAAAGCCTTTGCATTCCCTCGCCACGCGACTATAGTAAGGTCCTACAAAAACTCGGTATGTCATTGCGCAATCTTATAATAAGGCCTATTCACACGGACCCCTGTATTTTTTCAATGTCAAGGCTAAAGACGCGGCCATGCAATTCCTGACAAAAAACGGCAAAATCAATAATAGGCCTGTGCACGTGTTGTCGATGGATTATAGATTATGCTTTCGGATTTTCTCAGTGCTGAGTTCGTGCGAAGGAAGGCAGGTAGGCAGGTATAAATAGCACAAAAGTGTCATGGAGTAGTTGAAATAAAGAAGTGTATTAAAATTTATTCAACTTATTTGGGGGCAATTAAATAAAAGTAGGTAGTAAGTAGTGAGTAATAAAAACAGCGCCTAAAAATGATAACAATTAGGTCCAGCACGAATTGAGAATGAAGAAATGTATTTTAATATGAGTTAGGCAAAGTATTTAATCACAACTTCAGTTGATATTAAGTGATTACGCAGACTACGATAGTGCATGCTTCCCTGTTTGCTTGACTTGAAGACTGATGGCTAGCTGGAAACAAGGACCGTGGGACCGTGTTTCTGTGCGTATATTTTGAAAGTCAGCTGTTTACTCCACTGTATTCACTGTTCATCATTCGATTCTTTCAAAGCACAATGAAATTGTATACAATTATAACGGCCGAAATTGTAACTGTCTCTAACAAAACTCGAAGACGTTGCGTTGTATTCAAGAAAATTTCCACAAAAGCAGGTAATTTTATAGAATAACTCGGTGTCTTTTACGGCGACGCAAAAAACTAAACAGTTATTTTGTAAAGATAGAGTGCAGATATTTTTTAATAAATAGGTCAGCGGGTGCGTTAGTCGAAATCTGTGTTATTAGCGTTTCATCGCAGTGCACTTAAAGTGAATATATTGCTTTTTAATAAATAGACGTATCATCGTGTGACTTGTAATATTGTGGCTGAACGAAATGGCAGATAAAGAAATGTTAAATAATATTTCGATAGGAACAAATCACTAAAATTAGGACCATTCATATTTTATAGGAGCACTTTAACTAAAAACGCTGTTTCGCCAAACCAGTGCCTCTCATTATCCATCAATATTAATTTCGGGTGCGGAAGAAAGTAAAACGCTTTGTGAGATTAAAATAACGTAATGCAAAATGAGGTTTTCTCGAGGGATTCAGCTACGCCTGCCTTTTCACGGAAGCTTATACTTACTTCATAATATAAGCTTTTAACATGGGTCTTACTTTTGATTTTTAATGGATCTCGTTTGTTGCTTATTAAAAGTTTTTGTGTTGCACGCACGGAACGTATTATGATTATAATTTTTGATCAGCCTACCTTGTTTTAAGCTGCAGAAATAATTAGTTCTTCATGAGTTTACTTACAGACTTACCGCGGGCGTAGATATGTATTTATATGTGTATATTTAATGTATATTTCATCTTCGACGTTAGTTTCCTTTCAACAAATCATTAGCGAAGCCAATAGTTTTGTTGTCAAGCCATACCATGTCACAACAGCCTTTTTCATGTGTAAAGTAAGAAATTATTTAATATGACTTCAAAAGTAAAAGGTAAATCATTTTTATGTTTTTTCGTCTTAAAACGTCTTAATTAAACTTAACCTTTCAGCCCTAAAAATTTCCCGTCATTCATACAAAATCCTGCAAAGTATTCGATTAAAATAGTTAAGTCTTTAAACAGTGCTATAATTATTACGAAAAAACAATTCAGAACAGTGATCATGCGCAAATTAAGGTCTTCTGCACACCCACTACATTATGATTATTCAATTGTTTTACTAGAACTATTTCAGTCATATTTAAAAGCATTCATGGTGTTTTCTTTGAAGACAAACTGATTATAGTATAATACCAATCAGGGTTTTCATAACCACCACCTCTTCGAGCAATTCAATTAAAACACTTGAATATAATACAATTTGGACTATAGTAATTCACTTTAAGTCTTTATTGAAATCATGCAAAGAGGTGGTAAGCCCCCAGGGCGTCTTCAAGATTCGGTACAACGAGTCGGGGCAATGAGTATCTACCTATATGATTGTATAATCTTGATAAGTAATATGCTGGATATCAAACTCAAGTTTATATGTAAGCTGAAGTCTTGCCAATTTTCATTGCTACGTAAGATAAAATCATTATAATAGAAAAAGAGACATTGACCCAAAAAGCATAGAGTGTGCGGAGGCATTTTTTTTTTTCCAACCAAGTTTTCCCTTCAAAGATAACTTCCGCGCTGAAGTCTTGCCAATTTTCATTGCTACGTAAGATAAAATCATTATAATAGAAAAAGAGACATTGACCCAAAAAGCATAGAGTGTGCGGAGGCATTGTAAAATAACACAAATAACAAAGGTGGCTGGTGTAATGCACTGTTTGCAATTACTAGTGACTAGTTACAATTAAAACGGTTGGTATGTACTGTTACAGTAATTACGGGAAATATAATAACTTCAGAACCGTCCCAAGGATGTCCCTGAATAAGTATTTGCAGTGGCAAAGTGGCTTTTTCCGGTCACTTATTTTTTGTTCAACTACTTGATATTTTATAGGAACGCTCTTAATCCGCTAAAGATTGAGTATGGGTCGTAGCTAAATATTTTATGCCCGTTTGCACTTAAGTTTGCACTATCTCCCGTTTAAGATGTACCCAAATGCGTTGTAGTAGGTATGGACAGATAAATGCGAACTTAGTAGTTGTCAAACTTTGGTGCAAATCGACATAAGAATCTCATTTAATTTTATTTTGATTGCAAGTTAAAAGTCAATGGAAGCATACTTGCCTGCCTACATAAACATGATATCGATTTTATCAAAAGCGCACTGATTCAGCTTCGCTAAGCAACAACGTGGAAATTACAGCAGTTCTTTCAGAAAAAGCGAAATGTATTATTTCGATACGAGCCGCGAGGAATTCGTGGAAAATAAAGAACAGGTTGTATCAGTTTGCGTGTCGTATCGATGTCAACGGTGGCGTCGCGGGTACAGAGAAGAACAACAATCGTGAATGAAATGTCACAGTGCGACATAAGACAGTGTTCAAACTTAAAAGAAAAAAAATTTAACATGTATCACGTCAGTTAAAAAGTCGAAATTACTCCGAACAGGTTTCGGCCATATAAGATGTTCTTCTTCTTTTATTTTACAAAATGTGTCATACTCGCTATAGTTTTTAAACTAATAATGTTGGATTTTATGTATCGATAATAATAATAATAACGCCCAACGATCACATACATAGATCCTAGACCCTAACTAGGATTCCATGTATCTAGGGACCCAGGAATTAGGAGGACCATAGTCCCACAATACCTACACTTTGAAGAAGTATTTTTTTTACTGTGCACAAATACCTGTCGCCGTATTATTGTACCACGGGAGTCGAATTCGCCACCTCCACGTTATGAGCCAACCTGCTCAACCACCACACCATAGAGGCTGTATTGCAACGGTTCCAATTCAAGATGATTGCTAGTGATCTGTTTGGGAATGCTATCAAATCATCAAGTTACTACAAGTCAAGAATTTTGATCACTGACCTGACTTGCTTGAATCGTGAATTAAATTTAATTCAGCGGCCATTTTAATTGATGCGGTCGTGCACCGGAATTGTCATTGCGCTAGTGATGTTAGCTTATCGACAATTTTTTTATTGCATTATGCAACCACATTATTCCATATTACCTGTAGAAAATCATATTATATGGCGTATCTTCTGAAGCCCGATCTTAACCACTTTACGGACATTATTCAATTTTCAAAGGCAGTTAAATTTATTACATATATCATTAAAATTGATTTAGACTTGGATCTTATTTTGTGTCCGCTTTATTAACAATGTTCTTTGCTATTTTTATAGACATAAAATATTGTAGAGGAAGAGGCGGACCTAGAAGGGCTTATATAGGTCAAATAAAGGAAAAAATAGAAGTCATGTCGTACAGAGAGGTTAAAACGTTGGCCGAAGACCGAGAACGATGGCGATTACTCCACCGACAAGAGCTGGACTCTTAAATAAGAAGAAGAAAATATTGTAATGGTGTCTGTATTCCACTTCTGAAATGTCTGAATATTTTAGTTAAATTTCTAACGCAGCGATACTCAATGTATAGTTTTATCGATATTCGTGCAGATGAGCAGGAGAACATCACTGGTTTTTTTTTTCTATTTTATTGTTACTAAATTTGACAGCCTTTGTGGTGTAGTGGTTGAGCAGGTCAGCTTATAGCCTAGAGGTTCGATTCCCGCGGCAGGACAAGTATTTATAAACATAAAAGAAGCGCAAATATTTGTTCTAAGTCTGGATGTCGTGGGACCATGCTCCTTGCAGTTCCTGAGTCCCTAGACACAAGGAATCCTAGTTAGGATCTAGGATCTATGTATGTGATCGTTAGGCGTTATTTCTTATTGATATTTATTGGGGACTCTTTTGTGAAAATAACTTTATGCTAAGAGAAAAGTATAAGTACTTAAACGAATTAAATACTAAATACTACTAATTCTAAAAAGTATTATATTTAAAAAAATTGTGAGCAAGGTAAGTATTGTCTAACATTGGTCATAAACTTGATTAAGTTAGTAAAACTATGCAATTAGAATTTAGATGCTACTTTACGGCAATGATCATACATAATAAAAGAAAACACCATATAAAATTCATCCTAAAATATTGCCTCCATATACCTACTTCTCTGCATCTTCTGATTCAGCTGCATGTGACTTGCAAATTAAGATTATGAATGAGTTTACTCATACTACCAATAAAGCAAGTTCACATCCATTGAATACCCTTGACACCCAATCGGAAGCAGTTTCAATTGAAGACGAGTTCTGCAAGACAATTGCATCATCAGCCGAGTCATCGGCCGCCACCGGACGTTGTTAACCGAGCCTTGATTAGCCAAGACGATGTTAAACGGCACTCCGAACAAGTTCAAACAATTAACTGTATAGAAGTGTCCGACTCTAATGAATGATACAGACTTGCTCCATTTCATTACACAAACACCGTTGACAAGACGCAAGCGCAAATTAGGATTAATTCAAAACTCACGACGGTTCTTAAACAGTGCTGCCAGCTTTAAAAAGTCCTATTTATATGTTTTTAACGGCACGTTCCGGCTAGTAAATGGTAAAAGTTTGCATTTATGTGGAAATAGGAATATAATAAATCCGAAATCCATTTCCGAACTTCAGAAGTTATTGCTAGTTCATGTATTATTTTTTTCTGATTAATGTAGTATGTATGTGTAGGTAACTTAATTTTTTGCAAACTCATAAACATTTCTTTTTTATTTATATTTATGATATAGGCAAATTCTGTTGCGGTTTTGCCTGCGTTTCTTCGTTTACATTCCATTTGATACGATAAAGGGTTGAATTTTCAAAAACCATTTCTTAGTGTACTACACCAAAAATGAAGACACACTGTAACATAACATTCATGTAGTTTGACAGAAAACAGTGTTTTGATGGAAACGGTAGAACTCGGTATGGCAATACCATCCTTAATAATCGTTTACACGCAATTATAAGCCTTAACCCCTGACAACTAAGCACTTTCTATTTAATATGCTCAACCGTTAATAGCTACTGTTGCGCAACGCAGCCGTTTAACCTCCATGTCCTGCAGCTATTTATAGGTATTCTTCAATTGCTTTCAAAAATTCTTTGTTGGTTGCCATCAATTTTAGCAAACATTCGCTTTGTTACGGTCACGTATTCAGCAGATAAAAAGAGCCTGTTCTCTTTTTAAATAATTGCGTTGTTGATTTTGTAAGTGGGTAAACATTAGGCAGGCAGATAGGATCGAGGTATCTGATTATATGAATTGGCTGTTGGATTTGCCTCGAGCTTGTCTTCGCGTGTCATCTTAATTCCTTGTACTTTGTTGAAGACATTTACCCGAAGCTTTAGCAAGTGTTTGTTTAATGGAAAATTTCAAGTTGCTTACAATGTTTCTTTTAATTATTGCGTTTTTTCTTTATAAAATTTAAGACTTAATTTGATCATGTTATCGATGTCTTCTTTTTTTGCACATTTTGCGTTTCGTTTTTGCTGTGGCTGTTTCATGTAAATAAAAGGTGGTTCAGCATAAATACTACTAGCTAACTTCTTAGCATAAAAAAAGTTAAAAAGAGATTAAGTATATCTAAAACAGATATAAATATTTTTGAACTATTAATTTCTATCCATTATTTTATATTTTTTAAAGTTTTGATAAATATAGCATTAGAGCTTATCGCTTGACTCTAATGTAGGTAAGTAGGTACTTCTTTATAGATTAGGCACTGAGTGATAGGTACGACTGTGCCTGATAAGGATTTCATGGCCATAATCAAGGCCAAAATGTAAGTCTACTCATATTCTGTTTTTATTTTAAAAAGTGAAGTATGTTTAATGCGATGCCCATCAGATAAAATACAGTGATTAAGTTAATGTGTCGCACTAGCTTAGTACAATATATAGTATAAGTATATAGTAATAGTAAATATCTCAATCAATCAAAGACAATCAAACAAAGACATGATCAAGGGTTTGATCATGTCTTTGTGATGTCTGAGAGACCAACGTGTCTTTCATATAATAAAAAAAAAAAACTTAAAAATACATTATTTTATTTAAATATTTTTATGTAGTAATAAATACGTTAATTTAAAATTTTCTGTGAGATATCAAGCGATCAAATTGTAAAAAATATTTACTGTGCCTATTTTTATAGTTTACTTAAAGTTATCATAAATTAGGACCACCCATATTACAAGATGAACCGTTTCCACCGCGTTGAATTCCTGCGTTGATATTGACGTATTACAATATAGACCTCTACCCATTTACCTATCAAGTGCTATTAATAATTCACAAAAAGCACAGAAGAACCGATATCAACTTACACAAACACTCAAATCGTTGGTAGCCGTCGCAATTTGTACTCTTCCATCGCACACGTTATAAAAGCACTTTTCAATCATGCTATCGATACTGATTACTTTTAAATCGATATTCCACCCACGCTCAGTAAATATTTACTCAAGATATGATGGTGCGACACCAAGGCGACTAAGGAAGTGTTACTTAGAAGTTTGTATTGATAACACCTCTTTAAATTCGATTATGGATTACATTATTGAATACTTACTACGTATCATTTATACTACGATATAATAATAATGATAATAATAACGCCCAAAGATTATTTACATAGATCCTGGACCCTAGCTAGGATTCCCTGTATTTAAGGAACTACGAGGACCATGGTCCCATAACACAGACACAGAACAAGAATATGCGCTTTTTTCCGCGGGAATCAAACCCCCTACCTCCGGGCTATGAACCGAACTGTTCACCGTTCCACAGAGGCTGTATGGAGTTATAATGTGAGTTTGTTTAATTAACTAAGTATTATTATATGTTCTTGAAACTTTCTTAGAGATGTCTTACAGTTTATTGGAAAGCTGTTTAAGTCACAAATTTCCAATTAATGATACTTAAATCGTAGTAGATTACTATATTAAAGGAACAATGTTATTTATCACGTTAAAAATTCCAATAAAATATCTTGCTTACATTAAATTTAAAGAAGACCGAAATGCTTCCTTCCTACTTGACACGAATCGGTGAGCTGTTCACAGCATTCTTAAGCTTTTTAGAGATCGATGCAATTTTTTTATACAATACAATTGTATTGTATTATGTAATCCGTAGTGCTTACCTAATTGAAAAGCTGTTTATAAATTAAATTGATTCCACGACTTACCGCGTGTACCCAAGATCTTTAATTCAAACCTGAAATTGTAACAATCATTTGAAATTCTATACTTTGTTATCGTTTATTCATCACACGTTCATCTTTTCATTTATAACATAAACAAGGTACAGGCAGTTAACATTACCACAAATAAATATAAAAACAATCTCGTGATTGATAAAACAGATCATGATATTGTGTTTTATATCAAAGAACACAACAATAAAACAAAAAAAGTATCTTTTATGTTTATAATATATATTTTATTTTGAAAAACCATTTTTATTATATTATATTTAAATCAATATAGGAATCATTATAATAGTTTGTGCCAATTTTATGTTAATAAAATTAGATGAATACTTCCTGTTCTGCAAATTTTCCGAATAACTATTTTATGAATGAAAAATGAGCTTTTGTTACGTCTTGGTTTAATGCTATCTAATTATGTATACATATTATTTATTTTAAATATTACCATAATGAATGACATTGAACTCACTATTCATGATGTTAAATATATACGACTGATAGAAACATTAAACAGGGAGTTTTGGCGGGAAAATGAAAAAGATCGCGTCACCGCATTGTATTAATTTCCAAAACTTGTGTTATTTTCAGTGTTAGTGCATAAAATTGGTAGTATTTTATTCGTTAAGTGCTGGATTACAGGCATGAGTGTGGGAAAGTGGTATAATTATGATGAAACGTCTCTTTTCGTGTTGTTTTCAAAACTCCATAGAAACTTCTGGTAAAGTTGCCACCACTTTACTAGGAGGATGACTAGACTAGACTAGATTATGACTTTTGTTATGGCAAAATGGGCATGCGTTTGACAACCACTCACCTGATGGTAAGTGACGAAGTTGTCTAAGGTGGAGCACGCTTGCCCATGAGATGCCCATTCACTCTTGACTTAAAAAGACCCATGGTACCCAGGAGGAAACACTGTTGTTGGAAGAGCATTCCATTCCTTGGCCGTTTGGACTATAAATGACCCAGCAAAACGCTTAGTGCGGACTTGGGGTAAACTAACGACGTAAGGATGTGAAGAATCACCAAGTCTTGTAGTTCTATGATGGAAAGGGGATGACAGAATTAGTTAATGAAGGGCATGCGCACACTTTCCAAAATGTAGCCGATAGAAAACCGACAGACCGGCCCTTGCGTCTGTGTTCCAGGCTTTGGATTCTCCCCTTAACAAGTGTCTTATCGTTGATAATCCTCTTGGCACGCCGCTCAATTGAGTCCAAAGCCGCAAGCTGGTATCGGACCGAGATAATTTTTCAAGTTACACACTTTTGTATGTGTATGTATGTATGTGGCAAAACCAAAAAAGAAGACATTAAACAGTTATATTAGCAGGTAGGTAACCTAACTATATATAAATTATTCAGCCGATCTCCAATTTTCGGAACAAAAATAAGCCTTTTGTAATTCGGAACAACTTTACATCTGAAGAGCTCATTCAAGTTATCACCATAATCAAGTTAAAGTAATTGTTTTACGCGAAAGTTTTTAATTACGTATAATTATTACAAGCTATTTTAAGCATTGTATAAGACGACAATTTTTAAATTTACTGCATAAAAATTGTGTAGAAGGCGTCTTTATCTTCATATTTTTTTACAAGTGCTCCACTTGTCACGTGACAAAACCTATTCATTTACCATGTTAACAATACTTTAACAATTGCTCCTAAGGTAATATCTATAGTTAATATATTCAATTCAAATTGAGCTCTATTTTTGACGACATTAGATTAAAAATTAAATGTAAGTAATTCAAAGCGGTATCAAAGCAAACATAACGCCCTTACAGACATTCTCCCCCACTGAAGAAACAATAATGGACAATAAATGGCCAACTTGACACCACAATGCTAAGAAAAGATAAAAGGAAGAATTACACGGAAATTTCGAGGCGTGACTATTGTCAACAGAAGTCCTTCACTAGATAACAATTTGCACTTTAGGTGTATAGTTCATTGTTACCAACATTATAAATAAACATCACAATGACGCCACCAGATGTATGAGTTTATGAAGAGAGGGCACGCTTTGGCGCAATCCTTTGAATGAACTAGCTCAGAAAAAACTTACTGACGTTTCTTGTACAGCTGATCACAAGAGCTACTTCCACAAAAGACTCGATGTAAGACTGTTAGATACTAAATTATATTTAAGTTCGATGTTCATTGACTTTCTAACGTTCTGTGTAATGATCTTGGCTTAACGGTACAGTTTTCTACTGTTAATAATACGAACAATACGCTATTTGCTACAATTTAGTGTAGTTACAGTTATTTGTACGATAAGAGAGCAAAGTTGATTTTTGCTTCGAGTGCTGATGTTGAATCCTGCGAAGGTTTCTAGTATTGAATCGGGAGCGTAGTGAGTGATTGTAAATTAGAATACTGAGCGTAGCAAGAGGTTCAAAGGCACGAAATGCAAAAAACTTTGTTCTCTAGTGACACATACAACTGTTCACTTCATCAACGAAAACGTAATTACTTACAGATAAGAAATATCTAAAAGTAATAAATAGAAAAATATGTTTAGCAGTTATCAAACATGTATTTTAATGCGAATAAACGAGCCTTAACTATACACTAACAAACATCGATAGGTTTTTTCTTTCTTGTATAACTTTGTGACTATACATTTTTTTGGTTTGGTTTTGGCTCCACTCTTTTGTGTATTTAGCCAGTGTCAAGTAATTAATTTTTCAAGTGAATTTATATTATACATATGTATGTTGTATGTGTCAAGTCAAGTCACTGTCCAAGTCATCAAGTCAAGTGGTGGCAACTTTACCAGAAGCTTCTATGGAGTTTTGGAAACAACATGAAAAGAAACGTTTCACCATCATTATACCACTTTCCCACACTCATGCCTGTAATCCAGTACTTAACGAATAAAATGCCACCAATTTTATGCACTAACACTGAAAATAACACAAGTTTTGGAAAATAATACAATGCGGTGACACGATATTTTTCGTTTTCCCGCCAAAAATCTCGACTATACTTTGCTTACTACTTAAGACCGATTTATGAAATTTTGTTGTTATTTGGTATACAAACTTTTTGGTTATCTCATGAAACTTAAGTAAAGATCTGATTAAGATCTTCGGAGATAGTCAACGAAACTCTTCGATTCCAGTACTAGTACTCCTCAATAGAACATTAAGGAAATTAGAGTCGGTTTGATTTGTTGGTTATCATATCCTTGTAAAATAGATTTTTTTCTACAAGGACAACAACAGAAACAGAACAATAACATCTGATGCATTTAATTATTTCTAGAATGAGTAGAATACAAAGGAAATATGAATCCCTAGGTGAGGGTTACATATTGGTTCCGTTTGGGATCGAAACAATGGGTCAATGAGGCCCGCAGGCGCGGCTTCTTGTCAGGGAGCTATCCAGATGCCTGGTTAAGCCTAAGTTTAGCTATTCAACGAGGGAATGTCGTCAGCACTTTAAGTACGCCCCCCCATAAGGTGATCTGAATACTGTGTTTTATTTATGAAAGAAAGAAAGAAAAATATTTTTATTCATGGCAACAAATAAATTAATACACTATTTTAAGTATTCGTAACAAACATAATTGCAGTTGGCACGAACATGTTGCCACGTTATGTTTTAGTAAACATAACCATTTTTTTTAAATTGGACCTTGTGCAAATATTCTGTAGCATGGTCCTGAGTGTTCATGCTATATTAGGAGGCACTAAATACTAATTTAGTGCCTCCTAAAATAACCGTGTGACAGCCAAAATGTCTATTTATCGGTACATACAGCGCGGGCACCAACTGAGTACTTTGTAATGTTTCAAAGGCATTAAAACACCTGATTTGTCATAAGGTTTTTCTTTAGAATTTAATTTCATAATACCTAGATTTAAGTTTTATTTCATAAGTACTTTTATTATTTAGTTATATGGGAGCGTTCTATAGCATGGCTTGAATACACACATTAAAGGAAAAGAACGAATTAAATTCCACCTTATATATATAAAAAATTAATAGTTGTCAGCTCTGGAAACATACGGATCTTCTTCACAGATTAGACAACATCGTAAAGAGCACTTTGGAAACAATTTTGAACATAAATTTACATGATCGAGAGTGGTTACAGGCTTCACTTCCTGTACGAATGGGAGGCCTTGGTATCCGGTCGATCTCTGGTGTTGCTCTTCCTGCGTTTCTGTCCTCAGTACATAGTACTCAAAATTTGACCCTCAAAATTCTTGCTGCATCATTAGATAATATGGAAATTACCTTTTTTGACGAGGCCAGGAACGCGTGGTTGTTAGCCTGCCCTAACACAGAGGTCCCTAAATCTCTTACCTCACAGAGGCTCTGGGACGGGCCGCTCTGCGAGCAAGTACGGAATCAACTTGTCCATACGTGCTCAAGCTTCGCAGATCGTGCCCGCCTCTTAGCCACTGCAAAGTGGGAATCAGGTTTGTGGCTGCAAGCTCTCCCATCACGAAATACTGGCACATTGATGGATTCGTCATCTTTTAGAACTGCAGCATCTCTCCGCTTGGGCGCATCGTGCTGTGCTCCACACCGCTGCCAGTGTGGCAGTGCTGTCGACCAGTTCGGTCACCATGGCCTTTCCTGCGTCCGCAGTGCCAGGAGGATTCCTCGCCACGCTAGTCTGAACGATATCATTCGTAGAGCTTTTACCAGCGCCAACTGCGCCGCTATTTTGGAGCCTAATGGCCTCGTTAGGGACGATGGTAAAAGACCCGACGGTATGACTTTAATTCCTTGGAAGTTGGGGCGGCCTTTGGTGTGGGACGCTACATGTGTTGACACCCTTGCGCCGTCACATCTTCCTGGAACACAAGTTAGGGCTGGCGCGGCGGCGAATTCTGCTGAGCAGCTAAAAAGTCGCAAATATCTTGATAGCGGTTTTATATTTGCGCCTTTTGCAGTTGAGACACTGGGGCCTTGGACACCGAGTACTCACCAAATTTTTAAAGACCTTTCGAAACGTCTGGTTGAAGCCACGCGTGATCAAAATGCTGGCCTCTACTTCGGCCAAAGATTGAGCATTGCCATTCAACGTGGCAATGCTGCCAGCATAATGGGCACGTTGCCTACTGGTAGTGGTTTGTTTGATTAAGTTCCCTTTTTATTGTTTTATGTTTGTTAAGTGTTAGTTATTATATGGATTATTTGATTAAGTTTTATTTATTAAAAATTAATATAATAGGTCTTTACCTATGAAATTGCCGTATTGCAGTACAGACTTTTTCAAACAAAAAAAGTTTTGATTGGCTATGAATTCTAAATTCAAATTAATTTTGTTTTAAAAATATGACATTCTATTTACAATATAAGTCTTTTGTTTATTGATTAGCGTTGTATTTTCATTACATTTCAACATTTTTCCTCATAATGGATACTTTGAAATTTCGTGTAATTATGGAATATGAGTTCCGTCGTGGCACCAACGCGGCACAAACGACACGTAACATCAACGACGTTTACGGAGAGAACTGTACAAACGAACGTACAACCCGTTATTGGTTTGCTCGGTTCCGTTCTGGGAATTTTGACTTGAAAAATGAACCTCGTGGTCGTCCGGAAACTTTGGTCAACAATGATGAATTAAAGGCGATTGTGGAAGCTGATGAATCTCAATCTACAGCTGAGCTGGCAGCAGCTTTTGATGTTAGCATCAAAACAATATTGGTCCATTTGCGACAGATTGGCAAGATAAAAAGGCTTGATAGATGGGTGTCCCACGAACTTAACGATCGCCAGCGCAACGTACGCGTCGAGACTTGCCTTGCGCTGCTTAACAGGCACAGAAATGAAGGAATTTTGAACCGAATTGTTACGTGCGACGAAAAATGGATTCTTTTTGACAATCGAAAGTGCTCAGCAAGTTGGTTAGATCCTGGTTCGGTACCAAAGCAATGTGCAAAACGAAAAATGACCCCTAGAAAGGTGATGGTCACAGTTTGGTGGTCTAGTGCTGGTGTGATTCATCATAGCTTTTTACAAAACGGCGAGAGCATTACTGCAGATGTGTACATTGAAGAACTGACCACAATGATGGCGAAACTCGCACGTCTGCAACCAGCTTTGGTCAATCGGTCGTCTCCACTGCTACTTCACGACAACGCGCGACCCCATACTGCACAACAGACCGTCTCTAAGCTGCATGAGTTGGGTTTGGAAGCTCTCCCTCATCCGCCATACTCACCAGATCTTGCGCCTACCGACTATTACTTTTTCCAAAATTTGGACAACTTTTTAGCGGGAAAAAAATTCAATTCCCGAGAGGCAGTACAAAACGCCTTTGAAGAGTTTGTTGTCTCCCGTCCTGCTGATTTTTTCAAGAAGGGCATCCATAAACTGCCACAGCGTTGGCAAAGATGCATTGATTGCAGGGGTGATTACTTTGAATAAAAGAAATAAATAAGTTCGAAAAAAAAATACTTTAACTTTTTTCAAACAAAACGGCAATTTCATAGGTAAAGACCTAATATATTAAACAAAATAATTTCAACTAGTACCTAGGCATAATAAATATATTGAAGTTAACTTTTAACCCAAAATATTGTATTATAGCCTCTTGTTACCTACAATTTTGTTTGTTCTCTGTTTTGCTTTTTAATTTTCTAGCATTTTGTATAGTTTAAAGTGAACCTACCCACAATAGTTTTTTTCACTTTAAACTAATGTCTTTTTTAGTATAATAATGATAACGATATATATAGTTACATTAGGTCTGCGCAGGGTTCAGTACCTATCTCATAAATCAAATTTGAAACGAGAGTAGCTCGTACTTTGCAATTATGGTGTAACGAATTCTTTCCGGTTGCATTGCAAACTTTGCCAGCCAACGAAGGAAGTAACACCGTTGTAAAACCATCGCTCTGTTGTAAAATATTTATGGTATACGCCTTACGAAAATTGACGTATTAAAAACATAACATATTGCCGTAACAAAGCATTTACAACCGTGGTTTAACACAGATGCCGCAGTAGCTCAAATCAATTTAACAAGTAACGGTTCTAAACAATAGCAGTTAACATTCTTATCAAAGTTACTCGGTGTTTTAATAACGCACTTATGATTTACAAAGATCTTATCAACCCGGACGCAACCAGAAGTTACAATCTACAAAATAAAAGAGTTAGAAGTTAATAAAAATACGAGCACATTGTTATGAAGCAGAGATGAAGATGTGTTCCTCATTAAGCTAGTCCAATCATCGGCCGAATGCTTGTTGTTATTAATTTATAGAAAGTCATCGTAAGCCCATTAGGTGAGATAGCCATATAGATCAATGGCTGATATTCTGAGCCAGCTCCCAGCTTTGTATTCAACGACTCTAATGATCACGTGCCGCTTGTTAGCGATGATCAGCGGCCATTATGGCCATCGATTGATTTTGATCATAACGTCGACTAGATTTATGACTTTCACAGGTCCTAATAATCCTATCATAACCGCGGACATCAAAATTAAGAATCTCGACGGAAGCTCGTAATCACATTTTAGAAATGTATGTAGCCAATTAAAAAGTTTATATGCAATGAAAATCTAAAATCGGAAGTCACTAGTTAAACGTCAAATGAAAAGTTTGTAGCACTGTTTTATCGTAATGATCTTGTTATCTTTTTGAAGATCTCATGAATTAATTCCCTAACACCTCATTAGAGTTTGGTGATACAACAAAATGCAAATTCGAGTGAGCATGGTCGAGCATTCTCATCCTTTCACTTTGACCGTGAACAATATTAATGGCCTGTTTTAGGAAATAATAGGTCTTTACCTATGAAATTGTCGTATTGCAGTACAGACTTTTTCAAACAAAAAAAAAGTTTTGATTGGCTATGAATTCTAAATTCAAATTAATTTTGTTTTAAAAATATGACATTCTATTTACAATATCAGTCTTTTGTTTATTGATTAGCGTTGTATTTTCATTACATTTCAACATTTTTCCTCATAATGGATACTTTGAAATTTCGTGTAATTATGGAATATGAGTTCCGTCGTGGCACCAACGCGGCACAAACGACACGTAACATCAACGACGTTTACGGAGAGAACTGTACAAACGAACGTACAACCCGTTATTGGTTTGCTCGGTTCTGTTCTGGGAATTTTGACTTGAAAAATGAACCTCGTGGTCGTCCGGAAACTTTGGTCAATAATGATGAATTAAAGGCGATTGTGGAAGCTGATGAATCTCAATCTACAGCTGAGCTGGCAGCAGCTTTTGATGTTAGCATCAAAACAATATTGGTCCATTTGCGACAGATTGGCAAGATAAAAAAGCTTGATAGATGGGTGCCCCACGAACTTAACGATCGCCAGCGCAACGTACGCGTCGAGTCTTGCCTTGCGCTGCTTAACAGGCACAGAAATGAAGGAATTTTGAACCGAATTGTTACGTGCGACGAAATATGGATTCTTTTTGACAATCGAAAGCGCTCAGCAAGTTGGTTAGATCCTGGTTTGGTACCAAAGCAATGTGCAAAACGAAAAATGACCCCTAGAAAGGTGATGGTCACAGTTTGGTGGTCTAGTGCTGGTGTGATTCATCATAGCTTTTTACAAAACGGCGAGAGCATTACTGCAGATGTGTACATTGAAGAACTGACCACAATGATGGCGAAACTCGCACGTCTGCAACCAGCTTTGGTCAATCGGTCGTCTCCACTGCTACTTCACGACAACGCGCGACCCCATACTGCACAACAGACCGTCTCTAAGCTGCATGAGTTGGGTTTGGAAGCTCTCCCTCATCCGCCATACTCACCAGATCTTGCGCCTACCGACTATTACTTTTTCCAAAATTTGGACAACTTTTTAGCGGGAAAAAAATTCAATTCCCGAGAGGCAGTACAAAACGCCTTTGAAGAGTTTGTTGTCTCCCGTCCTGCTGATTTTTTCAAGAAGGGCATGCATAAACTGCCACTGCGTTGGCAAAGATGCATTGATTGCAGGGGTGATTACTTTGAATAAAAGAAATAAATAAGTTCGAAAAAAAAATACTTTAACTTTTTTCAAACAAAACGGCAATTTCATAGGTAAAGACCTAATATATCCAGATGATATAAAGACCACTATTAGTTCGGCCGTTTTGTGTTAGAAATAGAGTAATCGTATATTTTGGTCGTAAGTCTGATACACTTTTTCTATTCTGACACAAGCGTTTTAATTAAGGGCAAACCTTTTACAATGGAATATATTGCTTAATCTTGTGATTTTATTGCTGAAGTTCTAAAGTATTTAAGCGTTCAAACTACAGTATTAAAATTTTACCTGAAATTTTGCTATTTCATAAATTGTGTAATATTGTCGTGAATAGTATTTAAATTTAAATAAATACATCAATAATTGATAACAGGACTTTATTTATTATGCGTTACTCAATTAGTTTTTCTCATTCGATGAAACAACATTCATTTATTATAATCGCAAATTGCATTTGAGTAGATATCGATGAAGGCGGGATTCGATTTGTTCAGATAGCTATTCGAATAATTGCAAATAATTCGAATTAAAGTTAACGAGATCGTTAACAAATCAATGAAAGCTTCCAATTAAGTAGCTGATGGTATTATGTGGTAGTTATTAGATTACTATCGCGAAATTAAAATCTTGGACGAGTTGCACCTCCATTATATGTATTTTACTACTGTGTGGCCAGTTATGAAACTGCTGGAATTTTATAATAGTAAAAATTTTGTTAGTAAGGAAATCAATAATAAAATTTAACTATAAAAAAATTAAATGTATTAAATGATGGGGTTAGGGCTTCACCCAGTACGATTATTTACTACTAACCCTGTAAGTATTTATTACTAACCCTGTCGAAAAGAAAGGAAAAAAGATAAGAAAAGTATAAATCAGAATTCGTCGTCCTATCCATTCATTTTTTTAACATATCGGCAAGGGACATATAACCTGGAGTCAGCGGGTTGGCTTCCCGCGGCAGTACAAGTAGTTCTGCACAGAAAAAAGCGCAAATACTTGTTATGTATCTGGGCCATGATCCTCCTGTTCCTGGGTCCCGTACAGGAAATCCTAGTTATAGTCCAGGATCTATGTATGTGATTGTTGGGCGTCACCATTAATTATTATTATTATTATTCATTTATTTATTTTCAATCTGAAATCTAAGTTTTTAACAATATTTTTATAAAAGTAATATTACAAAAATATAATAAAAAAACCAAAACCTAGTGGGCAAGCCCCAAATTATTATTATTATATAAGTACTTCATATTTTTTTAAATATTGAAATAATATTATAACAAACATATTGAAACATACTACTACATTTAAAGAATTTTATGAACATAAATTATGAAGTAATCCGGTGTAACTTTAAGCAAATATATTTTTGCTACGATTTTTATGCAAAAGTTTTAGTAGAAAGCTTTAGAACAAGGCTGTTTCAAACTATTGAAACAGGTGACAGGTTAGTATTAAAATAAAAACTCAACGTACAATAATATGACATGAAGCATGTCGACACTATGAAACCATACAATTTACAAAACAACACGAATATTACCAGATGTTGTCAGGTGGTTTACTAGGTGGTAGGACTTTACTGCAAAGTTCGTCTAGGTAGGTACCACCGCTTTGCCAGTTATTCTGCCGCCAAGCAGTAGTGTGCAAGCACTGCTGTGTTCCGGTTTGAAGGGCACTGTAGCTAGTGAAATTACTGGGCAAATGAGACTTTATGATCTGATCTCACAGTTTAGTAATCATATTACTAGATTGTGCTGATGTCTCAGGATGACGTGCGCAATGCAGTGTCACGCGAACCTCTATACTTTAGAGTTCCGAGTGACACTGCAGCTGGTATGGGCAGCCGTGTCGTTTAACATCAGGCGAACGGCTAGCTCGTCACGTCACTCCTTAACATAAAAAAAAAAAAAAAAAAAAAAAAAAAAAAAAAGCATCTGGTAATGTTATAAACAAGTGTAAACACCATGTTGACACTTTTTTGTTTACCAACAGTAAAAAATACGAAATAATATGAAGATATATAAGTTTAATTATACCTGAAGAATGGATCAGTAAGTGTTTTATTTTTTTTTTTTGCCAACCACGGGTTTTCGATGTTATATTTTTTAAAGTAATCTACTTTTTTCTGTTAAAATATATTTATTTTCTGATATGACGCTAGCGGGATCTTGCATAGATTCTTATTAAATTCCCGCTCAAATTTGCTATTACGGAAGCTCAAATTGTATACCAGCATAGCCAGTCATGTGAGGAACATACCTATCAGGATCGTGTGAGAAACATACCTATCAGGATCATGTGAGAAACATACCTATCAGATTATGTCAGAAACTTACCTATCAGGATCATGTGAGAAACATATCTATCAGATTATGTCAGAAACTTACCTATCAGGATCATGTGAGAAACATACCTATCAGATTATGTCAGAAACTTACCTATCAGGATCATGTGAGAAACATACCTATCAGATTATGTCAGAAACTTACCTATCAGGATCATGTGGGAACATTCCTATCATGTCAGAAACATATCTATCCGTATTGTACCGTGATTAAAATTGACTTAATATTTATATTTAGCCGTAAAATTTATCAACTTCATCGTCAACTACAATCGATTTGATTTAATTTTATGATAAATGATAAATTTGTTTTGATTTGATTCATTTGAAACCGATACAACAGTCACTGTAATAATTAGTATAACTCATATTTGGAACAATGAAATTTCCCTCAGCACCTGCCTACTAGCTTACCTGTTGTTAATATCAGTAAAATCTGATTTGTTAATGTACCTACCTATCGTATATTTAAGGTTCTGTTTGTCTTTTCTGAGCAATAAAAATATTCTTATTCTTTAATTGTTATATATCAGAAGCCACTTTTTCATACCGGTCAATGAAAACCAATCAGATATTATGGGTGATATAAAATAATGTTACACGTACTGTTTCGAGTTGATTATATTTCTCAGCATCACTACTCATGACATATTCCTACGGGTTTTCTGGTATATAATAATAGACATAATGGCCTCTAATAGGATTAATGGCTTAATTGGCGTTATAAAATCGGGAGGGCCAACTCGAATTGGAGGTTCACTGGGATCAGAATAACTAAGTACCTACCATGGGTTCACATTTCATATTCGACTATTGGTAAGTAACAGCTCTAAAGTATTGTAATATAAACATGATTTACCTGAAAATGACTGATTTATTTGACTTTTATTGAAGTTTTAACTGTTTTGTATGTTAATACCAGCGCCCCGGCTTCGCATGGGTATTTTATACACGGTGGAATTTAATTCACTCTTTTCCTTAAATGTATGTACTCAGACCGTGCTATAGAATATTCGTACAATGTCCAATTAAAAAAAAAATGGGTTGTGTTTTAGTATTTGGCTAAAATAACTGCATGACAGCCGAAATCTATTTAACGGTACACACAGCGCGGGCACCAGATGAGTGCTTTGTAAATGGCCACAAGGCTTTTCTTTAGTATTTAAATTTCATAATACCTAGATTTAAGTTTTATTTCATTCAAGCACTTTTTTATTTAGTTATATGGGAGTGAATACATACATTAAAGGAATAGAAAGAATTAAATTCCACCTTGTATACCCTTATATTTTATATATATATTCTATCGCCTATGTTCATCAAGAACGATCTAGGATTCTATAGATCAAGGAGTTTTTTAAACCGATCCAAAAGTTTCAGAGCCTATTCAATACAAACAAACAAACAAATCTTTCCTCCTTATAATGTTAGTTTAGATTTATGTACACTATTTTGCTAATTTACGTTGATTTTTTCATTATTTTTATTCCATGTAACTTTTAAGTTTGTCTCCACTTAAATAACGTTTTTAGAATATCAAGTGCATTCAATATAAAATCATCAAGTCTATCATTACTTAAAATATTTATACATTCTTATTTTTATCATAAATACTTGCAGTAAAAATAAAACTGTATTTTCTATGCAAGATTCGGTTTAAAGTACTTTTTTATATTATTTTTACCGCTAACTACTAGTGAAGAAATTTAATGAACGTAATTGCTGATAATAGACGTTTTAAGGAGTACAAAACCATCATAAAGTAGCTACATTCCAGGTCCAGTTAATGGATAATAATTATTTTATTAAATGATTGCGTCTTTATTAAGTTTCATATAATACAAAACATGAACGTGCGGGGCTATTAGTATGCGGTTTATAGCTGTGGGACAACACAGCTTTTAGAAAATACCACATAAAGCAAGTAAGGCCTAAACATTCATTTACTCGATTACAGTTTGATTAATAAAATATTATGGTTTGTGGTATAAAGTATTATTGTATAGTCCTCTGTGGTGTGGTGGTTGAGCAGGTCGGCTGATTACCTGGGGGCAGGTTTGATTCCCGTGACAGGATACGTATTTGTGCACAAATATGTACTGGTTCTGAGTCTGGGTGTTGTGCGACCATCACATGCGTAGTTCCTGGGTCTCTAGATACAGAAAATCCTAGTTAGGGTCCAGGTTCGATGTATGTGATATATATTTATATATTCTATATATTAATATGTTCTATGGTTCGTTGAGCGTTATTATTATTACTATATTCCAAAACATGAAAAAAATATTAATGCGCCCATAATTGGTGTGGCTTCGAACCATATTATTTGTTTTATCATTTATGATCAAAGTTTGGGCAAAGATTAAGTTTTAAAATTACTAACTTTTACGGCTTGAAACCTATAAATTTAAATTTGAATTTCACGGTGTAGAGTGCAATATTTTTGACTTTATTCGTTTTGATACAATTTCGGCGCAGATCAAAGTCGGCACCTGTAACTCCTGCGCTGTTAAACAAATATAAAAAGATATCGTTTATGTGTTACCATAAATATTAATAAAGCGTTTCTAAACCGTTAAACGCCGGGTTAGAGTGACCACAATACTATGGTTCATATAAATAGCTTGATATTCTCATATAATATGCAAATACACT
The DNA here is from genome assembly GCA_905220475.3 of Ennomos fuscantarius. Lineage (NCBI taxonomy): Eukaryota > Metazoa > Arthropoda > Insecta > Lepidoptera > Geometridae > Ennomos > Ennomos fuscantarius. The sequence continues at coordinate 5,951,524 of HG992029.1, forward strand.
TACATACTTTTATTTACAGAAGTTATGTCGATTTAACATAGATATTTTTAAGCGCTTAATAAATATACTCAATTAATTGTAATTTAAAAATAAGCAACTACTTTGTAATAATAAAACGTAAATCATGGTTAATTATACAAAAAATAATAAGTGCACGACTTGTACAATTTATCTATTTATTTATTACAAATAGGCTATATGCCAGTAACATAATTTGTTAACACTTCTTTTATTGTTCAGGGTTAATTATGGCGTGCGCTATCCATAAACACTAAACTCTCAAAACAATAGCACTAATATTATAAAAGCAAAAGTTTGTATGTGTGTTTATATGTTTGTTACTCCTTCACGCTCAAACGGCTAAATGAATTTGGATGGAATTCGGTACCAAGATAGCTTATACACTGGATTAATATAAAGGCTACATTTTATCCCAGAAAAGTTAAATTTTCATTAGCAATAATGGATAAGCAAATAATTAAAATACTTTTTATTCGTGGGTGAAACCGCGGGCGTAACTTGTTTCTATATATAAATACTTCACTATTTAAATTCATTTCTTAATAATCTGGTTTCTAGCATGCATTGTGGTCACATTACAAAATGAGATGATCGCGTCAATTTTAGCTATGCTCTTCGCCAATTCAATTCCACAAGCCAAGGGTGTGCTCGCTTCAACCCACAAAATTAATCAGCCCGCCTATTTTTAGGACCATGTTTATTTTAATCGACGGCTATGCCCTTCTATCCCTTTATCTTTGACCGCTGATTAAGATTTTATTCATAGCTGTTTGTTTTTTAGCGAAGCTAATATGTTAGTTTTTTAGAATCTTCTGCAAATAGAGTCTAATGCATAAAAAGTTATCGTGATTAATATGTTTTTTAATCGGTTTTTACACATAATTTTATATGCGGGCTTTAATCTGTTAATTGAAAAAAATAAACATGGACCTTTTAAATATACTTTGGCAGATTTAAAGCTGATCCATGTTCATGAAAAAGAAATGAAGGCTCGTGTAAATTAAGATAAAAGCTCCTCCAATTGCCAATGCCCAATAATGGCGCTTGTCTATAAACAATGTTCAGACCACGGCGCTTTATAGGACAGCTGTCTCTGACCGCAAGGACAAAAAGTGTCCAGATACGATCAGGTCGAATTACATTTGGCCACGGGCCTGGGACCGCGGTGAACGAAAAAATACCGAAAAAAAGACAAGACTGCCGCCGTCTCGAAGTAAACAACTCACTGTTTATGAGGAACTTACAGTTTTTGTTCTTAACGTATCCAGTATGATGTTTGCCTTAACGCTCTACAAACAGTACCGAAGTACCCTGATGGATTAACGCACTTTGATTCGCCGACAACGTTGCGGTCATCCAATATTGTATTGAAGGCATAAATAAAATTATCCATCGTGACATCAGAAATTCTGTAATGGCTATTTCTTACACAGGAATGATTGTCGATTTTAACGGTTTTCTTATAAAAGCGAGGCATCTTGGTGGACTTGGCCTCGCGAAATAATACGACTCTAATATCGCCACTGCATTCGACCCGCGAACAATGTACGTTTCTCTACGGCTTTTAAACTTCAATAGGACGCTATTTAGATGGTATTTTTTCTATCAGGTTTACGTACTGTTCTCTTATTTGCCTTTTGTCAAGTTGTAGGCGCGACAAAGCCGCAAACATGCCCTGCTGAGCGACCGACAGATTTTTTGCAGAAATTTCGTATTTTATTTCTCTCATTGAAAATTTGCTTTAAGAAGTAGGCACAATTCCTGTATAAAAAATGTTTAATAGAAGATGCACATGATATATCGGCTGGTAGGTAGATCTCTTTTATTTGGGAGAAGCTTTGTGGTTGCTTCGGTTAGGACAGTGGTCAATATTAAAATTGTTAATGATGTAGGGTTTTTTTTACCATCATGTGTCATCATGTGTGTGTGAGACGTAAAAAAGGAATTATATATGTTTCGTAAACTCAAAATAATTTAGACATAAGTTGAATTAGACTACAGATTAAAAATACATACACAAAAATTTCTTTTATGTTTTAAGTATGTTTTCGTTATCCGAAATCCATAAGTCCATAAAGAAATCGAGACTGACCTACGGAACGAGTGTTCTGAAAATACCTAAGCAGTTAATTTTATTGAGGCTTTCACGGTGGTGCGCGAGTGCAGGGGCGTGCACAAAACGCTCCGGAACACGTGCAAGTTCGCACAATGCCAGTTTGCATTTCCGCCCGGCGTGCACTTCCTCCAGATTTTACTTTTTATTGGACGGGAATAAGCGAGGCTTTATTGCGCGGTCTGCTAGTCTTTGTGCTCACCTATTGTACGCAGGACATTCAACGCATCGTAGGTTTCGATTTCGTTAATGATATCGAAAGATTTAATCGCGGTTGAAATCGAAAGGAAATAACACAAAAGCCAAGTACCTTTTTATTTCTCAGTTCCGTTACAACATTTTAATAACGTGAAATCGAAAACGTGTCTCGGGTAGATTTAACACGCCTAATCTCAATGTCCACCGTCCCATGTCAAGATAAGCTTAAAACCACCAAGAGTGTTTCTGTAGAATTTATTTGCACATGCATCTCGGAATCTAAAACAAAAAGTCCAATACCATTATTTTTGGAAAGACAAAGCAGCAAAAAGTGGCAAAAGTAAGTAGATCAGATAGTACAAAGGTGTGTTTGGGTACGGGTTGATAAATTGTTTTTGTTGCAAATAGAAATCAACTTTCTTTCCACTATAACTCTTATACGTTTATCGACAGAGCTTAAATTACTTTAGAAAGGGATTGCTTACGCTTCCGAAATATTATTTGGACACATACTGTGGTCAGTCTGATTATTTTTATCTCTACTGTATCTCCAAATGGTGTCAAAACGAATGTCCATTGCTCTGCGTGATACAGGAAGGTGTGATTCTAAGAGAGTTTTGACCACACAGGATGACGTCTCATTTACTGCAAGTCCAAGCAGTCATAAGGGTTAATATTGTGACAAATTGAGGCCTCAAACGGTGACGGTTACTCCCAGGAGGTCCGATTGTTAGAAGTAATAAGATTTGCCAAATAGATACAAATTATTTTCAATTCTCCAATTTATGACTTGATCGATGTTGTGTCAATGGATTCGTGATCGGAAGTAATTTATAGAAACGTGGGTGTCCCCAAATGATGGTCGACAAGAAGTAGCCTAATAATGGATCATATAATAGACTATATTCTCTGCCAAGGTGATATGTTGACAATTTATGCCCCCAAATTATTTTAGCTACATGTTGTGGTATATCTCGCGTGGAAATAATTTTACACATAAAATCTATATTTAGGTCTGATTTTTAAGCATTTGTGTTTTGAAATTCATATAGACTCTCAATTCTAGGTTAATGTAAAACCCAGTTTCAAATCATAAAATCAAGATATTTAAAAATATTTTCTCACCTCTTTTACCATTAAGAAGCCAGGGCTTTACCTTTTTAGTGCATGTCTTAATGGTGGAGACTTATGTCTATTCAGTAACTATTTGCCGCGGGATATGTTTTGCCGTTACGCTTCCTTCGACGTCGAGTGACATCGCGTGAAATGCTTGTAAAATCTACTTTAAGCCAACCCGTTCAGTGACCAAATACCCAAGATAAATCTTATCTGACTTAAAATATACCTTATACCCTTAGTTTTAAGATTGACGAGCATAGTAAGTCTTAATTTGTAATCTCGTAATGCGTGTAATCAGTCCCTGATTGGTTTGAATTAATCGCCGGCGCATGCGTGACCGCTACCATTCGCCCCAGAGCTTATTCTCACTATGCTATTTGCAAGGAAGTACCTATTTACAGTACGTCACTATTTTCTAGTCATTTGGAAAACAACTTTTTTCATTTAAATTAACTATGTGCTGAAAATATTTTAACTTTTATTTTTTTCAACATTTGGTTTTAATTTCTTACATCTCAGATAATCGGTAATTTTTTAAATTATGTATAACGTTTATTAATAAGGTTTGTATTAGCGTAAGTTTAGCTAAGCTTTTTACATACTACCACAGAATACATAATAATAAGTTACATAAGCAAAACTCCCTTTCTTTTGACAACGTCTACAAGGACATACGCCCAATTTTAGTACACCAATTATCAGGTATTAGGTACTAGAACCTAATGATTTGCCTTCTAAATCTGACTTAATGTAAACCAGCTCCCACGAATGATGCAGTACGAAGAGAAATTGTTCAAATGACTGGACTGAATTAAAAGTAATGGTGCAATTAAGGCTCATACTGCTCCCGCAAGAGGTAATAATCCCAAATTTATGTTTTGATTCCATTTGAATTGATTAATCGATTCGGTTAATTTTATCCTTTGGTTTCAAAATTATATTGTGTATACATGGTTTATTTTGTTAATTAGGTACCTAATGATGTGTTGGATTGGAGCTATCCCATAACTACTTTACGTTTTAAGCAGTGTACTTTGCGTACGGTATCTTCGTCTTTCTTCTAAATATATATAATTCAAAGGTGACTGACTGATTGACTGAGTGACATAGTGATCTATCAACGCACAGCCCAAACCACTGGACGGATTGGGCTGAAATTTGGCATGCTAAATGTTATTGTATGACGTAGGCATCCGCTAAGAAAGGATTTTCAGAAATTCCACCTTTAAGAGGGTGAAATGGTTGGTTGAATTATTTTCCCGAAGGCCACGCCGCGAGCGAAGCTGCGGGCAGAAGCTCGTTTACCTATATATTTTTATTTCTATAGTAACTATGCACTTTGTAGCAATTCTATATATACCGAAAGTATTCTATATATACCTTAAAAGGTATATATAGAATACTTGTTTACAAGCAGCCCATACGTTCCTCCTAATGAGACATGGGCCCTCTCACACAGGATCATAGTGTGGATCATTACATAATCTACCGCGCGACCTTGAGTTTTGTAACTCTGAAATATGCAGGTTATACGAGATGTTTTCGTGAGAGCAAATGTGAATTCCAGACATGGCTTTAAAATTAATTGGTGCAGGCCCGCAACTTAAATTGCACCAAGTTGACATATTTATAAATATAAATGGAGATCACCTAAAATGTCACTAACTTTTAATAATAATTAACGAAGATTACGATATATACTCATGCAAGTATTACAATTTGTGGCCTTATAAAGGTTTTTTTTGTTTGTTTTGGCTCTACACTTTTGTGTATTTAGCCAGTATTTGATAATTTCTCAAGTTAATTAATATTTTATATGTGTCAAGTCAAGTCAAGTCACAGTCCAAGTCATAGTCCAGTCTAGTCAAGTCATACTCTTAGTAAAGTGGTGACAACTTCACCAGAAGCTTCTATGAAGTTTTGGAAACAACACGAAAATAAACGTTTCACCGTCATTATACCACTTTCTCACACTCACGCCTGTAATCCAGCACTTAACGAATAGAATGCCACCAATTTTATGCACTAACACTGAAAATAACACAAGTTTTGGAAAATAATACAATGTGGTGACGCAATCTTTTTCGCTTTCCCGCCAAAAACCAGTACCACGAGTTGTTGCCGTGAAAAAAAAATGAGAGTGTTCAAGTCATAGAAGATATGAAAACTCTTTTTAAGAAGGCTCTTATGAATACGAAAGAGGCGCGTCGGCTACAAAGGCTTTATTCATTTAGGAGTTTTGGGATCATTCTCTTCTCTGTTGATTGGTTCCATGTTACACTAGTTTCGGATTGTATATTTCGTTATGCGACTACCCATCAGCTTGCTTCTGATTGTAGCAACGTTCATGCTTTTACTTTAGGGTTGTCATTTATTTAAACTAGAAAATATATTGTACTAACTATTTTGTTGATTTTTCTAAAAGTTGGCTCTCAGGTAGAGATTTACAGACCTAATAACAACAAAATAAGCTACACATATGATGGACATATGAAGCTAATAAGCTCACATTTTTATTTATTTGCATAAATGGTGATATTAAAACGAAAATGGCGATTATTATAAAATTACAGGATATTTTTCATATCAAATTATATCATTATTGGATTATACTAAACTGAATCTGCAAATTAGAGTTTTCAAATCAGTGCTCAGTATTTTTTGATGGTGCATCCGAAACTTTGAAAGGCATTGTAGGCCAGCCATTTTAGATTATATTTAGAATAATATTTAAATATTCGCACTTATTATTTATTACCTAATAATTTTAAATAAGTATTTGTTGACAGTAAAAAATTGATTAATATAGAAATTTATTTGTTTATTTTGTAAAGCTAAAAAGAGAATCAAGGTAAAGTTTTTCTTCTTGATCTTCTTACTTTTATAATTACTATGATTTACAAAATAATATATTTTTGTCTCCCTCACGATAAGCTAAGCTAAGTGGTGCCATCCCTATCACACATATTGCTCTATTTTTATCTTCCAATTCTCTACGGTTTACCACCTAACCGCGCCTGTTGTTGCCTTAACGACAATTATAATCATTAACATTGGTCATGGTCAATTGGATGATTAAGATATCCAAAGCATCATTTTTGTCGTTTTATAATTAACAGACCACCGACACTTTCTTTTGGATTTAAGTTATATCACTAAACTTACCTATTTCAAAAGAAGTGTCATTCTAAACAGTCGCTTTTTTGTTTCTAATTTTCTTGACTGAGATTTTTGTATGCTTTTGTATGCACATTAAAATCATGTGTTTTCTTAGTATTATTACCAACTTTAATTCATGTCTTAAATTTACGTTTCATAATACTTAAGTGTTATGTAGCTCAGCTCTACCGCGTACAAAATTGATCTTCAATATCCAGTAGCAGAACATCAATCAAAATACTCTTGCAACAGCCCTCCAATACCGGAACCATGAAACAATTTGTTCTTAACCCTTAATTATTGATGCTTCCAAGCGAAGTCCAACACCTCCACTGCGGTGGTCCTCTCCAACATCGAATTTTATTGCTCTTTTAATAGTCTATTGGAATTTCAAACCAGATTCAACTTTTGATGAAACAAAGTCACTCCGTCGCAGTTCAGTGACGACGGCTCGTGCCTTACCTTGGTTAGTGGAATAGAAAATTGATGCGGTTATCCTTAGACAATGACCTGTCGTGGTAAATTTGAATGTCAATGACACTGCTCTGCAGTAGTATATGGATCAGGATGATGCGGTTGGAAATTCCATAAAGCTTAAGCGAAGCGTTAAATTGGCAAATTACTACAGTCATACTTTACAGGTACTATCTCGAATTATATTCAAAGAAATAATAAAAAATATTCGTTGACGCTACTGCTCCTTGGAACATTATTAAACTTGATGAATTAAGAAACATGTCGTAAAATATTATTAAGCTTTATGGGGACGTCGATCCAGATAGCGTTATCTTAGTTTGAAGAGAAAGATATATGAAACTGGATTTGAATTAGTATATCCTGTGCGTTATCTCCACACTTTGTTAAATGTGGCTTCTTTATCGAGAAGATCCAAAAAGCATTTATAATGAATACCGGTGATTATTAAACTGATGAGGCGCTACCTTTTAGAAATAGCCATTAACAAATTGCTTATGGACAGATATTTTTGTAATGTTACTTGTTCGTGAATGGGTCTATCCATATGGTGATCAATTTATCGCCTCGTTAGCCGCTGATAAATGCGATCCGATTGCTCCATGATTATAAAACAGTTAATCAAGATGAGTGCTCATATTAATACTGTGAGAATGTCTCTTATATTTTTGTACTAAGAATGTTATTGCTCTCATCTCGAGACATTTATAAATCTACCTACGAATAGACCAACGTTTGGCTGCTACTCAATCGATTTTAAGTGACAATGAGTCGAAGGTGTAGTACGTTGACCTATGAGGAGCATATTCACTCTTGTCTTAAGAGACCCAAATCATATTTGTCAGAAAACAAAGCAGCCTGGAGTGAGTTTCATTCTCTAACAGTTCGCATAAAAAAAAAGTCACCGAAACGCTTGACGTAGCATGTTGACAAATCTACTAAGTACACAGGGGTAAAATGACTCCCCGCACCTTGTCTTATATCGAAATAGAGATGAGGGAATCATTTCATGCGGTTTTTACGCGCATTCTCCAAAACGTAACCGGTAGAAAATTGATAGACAGTCTACTTTTCGATGGTAATCAAGGCTTTACAGTTTCTTTTTAACCAGCGCCTCGTCACTTACAAATATGAGTTACACTACACGGTGGAATTTAATTCGTTGTTTTCCTTAAATCTACGTACACAGACAATGCTCTAGAAAGATCGTACAAGGGGAAATTTAAAAAAAATCCCTTCTAAAATAACTGGGATAACAGCTGAAATGTCTATTTAACGCTACTCACAGCGCGGGCACCGGATGAGTGCTTTGTAAAGTAATAAAACACCTGCTTTGTTTAATGTCGCAAGGCTTTTCTTTAGGATTTGAATTCGCAGTCATTTGCTAATACTAGATTTAAGTTTTATTTCATAAGCACTTTTGGTATTTAGTCATATAGAAGCATTCTATAGCATGGACGGAGTACATACATTTAAGGAAAATATCGATATGAATTCCACCGTGTATAAGTTATCATAGTTTGGTGCGATTGCGTGATTGCGGAAAAGCTGCATTAAGATTACCTTGTATCTGATTTCTGCCTTATAATCGAGTGTTCCATCGAACACCACACTTCTGGGCGGTGCCGTTGATAATGAGTAGCTTCCAGTACCAACAAGTTAGCGTTTAATACGGTTTAAGTACCGTAGCGGCTCGAACTGCAATAAACAAAATAATAGCCTCTCGGTCAATTTGGTATCGAATTTAACTAATAGCCGTGAAAGGTGAAATTAGCTACATATAGGACCACTTCATTTTTTTTGCCGGAAGTGTAACTGGCAATCATTCAACAATCGTACATTTTGATTTCGGTACATTAAGTTACAGAATAACCTAAACTAAAAGAATAAGTAAATTTAAAACGTTGAGATATATAATAATTATTGGTGAAAGTACTGAAGTAGTTGTTATATTGATCCTATTTCTTTTCTTTCATAAGAACCTTTTCCTTACAATAATACAACATACAATTTACATTATTTACAAGTAAATAATTAGCGAAAAAGTTGTATCCGTTCACGCGTAATGCCATGATCAAGGGAAATAGAAACCTCCATTTCCCTTGATCCATTCTTATATATGAAAATTATAGGTAGCAAACAAGGATATGACTCTGAATTGGGAGAGCCCAATGAGAAGAGCTTTGTAAATGTATTTTTTTTTTCATTTTCAATGAGAAGAGGTCACCGAAGACGAATATCTGTAATGTAAACTAGATGTGGCACAAATGCTTTGCTTACCTCTAAATAGACTCTAAAAAGTAGGGAGTGTTTATGCTATAGTAGCAAACAAGTGTAACTGTGGTATATAGACATCTATAACACTAGACGTGCCACTGAATTACTATATGCGATATATTGCTTACAAATACAATTAAACTTAATAAATTTAAATTCAAAAACTACATCATTGAATTTTGCTCGCGCATGTACTAAAAGCTCACGTGTGACTTCGAAGCCTAATTTGATTCCGATAATTCCCGGTAATTAGATGCAAATGTCTTCGCATCAAAAACAACGTAACAGTGTTTTGTGAACATTTACAGTTATTTTTATTGAAAATACATGCTTTTTACAATTGAAGGGTTGAGAATAAAAAGGATTTAACTGACAAATTGACAGTTTTGAGAAAATTGACTTTAAACGTCAACGGCGTCATTTTAATGTAGAGTGCTTATAAGGTAATAGAAAAGGTTTATGTAAGTTTCAGTTGCTTGAAAATGTTTTAATTCTATTTAAAATTACGAAATATAGTACTAATTCATACAATTACTGTAAAAATATAATATAATAAAATAAATATAGTAATGTTTTTATGCTAAGCAAACTGTATTCCTGTGACAGATAAACCATTTTTAGACTCAAAATCTCGAGATTTAAGCCTCATTTCGGTATTTTGAGAATGTATCATTGAAGATAATTTCACGCTGAATCCAACGATACCCATAAGTCATTTGGTCAAAAAATCAGTTAAATCCTTTTTATTCTCCACCCCTTCAATTGTACCACAGATCATAAAAAAATACGTAGGTATATTTTTTTTTGTATAATTCTTAGGTAATAGGAAGACATGGCCATTTCAAACCCAATAATAATTAAACGAATAATGTTAAAATATTTTGAAGTCTGTATTTTTATTACCAAAGTTTTATTGATTACTTCTGTCTTAAATGAATAAACTTTTAGTTTCAGATAGTTTTTTATTATATTCCTCGCGTTAAAATTTTCAGCCTCATTCATAGTAGGTCCCTATTAAATTGTTAATGTAATTCAAAAAAGTCATACACAACGCCATCTAGCACCAAACTAAGCTAAATTTACAATTGGAACCAGATAACTGATATAATAACTACATACTTTTTACTTAAATGTCCTAGAAGAAATACAGACCAAATATTTCATCACCTAAATCGAATCCACTACCGATAGTTCAGAAAGCTGAGTTACGATCATGTGCTGTGTGTGAAGCCAGTCAATTGTGAGATACCTAATTTTGCATAACAACTAGTGCTGTCGCGCGGCTGGCAAGTATCTTTGACAGCGTCAGACCACCGGAGACGAAGCGTTTTTTGAACGCGCCTTCGTTAGAGTCAAGATAGCGGATGACATGTTACCTCTGTTGCCGCTAGCCAAGGTTTTCCCATAATTGTGGAACAAAATGTGTACCAGGAGAAGCACGTAAGTATAGAAGAATGCAAAACCCAATATTAGTTTTTTTAAGTTAACAAGTAGGACCGAAGAAATTGTTTGCGAACTGCGAATAAACAGCTTAATTAATAGGAATCGGAACATATAGGGAAATTTCATCATATATCATCAGGAGAGTTAATTTCTGAACGTATTGTTTGCGAGGTAACTATTGCCTAATGGGTGGGTATTTATGATAAATTGGTTTTTTCATTCGTTATAATAAATAGTTTCGCCGCGCGGTGTCAGTATCGTACTAGTTGCGCCCCGCGGTTTCACCCGCGAATAATAGTATTTTTAATTATTTGCTCACCCCACGGGAAAATTTCTCTTTTCCGGAATAAAATGTAGCCTATATATTAATCCAGTGTATAAGCTATCTTGGTATCGAATTTCATCCAAATCAATTCAGCCGCTTGAGCGTGAAGAAGTAACAACATACATACACACATACACACATACAAATTTTCAACTTTATAATATTAGTGTGAAGTGTGATGTGTTAATCCAGCGTATAAGCTATCTGCATTCTAAGTTTCATTAAAATCCATTCAGTAGTTTTGTGTGAAAGAGTAACAAACATTCATACAATATCCAAACTTTAGCGTTTGTAATATTAAGTAAGGACTGGATGACATAACAGACGTTGACCTGGCTAAACGAATTATTGTCTTGGTTTCATACAAAAATTCCCTGGAAACAAGGACGTACTCGAATTTGAGAATTTTCCGGTAAATTTTTCCAAGGTTTCTTTTTAGAACTACATATTTAGGACTATATACAAACATTTTGAAATATAATATTATATAATAAACATAAAATAATAAAAAGGGCACTTAATCAAACAAACCTCTACCAGTAGTTAACGTGCCCATTATGCTGGCAGCATTGCCATGTTGAATGGCAATGCTCAATCTTTGGCCAAAGTAGAGGCCAGCGTTTTGGTCACGTGTGGCTTCAACCAGACGTTTCGAAAGGTCTAAATGAAATGAATATCAGCCAAATTGATTTATACCTACGTTCTCAAATGATTCGCTTATCAATAAACAATATTTCATTTTGATATATTTATAATTTTCATTCATTTTTATCTGTCTTCTTCGAATATTATACTTCTATACAAAAAATAAAAGTAGTGGGTAATGATTCCATAGAACCACGTTTGATGTCAATTGAATTCAAACGCAATCTAAACTACATTATCATAGGTCAGCTTTATTGACTGATATCGATGTATGTCTATATATAGTTTCTTCGCTGTAATAGGCTGCGATACTCTTTTTTTTAACAAATTTGTATACCAAAATCAGACTAAGACAATACAATTTTATTTTAATTAGCTATCAAACTTAGTTAAGTTAATTAAAACAAAGATAATTATAATTATTTTTAATAAAACTAATTGCACTTCTATGAAAAAAAAGTTTTATTTTTGTCTATCATAATAATTAACCTTGTCTTTTTTTTATTATGTTTTGGCTCCACACCTCCGTGTATTTAGCCAGTGTCAAGTAATTGATAATTTGTCAAGTTAATGATATTTCACGCAAATATGTGTCAAGTCACAGTCGAAGTTATCAAATCAAGTCATAGTCAAGTCATAGTCTAGTCAAAGTCATACTCCTAGTAAAGTGGTGGCAACTTTACTTGAAGATTCTATGGAGTTTTGGAAACAACACGAAAAGAAACGTTTCACCATCATTATACCATTTTCCCACACTCACGCCTGTAATCCAGCACTTAACGAATAGAATGCCACCAATTTTATGCACTAACACTGAAAATAACACAAGTTTTGGAAAATAATACAATGCGGTGAAGCAAACTTTTTCGCGTTCCCGCCAAAAAACCTTAACCTTGTCTTAAGTAATCTTACCCTCTTGTGTAGTGGAAAAATAGTTATTTAGCATTTTGTTTCTCTCTATCAAATTACAAATGGGCAAGGATAGAACAAGAGAAAATACTTAGTAGGTATTCTACTGCTATTTAATATTACTGAGGGGGTTACATATAGTTCTACATTTATTATTGACTATATGAGAAACTAGTTGCGCCCCACCGTTTCACCCGCGGATAAAAAGTATTTTAATTATTTGCTCATCCCACGGGAACATTTCACTTTTTCGGGATAAAATGTAGCCTATATGTTAATCCAGTGTATACGCTATCTTGGTACCGAATTTCGTCCAAATCAATTCAGCCGTTTGAGCGTGAAGGAGTAACAAACATCCACACATACACACATACAAACTTTCGCCTTTATAATATTAGTGTGATGACATTTTATCTCTACTTAAATTAGTATCATATAATACTATACTATATACTAATACTATATATGACTATACTATATGACATTTTATCTCCCATAAAGCTAAGTAGGCGGTAGGTGCATATTAAAAAACGCGCATTGCTCTATAGTGCATAAACTATAATTTCTTCAATATCCACTGATAAGTTAATATTTACTGTCACTCAACACCTGGACTGGACAGGTCATCGCACCGATCTCAATTGAAATGATAATCAGGTTTCATTCATCTTTGCAGCGGTTTCCACCTTTGGTCACGTAATCGATGTTTCAGAAAATATGGGCAACATTTTGTGTACTGTTGCCAGACTTATAAGCTTTTATTGATATGTGCCCTTAACAACTGCAAGATCTTACGGTGACAAAAACGTGACAAAGTGTTCAGTTATTTTATCAATACAAAAAAGGTCAGTCCTGACTGACTGATAGGTGACAGAAGGAGGAGCCTAAGCCGCTGGACCCTGAAACGGGAAAGTTAGAGAATGTCTTCCAATTATCTAGGAGTATACCCCTATACTATATGACTATATTTTTCAAAAACCCATTACAGAAGAAGTTCTCTTTTAAGTAGTTCTAAAACCCGTAAGTATACTTAACTTTATACCTCTATGACTTAACTATACATATATACAAGAAGATTTTTTTTAAATAGAATTATTTATTTAAAGAAATCTTTTTCGTTTCTTATAGGCCACGAGGGTGAAGCCGCGGGCAGAAGCTAGTGTAGATAATTCGCCGCCAATCAATAATACAATCATAATACAGTTTTGACTCGCTGACCTTACTTAGAAAGGTACTAAATGCTAGGTACAAAAAAAACGTTTAGAGTGTATGCTAGCCTATATGGACCTATCAGTCTAAGATTGATTTGCTAATTTCTTGAAAGGATATAGTTTTTATATATAATATATAAAAAATAAAGTCAGATTTCTTGATAGCTAACACTCCGACTCAGGGCGGGTCTTTCGTATTTCTACCTGCCGACTTTAAACATTCCATCAAGAATTTAAAGCGTTTCACACAAAATAAAGATTTTGACTCACAATTAAATCTAAATTTTTCCGGACCTCTATTTAAGGGTGAACACCGAAACCGCTGATCAGTAGATTTCGTAGCACCCTTGGGTGACACAGTTATTTTTATAGGAATTTTAAATATTTTTAAATGAAACAAAAACTACCCGTTTCAGATCTTCAATTCATTAACGGCCATTAAAAAGGTTTATTACGACCTTAAATTTATATTATAGCCTTGCCGACTGATTAATTAAATAGTTAATGAATGGGACATTATCTAGAAACTACTGCTCGTAATCTTTGTAAGGTAAAACTTATTTTTACTCTATTGCATTGTCACTTAGTTTAGGTTTATTGCGTAAATGGAAACTGAATGGGAACTTAGGTAAAAGCAAAAGCATTCCATTAGACGAAATGCAATCGAGTTCTTACTTACTTAGTAATAAATCTACTCTAACAATAAAAAGCAATGCAATTTTTGACTGTCCTGATAGCTCAGTTGATAATCCTGCCTCCTGAGCTGTAGGTTGTGGGTTCGATTCCCACTCAGGACTAAGATTTGTGTGATGAACATCAATGTTTGTTCTGTGTCTGGGTGTTATATTGTATTCTTTGTATGTATTTACAAATAATAACTATGTATATTTATATTATCGTATCAGTTATCTGGTTCCCATGGTACAAGCTTTGTTTAGTTTGGGGCTAGATGGCGCTGTGTGAAATGTCAACAAATATTATTATTAATATTTGGAGTGCTACCACTAGAAATTTCCATGAAAGGTGAAAAAGCTTGTCGGCATAACATCCTGACGACCATATCCTGGCCGAAAAAATGTTAAACGATTTGAGTACCTTGGTCGCAAAAGGGCGCTTGTTTTTATCAAAACACGACCCAGCACTTGAACTTGTTCGATATTCAAAAATAGCGGTGCGCCACATGCGCCTGGGCATGCGCATGTGCTCAAGGGATTTGGGTCACACGCTTATTGCCAGAAATGCTACACCCGAGCCAAGGACACTAGCCCAAGTTACCATAAAAACTTAAATGCAAGTGTGCATTTGAGTTTTTATGGTAACTTCGGGTTACTATGGAAGGAGCGTGCTTCTTTCAAAATAAAGCCATTTTAATTTTAGCCAATTGTACTGAGTCTAATATTTTTTTAAATGAAGATGATTTATCTAAATGAAATTACACAAAATTCTCATCATTCAATATTACGTAAAAGATTAGTTAGAAAAAGCTGTGTGCTTAAGTAATTAAAAAACGTTTATTTCTCGTTCATTCTATTGATCGATGGTTTCTCTTCCACTCATCTAATGCAGGCGTCTTGACTTGGAAAACCGGAACCTAGCACAAAATATACTGGACCTTGATTATTAGGTACTGGACATAATACATTTAATAAATATTGTAGAGATATTTTCAAAACAATAACTCAATAAATAAAGGCGTTGTATTTTATTGATTATGACGTTTTTATATTTAACAGTAAATATTAGGTTATTCATTTTGGTTAAGTATATTTTATTACAATGCCTTAAGGCATAAATCAGTACTGTTGGGAAAGTTATTAATTGCAAACTAATTTACACTTTAACAACTGTAATAAAACAGCGCGAAGGGGAACTTATAATTTATTTGACAGCCTCTGTGGTGTAGTGGTTGAGCAGGTCGGCTCAAAACCCGGAGGCGACGGGTTTGATTCCCGCGGCAGGGCAAGTATTTGTGCACAGAAAAAAAGCGCAAATACTTGTTCTCAGTCTGGGTGTTGACGCAGGGAAACCTATTTAGGGTCCAGGATCTATGTGTGATCTTTGGGCGTTATTATAATTATAATTATTGTCAGTAACACTATTTTAAATTAACTAACGAATTTTTTTGTAGTTTTACGTAGTTACTCAAAAATTTAATTAAAAAAAAAAATATAAAAAAAATAAAGTTTAATAATAAAGTTTTTGCTTTGCAGCCATAAACACAGATCAAAAAGATACCTAAACGGGTAGAACCATTTTCAATTTTGGAACAATCGTTCCAAATCGTTCTGCGCAAGTGGTCACCGCGCAGCTGCAGGCGCGCGCGACCGTCGCGTGCCGTAAATGCACGAGCCACACCGAGCCCGCACGAGGCTAACCGACGCAACCTGTGTTTTCAAATGCTGTAATTTTCCTTAGTAAAGGGAAAAAAATATAAAAAAAGAAATCCTAGCTAAAATTTAATGAATACAAAGTTTCTCTTACGTGGAATTGAGAAAAACGTAGCAATGGAAAGAGCTTAGATGTGAAACAAAATAGAGAGTAAATACACTATCTAAGTCAACCTTGTTTTTAAGGCCTCGCCGATAAAACTCCTAAATTTATGAAAAACTGTTGTATAGATAGAATGATAAATATCATTACATAGTAACAATCATTCAACCTATAAAATCTGTACTAATTATGTTTTTTGCGATCTTATTTGGAACTAGGTAAGGCTTTTTCTTTTCAGCCCTGTTGTGAGAATTTTTAGACAACTGGTGAGTAATAATGACTTAACATGCCTTCCGAAGCACAGTACCGCTCAGGGGGGTGATCAAAAACTTTGATTGCAATGCAACAGGAGAAATTTCCATACTTACTATGCACATAAACTGCGTATTGAAATTGTCAAATCCATATAAATGTTTGTTTCTATTTGTTGCAATCGAGTTTCGTGATTGCCCAGCAGATGTGAAAACCACTGATTGTAGCGGTCACCTATCAAAGTAGTGACTTCAGTAAACGTTGTTTAACTTTACCAATCAGAATAGAATAGAATAACTTTATATTGCGTATACCAAAATAAAATAAAACTAGATATTACAGTACTAGAATAGGAAGCACAATAGGCGGTCTTATCAATAAAAGTTATCTCTTCCAGGTAACCTTTAGATGGATAGTATCACAATAGGAGATCAGGTTAGTCTAGCTTCGCTATGTGCACTAAAGGTGAATTAAAATTTAAAATAAACTTTGTTAAATTGTTATCCTGTATCCTAATAAGGAAAATGCATAATAAAATTCAACTCGAAAAATAAATAGTGAAAGTTAAAGTCAAAAGATTTATTGCAGATAAGCTAATTTAAGCACATTTACAAGTCAAAATTATATTAGGTACTTAAAATTAAGTTATTTCACTAAGCATATAAAATTACAAAGTGCATATTGTCAAATAATATATAGCAAGCCCATTACAATATATGAGTTTGAAAAAAAAAAGCACTTCTCTTTCTCACTACTGGTGCGAGCAATCCGGCACAATGCAGAACAGAAAACTCCGATCTGAAGCTTCGATTACACCGTAAAGAAGAAGTTACAAGAAACTTTACAGTGATGTATTTTTTTTTCTTCTTTCTACTGTCTTTTACAATGTATATAATTTATTGCAGTTGAGATAATGAATATGTTACAAAAGTAACCACCACGTCACACCGGTGCAAGAAAAAATACCGTGAAGATCGGTAAGTACCTATATACACTACTACCTAAGATAGACAACATAATTAGGAACGAGTTTCAAGCAGACGGATGCATCCAAACATAGTAACCACCAATTAAAACTTAAGGCAGAATTACGATTCGCTTATTAATGTTGCTAGAAGAGATATGTATTCACCCTTTTAAAGAGTGATGAGTGAGTGGTGGCAGCCGCAGCAATGCACCCTGGTCTGAATCCCACTCGGCCCTGCACCAATGACATGTGAATGCCCTGCCCATGTGGCCCTGAATGAGTGACAGCCTCTGTGGTGTGGTGGTTGAGCAGGTTGGCTCATAACTCGGAGGAAGCGGATTTGATTCTCGTGACAGGACAAGTGTTTGTGTACAATAAAGCGCAAATATTTGTTTTGTACCTAAGTGTTGTGGGACCATGGTCATTGTAGTTCCTGGGTCCCTAGATACAGGGAATCCTAGTTGGGTTTGAAAGCTATCGTGAGTATGACACATTTTGTAAGATAAATAACGGCTAAAACTCACGTCAATTAAAAGTCGAAATTACTCCGACCAGGTTTCGGACATATTCGATGTCCTTCATCTGGGAGCCAGTTAATAACGCAAGCCGCGGCGACTTTCCCGAGCGTCAGCACGTAAGAAGAAGGACATCGAATATGTCCGAAACCTGGTCGGAGTAATTTCGACTTTTAATTGACGTGAGTTTTATCCGTTATTTATCTTACAAAATCCTAGTTGGGGTAGACCCCAACTAGGATCTATGTATATGATCGTTGGGCGTTATTATTATTATTATGATTCTGCTTTTGTATGTCTCTACGTGAACTCTTGCTATTATTATATTATTATTAATGACTTTCTTGTACACGTTTAGTGAAGGAAAAAATCTCGAGGAAATCAGCGTCGCACATCACACGCCTCTAACTTTTGCTCCAAGTATAGGTATTAAGTAGGTGCCTAATTTATGATTTATCTGGAATAAGATTTGGTGGGTAACTATGTAACTATATGCTTGTCTATTGTTCCTGTTTTATCTATCTATCGATCTTTATTTTGCTAAACAGGCAATACTACACAATATTAATCTCTAGCAGCCTTATTAATAAACACGAACTAGCTTTAGACTAGTTACACCATCTTTTGTCTCTTTCGATCCAGCTAAATATTCCAGTAGCAAAAAAAGGACAAAAGCTGAAGTAACTAATCCGAGACTAATACCCGTTTATTGATAAGGCGTGTAAAATGTAGGTGTGTTAAGCATGTTCTTGATGCGTTATAGTACTAGTTCTCTGTAGAACAAGTTCATAACAATTATGGATCGCAACGGAAATATCCACCCATAAAGACTTGAGCTTCCCTTACTTCTTTTTTCTTTTTCGTTATCAAAAATTACTATTGCAGTTTGATTTCGGTGGGTTGGGACGGACGTGATCCAGTTTTTTTCTTTCTCTTATGTTAGTTGCAATTCCAATTGTCTTTTTCAAATTAAATGTATGTTTAGGCTCCCCATTTTGTTTCGTGTGTGCTATTGTGCTTTCTTTTGCAAAAATGTAACGTGAGCTAAGGCACGTGTGGAAAGCTTTTGTTATTATTTTGCAACGTACTGTTTATTTCAGTTTTGTTTAAATTTGAGTCTGTGCGTATTTTAATATATATTTTTTGTAATTAAAAACCATGGCATGAAAATGTAATTGAAAAGTATTCAAAATTACAGTTAGACAATTTCCAATTTTCAATTTTAGGCCAAATTCATATTAATGACATAAAAATTTGAATACCCTAAATATTCTAAGCAAATAATATGTATGGTAAAAATTATTTATTTAAATGAAGTACATAGGTACTCTCTACTAAAAAGCTAATGGACATAAAAAATAAACTTAAATATTTAATAAAACTGGTGTATTTCATATTGAAACTTAATTACATTTACAAACCCTCTCTATTTGCAGTAGCACAGTTAAGGTATTAGAGTTCAATGAACCCATTCTGTATTAATAACTATTAGCTGTCAAAGTCATTGTCATTTTGTGATACGTCAAATATAGATTACGGTGTCATCACCGTTCTAGTGCAAATCTAACTTGTTCTTGTAAATAGAGGTGTGGTGTCTTTCAAAATAAAACTACTTATAAATATTTACAGAAGAAAGAAGCTTTTATTACATACAATAGCCCACAAACCTTCATAAACACGTTTTTCAACGTACCATCTTTATCCATATTTATTACGTTATTTTTCTATGGTTACTCTTGGTCCGCTTTTATAATTATAGGTACTTCAGTCATTTTGCTTTAATACCAATTCCAAAAAAAATAGTGTGCAATTAGAAATAATAAATATTACTTTTTATTTTTAGGGAAAATATGGTTGATGTGCTTTTTTTTTTGTCCTATTTATTTTGTTTTTTGTCCTATTTTTATAGCGCTTGGTAAACAAAACAGCAAACAATCTGGAAGATGGAGAGTTTAAATGCTAGGCGGGATTATAAATTTGCTGAGCTTGCTTTTATCTTTGAGTTAGTAGGTAGGTTAGGTAGGTTAGGTAAAGTACTACGTTATTTTGATAATAAGAAATAGCTACCTATATTTAAGTATTTATACCAACGGTACTTTTTAATCTCGTAAAAGCAAATGAATTGACATATACTCAAAGTAAATGAAAAAATATCAGAAAATAATTACAGTTTTAGATTTTGTTAAAATGACATGTCTATAATCGTTTTTAAATTTTTCAACAAAATTTGCCTTTTATAAGTAATTATTTCTCTATTATTGGTAAGTGTTTTAACACTGTTTACTAACATTTCATATAACAGAGTAGATAGATTGAATAATAATTATCTTTGGGTATATATAACTATAAAGTAAAACCAAAGGAGTTAATATTTTTGCATTGATTTATTTACAAATCCACCAAAGTGATGGTATTCGTCGAACATTTTATTTTAAAATTTGTTAACACTAATTAGGAATCTGTCTTATGGTGCTAAACATATCTTTATACACTACAAGTCTTTGTCTCATTATATTGTATATAAACATTGACATGGACTTTCTGAAACATGTCTTTTGATGTAGGTAACGAAACTTAAATGTGCGAGCTTCGAACTATGATCGGTTAAAACTTACACTATACTCTTAAACATATTGACTAGATAACGCTTACGATCTAACTTATACTCTAAAAAGGCTTTATTCTAAGGCACAGCGGTCATCTGATCACTTATTAAATATAAATGCTTAATGGAATAAATGATCGATTCAGTCTTTGAAGTGTTATTCCGTCGACGTATGAAATGCAGTGGGTATTCGATGCTCAGTCGCTCGGCGGAATGCATCGATGGGATCGTTACAGTCCACCATTATCTCCTCTCATTAGGAATATACTGATTGCGCTTAATTAGAGGTTCTCTCAAGTTCTCCCGCTTCACGTTCGGATCACTCTTGAGGAATACTCGTTTTTTCATAATCACCAAGCCGCGATGGCCGCACTTTGATCGCCGCAATGCACGGCTCCTGGGAAAAAGGAAACACAGTTTTATTTAATCGTTCGGCACTTGAGTCACCTAAACCATTTATCGGGGCTTTGATAGTATTATATAGAAGCCTAAGAACTTGTCTGTCATAGTAAAAAATCCCATGAAAACTTAAACGGTATCACCAGATGTTTGCTTAGAGCTTAGCAAATATTGTAACACGTGTGCCGCGCTCCTCGCCCTTCTATTTCCTCTCGAGACTTCGTCTTCCGGTACAATAAATTAATAGCCGACGAAGCGGCTCTCCGTTTTTTGCGAGTTTAATTTAGTTTTTAGACGCGGCGCTACCAGTTTTACTAATCCGTGAAATTGGACCACATGGTGAAATATGTCCAAGTTCCCACTGACCGGATGAACAGATTTCAATATGAATAAAAAGAATTAGAATGTGTTTCCAGTTGAATATAGAAACCGTCTCCAGCCTATTATTAGAATAGAACAGTTTTTATGTGCAATTTTCCCACTAGATGCGGCACCGCAAACCGCAAGATTGTTAGAAATAATTGCCGTTCGGCTATTGTAGAAAATAAAACGAGAGAATGCGGGTCCTTGGTTACATTTTCTACTTGGCATAGAGTCGATTCTACTTATGTTGATAAAAAATATTACCTAGCTGAATGAGTTTTTATAAAAACGACATATTTTAGGACTCTCTATTGTTGAACACGCGCTTTTATGTCCCGGTTGCACAAAGAATAGATAAAGTCTATCGTTACGGTTCAATGCTCATTGACAATGGCATACGAGTTTGCTTTTTGCATCATAGAGCGTGGATCTTTCGGATTGTGCAACATAAAAGATACCTGTAGGTAACCGTGACGAAAAGGATCCTACCGAAAAAAAAAAATTGCGTGCAGAGACTACCTGACTTTTCTATGTAAACATTAATTTTTACTCCTCACATAATATAATTCACATTCACAAAAACGACTAATGCAATGATATTAAAAGAGCAGCGCAGTAAATCAAATAAAGTTTACTACTTTATTAGGTAAATATTCTGATAAGAAAATTCTCTTTCAAAGCTCGACACTGATAAATCTGTAACTTTTATGAATGGATATTCATAAAATCATAACTGAATTTTTTACTTAATTTTCTCTGAAACTAATTAATACATTAAAAAGAAAACATTAAAATACCTTACCTTTGATCACTGCTGCTGCCACCAGGATATGACGTCTAGAAGTTCTTCATCTTCAGGACTCATGGGTTCGTAGGCGTCATAGGTATCGTGACAGTTGGGCCCCGTTGAGCTTTCAGATACGAGGGAGGGTGCTGGTGAATGAGACTCTTCAGAAGAAGGAGGGGTTTGAGGACCATTTGTTGATAAACTCAGACCAATCTGTGAGTCTGAACAACCATCTTCACTTTCTTCCAATAGTCGTTTAAGGCTTTTGATATATTCCACAGCAAGTCTCAATGTGTCCACTTTGCTCAGTTTTCGCGAGGCTCCTCTTCCACCAGCCAAAGCTGCGCTTACAGCTGACGGGATATGTTGACGGAGCGCTGCGAATCCATTGTTGACTTGCTTCACTCTATTCCGCTCGCGTGCATTCCTGCGAGCCACGGAAGCCGGTTGAGTCTGATAAGGTTGGTGAAGATAAGATTTCTTCTTACAACGGGCTGGGTCAATGGGAGCCGGCGCCAGTCTGCGTGGTGCAGCATTCTGCAGATGCACCAGTTTCTGGTCGACGCTAATGTTTTGATAACTGTGAATGGTAGCCATGGGCATCGCGATTAGTCGAGTCGAATGTAGAGATCGAGAGCGCACGTGTGCGTGCCGCGGAGGTTGCCGGTGGATTGGCGGAGGTGGCGCGCACCCCCGACGCTAAGTAGCGCGCGCGGCGGTGGCGGCGGCTGGCGCGGGCGGCGGGCGGCGTGGGAGTGGGGCGCGTGCCGGGCGCACGGTGCGCACACGCACCGACGGCCGGCAGCGCTTGCGCGCATGCTCCCCGCACTGCCCGCTACTCGCTGCGCCGCGATCAAAATACGCCGGCGCTTATTATTCCATAGAGCGGTAAGCCCACGCCGCTATTGTTGCACGTCGTAGCGCGTAATTATCCCGTCCATTACCATGTTCGGAAGACGAGATCCGCTTGCGTCGTCTATTTAGAAGTCGTTAGCGAGAATAGACGCTGTAAACCGATCGGGGACGATATTGCGTTATTAATGTCTCGTAGCTTTTGTTTTATTAAAAAGGTTCTGTGAACTTTTTGTGATAATTTACAAGTATAACAAAGATATTGGACAAAAGCCGCTGTTTAATTCTGTAGATGAGTATTTTAACGATATAGTAATACGACTTGTTGAGTAGGCTTTGTAGTCCGGTCGCATACGTAGAGCGGCTACGTTCGTAGCAATTAGCGATTCTTATAAATGACTAGGTATCTTGCAGTCTCCTGATTTCTTATTTTATTTAATCGGTAGCTGGACCAGCTGGTATTAAAGTCGATGGCCTTTTACAGCAGGTGTCAGGAGCACCATCAATGCGTAACCTAGCCCTGCGGACAGTGCGGGGCGCCATTGGCACTTTATTTGATGACTTCACTCTAACCGTAGCGCGTAAGACATTAGAAATTTTATAGGTTTCACTTTTTATTTACAGTTTATGGCCCAGACAGTAGAAGATTAAAAGCTTAGATTTTTATCTTCAATACTTTTAAGCGGTTATTTACAATTTCCATGGTATTTTTTCCGTACGTAACAATATTAATGACAAAGCGAAATCTTCATTCATATTTAATAATACTTGCAATAAGTTTCAGTTTCAAATTAATTGACGTTATGATGGTTAACTATGATATGATATGCTTAACTATGCTTATACTATGATGTATCATAGTCAATGAATTTTTTTCGAAGACTGAAATACTGTTAAGGAGATTCATTTTTCGGCCCCTCGGTATCTGAGAGAAGGTCAGGTTAGGGGCGGTAGAGGACAGGTGTGAGCAATGGTGCGGTAGTTTCGGCGTCGCCATGTCACCTGTGTCTAGTAAGAGTGTTGTTAAATCCGTCTCACGGTACCTACTGGTAGATAATAATAGAAAGGCAGGAGGGGCAGCACTTGCTACAGAGCGACAAGTTAACTTGTAATTTAGGTCAATAAGCAAATGATTTAAAATTATAACAAGTATTAAGCAAGTGTAAGCATCGGAATCAAATTTTGTAGAGCAAAAGCATCATAATTTATATTTATATTTTTTTGTTTTATGACATTGTGTGTGTGTGTGTGTGTGTGTGTGTGTGTGAAATATGTGTGTGTTTTGAAATAAATAATAATAATAACGCCCAACAGTCACATACGTAGATCCTGGACACCCAACTCAGAACAAGTATTTGCGCTTTTTTTGTGCACAAATACTTGTCCTGCCGTGAGAATCGAACCTGCCACCTTCAGGTTATGAGCCGACCTGCTCTTCCCGTGGGTGCCGTAAGAGTCAGCTAAGGAATGATCCAGGAAATGGGCACCATCATTCTCCTTGGTACATCAAAGTCTTCTGCAATCACCAAGCCACCTGCCGGCGTGGTGATCACGGCAAGTCCTCATCTCATCATCACATGATAGGCGTCCAAAGTGATAATTTATGGTAAGCCTGTGTTCAGCAGAGTGCGTCTTCTGAAGGTCTGATGTGTGTGAGTGTACAGTAGATATTCTTGTACATATGGTTTTATTTTTAATCTGTTATTTAATGAACTAGTGCGAGGTTTCACCTGATTATATCAAACTTCATAGAAATCATTACGCATTATATCTTCCCCTAAACTATAACAGTTACGCCATCTACAATCAACCCTTATAACGAGAGAACTAAATTCAATATAGAAAAGGACGGGATCCATTCACCACCCCATTGTATTTTCAAACAGGTTTAGTAGATGGCGCTAGACATTGTGTGTAGGTTTCGGGGTTGTTTTAGGGATGATAAATTTTACAGAGGGATGTTAGTGTGGTGTTACTTAGCTAGATGGCGTGGAATAGGTTCTAATTATAAATATTTATTCCTGCGGTGGCTATAACACCTGCGCAGTAAACCATAACAGCCTTATTAATAAACACGAAATAGCTTTGGATTATTACTTTTGTCTCTTTCGATCCAGCTAAATATTCCAGCAGCAAAAAAAGGACAAAAGCTGAAGTAACTACCCTGATGCTAATAACCGTTCATTAATAAGGCTGTAGCGGTTTAAACACAAAACATTTAAATTAGCCTTAAACTAGTGTTGAAATGTCGTTTTGTATTGTTAAACACATTTTTGACATCAGTCAAAGCCTTGTTTATGTATTCTTGGTAACATGGTATATATACAAATTACAATAAAACTTGTCTTAATTATATTGTCTAATAAATAGGACATTATGGAAATTGCTAATAAGATTGTTGTTTCGTCACTTGCACAGCATTGTTGATGGTGTGGCAAAAAATGACAAATACATATTCTATTTTCAGTTTGCTCTATAATCTTGTCTTTAATGGCGCGAGTAATCACTAGTGGTTGGGTGTGAGCAATTTTACGTGCATTTCTTACAGAAATTAGAATATCAATAAAAATGAACGAGTTAATGAGTTTACTATTTCACGCTTCATGTTTAATTGTGGCAGTTAATTAAAAATAAATATTAACAGGAACTAAATAAGTGATATTAATATTATTAAGGATTGACGCCGGGATTTTATGATCAAGTAATTGGACTTGATAAAATATAACAGGACTATTTATTACAGTGGGGTAGAATACCCTGTAACAAGCAGTGTTCACATCGACACTCAACTATTCGTCCGATGACTGCGATCAGGATTCGGATGAGTGAATGACCCCTACAAAAAGTGATGTTAACAACTGGGACCTTACCATTACCTATTACAGCAATTCAATTGAAGATCTACAGTGAATCGCCACGATGCAAATTGCACTGCAGCGATTTATTTTTGATCTTCATTTGAATCATGCTAAGAAGTGATGGTAAAGTCCTTGAGTGCCAAACGTTCTCCGGATTTACCTCAACTTATATAATTTTTTTTTAAATAGCTAATGCTGTTGGTCTTTACCGACCTTTTACAGCGTCACCTTGCTTAAGCTGCCAAGCCGTCAAAAGTGAGAGGCAACTAGCTCAAGGGCACCCCTGGGGTGCGAGCCTCGGCTTGGGCCGTTGCTGGGATAAGAGGACCGAGAAGACTACATCCACTGGAAGAGTGGACCCTATTAAAGGTCGCGACCGTTCTAGCTAACCTACGGGGGGTACGTGGGGTAAATCCGTAACTACTACCTTGAATATGGGTATAAGTGCGCAAATAAGTAGGCATTATAATTGATATTACTTTGATTGACGACCTGTCATTTATTTACCTCAAGTATAAAGCTAACGTTCTCGTCCCAATCACAACTTGGCAATTATTCTCTTGATATCGTAATCATCTAATTTTAGGTAATTTGATTACAAAGCCTTTTGACTTAATGGATTGAAAGCGGCAGCCTCATTTTGATTGGAACCGAGTGAGATTTTACCGATGTGATACTTTTAATGTAGATACCGACATTGTAATTATGCTGTCATTTTGCAAATTTATCGATATTATAATAAATGCATCGGTTTCATGAATTAATTTACCGTAGTATCAGAAAAGCTTAAAATAATTTATCAAGATTTCGTTATCGCAAAATAAAACTTTGTGTAAATAGTTACTTAAAGTTTTATTTAATAAATTGTGCAGTCGGCTAAAGTTACATCGGGGTTTAGTGGCGGTTACATGCAATATAAATGATAATACCACGTCCACGGACACAGACAGATTCCGATTGTCATCGAAACAAACGTCGTCCGACACTCTCTCTTTGTAAATAACGCTAGGTTACTAGCAATAACTTCTCTAGCCATCTAGAGGCCTATCATTTACGATATAACAATCGCAAATAAAATGCGATGCATTTGTGTGAGCGAGCATTAGCGCGCGGCGCGGGCGGCGGCCGTTAGGCGCAAACATCTCGGTTGGGTGTATAATTTCGCGTCCGCTGACACGAAGCCTCTCCGGCGCGGTTGCGATTCCACAATATATCACGTGGCCGCGTATGCCGCCACGCTGTATAATTCGTGTAATTTATAGGGTACGTTGGACTAGTAGCGAGTGCTGGCACGGTTAATAGCGTGCTGCCACGCGACAGACGCGTTGCGTACCCCCGCGCGCATTTACCTGCGCTGCAGGCTCCCTAGTAGCATTTTATTAAAACCCCACTGATAGCTCCGCGTAACTTTTAAGCTATAAACTCAAGTGGTAGTTAGAATAATTATAGGCACCTTTTACTTCTTTCGTAATGCAGTAGTTCTAGTACCTTGGATTGGACTATGAGAAAGAAAATAGACTGCTATTTAGCAGCACCTACGCTACCGAGTCGTTTAATAAATGCCCAGGGAAAAATACGTGAGCTTTCTTATTAAGTGCCCACGATGGTTGGCACACAATAAATGTCACTTTAATAATATTAATATTGTAATAAATTTTAAACGGCGACTGTACCGTCTGTGGCTACGAGCACCGTATTTAAACAAGTCGGCGTTTTCGTTTATTTATTTCCACGGTATAAAGTTCGCACACCATAGTGTTGGAATTTTATTTTATTTTACGATCATCTGTGCAGATTATTCATTTATCAAACAAATGGCGGAGCTTCATCAAACGAATATCTTTCGGATCTTTAAAGTAGTGTCGTACATTTTATTTATTAAAAATGTAGACGCCAAGGTGCCGATTGCGATTGGAGATCTTATTAAATACTGAAACATGGAATGAAATTAAAACAACTTACTTAATGAAGGCCAATATATGCATCGTTGCCTTTTTTTACACTTGCGGTATTCGCTTTGGTACTAAAATATATATAATGGATGATAGAGTAAGAGCACTAAAATAGCAAAATGCAATCTATTCTAATGTTCTTAACACCGCTAGAGACCTCTACTTTGCATAATCCCTAAGATTTCTTATTATATATGTATTGTCTACTTATTGTATTCTTAAAGCTGTTGGTCTGACAACTGTACTCGTCATGAAGTCGTAATAGCATAGATATTTATAATTTATTCCAATTGGCATTGTTATGTAGCCTACTCTATAAATTTGCATAATCCTAAAAGTATTTCAATGGTAAATATTAAAAGTAAATTTTTGAATGATATTATGCAGAGCAATTCATGCTATAAGATGGAATAATTTAAACAGAGTTCGGTCTATGCATGCTATAGTTTTTCTCTTCACAGTATCTCAAAAATGTACGCAGAAATTAGGATTTTTTTGTCTGTTTTGGCTCCACACCTTTTTGTATTTAGCTAGTGTCAAGTAATTAATAATTTCACAAGTTAATTAATATTATGTAAAATATATTACGTGTCAAGCAAGACAAGTCACAGCCCAGGTCATCAGGTTAAGTCATAGTCTAGTCTAGTCAAGCATACTCCTAGTAAAGTGGTGGCAACTTTACCAGAAGCTTCTATGTAGTTTTGGAAACAACACGAAAAGAAACGTTTCACCATCATTATACCACTTTCCCACACTCATGTCTGTAATCCAGTACTTAAAGAATAAAACGCCACCAAATTTATGCACTAACACTAAAAACAACACAAGTTTTGGAAAATAATACAATGCGGTGATGGGATCTGTCCCGTTTCTCCGCCAAAAAAACAAAATTAGCATTATCACAGGATAAAAGGTAACACCGAGTATGGATTAAGATTTACACCGAAATTTAACTATTTGGTTGTTAAAATAATAAGATTTCGGTCAATTTCCACAGAGTTTAGTGATACCATAGATAAAGCCAGCACAGTTCTCGATAAAAGCT
This sequence comes from Ennomos fuscantarius, assembly GCA_905220475.3. Taxonomy (NCBI): domain Eukaryota; kingdom Metazoa; phylum Arthropoda; class Insecta; order Lepidoptera; family Geometridae; genus Ennomos; species Ennomos fuscantarius. Next base: position 5,980,503 of record HG992029.1, read on the forward strand.
AATAGACCATGCAAAAATATAGCCCATATTAGGAATACCAACATACGAAGGTCTATCATAAAGAAGACCGGAAAAGGCAAGTACTTAGTCTATTTATAAGTACCCATATTCTAAACGTACCGTTACAGGCGTTGCAAAGCGTGCCCATTGTTGCGTTCAAAGTTGCTATTGGCCGAGATTTGACCTCTGGGAAAACTTTCCACCAATAGCGGAAGAGAAGGTTTGACTACGCGTAGTAATAGATTTGCAGTGGTAGGCTTGTTTGGCTTGCGCATGCGTCCGTGTAACTTCATTATGTTCTAGCAATTTTATGTCTTATTAGTGTAATAATGTATAGATGTAAATACTCTAATCAGTGTCAACAATAGAATCTTATCTAGCTTGAATCGGAAACTTTGTGCCCTTATTGGAATACATAGTTTCAAAAAATTGCTTTTAAAAAGTTGTGTAAGTGACTATTGCGCTTTACATCTAACGAAATAACGAAAAAAGCTTATTTTATCATTATTATATTTTATTACAAAAAATATATCAATTTTATAAATAAATAGGTTTTTCTGTTCCAATTTATTTTTATGGCACAAAATAAAACTAAAGGCTTAAACAAGCTTACCAAGTCATTCACTTACATTTAAAAAAAACATACACGTCTCTTTTAATGGTAATACACAAAAAGGAATAAATTTGTATGTTCGAGAAATGAAAAACATAAGCGGGTTGCATTATAGTTTTATTTTAATTATAAAGAGATCCATAATAACCTTGATTCATATTCAACTCACGGAAACAATTTTGACTTCCGAATACGCGTTACTATGGGTCGGGACTTTTACTTTTTACTAAAACGAAACAAACGAGGTTCGTCACGCATTATCACGTCGCGACAATTTCCCCTTCATTATGTGAACGTGTTATAATCTGTGGCGAGCCATTGGCGCCAGAATTTTATTACCCTCGAGGGTGGTACGAACGCGCGTGGTGAAAATTTAAAAATAAAATAGAGATATTCTACTTGGCGACTACAAAAGTTTTTATTACAGGTAGGTATGCCCATATCGCTTTTGTCTCAGATTCAATCACACTAGTATTATAAAGGTGAAAGTTTGTATGTGTGTTTTGTTTGTATGTGTGTATGTTTGTTACTCCTTCACGCTCAAACGGCTGAATGGATTCGGATGAAATTCGGTACCAAAATTGCTTATACACTAGATTAACATATAAGCTACATTTTATCCCGGAAAAATTGAATTTTCCCGTGGGATGAGTAAATAATTAAAATACTTTTTACGCGCGGGTGAAACCGCGGAGCGCAATTAATGCTGTAATAATTTCTCTTGTTATCACCTAATTACCTGCCCGCGACTATGTTCTACGAACATTTTATTCTTTTCAATATTACCTATTAGTACTATTATGCATTTACAAACGAACAGCATTTGATTTATACCTTTATTAGATAATCACTTTAAAAAATGTGAGCTCTATGAAGAATGGAGTAGAGTAGAAAAAGTAGTGTTATTTAATCATATTTTTAAAAATCGATAAACAGTTATCACGTCGTGCGTTTTCTGGCAGAGTATACCAGAATCGAATAGCTTCCACAGTGAATGATTTGTCATAAAATCGAGAGGTGTAGACATGCATCCAAAGTTGTAAGGTGTCCAAGGAGCTAAAGTATCAAGTGTGAGTAAGATATATTATGAACTTGAAACGTTCCTTTAGGGAGGACTTGAAAATCTAATTGATATCCACTAGTACGAAAACTGATGATTTTTACTGTGATGGATAGTCCGACGTCCACATCACACAAGCCATAGTAGCTATGCTCAAGTTTCCGACTATATCAATCCAACTAAAACTCAATTATTTATTGTAATATTAATACCAATTGAACTTTATAGAAAAGACATCAACGCGCTCACTTGTTTTCGAAAGTATCAAAAGTTTATAAAAGCACGTATTGGCTTACTTTTCCGGTTCGGACCAGTAAGTTCCGTATTACAGAACGATGCTCAGTCATCGATTGCTGCTCAAGCAGAGATTTCATTCACTAATTCATCACTTTATGAATGAAATCTCTGCTTGAGCACTGATCGATGACTGAGCATCATTCTGTAATACGAACCTTACTGGTCCGAACCACGCTTAGCCCTTAAGTGCTAGACGCATGCAGCCACTTGACACTCTTTGCAAAGCCTATGTTCAGTAGTGAATGTTTTAGCTAATGATCATGCTGCTGAATCAGGATAATATCAATTTGAGCTAGCTCTAATAATTTAAAAATTCTTATTGAAGCTGTGGGCAAAAACTTTGCGCATAGTACCTACTTCTAAAGGATCCCGCAGGTTGAATTAATAAGAACATGTATCAATATTATAAACCAATACTTACTTAGTTGGCACTAACTAGTCTTTAATCTGTGCCAATACAAGTGATGAGATGATTACCCTTAATTACATACTACAATAAAACTCCGCAAGTAGCAATTCGGCAATTGACAGAAGTCACGTGATTTCATTCATTGTGTTGCAAAAAGGAAGTCTTAAGTACCCTACTAAGGAGGTACGTGTAATTTGAAATGATTGGTGGTCATTTGTAAAGAGGCTTTTTGAAAATAAAGCATTCAAAGTGATTACTTTCTTTCGGAACGTGCAAGGGATAAGTTATTTTAAGACAACGTTGACGCTTTGTGATTAACATTACCATACCAATTTCTACTTTAGGTGTTTCTGAGAAAAAACGTGACAGATAACAAAGTTATCTCAACCATAAATACACTAATTTCATTCTTCGTTATATAGCAGTTCGGAATGCATATACCAACATTAAGAAAATGTTAATTAACTCGATCAGAAACTAAGTACCTACTAGTAGAGACAAAAACTTATGCAAATATCATAAGTATGTGCAGTCAATTTACAGGTAACTTTACACCAACCAACATTCAGGTTCGTAATGGTATCGATAAACTAAAATAGCTTACGTACAAACTTGTTGTTGAGAATACGATTGTGTTTTAAACCACCCGCGACGACCAAGCATCCTTATATTCATTCCGATACAACTTATCCAATTTTGTCTTCATAAAAAGCTTTTTATAAGCAAATAATATGTCTCTCGTCCGGTAAAGTCAAGCAGTCAAAGATCAGCGCTATCTTGTCACTGAAATAAAATGCCCATAAAACTAATTAGCAATCTAAGGTTTTACGACGCTATAAATAAATAAAATGGACCCCAAAAGCGGGGAGTTCACATGAGTTTGAACCTCGGTTTTTGTTTCAAGATCCGATGAAGACATCTCGACTAATTAAAAGTTTAATGTTACGTAGAATGCGTAACGCATCAATATGTATGAATCGGATTAGTGCTGCAAATACTGAATGTTTCTATCACGGCGTCTTTTAAGATGCAAAGTCAATGGCAGATTTACAGACCAAAACATTTTGAGCTGTATTTCTAAACAGTTAGTTCTCATTTCGTTTAAGTTTATAAACTAAATGGCTTTTGAAAATAATGGCAAGAAGACCCGGCACCTTTTTAATGATCGTCGCAGTGATTTGGATCATAATTAACCAGTTCCATTTCGTGATCGACTCCGGGAGGCCAAAGAAAAAAGCTAAAACAGTGTATCACAACAATAAGGGTAATAATGAAATGCCGATCAATTAACATGAAGCCGCGACGGGTATGCGTCTACAGTGATGAATAAATAACATATTTCCTTTATTTTAGAAACGGTCGGGTTATACGGTAAAAACTTAAAACTGATTCGATTCGTGCACCACGTGACGCCAACTACAATCAGCGGGGCGTTTCCATGCTCTAGTATCAATTCACTGTTTATCCATAAAATTAAAAACCTCGTAAACATTTCTGCGATCTTACTTTTCGTCCGTACAAAATAACACGTACCTACTAAAAGTTTTTTTGCAATTATTTAAAAGCTTTCAATTAAGAGATAATAGATTGTTAATAGAAAAATTCCACTTTTCATCCATAAAATCCTAAATTTATTTCGCATGATATCGATGAGGGTGCACTTAAGCAAGATTACACGAGTCCTCTTTTAAGTGATCATAAGAGCCGCCAAAGTCAGCTAACGAAATAAAGTGCCAAAGAAATTACCTGATCGTTTAGTGAGTATGCTTACCATTACGCGAATATAAAAGCTGCTTCTTAATAAAGAAGTAGATTTTACTCAAAACCAGATATGCACCATGTGCAAGTCCTGTTCCAAAATAATCGCCAGTAAGAATTTAAATAAGGTGTCAATTAGAAGAAGCGAGTGTGCTGATAATATTGTTATAATGTCTTTTAATAACTTTACGTGATTGACATAACACTTTGACGTTTAATCGTTTGAGATAAAATGTATTGCCGAATTAATTTCGTATTTTAAAGTTTCAATGTCTGATAAAGTATGGAGCACGTTCTTACAAATACATATACTCGTCATCATTAGCCCAATACGCTCCCAAAACGGGTACATGGACCTTCTTTCCGAGGAAGAGAATGTATTCCAGTCTAAAATTAATAAATAATAATAATATAATAATATGTGTGGACATCTCACACACCGCCATCTAGCCCCAAACTAAGCAAAGCTTGTGCTATGGGAACCAGATAACTGATACAATACTTAGATACTTTTTTGTTTGTAAATACAAACATAGAATACAATATGACAACCAGACACAGAACAAACACCTATGTTCATCACACAAATGTTTGTCCTGAGTGGGAATCGAACCCACAAGCCACAGTTCAGAAGGCAGGGCTACTACCAACTGAGCTATCGGGCCAGTCATCATAAATCATACTTGCATATGAACAAGACGAAGGAACAGAAAGTGTAGTAATATCCACCGTTGCTATTAGTCTTCACAAAACATAACCATGCGGCAAAAGTCAGGTAATAGGATTTATCGAATATGAGACACTAAGAACACAAATACCTAATTCACTAAAATTATAAAGAACTAGGAACGCTAAATATAAAAAAAATACTTGTAAAAAAATAGACATAAAAAAATAATAGTATTTGAATAGAATAGAAAAATTTGTAAAATTAAATAAAAACCATTAAATCAAATGATAAATTAAACTTTTATTATTTTTAATACTACTAATACTAGTAATTGTAGAATGTTACTTTAATTTGGCTCCAATCTACTAATAATTATATAATTGCAAGAAATGTACAATGATTGGTTACGTTCCCGTTCTTCCTTCCACCTACCTAAATTCAAATTCTCAAGTTTGTGGCATTCCATTATGAATCCATTTTCTTTGTGGACGATATAATAACTTTTAATTAATAAGTTTGCGCTTTAGGTAAAATTGTGTAAAGCGCATACGGGGTCATACTATGTTTCGAATTAATTAATTATACTAGAGAAGAGGAAGACTGCGATATTATTAGGCCTACCTATATATTATAAACCTATACAACATCATAAATGCATTGTTTTTGAATATGAAGTCTTACGTTGCACTAAATGACCGTAAGTGAGTAGGGAATTATTAAAACATATTTCATTTTTACCATAATTTACATATCTCGACCGCAAACTGCGTGTGGCGCGCCGTAAAAACATGCTTTTGAAACGTGAAACAATAAATCAAAGTAAAAAAAATACGTGTTACTGAGGTCCGTTGTTTACACATCGACATTGTCGCCAGCCTAAAAACAACGATACCCGCACTCGACATTTTAAGGCGAAGGAATTTGTACAGCGTTTTGAATTAAAACTGCATCAAAAATGAATACGTAAAGCGAAATATTGCCTTTTATTCGAATATTGTCGCGCTTGTCACGCCAGAATTAAATAATGATAATAATATGTATCCACAAAAAGAAAATATTAAACGCAAAACTCCAAGCAATGCCGCAGCTTAACAGAGATACGCTGTAATAAATACTTCTTCTTCCTCATTACCTTACCGCCCAAACCGACGACATGCCGTATGCAAAAAAGGCAAATGATTTTTGCCAATATACGATCCACGAGTTCACTTAGCAAAATTGAGATGTAAAGATATTTTTTTAATAATTCAAAAAGTGCTCTAATTGATATTTCATTCAACGGTTTTACTCGTTGGGTGGCAAGACGTAAAAGTAACATTAATGAATGTGACACCAACGAAGACTCACCGACTTTTTGTTTATACAAATTGGCCGTGATTTTACATATTTTTACAATACTCGTAGCTGGTTTATTCAATTTACACAAATATACTGTACATTTTACTCTTGCTTTTTACTATACGTAACATGATTGCCAATTAATTTATTAAACCAACAAGTGAGACAAAGCAGACGTTATATCACAAGCCCAATTAAAATTAATAACAAGATTGGTTCAAATCAAAACAAACCCTTCCCAAAAAAAGGAATTGATTTGACGTCTTATTTCCAAAATCTTTCAAATTACATGTTTCTATGTATCTTTTATTTTGTGCCTGTTACGCGTGCTGCGTGTGGTATTTCAGTAACGATCTAATGTCTTATTAACAGTAATCGGTTTCGTGACAAACCAAATTAATATTGCTTTACTGAGTTAGTATCAAATTATAGAAATTAACATGTGATTCGTTACTGACCCATTTTTTGTTGTTCATAATCGAATGCTTTAATAAAAATGTGTATCAACTATCAACCCTTTGGGTCGGAAAGAAATTTGTTTTTTGTGTCCGCGTTTCAAATACTGATTGAATCAGTTAAACAGTGACAAAATACTCGGGCTGTGTTCCTTTGTAACGATCGGTACATCGTGATGTGTCTCACGATATTTAAACCTCATGTCATTATTAAGACATCACTTACCCGGTGGCTGGGAAGATCCTTTTGCAGATAAACTTTCAGTCATTTATATCAAGCTTTGAAATGAACGAAATAAAACTAGGATGTTAGTGATTGTATTGTGAAGCAGTAATATTTTTTATTTATTTTTTAATATTAATGTTACAATGAATGGTATTTTTTAATGTTTTGTTTATCGTATATGTGTACTTTATATGTTTTCGACTTTTTCATAATTTTTGGTTTAAATGTATCGTCAAAAATTTTGTCATTTTAAGACTATGTAGTCCTAAAATCAACTTGATTTGGTTGTGCTAGAAAATCTCCAGGTACCGAAAAAAATTTTTTTTTCCTTATGCGATTAGGGCAAACACGCCAACAAGGTTTGTCACCAAATCGTTGTAGCACCATTGTTCAATGAATCGTGTAAACCCCCATCGTGTTCATTATAGCCGTCAATAGACCAATTAATTAGTAGAACTCTTCATTAAAATGTAACGTCTCAGCGAATTCACTTTTTAATAATTTTTATTTATTTATTTATACTTTAGCATAAATTAATGTACAAGGAGGACTTAATGCTATGAAGCATTATCTACCACTCAACCTGGATGTGCAAGAAAAGGAATGGTAGTGGTGCAGTAACATTGATATTAGAATAAAATACGTCTGTGTATATAATAATAAAAAATAAATATACGTATAATATACTTAATTATATAAAAAATAATATAATATACCTACTTACATGCTACTATGTTCACTAGGTGGTAGGACTTTGTTGCGAAGTTCGTCTAGGTAGGTACCACCGCTTCGCCAGTTATTCTGCCGCCAAGCAGTCCGGTTTGAAGGGCACTGTAGCTAGTGAAATTACTGGGCAAATGAGACTTTATGACCTGATCTCACAGTCTAGTAATCTTGTTACTAGATTGTATTGATGTCTCAGGATGACGTGCGCAGTGCAGTGTCACGCGAATTTCTATACTTTAGAGTTCCGAGTGACACTGCAGCTAATATGGGCAGCCGTGTCGCTTAACACCAGGCGAACGGTTAGTTCGTCGCGTCATACCTTAACATAAAAAAAAAAATACATAATTATAATGAATACAATTAAATACTTACATATTACTTTTGAACTCCTTGTTTGATATAATAACAAATAATTCCTGACCTAGTAATTAATATAAAATGTTGAATGAGTACAAAACATGTATTTGCCACTACATCGGCATTAAGCCCGCGGGACGTGGGTCTAAATACCTGATGACACAGCAACTTAAGCTCTTTGAGTTTCTTGAGTTTTGCAGAAACTGTAGAATTTAAGAGAATTTTTTATTATCATTTTAAGTTAATTGAATTGATTATTCCTCAAAACGAATAACCATTTTCAAATAGAGAACACATTAGTCAATTGTTTCATTATAATAATCGACTTCATTGAATTGGATAGTTACCTATTTTTTGCTAGGGGTGTGTGTAAATCCAGGTGGTCTTTAAGTAAAGTTACTATACTACCACTTAGTTTAGAGCTTTCTGAGAGCGCAGTAAACTAAGCATTTTAACTATCAATTAAACTATAATTAGCTCATGGACTAAATTACTAAAGAAACTCGTTACGTTAATAAAATTAGAGCCTAAGCATTCTTGATGTTTTATGTTATTGCTTAGTGAAATTAACGATGACTATCTTACTGGTATATATATTCTGTGCAAACTGGTGCCAGACATAGAATGGGCTTATTTTTTTCCTGCTACAATATTGCTGTTATGGTATTCATAAAATTGTCTCCTCTGTCTTAAGAATATTCTTCTATAAAAATAATAGGATCTCGATAAAAAATATTGATTGATAATGTTGATTTATAAGTTTATGAAACTTAAAATATTGAAGGCCGCTAAAGCTAAAGTGCCTCTGAACAGTAAACTGGTATAGATGGCGCAAGACCCAATAACGCCTCAATTATTTTTTTACTGCACTAATAAAGTCATAGTCTAAAGTTATACTCAAAGAACAGATTATTAAACATCAAGAAGTTATTAAATTGATGAGCGGCAATATCCTTTTAAGAAAAAAGGCGTTAACCACAGACGGGATCATATTTTTGTTTAATTAACGAATTTTCATGCTATAAAAGGCACGATCTAATAATTTTGGGCATCGAAAAAATACAATGGGTTAGGGTGGATCCGACCAACAAAATAATAGAATTCAGAAGCTTATCTAATAAAGGTTGGTTTTGGGTTCTTTGAGGCCATGATTGTTCATGGTGAATGAATTTTGTAATTGGAAGTACCTATTATACTTATGTATGTAAGTTAAATTAACAGCATAGCAACATAGCATTTATTCAATACTCGCTCAATAAAATGTGTAGGTACTAATCAATTTACATAAAGACGTTTAAAAAGAAGACAATTGTTGAATGGTCAGTTTTTGCATGTTTTTAGTCTAAACTAAAACAAAGGAAGAAAAACCTATCAATAGAAGTGTTTACTGGAGCTTATACGAGTGGTATAAAATGTCATACCATACTTTCTATATACTATGTGGTAAATATTTATTTGCCAGTTTATTTAACGGATAAATTGCGTTTATTCTTTTAACTTACTAACTACTACAATAGAAATAGTAATAGTAATTTATTTGCCAATAAGTCAATAACAATCTTATGCTAGTGGCTTATATTAGGTATAGTTTCCTGCTAAATATCATATTATTTTAATGGAAAAAATACTTTTTAAAGTATTTTTTCCATTAAAATTCCATTAAATTTCCATTAAAAGGAAAAAATACTTTTTAAAGTATTTTTTCCATTAATAATATTACAACTAGTAGTACATACTACTAGCTACACTACTTACAAATAAAAACATTTGAACATATATGTGGGCAGAACGGGTTGTGCGTAGGTTGCAACCTATATAACTATAGGCCTTCAGCATGTCCACACCGCGCCGTGTCTGGAACAAGAATGATCCGTAGTACACCGAGCGCTCCTTTTTTATAGCCACACAGGTAGGGGCGCCATGACAGTTGCCGGTGCTACCATTGTAATAAATTTAATGCCACCACAGGGTAAATTACGGTGCTCGATCGATGTGCATAGAGTTTATAACTGGAAGTTGCCGCCGTCATATACTAGCCGTGATGACCTTTAGATAGCCCAAATGTTAAAGCCCACTACCAAAAGGTAGCGTACCCAACATTGCTGGCAGCTGGCAACTGGCAGCATTGCCCCGTTGAATTACATAGCTAATTCGTTGTGCCAAATTTTAAAAAACACGATGAACTTCCAGTGGGGACTGGCATTATATGTTCTTTGTAATCAACTGCACCGTCCTATAAACATAAGTACATTTAATTGAGCTTTCTTAATTAAATACTTATTTGTCCTGTAATTCTTATTCCTACATTAACAAAATTAGTCAAAAATAGAGTCCGAGCTCTCATTCAAACAATTTAAGAATTGACACGCTGTGAAAATTTACGCAGATGTTCATATTATTATATGCTCATTTTTGTAACAGTTCAGTTGAATCAATCTAGTTTGGTTCGAAGATATTAATCATACATAGATATCGTGAGTTCTAATTAATATAATTTTTTCTCACGTCCTACCTTTTCTATTAGTTTAATTTAAGAAGAATAAATAAGAATAAAAATTGTTTATTGCCAAAAAAAAGTAAAACAAACTGGGTACGCACAAATAATATTACAGCTAACATAATATAATTAATTGGCAACAAGAGTATGCTCAGCACTGTGCTGCATAGAAATGTTCTACGCAGGGCTGGTTTTCAGCATAACCCACTTCTCGAGCAAAGGTCTTATAGCCGATTTTTAGCGAGTGTGCGAGGGTCATAAACTTGTTTTATTATATTATAATACAGCTTACAAAAAATTAAATAAACTAAGTTAGGGACAATAAAGTAAAAAAAAAGCAATACAAATTGAGTAAAAGAACAGTAAAACTTCTCAAAACTATCAATCGCGGAGTATTTTTCTAATAATAATTTTATGCTTATCTTTATTTATGGTTCACCAATATCTTCCAAAAATGTTCATGTATTGATCTCATAATGACAGTCTCTATTTTTACCAAATTTGTTAATTTTTTTATGGTATATATACATTTCCCCAACAATGATAGATTTTGTGGTATCAATATGTATAATGTTGCCCCCGTTTGGAGCTATCTCACGTCTAATTACCCCAGCAAGAGGTCTATCGTGCTGAGCTTTTGTCAATCTGAAGTAATTAATCAAGTTCAAGTTACCGTCCCACTGTTTTGTTAACATTTGATTCGGTTCCAAATGAGAATGATCTAAGAAGGCATTTTTTGATTTGATGGTAGACGAAGAATACGTATAACAAGGTTATTGGATTGATCCAACTGAACTGTGACGAAAATGCCTATATTCGAACACCTGCGTAAATTTTCACAGCATGTAAATTGTTTAATCGAGAGCTCAGATTCTAATATATTTAGTGAATTTATTTATTTTAGGAAAAAGAAATTCAGTAAAAAAATCATCTATACATATAAATTTCAAAGTCCTTAAAGTTTCAAGGACTGACTGAATGACTGACTTATATATCAACGCACAGTCAAAACCACTAGTCCTAGAGACTTGAAATTTGGAGGGTGTATTCTTTGTAAAAATAAGTATCCACTAAGAAAGGGTTTTTTCAAAATTCCACCCCTAAGAAAGTGAAATGGGTGGTTGAATTATTTTCCTATAGGTCACACGGGTGAAGCCGTGGGCAGAAACTAGTAATTAAGTAAAAATGTACATGTTTATAAGACTGTGTAGTTACGCAAACAAGAACATAAAATGCCAATAAGGGTTTTTTTCTGAAACGATTTTATCAATAAAATGGGCCAGCGAAATCCAAAGAAAGCTTACATAAAATTCAAGTTTTTGTACCCCACATTTTCAAAGTCAAAGCGTATTTGCGATGTCACAAAAACGTCAACACGCTTAAAGGATCCGACAAACACTATAAACGACTAACCTACGTACCCACATCGGAGCAATGCCGCTTTGAGCCTAGAACAAGTTCCCAAACAAGTCTCCAGCGTTTAACATGGTCATAGAGCCAAGGGTGGAGCTTCCATAGGCATACTAATGAGTGAAGAACTATTTTAGAACATATTATTAAGAAACTGGTCACATAATGTAAAATACAGTGGCTATCAGGCTATCGTTTACTTTACTTTGTTCGAATCAAAATACGTTTTGAAGGAAAGAGATGGTGTTATGATTGTGTTGTGGTGTGAAGGAGAAGAGTGGCTGTTGTGGCAGGTGTCGCGGTACATCTGCGCTTGCGCACTGACCGGCACGTGCGTCCCTAGTGAGCTTTCAGTAAAAATGCTTGTAACTTGAGGGCTGCCATACAAACATCAGCATATTTTGTCATTGTTTCAGATTTACATTTTTAATAACTTATTTTATAACACCTGCAAATATTTAATATTTTTAAGTTAGTAGTAAGGCGATAGGCGATAGTTAGGAATCAGGAATCAATCAGTTACCTACTAAATGTCTTAAGTTACATCTCTCTGTTCTGTTTTCGTTATATTTCTTATTAATTTGTGGTCAGCGTTGTTGGTACACTAACTACCTACATTCTAAGGCTTATACTACTTTAAGATTATGTTTGTTGTGTACTGTTTGTAGATCCTAAATAAATAAAAAAAAAAGTTTTATTTTTTACCGGTGAAGTAAACCAAGGCTAGTTCTAGATATGTTGAGCATGCTGAAATATAAACAAATATACGCAACAAGGAATACTATATTAAACGAAATACGACTATATACAATATGAGACATTTATATAGACTATGATACAATAAACATCACATTGTATTAATGATTGACATGTTATTATAATGTATTAAATATTGTTGTAATGTTATCGAGAGCCTGACATGTAATTTTTTTTACCAATAAAAATTTATGATTTATGAGACGAAAATCATATAAACTTTGCTGTTCTTTTTGTGAATAGTGCTTTAGTGTTTGAACTTAGCCTTGACTGCTGTCTCTGCATGGGGTGAAGCAAACTTGGTTAAGTTCAATGCAGATAAAACCCAGGCGTGTCTTTTCTCTGCAAAAAAGAGTCCGTTTGTGCTAGCTCCGACTTTCCAAGATGTTCCGATACCGATTACGGATCACCTTGAGCTTCTTGGCATGACTCTGTCATCTAACCTTAACTTCGGGTCCTTTATAGAGTCAAAGGCTAAACTAGCTGCCAAAAAGCTGGGCGTTCTCACTAAGGTCAGGCACCTGAACAGCTTCTTAACTTATACCAAGCTCAAGTTCGATCGTGCACTCCATGCAACTTAACTGCTGCCACCTATGGGATGGGTCTGCTAAATACCAGCTGGAAGCCTTAGACTCTATCGAAAAGCGTGCTAAGAGGCTCATAGGTAGCGACTTGTTTGAGGCCCGACTGCAAAGCCTCGACCATAGACGCAAAGTTGCCAGTTTATCGGTCTTCTATCGAGTGCATTTTGGAGAGTGTGCATTGGAGTTGCATAATCTGATTCCGCCGTCACCGTTCCACCATCGGACAACCAGATGTACGAAAAAGCGCCACCGGTACATGGTTAATATCCCACATGTGCGAACAAAGAGATTTGGCTCCACATTTATCATGCGAACAGCCAAAGAGTGGAACGCTTTACCGGCATCCGTATTTCCCGAAAACTACAACCTTGGAGTCTTCAAATCGAGAGTGAACAGGTATCTTCTAGGCAAGCGTGTTACATCCTAGACTGCATCGTCACTTACCATCAGGTGCGATAGTGGTCAAGCGCGAGCCTATCAAACAATAAAAAAAAAAAAAAAAAGTAAAATTGTAAAAATGTGTTTTACAAAATTATGTAAATTAACTGAAATAGGTACAACTTAAAAACAAAGTGGCCTCATATGTCAATTTTGTCTCACAAATTAATAACCAACGACAAGTACAAATTTTCTGGGTGTCATTATGGTACACGCACGCAGCACGAGCGGTCACCAATTTTATAACCAATTTCAAGAACAGGAAGCCAACGCGTGCCCGCCTGATTTCAATAATAAATTGATGGCTCCACAATTCACCAGTGGACAGCGTTTGTCAGGCACTAGCCCGGAATTATCGACATTGGCAGAAAATGTAGTGGGCGTGGGCAACGGTTTCTTGAAGGAACGCGGAATTTTATAGCGGTAGCGAGAGCTTTGATTAGGGGGTTATTAATCACTACTTTGATCCCCGTCCACGCGCATCCACGTACTCTAGCCCACTAAAAGTACACACATGCCCAATTTTCGTGGTTACATAATTGAATGTAGACTTAATTTGTATAAGTATAAGGTACCGTAGTTTTTTAGTTTAATCTTGAAGTCAATGTGGTCATGTAAAGTAATTTTTAAAGTTTTCAATCTATAAGATGATTAAATTTATTTTTTCTAGTAATTGAAAGGTTTTCAATTGGTGTCTGTAATATTGATTTTTATTCAATATATTTTTAGGATATCACACACACTCAACAGCTGGAAGTTATCCACTTCTAAACACCGATCTTCCCCGTAAAACACACGCAGGCGGTTGCTGCTGTCCATTCCCTGTATATTCCCTTAGCCGGCTCTTACAGCACCCACGGGAAGAGGTTTACCTATTCGCATACCACATGGTTTAGGACAACGAATAAAACAAATTGAACTTTTTTAGCTTATTTATTAAGTCTAGAAGTGCAATTTTTTCTCGATTTATGATATCATGTCCATGTTTTTTTTAAACTTAGAAGTGAATTATATGAACAAGTATGTATGCTTGTACAAGTATGTACGTTTTGGTTCTTATTGCCTATATCAATTTTTGACACATTCACTATATTTTGCACAAATTTATCGCGCCATGAACGTACCAACTTTGACATTATTAAATTCATAAAATATTATGATATTCAATTAAACTTATTTCCACATTAAAAATGTCATTTGCGTAGTAATTATTGCTAAATATGGAATTTTTCCTTCATTTATACTGCCACTTATCTGAAATGTTTGTAACAAAAACATAACTTTACCATTAAAATGCAAAATACCATGGCATAATTGAAGCTATCCTGAAGAGACGAATATGGGAATTTCGTGCACGCACGTCCTCACGCCAATCAACTTTAAATTAATTAAAATGCTTCAAGGAGCTTATTGTAATATTTAGGTACTCTTGCTATTACCAATTATTTTCTAATAGGCAGTAATGTATAAATGTTGTTGTATTTGTGATAAACTTTCTGACAAGCAGGACAACATGCAACGTGGCGCGGTATACCGCGTAAGCTATAGCTTACCTAAACCTTGATGAACTCCTATCATAATACCGTTATAAGTTTTTGATAATTATTCCTGAAAGTGGGATCAATTTTCGATCACCAAAAAAGTGTATCAAAAAAACTTTAGCTTAACACCTAAAACGAAGCGTCGGCTTGTTAAAAAGCTATTAATAATTCCAATAAACGTTTTAACACCTTTTCTCTAAGGGTATCATTAAGGTGATTATTGCCAGTGCCGTGTCAGAATCGTTAGTTTGGATTCGATCCCGAAACTGGATTTGATTTTGGTAATGACAATAAAATAAGGGTAAAAATAATCAACAACAAACAATGTTCTGAAAATTTGATTTAAAATTTGTAATATATATGTAAGAAAGAAAGATGTATTTTGTACTTGACTTCTAATATGTATAAAGCGGCTTTATTGTGGCACCGTAATATACGTTTATACAAAAATTCCAGATCAAATCTGTATTAGAGCACGCGTATAAATCACTCGAACGCAGCTACAGAGCAAACGGAAAGCCGAAAATTTATTTATCTCTAAGTAAATAAAGCAATCCCGGAGTTCATTAAAGGATTTAAATTTTATCTGTGCAGTTTATGTTAACCACCGAGAGAGCGACGAGGCGCGGGCGCATCGGATACGGAATCGAACTAATTGGAACTTTGTACCAACTAATTAGAATAACTTATGCCTCTCAACCGAAATTTATTTATTTTTATGGCCAAAACGCGACGAAAGTGTTCCTTTTTTTTAATTAAAGCAATACAAATATACATGAAAGAGATGATTAATGAGTTCTAGACTATACGTTTCCATCTTTTCCGAGCTTCAAAGAATGTCGAAACAAAAACCAACGCAACAGTTTACGCTCTTTAAACATTCTGGTCTTTTGCAATTCATCAGTCACTTAAATAGTGCAAATAAAAAAATATTGTAGATAATATTGGAAGAAACAAAACATAATGACGATTCGTATGCAACAAACGTGCATAAGGGACGACTTATCACGTATTTATATTAAGTACCCCGTGACATGAATTTACAAACGACGTTGTATTCAAATAAATTTAAAATTACCAGGAAATATGTAAATAACGTAAACAATGAAGATAAATAGCATACCCAAACAAAAAGGCAGCTTAATGTGGTCGGTTTCATACATCGTTTAAAAATAGGAAATGAAAGTGACAAATAATTCTCACTGCTTCTCACGACCCCAATTGCTGTCATTATGATACTGTGATTGTCACCGACA
This sequence comes from Ennomos fuscantarius, assembly GCA_905220475.3. Taxonomy (NCBI): domain Eukaryota; kingdom Metazoa; phylum Arthropoda; class Insecta; order Lepidoptera; family Geometridae; genus Ennomos; species Ennomos fuscantarius. Next base: position 5,996,894 of record HG992029.1, read on the forward strand.
ACCCGACGCGAGGTCGAAGTTCAGCAACGGACGTCAAGTTCCTGATATCATTAGTCATTTATGTCACCAATATGACTATGTTTCTTTTCTCCCACATCGCCAACACTCGATCTTTAAAAAAAATTAAGTACGTATCTGTATGGCAATTTAGAGGCTTTTAGGCTTATTACTTATGTACATGTTAAGATTTGAGTATAAGTCCCATCTGATCCCACTACCCACATCAAGGGCCGGAATACGTCCACTGCTGAACACAGGCTTCTGCCATAAAATGCCACATGACGCTGATCATAGGGAGGGTTTTCTATTATCACCAAACTTGACTGGTGGTTATACTGACCCTGGATGATTTTAACGTACCGAGGAGATTGCTGTTCCCCATTATCTCGATATTTCTTTAGAAAGCCGGTTTTTACGGCATCTAGAAGAGATAAGGTGGTTCTGTTCTTACATCGCCAGCATGGTCTTCCCCATTCCCAATAATCTCTAATAACACGTATGTAATTAATTATCTAATGAAAGATCTGAGAAAACAGTTAAAACAATGTGGTTAAATGTAAAATATTTCGGGACTCACGTCCATCGTCGGTGATTCCATCCACCTACAACTTGGGTGCCTTTAAGTCAAGAGTAAATAGGTTATTTCATCGCCACTTACCATCAGGTGAGATGTAGTCAAACGCAAACCCAGCGATAGTAAAAAAAAAGACTTGAAAAGTAAAGTTATTAATTTTAATCGTTTTGGCTTTTGACAGATAACTATAACTAAATATAACAGATAAATACAAATAACTATAACAGATAATTTGACAGATAAGTCACACATGCTACTAGAAAATTTCACAAATATACACATTGAATTATCTATTGTGTGATGTGAGTTACAAAATTACTCATAAATTCTCACGCGCAAAATTTAAACTCTGTCGCATGATGATTTACAATTTCGATAAAGCGTTTAGTCATTGTCACCACACCGGATGTTTGTCAAAATTGTCCACGCAGAGTTTGTAGAGGAACTCAATGTGGGGTGATATAGTAAGTACCCACCACAATTATTAGGAGCTAATAGCGTTTCCGTGTGTTGGAATTCCCACGTGGAACATTTGGGAGAAATGGATACGTGACTGATGTGATAACTTAATGGTTATTTTAGATCACATCAGTGGCAAAAATGTTATCTAATCAAATTATTATTATTGTTGTTTTATTTATTTTTATGTTAAAGGGATCAAACAAGCATACGACCCACCTGATGGGAAGTGGTCACAGTAGCCTATGGACGTCTGTAACACCGGAGTAGGCGTCACCAATTCATTGTTTACCCTGTAGGACCCATGTATATAATACGCTCAGGGTGTCCTAGCGAGTTTTTTACTAGGTGGTAGGACTTTGTTGCAAAGTTCGTCTAGGTAGGTACCACCGCTTTGCCAGTTATACTGCCGCCAAGCAGTAGTGCACAAGCACTACTGTGTTCCGGTATGAAGGGCACCGTAGCTAGTGAAATTACTGGGCAATTGAGACTTTATGATCTGATCTCACAGTCGAGTAATCTTATTACCAGACTGTGCTGATGTCTCAGGATGATGTGCGCAGTGCAGTGTTGCTTTTTTTTTTTTTTTTTTTTTTTACTTCAAACTTGTCTAGCATTTTACCACGCTCTCACCTGATGGGAAGTGACGATGCGATCGAAGGTGTAGCATGCTAGCCAAGTAAATACCTATTCACTCTTCTCTTGAACACGCCCGGGTCATATTTCGCCGGAAACACAGACGCTGGCAGGGCATTCCATTCCTTAGCCGTTCTAATTAAGAACGTTGAGTCAAATCGCTTGGTACGAATGGGTGGTATTTCGACCACAAAAGGATGGCGCTTAGCCGAGCGTCTAGTAGTCCGGTAGTGGAATGGTGATGGGAGAATTAGATCATGCAGTTCTTGAGCGCATTCACCGTGGTGTAATCTGTAAAAAACCGACAGACTTGCCACCTTACGTCGATGTGCAAGGCTCTGGAGCCTTTCACCAACCAAAGTGTCGTCGTCAATGAGCCTTTTGGCACGCCGTTCAATCGAGTCCAGAGCCTCAAGCTGGTACTTGGCAGACCCGTCCCACAGGTGGCAGCAGTACTCCATACACGATCGGACTTGTGCTTGATACAGATTTAGAAGCTGTCCAGGTGTGAAGTACCGCCTTACCTTGGACAATATGCCGAGTTTTTTTGAAGCTACTTTGGCTTTGGACTCGATGTAGGATCCAAAGTTTAGGTTTGACGTGAGATCAACACCCAAAAGCTCAAGATGGTTTCCTAAACTTACAGATACACCACGGAATGAAGGAGCCAGATGGAGTGGGCTCTTTTTAGCAGTGAATAAACACGCCTGTGTTTTTGCAGCATTGAACCTAACCAAGTTAGCATCGCCCCAATCGGACACGGCTTTCAAAGCCAGGTTCATGCGCTCAACCATAGCCTCTCTCTCAATCCGGACGTCGTCACCACTGGCTCGGGCACTGGATGTGTATCTTTCAACAACAGTACTATCATCTGCATACCCAAAGGTACCGGGCTTTAGCAAATCATTGATGTGGAGTAAGAATAGTGTTGCTGAAAGAACTGACCCCTGAGGTACACCAGCATTAATAGCTAATTGATCGGAAGAGCAGCCATCAAGAACTACTCTAAGCGATCGTTCCCTCAAAAAGTCTGATATCCAAGTGCACAAACCAGCAGGTAGTCCGTAAGATGGAAGCTTATTTAGAAGACCGTCGTGCCAGACCCGATCAAATGCCTTAGAGACGTCTAGAGATACAGCAAGTGCCTCTCCATGCATCTCTAAGGCTTCGCTCAATATGTGAGTGGCATACGCGAGAAGATCCCCAGTGGACCGGTTTCGGCGAAATCCGTATTGCCGGTCACTGAGGAGATCATTGTCTTCAAGGTATGCCAAGAGCTTGTTGTTAATTATACGCTCCATACTCTTACAGAGAATGGAGGTAATTGAGATGGGTCGATAGTTGGCAGGATCAGCACGACTGCCCTTCTTAGGTACAGGTTGTACGTTGGCAAGCTTCCAACTCATAGGGACTATTCCGGTGTCTAGAGAGAGGCGAAATAGGCGTGTTAGAATGGGAGACAACTCGGGTGCACAGCTCTTAAGTACAATTGCAGGTATACCATCGGGACCACTGGCTTTGTTCACGTCTAGACTGCGTAGTGTTTTTAGTACTTCCTTCTGACGTATGCGTATTTCCGGCATGAAAACACCGCATTGTGGAAGGCAGGGAGGTACCTCATTAGCAGTATCTAAACGCGAAGCTTCTGCAAAGAGAGTGGCAAACAAGTTTGCTTTTTCTTTTGCAGTGTGAGCCAGCGATCCGTCTGGTTTCAATAATGGAGGCAGTGAGGATCGACAGAAGTTCGCTTCAACCGATTTGGCTAGGGACCAAAAAGCCTTACTACCCGCTGGGTAGGAAGCAAGTTTAGTCCCTATTCGACCAATATGATTGAAACGAGCCTTCCTTAATTCCTTCTTACAGGCCTTGGCGGCAACGTTAAAGGCTTTCTTCTTAGCTCGAGTGTCCGAGGCCTTGCGTCTTCGAGCGTCAGCCCATGCCAGATATGCCGCATGCTTCTGCGCTTCAGCACGTGCACATTCGGCTCCAAACCATGGGCTGGCTTTGCTGGTCACGGGCTTATCGGAAAATGGAATAAAATATTCCATAGCCCGACATACTACCTCAGTAACCGCATTCGCGCAGACCGTCGGATCTCCAGAAGAAAAACACGTTTGCCGCCAAGGATATGAAGCGAAGAAATGTCGCATCTCGTCCCAGTCTGCTAAGTTGTATCTCCAGACACGCCGATTGCTCTTAGGGCTTGGGTCAGGCGGGGAGTATACTGAAACGGACTTGACCAGACAGTGATCGGAGCTACCAATGGGTGAGGATACCGCCACAGAGTATCGGTCTGGTTCAGTCGTGAGCAGAAGGTCGAGGCAGTTAGCAGTGTGGCTATCAATATCAGGCACTCGCGTTGGCTCTTTAACAATCTGCGTTAAATTGAGCGCCAAAGCGAGCTTACGCGTCTCTCTCCCAGCGTGGTCCGTGATCCGGTGTGGGACTAACCACTCCTGGTGGTGAGCATTAAAGTCCCCCAGAACAACAAGCTGAGCCGAAGGATAGCGTTGCTGAGCCACATCTGCCGTTTCACTGAGATACTCCATTAGAAGAGTTGTCTCCCGGTCACCGCTATGTGATCTGTACACACCAGCATAGAGAATTTTCTCAATGCCGGTGTCCACAAGCACCCAAATCACCGAAAAGTGGGGATGTTCAAGGTTTCGGAGACGCAAACAGCAAATGTCATCACGGACGTAAACGCAGATACCAGCACGTGGAAGGAAGCGGTTTTCCAAGATGAATCCTGGATAGTCCAGATATGCCGTGTCTGATGGACATCCTATTTGCGTCTCAGTCAAGAAGAGCAAGTGCGGTTTGTTGGTCTCCAGATGATGATGGACCGCTTGCAGATTTGAGTGCAGCCCACGAATATTTGTGAGGTGCACTTTAAGAGTGAGGACGTGCATCTGCCGTTTAAACTTGCTCAATTTATTTGACTTTTTCATAGTTGGGTGAGTTAGGTAGACAAGTAGGAAGTGGACGAGATATTGGGATGCTAACCCTCAGTAATAGAGAAGCTCCTACGCCAATGGAGAACTTGCGCGGAGACTGCGGGGATGCCCGAACCCCCCTGAAATTGCCCACAAGTTCCTCACTTCCAGTCGCCAACTGGCCCTGTGGACAACCTCAGGATTTTACACAAGCGGTGGGGCAGCCTTTCGTAGTTGGCTAGACTACTACTTGGGCCCCCTACAACTTGCGGTCGGCCAGCAGAGAGCACCGTGCTTCGGATCCCGCTACCCTCCGAAGCAAGGTCTCCGACGCGAAAGCATCTCCATCACCAATACCGGTCTGCATACCCAACACAACTGTCCACATCTACTCGTCAGAACGGCTTCATTAGACATCACGATGGAACACGACGAGTCGCTTGGCATCGTGGTTTTGTCTAATGGGTGGTAACTAAGCCGGCGGCTAAGGCCTTCCACCAGTTATTTGGTTGCTCTTTTGGCACCACCCAGGGGTCACGTGTAGGGAAACTAGGGTTAAAGCCTACGGACGCGAGCAAACATAAACCCCCAAACTGCTTGAAACTCTATTTTGGGGTTCTGATTGACACTGTTCTGTTATGGGCAGCCGTGGCGCTGAACATCAGGTGAACGGCTAGCTCGTTAAATCATTCAGTAACATAAAAAAAATAGTTAAGATCCTAAATGAAGGAAACGGAAAAACTGAAATCATAAAGTTTGATTTAACTCTCACGCCTATTTCTACGACACTCCTAAGTTTGCACTTATATCCCTAGCCCCGGTTTCTACTACGTTTGTCAACCTCGTGTCAAGTCTACATGTCAAATACTGTAAGCTCATGACCAACAGGCAACCAATGAGCGTTCAGTATTTGGTCTGCCAAGTTGACAGAAATTTAACAAACGTATAACAAAACACAGGGAAGACGAGTTTTGGCGGGAAAGCGAAAAAGATTGCGTCACCGCATTGTATTATTTTCCAAAACTTGTGTTATTTTCAGTGTTAGTGCATAAAATTGGTGGCATTCTATTCGTTAAGTGCTGGATTACAGGCGTGAGTGTGGGAAAATGGTATAATGATGGTGAAACGTTTCTTTTCGTGTTTTTTCCAAAACTCCATAGAAGCTTCAAGTAAAGTTTCCACCACTTTACTAGGAGTATGACTTTGACTAGACTATGACTTGACTTGATGACTTCGACTATGACACATATTTGCGTGAAATATTATTAACCTGATAAATTATCAATTACTTGACACTGGCTAAATACACAAAAGTGTGGAGCCAAAACATAAAAATAAAAATAAAAACACAGGGAAAAGTGTTGTTTATATTGTATTTTATTTTAGTAGACTTAACAACAGATGGGCATCATAACTAGCATGTTGGAAAAGCAATGAGCAGGCCACATAGCTTGCAGAACTCATAATCGATGAGAATGGAAGGATGTGAGTTCACTCAAGAATGCAAAGGGTTGTGGGATGTGAGTTCACTCGAAATAGAAGACGCAGTGTAAGCTAGCCTGGATATTGACCATGTCAAAACTGCAAGCCATTGGACACATCTACTCGTCATTCGTCGTCAAGAGCCCATTTAAGTAGATGCTAAAAGTGGCGCTCTGCTTGTAGTGGACTTTTTTAGGTTGATGATGACAACCCATATAATTACCTACATTATTTAAAGTGACGACGAATGTACTTGTATTGAGTTTTTTAAGTCTAACTATGCTCTCATGGAAGTGACTTTTTTGTCTTATTTGAGAATAATTTCTTTAAACCTAAACAAAATCATCATAGTTCTTAAAAGATTCAGTAATCAGCAGTAGGTCCACACGTTGTAATCCATTCCATTATACTACTCATGTCATATAAGATATATTTCATATGACAATTCAGACGCTGGCTGGAAACGTCCTCTAATAACATTTTTGGTCACTGTTGGAATATCAATAAAGCTAATAAGCTACCCTTTTATCATGATACCATGATAATACAAAATACAAAATCATTTATTGACATAAATATTTTTACAACAGTTTATGTAGTGAATCCATAGACTCCTGAAATAGTGTTCAAAAATATCTAATAATAAAACTTTTATATTTCTACTAAGCACATAAACAACATTGTATAATTAAAATTTGAAATTACACATCATTAGCCTCGTTTAGACCTTCGCAACATTTTTGCAAAGGACCACCCTTGGAATACACTGACAGTCCTAACTACAATTTGCCTTTGAGACTGCCGTCTTTAAGCTTATCAGTGGATAGAGTCGATAAAATCTCAGTCGTCAGCGATTCCGTCATTGTCCCGCCCATTAACGCCCATTAAAATTCCAATCAACATACACTTACACACACTTATTCATCTGTCAACGTCTGCGGATGTCCCATATGCGGTCATACGCCATGTCTGGCGTCTTACCTTGAGAAATTATTTAATTACATTTTGTTAATTAATTCAATAGCAGACATTGATGGCCGGTGTCAGACCACTGTAAATAAAAAACACTTTCAGTTTCCTCTCGAAATGGTATCCTGAGACCCAATAAGCACCAATCAATTTTGTTTGGACTGTGAATAATTTTGTTAGTTCTTCGGCGCCGGCTGTCGTAAAAAACAAACAAATATTCCGTAGAACTAATGAGTGTGTAATTTCGTTAGAGCGGCTCTATGTAGGCGGTCCAATGAAATCGGGTGCAGGAAATTAATATTATGGACAGATTTAAGTAAAAACTAATCGAGTTCTGGTAAGAATTTGGTAAACTAAAAGCTTTGGTAAACCGAAAATAGGCTTACCAAATTCTCACAATTATTCGCATTATTTCAATTTGTAAACCACCAAAACACAAACATGTAGAAATCTTACGGAGTTTCTAAATATTGCTTTGTAAGTAAATTAAAAGGATAGTATCGGATTTTTCTAAATTGAATAAAAAAAGTGTATCAGCCGTATCTTCATTTAATTTAGTGTTCCGAAGACGCCTATAAAAGGGTCGTTAAACGGCTGTAAAACAGCCACATTAACCTTTCACCGGCGCTATTTAGCCGATATAATTGATTTCTTCCTCATAAAATTAATTTTCGGCTGTTAGTAATGCTATTGTTTTTTAACCACTTGTGACATTCAGTCAGTAGCAAATGGTTTTACTGTCAACAAGAGTTAAGTAAATCAAGATATATTTTCAGATAGATTAAAAAAGATTCAGATATAAAACGTACTTGTATTCATATTATAATACGTACTTGCTCCATTCGATAGAGAGGTTTATTTCTATTTGTGTTTGATGATTTCTGTTGGTCACAGAGCAGGAAGAAAAGATGCTTCGCATCAAAAAAAAGCGCTGGAAATCGCCTTTTTTCCCTGCTCTGTGCTGTTGGTAAGCTGTTGCAAGTTCTGACCGTGATTAAAACAGACACGCTGAAACAAAAGGCTATCACTCCGGCAATGAAATGTTTATTGGCTGCCGATACAGCCAGGCTGTTCGCGCCTCGACCGTTGTTAACGATCGCTAAGTGACGTTTACGCACTTTCAATCAAATCTCTGATTGGACGATTGATTGCTACACTGATTGATCAAGACGTATTTGATGCGAACCTAAAATTGGATCTTGTTAAAGCAGTTCGTTATATTGTTTTGGCGAAAAGATAATTCAGAATATACAATTTCACAGCAAACAATTTTTTTTTGTTAATGAGTGACCTGACGACCTAACCGTTTGCCTGATGTTAAGCGACACGGCTGCCCATATCAGTTGCAGTGTCACTCGGAACTCTAAAGTATAGTGTTTCGCGTGACACTGCACTGCGCACGTCATCCTGAGACATCAGCACAATCTAGTAAGATTACATAAAGTCTCATTTGCCCGGTAATTTTACTAGCTACAGTGCCTTTCAAACCGGAAAACAGTAGTGCTTGCGCACTACTGCCTGGTGGCAGAATAACTGGAAAAACGGTGGTACCTACCTCGACGAACTTTGCAAAAAAGTACTACCTCCTAATAAAACTATACCAGACTAGTTTCGCCCCGCGGTTTCACCCCCGTAAAAAAGTATTTTAATTATTTGCTCATCCCACGGGAAAATTTCACTTTTCTGGGATAAAATGTAGCCTATGTTATCTCCAGTGTATAAGCTATCTTGGTAGACAATTTCATCCAAATCCATTCTGCCATTTGAGCGTAAAGGAGTACCAAAAACATGCACACATACAAACTTTCACCTTCATTATTAGTGTGATAAGCAATATAATTCAGAAACTTTATCAAAAAGCATACTCTATAAAAACGCAACGTACAAACATCAGTAATTTTAGCTAGATTTTCATTCTGTAGAATAAGATACCGTCTGTCTGAAAAAATCTACAAATGTTACTACCGTCTGTTTGCTCCGAAAACCAAAAAGTCTACAAATGTCACGTCAGTCTTCGGCACTTAATTTGTAAAATACGGTACCTGCGATACTTCAAATTTAGCTGGAGCTGGAGGTAGTACCCCTGAGTGGTGGACAATCAGAGCGTTGGACGCATGTCATTCAGTGCGCAATGCGTTAACAAGCACATGCAAATACCACTCTCCACGCTAACAATATTCTGATGGGCTGAGGGCTAGTTCGTTACAGTGAACATTCCATCTACATGTAAGTAGTTAAAATTAAAATGCCTTAAATTTAAATTTATTTACTTACAAAAGTAAGTGGAGGAAATTAGTGTTACAAAATTATTATTTCGCTACATGCGGCCTTTTTTTGAACGGGCTAATGGTGTTAGTCTTTACCGACCTTTAAATCGACTAGGTGGTAGGACTTTGTTGCAAAGTTCGTCTAGGTAGGTACCACCGCTTTGTCAGTTATTCTGCCGCCAAGCAGTAGTGTGCAAGCACTACTGTGTTCCGGTTTGAAGGGCACTGTAGCTAGTGAAATTACTGGGCAATTGAGACTTTATGATCTGATCTCACAGTCAAGTAATCTTATTACCAGACTGTGCTGATGTCTCAGGATGATGTGCGCAGTGCAGTGTCGCTTGAAACTCTATGTTTTAGGGTTCCGAGTGACACTGTTCTGTTATGGGCGGCCGTGGCGCTTAACATCAGGTGAACGACTAGCTCGTCACATCATTCAATAACATTAAAAAAAAAAAAAAAAAAAAATTATCACCGGGCGGGTTACAGCGTCACCTACAGCGCTACATGCGGAGAATGATGCAGACTAAGTAGGGCCTTTTTTTAACGGGCTAATGATGTTAGTCTCTACCAACCTTTACATTATCACCGGGCGGGTTACAGCGTCACCTACAGTGCTACATGCGGCCAATGATGCAGACTAAGTAAGTAGTAGGTTAATACGGTCAAGATCATATAAAAAAAATTCGGAATATGCCTGGTACTTATGGTCCTGTAAACAGGTCCAACAATAAATACAAACGAATTACCTATAGTAGTTACTTAGTAGTAAAATTAAACATCTTAAAAATCGAATCCAGAGAAAGGGTCAATAACCGTTGAAGCACGACGCATTAAACAGTTTTTTTCAATTTTTTCAAGTTTTTGTCAATGTTTTGTAATGTCAACATTAATAAAGACAATAATACCAAAATATTGATTAAAAATAATAATAATAAAGCCCAATCACATACATAGATCCTGGACCCTAACTAGGATTCCCTGTGTCAAGGGACCCAAGAACTACGAGGACATGATCCCAAAACACCCAGACTCGGCACAAGTAATGCGCTTTTTTGTGCGCAAATACTTTCCCTGTCGTGGGAATCAAACCCGTCGCCTTCAGACTACGAACCTGCTCAACCACCAAACCACAGAGGCTATCAAACACATACGTGTGATTATACAATTACTCAATTTAAGTTTCGTATTGTTAACCATTTGGGATTAAAATTCACACGTCATGCAGATAATTAGAGAGAGAGAGAAAATTCAATCATTATTATGTCAGGAAATATAGGTCATTCATTATTTTGCTTTTATTGTTATCTATCATCACACTTGATTGTCCTCTGAAAATCGCCTCGCATAAGTTATAACTCTCTAAATCTGTAGAAAATTTTGAAACAGAATACAACGATTTTAAGTTGGTGAAATTAGTTCTATCAATAAAAGTCAATAAGTATTTATGTATGGTCGCAAACTTCGTACTTGTTATTGAGGTTTATATTCAATTTGTACCGTAGCTTTTCAAACCATTAAATACCATCGGTATAAAATCGATAGTTTTGCCTATTAGACAAATCGATATCTCTTATAGATAACTCACTTTCTTATTCTCGATCTATAAATAACACACCACAGCGGGAAGTTTGATCTTATTTGTTTTAAATCACAATAAATAATATCGAATGAATGAATTCCAGGCACTGCGTGATTCTACAAGTGTACACGCCAAGCAAACTATAAAAATGATTAACGTGTGTCGCAGGGCCTTTGTAAGGAAAAAAGGTGACCAAATAGGGATGAAGCAAAACAGTAGGCGATACAAATCGATTGCTTTTTGTCACTACTGTGCGCACCAAAGTGCATGTAAGACAATGTTCGAGTTTTTCATCGATTATTGATTTTCACTAAAATTTACTACAGTGGTTTCAGTTATCGTTGTAGTATGTATTTTATATAGTATGTAAATACATAAATTATTGATGAATAATATAGTTAAGATCTTTTCAGTTCTGTATGCGTATTTTGAAAAGTTTCATAACCAATAATAATGTTTTGTAAACCTTATTTCCATACGGAGCCGTGGGATACTTTTCCTCTAATTCCAAAATTAATGACCTTATCAAAGAAATTATACAAATATGTTTTATGAACTTCCAATGCCGCTAATCTGCTTTGGTTTAGGTTATTAAAATACCACAATACTTTTGCTGCTATAAAAGAGAATTCGTTAAACTTTAATCTTTACCACTAAGAGTTAAAAGCTGACTGTTAAAAACGTGAAAACCTTGTAATTGGTTAGTGTTATAATTCGATTTGGTCAGAAATGTCCACACCTCTGGGTGGGCGCCGGCCTCCCGCTATTACCAGATTAAAACTCCAAATGTATTGCGTGGGCTATAAACATTTGTTAAACAGCATTAGATATTTGTTTCAACACCATTTTTCTCCAGATTAAGTGAAAGAACCCGACGGAGGAGCGTGTAAACAAGAAAAAAAAGGCTTCGATTACGTGATATAAATAGATTTTACTAAAATAAAACTTCAAGTACCTGTACCGCATAAATATTTCATTTATGAAAAGATATCAGCGGACTGATTTATTATAGGTAATACAACAACATGTATCCTATCATTTTGAGATGTCACGCACGAAATTTATTACTCTGACAGGGCAAGAACACGTAGGCTTGAAGTTTTTATAATAAAGTGGCTAGTATAATCGGCGTTTGCAACAGTAGCGAGTTGTATTGTAGTCGAAGATAGGGTAAAAAAGGTTTTGCGATGAGCTGTATAATTTTGCACAAGGGAATATAGGGCGGTAATAAATATTTATATACCCACTTTGCCATCTTCGGTAAATTGCGTTGTAATCGAGTAAATTTTTACTACAACATTGTTTGACCGCGGCTTGATGCCGATGGTACAACACAAGCGTGTATCTTATAAAGTGCTCACAAGCCGTCCGAGCAATGTTAAGTTGAATCAGCTCCAATTAACTTACAATACCTAAATCGTTTTATGATTGGGTTTGTGCTTATCGTATAAGTTATATTGGTGCGTGGATCGTTGAACTATTTCTCATGTTTGAGCTTTTAAATACTTTTATTTACATACATTTAAATTGTTAGATGTAATCTGAATAATAAATTCACTTCACACGTACCTAACTATACCAACAATATTTGCATCGACACGTTCTCGAACGAGAGATAAATTAAAAGTTATGATCATTAATGAACCAGTTTTAATTTACGATCAAAGTGCAGATAAATAATCAACTTCACTTCTTAGCATGAAAATAATAATCTGATGTTGAACGCGACATTCTACCTCATGCCATTTCTATGAAGTTATTTTCCTGTTCATGTTTACCTTGCAAGTAAAAATAAGAAGAATAAGTGATAAATTTCCAAATCTAACAGCCTTATTAATAAACACGAACTAGCTTTAGACTAGTTACACCATCTTTTGTCTCTTTTGATCCAGCTAAATATTCCAGTAGCAAAAAAGGACAAAAGCTGAAGTAACTAATCCGAGACTAATACCCGTTTATTAATGAGGCTGTAAGAGATTAACAGTAGATACTTTACTACCTACGATTGAAATCCGTGCTGCTCCATGATTGGCTATCCTTCACTTCAGAGACAACACAAAATCAAAAGAGTTGGTAACGAATGGTAATAACGTTTTTTTGAAATAAACACAAAACAAATAAACATAATAACAACGATAGTGATTTAATTTTTTTTAACACGGCAAATTGCCTTTATTTTCTAAATACTACAATGATTTAATAACTAATACTAAAAACTACCTTCTACTACTACTACACAAAAAAAAAACATTTGGACTATATACTGGCCGTGATGACCTATAGACAGTCCAAATGCTCCAGCCCACTACCAGTAGGTAGCGTACCCAACATGTTGGCAACATTTGAGTTGGCCCGTTGAATTGCAATGCTTGTTCGTTGTGCCAAATAAGTGCCAGCATTAAAAATTGTTCAATTAAAATTTAAATTTCATTTAAAAATTGTTTTTAGTGTTTTTATTTCAATCGCACAATGGTATACTTAAATTTTAGTTAAAAACGTTCACCGATTCAAATCACCACTAATTTGTCAAAATCGGCTTATCTTGTCATATGAATATTGTAATTTGTGACATACAAAGAGTCGCCGAGGCGATTCGTCAGTCCATATCGATGGTGCGTCGACACTCAGTTATGTTTGATGGTGAGTGATGACGCAGATCTCAGAGATTTGATCCTTGTTGTAGACCCACGGGGATCTTGCATTTTAATGGGACCTTTGGTAGATTATCTCATACATAAATTTATTGTGTAAGTTTTAACTTATCAATAGGCAAAAATAAACAATTATATATACGTATATATATTTACTTAACCTAATTGTTTATTTTTGCCTATCGATAAGTTGAATATATATGTATATATATATATTTGTTATTTTATTATACATATAATATATATATATATAATAAAATAACAAATAAATATATTATAATTGCGATTAGATTTTTTTGTTAAAAAATAATATCTAAATATATATAACTCAAAGGTGACTGACTGATTGACTGACTGACAGTGATCTATCAACGCACAGTCCAAACCACTGGACGGATCGGGCCGAAATTTGGCGTGCCGGTAGATGTTATGACGTAGGCATCCGCTAGGTGGTTGAATTATTTTCCCATAGGCCACGCCGCGGGCGAAGCTGCGGGCAGAAGCTCGTTCATTTATATACATGAAAAAAAAGCTAGTGTCCATAATAAGGTATTAAGTATAATTAAAAAATTATAATAATTAAAATTTGGTATAAGTTATAATAAATCGAGATCAAGTAATTTTTATTACAATTCGTGAGACTAGGTCCTATTATCCATCCGTTACGTGTCCACCCTTTAGACATGAACATCTAATATCTTAATATCCGACATCAGATATGGGTTTATGGATCACGTCCGTTTATATTAACAAGGGATAATTGTCGCATAAACGAACAAGACCCGTTGAAGCTCAAGGCTTCTTCGCGATGTCGCGAAAAGATTGTCTCAAGATGACGCTCTCAAATTGACAGTCGATCCATTACCGTGGGAAAGTGGTGACACAATCTCTGCTTGTTTAGATATAAATAAAAAAGTAAACTTTAATTAATAATTGTTCCTTATAAAATGGCATGGTTCATCATCATGAACAGCCTGCGTTTGTCCACTATTGGACGTGGGCCTTTTTCAAAGTTCGCTGGTACTTTGGCCCTTTGTATCCAACGAGACTGCCAGCAACAATGGCATAGTTGCTTCATCAGATCTCTTGAACCATTGAATTTGTCGCTTGATTGAGTGAAAGCATTTAATTATGGACTTCCATTGCATTATTAACCGTAATAATCATTGCTCGTTGTGACGTTTAAATGGCACAAGTTTGGTTTTAATTTTGGATTCAAAGTTTAATATCTATTTTATCATCTTATAGATCTTCATTGTTTTTATAAGAAAACAGTAACGTTAAAAAACGATGTCTTGGAAGAAATACCATTGAACAAAAAAATATTAGGATCGTTAATAGACAGTTGTGCGGTTAATGGAGTAACGAATAATTAGTGCTTATTGCGAAATGTACATACTTCTGTTATCGTATATTGTAATGTTTCAAAATGAAAAATGACCTTTAGTATAACATTCGTCACCTTAAATTTCTTTGTGAATCAAAGGAGCGCATTCAAATCAAACAAGGTATAAAAACCAAATGTTACTAACAACATAATCACCGCAACGAGCGTACCTAATCCCGTCAAAGAATAATTAAAGCTCACATTGGATTTGAAGCATACGAAATTAATAATTGCACTGATAATAAAAGCGAAATTTTGACAGGTGCAAGGAAACAAAACACAATCATTTTATAAGTCTTTTAAACGCGGGCATCATTTGCTTGTTACTACTATAAGTAGAGCTATTAGGTAAAGAGCTTGACTGCCTTTACTATATTCTAGCTGTAAAGCCCTTCATTAATTTTTTGCTTTTACCCATACATCCACCTTGTTAAAGTCAAAGAATTTATCGCAAATAGATTATTCTTAGCACTTTTATAAGTCAAAATTATATTAAGTACTTAAAATTAAGTTATTGTACTAAGCGTATAAAATTACATAAGTGCTTATTGTCACATAGGCAAGCCTTGCATAGTTGTACCTTCAAAATAAAGTAGATGAGTGCACGATGTACAATACTGCATATTTACATCTAAGTAGATTACGTATCTTCATATATTTTAGGAGAGTTGCAACTGGGGTGTATAGAAGTTTATACTGAAAGTAGGATAGGAAATAACTTAACCGTTAGTTTGCCAATTGTAAAACATTTGCTTATTTCACTAGCTACAGTGTAGAATATAACATTGCATGTAAGTGTCATGTGAAGTGTTTAGTGATACTGCTTGGCTTGGTTGCAAACTGTTGCTTCAAATATCGCTACGATCACGTGCGATAGTGGTCAAACGCGAGCCTATCTAACAATAAAAAAAAACATAGTATTATCCTACATAGTACCTAGTAAAATTTTATAATAGTAACTAAACTCTGACATTATATCTTTTTCTCATTCTAAGTCTTAAGATATCTAATGACTTTTCATTCACCAAATCTAAATATTACTTAACTTTTTGTTTGATAGTGCAGTTTTAAGTATGAGTAAAAGTGATACTCGGCATTTATAAATCATACTTGGCTAAATGGTGGTCATTGTATAGCATTCTATATCTGAATTTAAAAAATTTTTAATTTATAGAATACTAAATTTATAGAAATTTTTTAAAATGCACCAACGCTTGAGTTTGACTAATTTACTATTATTCTGCGTCAGTGCAGTATTAAAGCGGACTTTTAATTGACCCGTTCCAAAATTTATACATGAATACTAATTTAACTTACTGAAATTACTGACTGAATATATTTATCACATACGTATCTACTCTATCCGCTAAGAAATCTCACAAGATAAAGATCGCAATTGCTCCATAAATGACATTTTTAATTAACTCGTTTTAGGTTTATTTACTTGTTCTATCTTTTTAAAAAAGGGAAATATTAATCTTCATTATTTATAGTGAACACAACGTATGTGTTCTCATAAAATAGACAAAGCGAAATGAAAAACAATCAAACTGAATGGACATACGTTCTTTAACTGCACTTTCTATTACAATAAAATATGACGACAATCAGTTAATTGCGAATACTTATAATGCGATCGTTGTACAAGATGATTGTTTGTGATTAATGCATTAGACGAGGACTGATTGTATTTCCTTCCGTATAAGATCATCCGTTTTTTGTACTTTTATTTCTCGATACGAGTTCATCCTCCCGATTGCTTAAGAAACTACAACCATTAAACTAAAATACGACTTTTAGTATACTTTAATCTTGACCGGGAGATCTCATTGGGTCGGATCGTAGAATTAAACATTCTAAAATCCGAATTGGATTACGCATTAAGATTTCTTATGAGACATGAAACAGTTTCGGCTTCGTTACGCGCCGACTATCTTCTGATTATTAAGATATAATTAAAAATAACGTTCTCAATTGCTCGTTTTAACTGAATGTTCGTGGTAAATGAGACACTTATGTGAACTACAATAACCTCGCTATTAACATTGTAGTTAATGTATTTCAATTAGAAGTAATTTCTATCAATGAGAGATATGGTTTGATTATGAAAATATATTTAAAATATGTGTTATATGCACTTAATTTCAATTTAATACAATCCGTGGGAGGAAATTGTTAACATTAGTAACGAGTACGATCCTGGTATGTAAGTCTGGATATTTTATTGAAATATCGGAATATAAATTGAAATTTCCAGTGTAGTTATCATTTATGGGTTTCTCATGTGCTTTGTGGGTAACGATTTTGATGCTACATTAAGTATATAAACTCGGACAGTAACTAAACTTACGTATTCTATCTCGGTACGATTGACAATAAACTGCAAAGTCCGCTAAAATTACATACACTACGGTAAGGCATAAACATTTTATAAATTGACGTTTGTTAATACCTGAACTTTGCTTTGAAAATCGCAAATGCATAGCTAGCATATCTAAAAACTAAATAAGAAAAGCGTAGCCGGTTATTAAGCCTCGTCACTGTTTCACAGATTCTGTGTGCTGGTGTAAGCGCCAACCAACGCGATCAAAGCGCCGCGTCTCGACACTCACTGAATGAAGGGTGACCATTTGTCAAAATTCTTTACGGACACGGTTAACAAGTTGGGTAAAAAGGTTCTTACTTTGATGGTTAATGCATTTACTTTTGTGTATGTTATTATTTGAATGAACAACTGAGAGATATAGAGATATGTAATGTGACTGAGATGTAGAGATATGTAATGTAACTGTGTTCTGGTAATTAGCATACTTTGGTACCTATGTTTATGGTATTAAGTTATACTTCAAATGCTGTACGCAGGTGCAGAAACACTTATATCTAATACAAGCTTCTGCCCGCAGCTTCGCCCGCGGCGTGGCCTATGGGTGAATAATTCAACCACCCATTTCACCCTCTTAAGGATGGAATTTCGAAAAATCCTTTTTAGCGGATACCTACGTCATAACATTTACCTGCATGCCAAATTTTGGCGCGATCCGTCCAGCGGTTTGGGCTGTGCGTTGATAGATCACTATGTCAGTCAGTCAGTCAGTCAGTCAGTCACCTTTGAGTTATATATATTCAGATTAGCTTAAACAAACGGGGAATCCATGGGCAACAACCTATGGGATAGAAAGCCGAAGCCAAAGGCCGGCCTTCTACATAGGTAGACTGACCTGGACAAAACTACGAAGAGATGTCAGATGCCGGAAGTAAGCTGCCACTCAAATTGGTAGAAGAGGGGGGAATGAATGAATGCATGAATGTTAGTTTAGACTGAATTCTTGTGGAAACTCTCAAATTATACCCATTCATTTTTTTATTTATGTTATTGAATTATGTGACGAGCTAGTCGTTCACCTGATGTTAAGCGCCACGGCCGCCCATAACAGAACAGTGTCACCCGGAACCCTAAAACATAGAGTTTCAAGCTACACTGCACTGCGCACATCATCCTGAGACATCAGCACAGTCTGGTAATAAGATTACTCGACTGTGAGATCAGATCATAAAGTCTCAATTGCCCAGTAATTTCACTAGCTACAGTGCCCTTCAAACCGGAACACAGTAGTGCTTGCACACTACTGCTTGGCGGCAGAATAACTGGCAAAGCGGTGGTACCTACCTAGATGAACTTTGCAGTAAAGTCCTACCACCTAGTAAAGTATATATTCACCCTTATAAAGTGAATTTAAGTTCATCTTGCCTTAATTGATGTCAGTTTTTGAATGTAACGACGCGCCGCTTGTACAAGTAACTTCACCACCTCTATTTGGTACGATGTATGGAATTTGTACTCAATAATTTAAAACGGCCGAGCAGTTGTTGACTTTTGTTGCACGAAGGTTTAATGATGAAATAATAATTCAGTATGGCTTTTATATAACAAGACGTCAAAAATAATTATAATTGCAATTAATTGGTGAAAGTAAATGCTTAGGGTTAGAGGTATAATGTGAGTGTATGGTGGTGTCAAAAAGTTATTATTAAATACAAAGTTCTTTTTTTAAATTTGTATAGATAGATATATCGATAGATATATATATCGATATATATGTCGATAGATATATATCGGTAGATGTTTATCGATAGATATATCATGCGATTATTTTTTAATTTTACTTGACTTAGAGCGGTTAGTTTTTCAAGAACGATTAGACTTATAAACGCGGAAATATTTCGAAATAAACAAAAATAATAAGGAAACTAATTTTTTTTTATGTAATAAGGTACCGTAAATAGCACTTCATTAAAATTACAATGTAGTAATTATAGCTAATAAGTAATTTAAATTTGACTTAAACTGCTAAGAATGTGTCCATTAACATCTTTATTAACGTCTCTATTGAGGGGAAGACACTTTGTTTATGAGTCTTTTTAAGTGACACTCACTACACTATGTTTCAATATCACTATCACTAAACTAACTCAAGTAGTTTTATCCTTTTTAATCTTCTCACTATGTCCGTGTTATCAATTGATAATAATAATAAATAAATATGTGTGGACATTTTACACAGCGCTATCTAGCCCCCAAACTAAGCGAAGCTTGTACTATAGAAACCAGATAACTGATACAATACTTATATACATTTTGTTTGTATATACATACATAGAATACATATAACACCCAGACACAGAAGAAACATTGATGTTCATCACACAAATGTTTGTCCTGGGGGGGAATCGAACTAATAACATTCAGCTCAGAAGGCAATTTTACTACCAACTGAGCTATTAGGCCAGTCGAATAATGATGAAGTGTCTTTTATAACTACACATTACTTATGAAATATTCCAAAACTTATTTTAATGACGAAACACTCCAAAACCACGAATTTTGTAAGATTCCGGATGGATTTTTCTTTCAAAAAGTTTCTGGCCCTAGGACAAATCACATCTATCATTGTCATCACGTTTTCAATATTACTTTTACTTTTAGATCAACCTCCGCGGAACCCAACTAATATGTTCTACATTTGATGGATGACCAAATAAAACAAAGATTCCAGTCTCGGCCTATTTTAAACCTTTTTTTAGTTTTTACATCCTGGCCGAAGCAAGGGAAGTCCTGGTATTGTTTCACTTGGAATAAATCAGCTGTTGTCAAAGTTGAAAGCAGGTGTATCCTACGGGATAAAGTTTATAGTGCCAATATCTAAATTTACGAATACCTATGTAATGTTTTTAGGGATTTAACTTCCTTATAAGAAAGAAAAGAAGGGTGTTACTTCTTTGCACCAAATTCAAATAAATTATTTTTGGAAACATTTATTTTCTTTTGTTTGCCTTTGACGCTTTATATATGTTGACCAATTATTTTAATTATTTATTTTTGTTTTGTTTTATTACAGTTTTCTATTGAAGATTTATAAGTGGTAATCAATATTACGTCACAGTGTGGTCCAAATAAAGCCGGACGCAGGTGTACAGCCACGGATGTTCCAGACCAGCCCACATCAAAAATATAATGCCTGGTGAAAATAAACACTGGAAAACATCCTACTGCTATATTTGATTATACAACAATTTTAATTATCTGATTGCACATTTATGTTTCCAATATTCTCTTTTTTAAAGTATAAACTATATAATAAAAGTTTTCTTTACACAGACAGCCGAAATTGATCATAATTACTTTATAGATAGATGGATGTTAGTGTGGTCCCGGTTGTGTGAGAATAGGGATGGAGTAGTTACCCCATCCCTTCCCGTGGCTGTCGTAAGAGCCAGCTCAGGGAATATCCAGAGAATCCTGGATGGAACTCAGATTCAGAATGCAGCAGTATTCGGTATATTTAAATCTTCTGCGTTACTAGGTGCTAGGACTTTGTTGCAAAATTCGTCTAGGTAGGTACCACCGCTTTGCAAGTTATTCTGCCGCTATGCAGTAGTGTGCAAGCACTACTGTGTTCCGGATTAAAGGGCACTGTAGCTAGTGAAATTACTGGGCAATTGAGACTTTATGATCTGATCTCACGGTCGAGTAATCTTATTACCAGACTGTGCTGATGTCTCAGGATGATGTTCCTAGTACGGTGTCGCTCGATACTCTATGTTTTGGGGTTCCGAGTGACACTGTTATGTTATGGGTGGCTGTGGCGCTTAATATCAGGTGAACGACTAGCTCGTCACATCATTCACTAACATAAAAAAACTCCAAGTCGCCTGCCAATTGTGGTGGTTTTGGCAAACCCACCCTATGTTAAGCTTCCAAAGTAACGTTGGCTTGTATGTAGCAGTGGATGTCTCACGGCTATTGATGTGATGATGATTTGTGAGATAATACACCTAGATCGCATATTCTAGATCCCAAGTATATATAGGTATATATATACACTGGTATGTAAAGTTCACACACTATGTATATTTGTGTCTGAAAAACTTCAGTAGGGCATTTTTTGGTTTGAATATTGCAAAGAAAGTTCATTCAAACAGAATTTTTAACTTTAATAAAAAACAAGGGAAAATGATAGGGCAAGGGCATTATTAAAGTGATTTAGATTGTGCACACGTTTTATTAAAAATAAATTTGAAATGGGGTCATCGTAAAAAAATGTCTCAGGGAACAAAAAGGATCATAATAAGGTTTGATCCGAAACTAATACCTCAATTTCCTCAGGTTATTATTATTTTATTAGAGTGGTTTTTTTAAAGAATGTCGTCAAATATGAATATAAACAAAATCAGACCACAAAATGAACTTTAAAGTAAAAAAAAAATGAATTATTCTACATTTTTCACTAAACGATACACAAGTTCAAAGAATTCCTTAATGCTACTTTAACCGCCCCTTGAGTAAACAAAACATTTCTAATGACCAGGGATGTATCATTTGTAGAATTCAATTTACATTCTCACTTGCGGGGAACTATGTTCATCAATCAAGGATCCCGGTTGCACACGATCCATCCATGTTCTATCTCCTTTACACTTACTGTGGTATCCTGGGTAAAAGAGACAAAATCTGTGAATTAAACCCTATATTCAAACGGCTACCCTGAGGGAAAAAGGTTGTATAGAATAATCAATTGAAGGGTTGAGAATAAAAAGGGTTTAACTGTCAAATTGATAGTTTCGAGAAAATTTACTTTAAATTTCAACGGCGTCATTTTAATCTAGAGTGCTTATAAGGTAATAGAAAAGGTTTATGTAAGTTTCAATTGCTTGAAAATGTTTCAATTCTATTTTAAAATACTAAATATAGTACTAATTCATACAATTACTGTAAACTATAATATAATAAAATAAATATAATAATGTTTTTATGCTAATGCTAAGCGAACTGTATTCCTGTGACAGATAAACCGTTTTTAGACTCAAACTCTCGAGATTTAAGCCTCATTTCGGTATTTTGAGAATGTATTATTGAAGATAATTTCACGCTGAATCCAAAGATACACATTAGTCATTTTGTGAAAAAAATCAGTTAAACCCTTTTTGTTCTAACCCCTTCAATTGACTTTTATAGTTTTGGAGAGGTATGTTATATTACGCTTATGACCATCATGTTAAAGTTTGATAGATGTTGTTTTCTTAGAAGACCTTGAGTATTGTCTTCTAAGTATGGTGAGTGGATGTGAGCCATAATAGTACAAAGCATCATTTATAATATTGTGCTACGAAGCAATACTATTTCATAGATTCCATGCTAACTACGAAACTGGATCAAAGATATAAAAGTGGAAAAGGGTGAAATTCCTCTGCACCTTCAGTCTCTATGGCGTGGTGGTTGAGTAGGTGTGCTCATATCCCTGAGCATATGGTGGCGGGTTCAATACCCGCAGCAGGACAAGTATTTGTGTACAAAAACAAAAGAACAAATACTTGTTCTGAGTCTGGGTATTATGGGACCATTATTCTCGTAGTTCCTGGTAGTCCATAGACAAGGAATCCTAGTCAGGATCCGGGATCTATGTATGAAACCATTGGGCGTTATTATTATTATTATAATCTTTAATGAAAATAACTGGAAAAACGTACGCGTCTTGGTCAGATTTACCAGAAAAAAAATTGACGTCTAGTTATAAAAATCTTTCTTTAAATATCTTCTACCATAGTTTCAGGAATGAGTCAAGCGGCGTTCTTGATCAATAATGAAGAATACTAATTATTCTTATAGACTTTTAAGAAATCTTTATTTAAAACATCCAACTTTAAAATTATTTAATTGTACTGCACAATTAAATAATAAATGAATTACAGTACCAGTATGTAGGGTCACTATGCAAGTCTGTTTCTAAACGACTATACAGGGAGTAACAAAAACCCTGTTATATCCGCGAGCTGCGTATCCAGTGTCAACTCAAGGTTGTAGTAATACTAGTTCTATTTCAATACGAGACATACAAAACTTACGTGTGCTTTTTATTAAAACCTTTTATGCCGTTACTAAAAATGTTTACGACCTCAGATATTGACAACATAGGTACTTGCACCACCGACGCAGCCTGCTGCCTGTTGCCCGCACCCCGCACCGCCCGCCATGGTACGCTAAGTCTATTCAACCGCATACCTACTGCGACGGAACTAGAAGCTATTCCACAGATTACTTTTTATGCGTTTTTCATACGATTATGTGCCCTATACCACATACCACAACGTTGTAGGATTGCGAGACCGTAACTTAATGACGTAAAAGATCTCTTTGACCAATAGTGGTAGGCACACAAGTGCTGCGCGCCTTTCTGCCACACTCTAAACAATCGAATTCACGTGTGATTTTGTATTGTCAAGAAACAAGATAGGTACGTAATTTTTAGCTCTTAAAAGAGCTTTCAAAAACACATCTGCCGGTAGGCGATTTTCATGTTCAGTCAATCAATCAAAATGCTGATTTGGCGGCCCCGAAGATGTTGTTCAATGTGCCGACCTTGGACTTCGATACATTTTTGACAACGTGTCACAATACTTCCGCGTACACGTTGCAGTATCAACGCGTCCGATTTTATGCTTTCAAATGCAGCAACTATGCGTGAGCGCATTTCGCCTTCGTTGTCGCAGGTCTTTTTAAAGACCGACTCTTTCACGTGACCCCAGAGATAAAAATCAAGAGGCGTGAGATCTGGCGAACGCGCTGGCCACGGTGTAGTGGAGCCTCGTCCGATCCATCTTTCTCCGTATTCTTGAGTGAGGTAATCCCTAACATTGCGAGCGAAATGCGGTGGAGCGCCGTCGTGCTGGAACCACATCGTTCTCATAAGAGACAAGTTTAGGTCGTCGAGTTCGTCACTAAGTTCGTTGCGTAAAAACTGCAGATAATTAGCTCCATTCATGGTATTGTTCAAGAAATGAGGCCCAATAATCCTATCACCGAGTATGCCAGCCCAAACGTTTATTCGCCAACGATGCTGAAAATGGGTCTCTCTTATTGCCAGGGGATTTTCCACAGCCCATACGTGCTCATTATGGCAGTTAAAAACGCCAGTTCTGACGAACGAGCATTCGTCGGTAAATAAAATACGACTCAAAAACTCTGCGTCATCTGTCACTCGGTCGAGAAGCCACTGACAAAATGCCACTCTGGGCTCATAATCACTGGGCAACAATGATTGCACTCGTTGATAATGAAACGGATGCTGACCGTCTTCCTTCAATGTCCTCCATACACGCATGTGATTAATTCCAATTTCTCTTGCCATGCTGCGTGTGCTACGTGTTGGGTCTTGCACAAACATATCGAGCACCTGTTCTTCAGCGTCATGTAATACTCGTGGTCTTCCAGCATCAAATCTTTGCTGATCACGGCCCGTTACACTACCGGTGTTGTAAACACGTAAGTGCAATCGCTGGAATGCCATTAATGACGGTAACTCAATTCCACGCGGAATAGAAAAATTATGCTCGTATTCTCTACGTGCTGCCGCATAATTATTGTGACTTCTACCAAGGCACATTAACATATTGTAGTATTCGTCGTTAGAATACGACATCACACTCGACACTAAATTCGCGACGGTCAAACTGGAAACGACTAAATTGCATGAGAGAGCACGTGCGACTGAGTGTAAGCCGCGGGCCGCGCCGCGCCTATGCCGAGTGATACCGCGCCGCCCGCGCACCCCAATTCCCCGTAGGCACACAGGTGCAGGAGCGGCATCCTACAAAAGAGCCGACAAAGGCGGCCCCCGTTTGTTGGTTCCGCGTTTACTTTTACCTTAGTTACTTAGCTATTTAAAAATAGGCACGGCTTGTGGCACAAACATTTTTGGGAAATGGTATTATTTTTTTGTATTTAGATACTGCGTGTAACTTCAGATACGTATAACTTAGGTATTGTTAGACATTTTTATATGACTACTTGTAATGATCTGTACACATAATTCATTTATTTAACAGGGTTTTTGTTACTCCCTGTATATATTTACCGTGCCACATAAAATTCAATGTTTAATAACAATTTTGCCTTTGCCTTATCCATTACGCCTCGTGAATATTTATTGGTAAATATATTTAGTCCTACCATGTCATAGGCACATTGACACTAACCACTAAGGTATATGTATATACAGGGAGTAACAAAAACCCTGTTAAATAAATGAAGTATGTGTACAGATCATTACAAGTAGTCATATAAAAATGTCTAACAATACCTAAGTTATACGTATCTGAAGTTACACGCAGTATCTAAATACAAAAAAATAATACCATTTCCCAAAAATGTTTGTGCCACAAGCCGTGCCTATTTTTAAATAGCTAAGTAACTAAGGTAAAAGTAAACGCGGAACCGACAAACGGGGGCCGCCTTTGTCGGCTCTTTTGTAGGATGCCGCTCCTGCACCTGTGTGCCTACGGGGAAATG
This sequence comes from Ennomos fuscantarius, assembly GCA_905220475.3. Taxonomy (NCBI): domain Eukaryota; kingdom Metazoa; phylum Arthropoda; class Insecta; order Lepidoptera; family Geometridae; genus Ennomos; species Ennomos fuscantarius. Next base: position 6,022,680 of record HG992029.1, read on the forward strand.
GGGTGCGCGGGCGGCGCGGTATCACTCGGCATAGGCGCGGCGCGGCCCGCGGCTTACACTCAGTCGCACGTGCTCTCTCATGCAATTTAGTCGTTTCCAGTTTGACCGTCGCGAATTTAGTGTCGAGTGTGATGTCGTATTCTAACGACGAATACTACAATATGTTAATGTGCCTTGGTAGAAGTCACAATAATTATGCGGCAGCACGTAGAGAATACGAGCATAATTTTTCTATTCCGCGTGGAATTGAGTTACCGTCATTAATGGCATTCCAGCGATTGCACTTACGTGTTTACAACACCGCACAGTGGTCCCATTTTGAAAAAAGGTGGACTTAGGACCGAAAGTCGGAATTTCGGGCTGTTTTTTTTTTATAGAATAGGTCTTAACTATCCTAACAACATCTATTCTATAAAGAAAATCCGTAGGATGCATAGTTTTCGAGAAAAAAAATAATCTTTTTTTTCTTGTATGGAGAAAAACATACTTTATTATTTTTCTCAAGTTGGGTGAAATAGTGACGGCTTTTGTTGATATTTTATGAAAGCCCTAGTGGTATTGTATCCAGAAAAAAATAAAACCAATGCGGTCACCTGCGGCCGCGGAAATAATCAGATGTCAAAAATTGATTAATTTTTTTGCGTATTTTGCAAACATTGTTCATTTCTGGCCAATTATTTATGTATTTTAGGTTAGCGCTCCATACTTTAATTCGAACTATTATATAAAAATCGAGTTATTTTTTTTTATAATTGATGTTTTATTCATGAAAATGCACGCATACATGGTTAATTCAAAATGCAAATCCTATATTACTCAGTATAATGTACAAAATAAACATGCACGTACCTAAAACGTAAAAAAAATTATTTTAGATTTTCGTTTATGCTTACTAAAAGTCACCGGTAATGGTTACCGACATTACTTAGCTACCACTGGCGGGCATTATCTGCATAATCGATTTCTTGCTTTGTATTTTCAAAACTGGTTTTGCGACAGTATTTTCACAACCGCGGTTGTTGAATGCGAGGCAGGATATAAACAAACGAGTCACATCTGATACTAGCTGTGACTGGTCGCTAGCTGGTCGCTTTGTTCCTGACAAATCCTGACAACAGGATAACTCGTATATGCATGCAAGTAACTACCCCCTAAACATAAAAGTGATATAGCTCATCAATAATAATTAGCGTATGTTATACACCAATAATGTTTGTTATTGGTGTGTGTTTTAATCTTATGTAGTAGTGTACGTATGATTTTCTACCAGAAACATAAGATAAATGTGTAGCCTTGAAAAGGGCTGTTTTATATGTAGTTTTTTAAAGGATAAAATAAATAAAAAATTATAGCATTGGATCTGGTATATTTTCATTTTCTACTCTTCTTCCACGTATACGCACTCCGAGTCTATTTCGAGCAACTGAATTGCCTCAGGAAGCATTTCTAGATGATTAGGCTTTGAAAATTTTGGTCTAAGCCATGATATGTGGGGCCTGAACTTATTAAAAGCCCGTGTAGTATGTCCTCGTTTGTTTGGATCCTTCCTGTCTTTCTCGTGTTCTTCTCTCTTACGTTCCGGAAGTCTTTATTACGAGCCTCGGAAGCTTCCTCCGACAAGGATCCTAAAAATAATAAAAAATATGCTATAATTATACGTTGAAGTTGACATTGAAACTATTATTTTAGTGTTTAGAGATTTACAGTTAGTTAACTGCTTTATATTTCATTTGTCTTGATCTATTATTACTTACCAATAGGCAGAACTGAAAAATGACTGCAAATATCTGCTCCGTGCATCAGAAGTTTGTGGACACTAACAGGCATGTAGTACCACGGATAGAGATGCACATACAGTTCTGCTGTTTCTTTGCAATAACGTCTGAAGTTCGCAATATTGACGTTCTTTCCTGAAGATATAACTTGCAGAATGACAGAAAATCGGAGTAACAAATCTTCATCAACTCCAGTGATTCTCGATCTTTTATAATCTCGGAAAAAACGTCTTGCAGTGTTTCCATCGTTAGTTGTTCCAAAGCCCTGCAAAGAAGAAATTAAGTTAGTAGGGCATACAAAAACAGACGAGTATATAATATAAAGGAAGCAAAGTAAAGGAAAAATTACCTGTTTTACAATATCGATGAGTATTCCAGTCTGTTCCTGAAACTCTTGTTGTGTGGCATTTTTCTTTGCTTGCTTCAATTCCTTGTGATCGCCACGAGCACTCCAGCGCTGGAAGTCCATATTATAAGATATATGAAGTAGACACTCCATACATCTTATCTTCATATGTAACGATGAAATTCCATATTGGTACAAATCCTGTCGAAGCGGTCTCGTGGCCAAAAGCTCCAAGTTATTCATTTCACTTGGTTTCGCCAAGCAAATGGGGCACGTTGCTGATGAAGGTACATCTGCAATAATATTCGCCACTTTCCCATCGATCATAGTCATGTGCAGTTCGTGGGCTATCTCCACATCACCACAATTTGTTGGTACCAATTTTGTAATTTCGCGCTGCATTTCTAAGTGTTCCCCTTTTATGAACTCCGCAGTCTCCGAAGTAAACGTGAATTTCACTGGCCGACAGTAATGTGGTGAGCAAGGATTTGGGTTTTCCCAAATAATCATTTCTCCCCCATCAACTAGTCGGAGTGGGACGATGCTGATCAATACAACAGAGGAATCGTCAAACTCAGGAGCTGAGACTTGTTTGTAATTACTCTGTGACGATGCTCCGTCAAGGCCCCATTTCCATATCAACTTCAGTCCTTCGTTGGTTGAACTTGTGATTGGTCTTAAGTCTAGCAAAATTCTTTCCACTGTGTGGTTAAGAAGTCCTTGCAACCTGAAAAATAACATAAATAATAAAAGTAAGCTAATGAAGCTTAAAAATTTTAAAACAACATATAGTATAATTTTATAAATACCTTATGCGAGCTCCCATTTCCGTTACTTCCACGTATTCTTCAGATGGGTAACATCTCTTTTTAGCGTCAAGTAACTTGTGATAAGACGGAAAGGCAGCTGAACAATTTTCATCCTTCAGAAACATTCTCAAGGATAAGTATTGCCATTTGGATAGGCTAAGGGCTGTGTACAAAGCCAAAGATGTATCCTCTGCTATACTGACTACTTTTTCTTCCTTGAAAAGGAGTTTTGTTACATCTGATACAACTTCGGGAGTCTCGCACAGATATTCCACAATCTTCGCTAAAGCATATTTTCTTTTAACTTGGAAATAAAATAATACTGTAGTTCTTCTTCAGAGTTATCGTTAACAAAGACACTGGAACGTCTTTTCTTCTGTTTGTTGCCCAAATCGGCAAAGGGCACTCTAACTTCTTTTACAGTAGAAGTACCTGCTTCCGCAGTGCAGACAGATGGAATAGCAACCGGCAGTAATTCCGGCTCTTCAACTAAGTCCTCTGGCATTCTCATTGTAGTTACAAGATCAACTGTATTGCAAGTAGGCCAATTAATATTGGTCTCTAACCACTTGCGGTTGTTTTCCCGATTCATAAATGTCTTCAAGTTTCTGCTTGCATCTTTACACTTCTTAGTTACAAGATTGGTGAATAGCCGACCAAACTCCTTAATTGTTTGATGGTCATCTTCAGATATTTCACATGGTATTTTGGAAACTATAAATTCACACAATTTATTGTAATCCTTAAGATTTCCATTATCTTTAAGAATCAAGAACATATCAAAATATGTGCCTAAGCCAGCCATTGCAAATTCAAAATAGTAATTTTTAGTACTTCACAGTTAGCGATGAATCAATTTAAATTAACATTGCTCTGTATTTAATACGCCATAACAGATAGGTCATTAGTCACTATGTGCAAGAGCAAGGTAATAGTAAACGACCAATCACAGCCATTTATCAAAAATGACTCATTTGTTTGTATAGATAAAGTCCGCCAATGGGAGCTAAGTAACGTATAATAAGTAATCAGGAATCTGCACAAACAAATGAGTCATTTTTTCTGGTAGAAAATCATACGTATACAGATGACAGAAAGATTAAAACACACCAATAACAAACATTATTGGTGTATAACATACGCCAATTATTATTGATGTAGCTATATCACTTTTATTTTTAGGGGGTAGTTACTTGCATGCATATACGAGTTATCCTGTGTCAGGATTTGTCAGGAACAAAGCGACCAGCTAGGGACCAGTCACAGGTAGTATCAGATGTGACTCGTTTGTTTATATCCTGCCTCGCATTCAACAACCGCGGTTGTGAAAATGATGTCGTAAAACCAGTTTTGAAAATACAAAGCAAGAAATCGATTATGCAGATAATGCCCGCCAGTGGTAGCTAAGTAATGTCGGTAACCATTACCGGAGACTTTTAGTAAGCATAAACGAAAAACTAAAATATTTTTTTTTACGTTTTAGGTACGTGCATGTTTATTTTGTACATTATACTGAGTAATATATAATATATAGGATTTGCATTTTGAACTAACCATGTATGCGTGCAAATTCACGAGTAAAACAGCAATTATAAAAAAAATTACTCGATTTTGATTAACTTTTTTGAAATGTTATATAATAGTTCGAATTAAAGTATGGAGCACTAACCTAAAATATATAAATAATTGGCCAGAAACGAACAATGGTTGCAAAATACGCAAAAAAAATTAATCAATTTTTGACATCTGATTATTCCCGCGGCCGCAGGTGACCGCATTGGTTTTATTTTTTTCTGGATACAATACCACTAGGGCTTTCATAAAATATCAACAAAAGCCGTCACTATTTCACCCAACTTGAGAAAAATAATAAAGTATGTTTTTCTCCATACAAGAAAAAAAAGATTATTTTTTTTCTCGAAAACTATGCATCCTACGGATTTTCTTTATAGAATAGATGTTGTTAGGATAGTTAGGACCTATTCTTTAAAAAAAAAAACAGCCCGAAATTCCGACTTTCGGTCCTAAGTCCACCTTTTTTCAAAATGGGACCACTGTGCACCGGTAGTGTAACGGGCCGTGATCAGCAAAGATTTGATGCTGGAAGACCACGAGTATTACATGACGCTGAAGAACAGGTGCTCGATATGTTTGTGCAAGACCCAACACGTAGCACACGCAGCATGGCAAGAGAAATTGGAATTAATCACATGCGTGTATGGAGGACATTGAAGGAAGACGGTCAGCATCCGTTTCATTATCAACGAGTGCAATCATTGTTGCCCAGTGATTATGAGCCCAGAGTGGCATTTTGTCAGTGGCTTCTCGACCGAGTGACAGATGACGCAGAGTTTTTGAGTCGTATTTTATTTACCGACGAATGCTCGTTCGTCAGAACTGGCGTTTTTAACTGCCATAATGAGCACGTATGGGCTGTGGAAAATCCCCTGGCAATAAGAGAGACCCATTTTCAGCATCGTTGGCGAATAAACGTTTGGGCTGGCATACTCGGTGATAGGATTATTGGGCCTCATTTCTTGAACAATACCATGAATGGAGCTAATTATCTGCAGTTTTTACGCAACGAACTTAGTGACGAACTCGACGACCTAAACTTGTCTCTTATGAGAACGATGTGGTTCCAGCACGACGGCGCTCCACCGCATTTCGCTCGCAATGTTAGGGATTACCTCACTCAAGAATACGGAGAAAGATGGATCGGACGAGGCTCCACTACACCGTGGCCAGCGCGTTCGCCAGATCTCACGCCTCTTGATTTTTATCTCTGGGGTCACGTGAAAGAGTCGGTCTTTAAAAAGACCTGCGACAACGAAGGCGAAATGCGCTCACGCATAGTTGCTGCATTTGAAAGCATAAAATCGGACGCGTTGATACTGCAACGTGTACGCGGAAGTATTGTGACACGTTGTCAAAAATGTATCGAAGTCCAAGGTCGGCACATTGAACAACATCTTCGGGGCCGCCAAATCAGCATTTTGATTGATTGACTGAACATGAAAATCGCCTACCGGCAGATGTGTTTTTGAAAGCTCTTTTAAGAGCTAAAAATTACGTACCTATCTTGTTTCTTGACAATACAAAATCACACGTGAATTCGATTGTTTAGAGTGTGGCAGAAAGGCGCGCAGCACTTGTGTGCCTACCACTATTGGTCAAAGAGATCTTTTACGTCATTAAGTTACGGTCTCGCAATCCTACAACGTTGTGGTATGTGGTATAGGGCACATAATCGTATGAAAAACGCATAAAAAGTAATCTGTGGAATAGCTTCTAGTTCCGTCGCAGTAGGTATGCGGTTGAATAGACTTAGCGTACCATGGCGGGCGGTGCGGGGTGCGGGCAACAGGCAGCAGGCTGCGTCGGTGGTGCAAGTACCTATGTTGTCAATATCTGAGGTCGTAAACATTTTTAGTAACGGCATAAAAGGTTTTAATAAAAAGCACACGTAAGTTTTGTATGTCTCGTATTGAAATAGAACTAGTATTACTACAACCTTGAGTTGACACTGGATACGCAGCTCGCGGATATAACAGGGTTTTTGTTACTCCCTGTATATGTATATATATATGTATCTGACTATAGGTATTTATCATGGGTACATATTTTTAAATATAAGGTAAGCAAACCCTATCTGTATTCTTATTAAAACCGTAAAAAAAAATTGTTAAGGTATAACGTGACGAGCTAACTGTTCGCCTAATTTTAAGCGATATGGCTGCCCATATCAGTAGCAGTGTCACTCGGAAACTCTAAAGTATAGAGTTTCGCGTGACACTGCACTGCGCACGTCATCCTGAGACATCAGCGCAATCTAGTAATAAGATTACTATTATACTGCGAAATCAGGTCATTAAGTCTCATTTGCCCAGTAATTTAACTAGCTACAATGCTCTTCAAAGCATGCTTTTCAGCAGAATAACTGGCAAAGCGGTGGTACCCCTAGACGAGCTTTGCAGAAAAGTCCTACCGCCTAGTAATCAAGAAAAACTTAGTATAACATAGATAAATTAGAAAAAAAAAATTGTTTGGAATGTTTTGCAGTACTTAATCCATAACTTGGAGTTTTTTTTTTTTCGAATTTTCGAATACAATCATAGCATGTAAGAACGTGGTCTGATGCAATCTAATCTGTAAAAGAATGGTCACGTTAAATTTTTCAATATAAATTCTACTGGACACAAAAAAGTCACATCCCGTTACAGAGATAAATATCGCATAGATAACATGCGAAGGCGTAAATTAAAACATAAAATTAGCGATGGCAAGATACGAGGTCCCGTTCCATTAAAATGTAATGAAAACTTCTTCAGAATATTAATTGATCGAATTATTTTATGAAGGGTAAAATACTGGCTTCAATTATAAATGTCGGTGGATAACTATTTCTGTGAAGCTTCAAGTGGAGAGCTAAGCAGTGCGATAATAGCTCAGTTGATGGTAAGTGACATTGACATGCGATCCGCGGGTAGCCAACAAATGCCATGGGTTTGGGTCCTGCAATGATTTTGGGATTTTGGCGAAGAAAAACATCGTGATTGGTTAGGATATTTTAAGTACTATTTGAGAGAATATTAGTAGAATAATCACGTCATATGGTCCCGGTGGTGTGCGAATAAGACCACCCAATCTCTTCCCGTTAAAGCTGTCTAAGGGACATCCAGAAAATAGTCAGCATAATTCTCCGCGGTACATTTAAATCTCCTGCGATCACCAAGTTGCCTTCCAAGCGTGGTGATTATGCCAAACCCTGCTTACGTCATTCTGAGACACTATAAATGATAATCTTGTTACTAGAATGTGAGATTAAGTCATAAAGTCTCATTTAACCAGTAATATCATTTAGCCTTTCAAACTAGAATACGGTAGAACTAAGCGGCAGAATAACTGGCAAAGCAGTGGTACCTATCTAGATGAACTTTGCAGAAAAGTCACTACCACCTAGTGATTTTTTTTTTCACTTTTTTATTTTGGACTTTGAGGCGCTGAGCGACTATGTCAAACCCGTCATTATTTATACAATCAGGCTAAGTTTACTAAGTCATAAACCATTGCGAAGAGCGTCTTAGCTGCTTCGCCCAATGGCATTGAGAAAAGGATTTGTAGCTCACCGGTGTTCATTAAATTCAATCCACATTGGCTACTCATTTGTTGTCTCGATTCCGACCACATTCTATCAACAGATGGTAAACATCCTCTATGACTCCGCACGTATCACAATTGGGAGAGTCAGTTTTTTTCATTAGGTGTTTAAATCTGTTGACAGGAATATGTCCGGAGCGCAGCTGATGAGCGATCACAATTAAACATCTCTTTAATTTACTATTGGTTGACCAGGGTATACGAAGAGGTTCACAGTGAATTATTGTGTTATACCAAATTCCCTTTGTATTCAATGTTTCATAAAAATTTTCTATCTACTTTTTAATTATTTAATGCTTTTATTTAATTAAAATTTAGTGTATTTTCAATAGTTGAAAGCAAAATGAAGTTTGCAACTTAACAATTAACTGCATTAATTTTTGTACATTCTCAATAATAATAATTTCAACTCCATTCCCAATTTGTAGTGTAGTAATTCTTTAAAACATTAGTCTGCAATGTTTTAAACTTAACGATACATTGTGTGATCACAAATAAGAAAATATTGACAGTAAGTGGTACTTCTTCGTTGCACTTTGGTTTCTTGTTAAAGCACCTATCTTCAATTCATTAATAATCAGCAACTGTCGTATTATTTGCATATTTACCTTATTTGCAGAACCAGTTACACAGTTAAATATAGTTTTCTTGAAACGCATGCCACAAAATAATAATTATGTAAAACTAATAATATGGTAAACTTTGAAATAATAGTATTTATTACCTCTCTTGACATCGTGCAGTAACCTCAAACTCAACAAAGCAGTTCAATTTGTAATTAACTTGCAGAAGCTAAAGAATGTAATCTTATAATTGGGAGGTAGGCTCGTGTTTGCTTGTGACTTTGCATGTCAGCCGTCGAAGAAGTCGCGTGTGACATTGTGTTAAGTACACGTCACCATGAATGTTTGACAGCCTCTATGGTGTAGTGGTTAAGCAGGTTGTCTTATATCCTGGAGGTGCGGATTTGATATTCACGACAAAACAGGAAATTGTGTACGGAAAAAAGCGCAATGACTTGTTCTGAAGTCTGGGTGGAAAAACAATCGGTTTTTGCTTGCTACTGTACTTTCTCCTGTCTCGGCTGAATATCTTTTATATGGGATAAAGTACAACAGCAAGTGTTTAGTAGCACAGATTTATTCTGACTAATATTTCTGTCTTACTGGCATAGTTGGCTTATTAAATATTCTTATATTTAGAATCTATCTACATACAGTATGTTCCTAAGTTAACTATTGTCGATACAGGAATCCGACTTTCACCGTTAAAATCCCGTGGCCTCCCAGATTTTTTCGACGTCAATTTTTTTGATCTAAAATGATTTATGTGGACTCCCGCTATTCTTGTTTACGAAGTGATCGCCGAACACAAAGCGAAAAGATCCGTATCGTAACAACTAAATGCGTTCGGCATGATGCGAGAATTTTGACACCAAACATTGTTGATAACATCTTAAACCACCTAATGTTTTAAACAAACCACTTTTATGTGGGCTAACTTAATTTTGAGAGAATAAAAAGGATATTTCTCATTTCATTGTTTGATATATTGATGGGCTTTTTTATTTGATGCGGGAGCAATAAATTAATGAACGTTTTTCATTGCCACAAAAAATGCATAAAACAGATATAGTATTAACATCACTTAGACTGAAGATAACAAAACTACGTAGAGTTTAGATTAGTCATGCATGTTTTACCCATGATCTAGGTGGTTTATCTGGCATGCATATGCAAATATCTGGCATAAACATTGGTTCAAGTGACCGATGGACAGCTAAACAGGTGCCCGTACGCTTTAGACAGCACAGGAATGAAGATTGTAGACACTTTCGCTTAACAAAGTTGAGTGCGTTTATTAATTATGGGTACCAATTTTATTTACAGCGCACGCAACATTGTATGACCGCATCATAGAAAATTATGATGGCGAATTTAAAAATGTGTAATACTTATTAAGATTCCCAGTATGCGACATACAATTTCACGCTATCAAGTACACCCATCAGAGTAATGCGTTAGTTACTTTTTCTTTATAACTCAAATCTATTAAGAATATTAAAATGCTATATTTAACACATTTTATTATATTTGGACAAAATAAAAATACGTGATTACATTAACGGCATCTAATTATAAACGCACTCAGCGTGTCTCTACGACAATTTTGGATAAAATTTCTAATAAGTTTTGCTTCATAATTATTCGAAGTGTTCAATCCTTTTTATGGCTAAAGGCGTATTTGAAATGACATTAAAATGCGGGTTTCTTGATGTAGCAAACAATATTGTAAAATACAGTACCTAAACTTATGCTCTCATGTTTAAAACTAGGATCCCGTTATAACTCTGCACTGATGTTGCCGTAATCTGCTTTAACAGACGAAATATATCTATGTCTAACTTAAGAGTTGTAAACTTTATTTAAAATATAGAGTTAGGAAAAAACACACACACAATTTTTTTTTTCGGTTTACTGTTCTGTAATTTTTACACAGTAATTTAAGGTAGGCATCAACTAAAATGACCGTTTTCAGCCAAAATGATCTCTTTTATAAATAACGAGCTTCGCCCGCGGCGTGGCCTATGGGAAAATAATTCAACCACCCATTTCACCCTCTCAAGGGTGGAATTTCGAAAAATCCTTTCTTAGCGGATGCCTACGACATAACATCTGCCTGCATGCCAAATTTCAGCCCGATCCGTCCAGTGGTTTGGGCTGTGCTTTTTTGTAAGATAAATAACGGCTAAAACTCACGTCAAATTAAAAGTCGAAATTACTCCGACCAGGTTTCGGACATATTCGATGTCCTTCTTCTGGGAGCCAGTTACTAACGCAAGCCGCGGCGGCTTTCGCGAGCGTCAGCACGTAACTGAACTAAACCTGGTCGGAGTAATTTCGACTTTTAATTTGACGTGAGTTTTAGCCGTTATTTATCTTACAAAAATGTGTCATACTCACGATAGTTTTCAAACTAAAAAAGTTTGGGCTGTGCGTTGATAGATCACTATGTTAGTCAGTCAGTCAGTCAGTAACCTTTGAGTTACATATATTTAGATTTTACTAACAATATATTTTTAAGAGCTCAATCACTGCGGTCTATTATGACACCACTAGTCTGGTCTATAAAGACGAGGGACTACCTGCATGCATTAGGAATCCGCAAGGCACTTATATCCTCACCTACAGACCCGTTGCCCGTATTCCCATTTGAAAGTAAAAAATAGAAGCTGTAATGTAATGTTAGGATCTAGTCCCAAGACAGGAGAGATGAGGAGTCGACAGGTAAAAGATTTGAGATATTATTATCTTTATTGATATCCTTTTATAGTTCTTTCATTAGTACAGTTAGTAATAGTATTTCAGTAGAAACATTTTTCAAGTATTTATGAACAGAAAAAAAGCTTAAATACTTGTTCTGAGTCTGGGTGTTGCGGAGCTATGATTCTCGTCGTTCCTGGGTCCCTAGACACAGGAAATTCTTGTTAGGTTCTAGGATCTATCTGTGTGATCGTTGGCCGTTATTATATTATTATTAAAGTCTTCAGTAGTTTATATAATTTAAAATTATTTTATTATATGCAAAATTTATAATTGAAGGGGTGAGAATAAAAAGGATTTAACTGATTTTTTTTGACTAAATGACTTATGGGTATCGTTGGATTCAGGGTGAAATTATCTTCAATAATACATTCTCAAAATACCAAAATGAGGCTTAAATCTCGAGATTTTGAGTCTAAAAATGGTTTATCTGGGACAGGAATACAGTTTGCTTAGCATAAAAACATTACTATATTTATTTTATTATATTATATTTTTACAGTAATTGTATGAATTAGTACTATACTTAGTAATTTTAAATAGAATTAAAACATTTTCAAGCAACTGAAACTTACATAAACCTTTTCTATTACCTTATAAGCACTCTACATTAAAATGACGCCGTTGACGTTTAAAGTCAATTTTCTCGAAACTGTCAATTTGTCAGTTAAATCCTTTTTATTCTCAACCCTTCAATTGATTCCTCGTTTTTAAAGTCTTAAAGTATATTTTTGGTCTAAAAACAAGTTTTATGTTAATTTTAGTTTAGCACTATACAGCTTGTTAACGCAAAATTTCGTGAGTAATCGTTTACGGTTTATCATGTGAAAACTAATTCCCAAACAGTATGTACGATTTCATATTATACTTATGTACAGCTTGATTCCATTCCAACATAAAAATAACAACTAGTTCTTCTAACTTTAGTGATCGACCGAAATCAATGTGTTTTTATATAATTTTAAATAAATAAATATTTGTAGACATTTCACACAGCGCCCTTTAGCCCCAAACTAAGCAAAGCTATGGGAACCAGATAACTGAGAGAATTCTGATATCCTTTGTTGGTAAATACATAATAGCATACAATATAACACCCAGACACAGAACAAATACCTATGTTCATCACACAAATGTTTGGCCTGGATAGTAATCGAACCCATAACTTACAGTCTAAAAGGAATAGCTTAAAAGAATACTATACTATATATAATATATAATAATAATAATATGTGTGGACATCTCACACAACGCCATCTAGCCCCAAAATAAGCAAAGCTTGTACTATGGGAACCAGATAACTGATACAATACTTAGATACTTTTTGTTTGTAAATACATACATAGAATACAATATAACACCCAGACACAGAACAAACATCGATGTTCATTACACAAATGTTTGTCCTGGGTGGGAATCGAACCCACAACCCGCAGTTCAGAAGGCAGGGTCACTCCCAACTGAGCTATCGGGCCAGTCAAATATATACTACCAACTGAGCAATTAGGCTATAAAAAATAAACTCATTATGATTGTTTTTTTTGCATATTGCATAATATCGTCTCCATTACGTCATAGTTTTACCAGTGGTCATGTGGGGTGGAAATTAGTGGTCACTATTATGGTCAGTCGTATGAAAAATTAAACCAGCCGCACAGCAGCTGACGCAAAATCTAACTATCAGCCGTGGCACCATCTACACGTAAATTATTTCTCATCTTACACAGTTTATTAAGGCGTTAGGATTATAAATGTATTGGTAAAAACCAGTCACTTTGTATATGATTGTTCATGTCAAGTTTCTTGTAATAAATTGAAATAGATACCATCGTTACGGTTCAATATCTTGCTGTTTGTTTGCTTTTTGTTGAGTCAACAAGATGTTAATAATTATATATGAGTTTATGAGTGATCTTTTGATTAACTTGTTTGTTTTTTTTTTAAACACGGCAAATTGCCTTTATTTTCTAAATACTACAATGATTTAATAACTAATACTAAAAACTACCTACTACTACTACTATTACCACTACAAAAAAAAACATTTGGACTATATACTGGCCGCGATGACCTATAGACAGTCCAAATGCTCCAGCCCACTACCAGTAGGTAGCGTACCCAACATGCTGGCAGCATTGCCCCGTTGAATTGCAATGCTTATTCGTTGTGCCAAATAAGTGCCAGCATTTTGGTCACGCGTCACGTCGACCAGACGCTCTGATAAACTTTTGAAAACACGATGAGCTCCCGGCCCCCAAGGACCCAGGGTCTCAACACCAAACGGCTCAAATATATAACCGTTACCGAGATTACTATATTTGCGCCGTTTTAGCTGCTCAGCCGACTTAGCTGCGGCGCCGGCCCTAACATGTGTCTCGGGAAGATGTGACGACGCCATAGTGTCGACGCAAGTAGCGTCCCACACTAAGGGCCGTCCCATCTTCCAGGGATCATTCCGTCAGGTCTTTTACCATCGTCACGTATGAGACCATTCGGTTCGAGAATAGCTGCAACAAAACAACTTGTTTGTGTCCAATTAGTTTTGCAGCATGTGTAAGTAGCACAAGAATCAATATCGATATTTCATCTGTGTTATAGCGCGGCGTAATGAAACACATCGTTATGTGCGCACTAAAATCTATTATGATGGCCTTTGTGGTGTGGCTGTGGAGCAGGCTCATAACCCGGAGGTTTGATTACCGCGGCAGGACAAGTATTTGCGCACAGAAAAAAAGCGTAAATACTTGTTCTGAGTCTGGGTGTTGTGAGACCATGGTTCTCGTATTTTCTGGGTCTTTTGATGCAGGGATCTTAATTAGGATCCAGGATCTATGTATATGATCGTTGGGCGTAATTATTATCAATTAATTAATTCATTAATTGTCCATTATTTCGTATATCTACTATATTCATAAAAATAATGCCTGTACATATCTTTACAACAACTAAAGATCACGGAAAATAAACTTAGACCATTTGATGTCAAGCCTATTTAATTTCTACCGGGGACTTATCATACGTCCACGTTTTCTACCAATAAACTTACACATATTTATTATGAATATCTGGCAAGATTTTTTCACATCCTCTCAAATTACACACCACAATTCACACATTCAATTGTATCTAATAAGAGAGCAACATTTTTAATAGTCGCAAGTAGTAATAATTATTCACGTCCGATCGTCTTATTTAGAGTAGACCAGTTTTAATAAAAACGGGTCTTAATAGAATGAACTACCATTAACTCCCTATATTGATGATGTTTTTGCTTACACTATAACATGCTTCTGTGTGTACAACACCAACAATTATTAGTTAACATAAGGAGCTGCACCTGTTTAAATTATTTAGTAATAAGTTACACTAATTGTTCATAAAAACGGTTAAAACAGTCGTTTATTATGATTAACTAGATGCGCCTCGCGGTTTCATCCGCGGATAAGAAGTATCCTATAACAAATGAGGAAAATACAAAACATTAGTAAGAACTCTTGGTCTGTTTTTGTTGGGAATACTGATAAAAGTCCCGAAATTCCTTTTAAATTGTTCGTAATCATAAAAGTTAGTGTATGTTATTTCAGCGTATAAGATTTTCAAGATCCATGAAACTCTATTCAGTAGTTTTTGCGTGAAAGAGTGACAAACATCCATACATCCTTACTTGACTGGCCCGATAGCTCAGTTGGTAGTGAACCTGCCTTCTGAACTGCGGGTTATGGGTTCGATTCCCACCCAGGACAAACATTTGTGTGATGAACATCGATGTTTGTTCTGTGTCTGGGTGTTATATTGTATTCTATGTATGTATTTACAAACAAAAAGTATCTAAGTATTGTATCAGTTATCTAGTTCCCATAGTACAAGATTTGCTTAGTTTGGGGCTAGATGGCGTTGTGTGAGATGTCCACACATATTATTATTTATTATTATTATTCATACATACTAACTTTTGCGTTTATAATATTAGTAATTATATAAAAATAGTAGAGATCGACATGAACCTTTGTTTTACCTGAGATCTATAAACGTTACAAGCTTGACGAACATAAATCTAAAAGTTTTTAATTCTACAAAGTTCTTTGCAGAAAAAAACTGAGTAGGCTCAAGAAGCGCTCCAACTTTTCTTTATTATAAAGCCTTTTTGTACCACACTTAAAATTACAGTATAGGTTGCCCAGTAACTTGAATGAAAAGATAGTTTTGCAACATATATTTCAGCAACGTAGATAAGTAGGTATAGTATTGGTAATGGTTTCAATAATTATAAAAGAAAATGCATAAATTGAAACTAGAATATTACTTGTAACTTCTCTAAAAGGGGTTTTTGGCAGAATTACTATATAACATATAATTGATTCGATTAATTGTTTAATTGTGTCTTTTCAGTTCATACAAGTCCACTATGCGATGTAAGGCATCGTTACTTCCCATCAGGTGAAGGCGTGGTCAAATGCTAGATAAGATTGATGTAAAAAAAGGCTCTATAGGCTCATCTCATACATAAAACAAATACAAATTTATTTATCAATTTATTACTTACTAGTTGCGCTCCGCGGTTTTACGCGCGGTTAGAAAGTATTTAAATTATTTAATTATTTACTTTGTACTATTGTGCTACCTATTCTAGTACTGTAATATCTAGTTTTATTTTATGTTGGTATACGCAATAAAGAGTTTTTCTATTCTATTCTATTTACTCATCCTCATACGGGAAAGTGTCACTTTTCCGGGATAAAATGTAACCTATATGTTAATCTAGTGTATAAGCTATCTTGGTACTTAATTTTATCTAAATTCATTCAGTAGTTTGAGCGTGAAGGGGCAACAAACATACACACAAACACACATACAAACTTTCGCCTTTATAATATTAGTGTGATAGATATATCGAGATATAATAGTAAACCTCAATGAATGTCCTTCAAAGATCGCGTGGCGGAGTGAACGCCCGCAGCCGCGCGCACGCCTTGTTAATTACAACCAATAAGAATGATTATTTACGTTTAGGGTTTTGTACTACGGGTTTCAATTAAATAATATTTTTTTTATTTAAGACTTAAACATAAACTTTTATTTAATACTTATTTATACGTATGAACTTTTGTGCCAAAATATACTGAAAAATTAATTTTGTAGTGATATTGTTATATATGTACTATTACTTATTATATTATTATATGTGTATTTGAGCTAAATGAGGAATATGTGTTAACCAAAAATTTTTTATTACTCCATTACAAATAAAACACGCAATGCGTTGAAAACCGATTTCAGACTTAAATGGTTTTCTCATAAATTCCATTGTTAGAACCACACAGGAAGCACCAGTTTTCGAATAAAAATCAACTAAGAATCATCAAAATCGGTGCGCCTAGTCGAAGGTTCTGAGATAACAAACATTAAAAAACCGTCGAACTGAGAACCTCTTTGTTTTTAAGTCGGTTGATAAACTTAAATTCAACTAACTTCCCGAACATAAAGTAATAAGTAAAAAAACAATATCTTAGGTGCTGGGAGATGCGTGATGACCTTGATCGAGATGCCACTCGATTCTGACAAGCTATTTTATAACATAAAAGTGGCACGTTCTCGATGCCAGATCCTTTTTCGGTATGATCCAGCATAGTATTCGAAACGTATCGTTAAAATAAAAATCCTACGATAGCCAAATACCAGCGCCTTATATTGCAAAGACAACATTTAATAACGAGACAAAAAGCACCAAGTAGCCAAGTCCTTAAACTAGTCTTAAGTTTATTATTAGGCTTTTTAGTCCCACTGTGTTTAAATACCTAAAATTATTCGAATGACAAATAGGAATCGCTTTAGACGGTAACCTCTCATTCGAATGACACTTTCAATCCATCGGATATTATTATACCAAGCTATGTGATATCTGAAAATTTAAGAACCTGTTTAATATGAAATGGATGATAATTTTCCCACGAATATTTTGATTGGACGTCGAACTCGTCAATGCGGGAGATCAAAGACGGCCGGCTGGCGTCTCTCGCGTATCGATCAGTGGATCTTTGTCATTCGCGCGGGATCCGACGCGAACCGACACCGCGGTAACACAAACGCCGCCGCTGCTTGCAATTAATGTAACCAAAGATCATCAATAAACAACTTTATCACTTCATCGCCTCTGACAACGCGCGGACTTAAACAACTAGGTACCTGCACATTATAAGTCCTGAATATTCAGTCACGCACATCTCAACATGCTCTGCGGCGGTGCGTGTTTTTATTATTTATTCAACAACCGATCACGACATATTTATAAATAAAGTCGTATGTTATATCAGAAAAAGTGACAGCTTACGCGACGATACAATTAAGGCTATGTTTTCAAGGAACACCGCAAGCTGTCTACCGTGTTTAGAGTGCTTAAAAGCTGCCGAAGATATTTTCTAATGACCATGAGCTGGGTTTTAAAGCCGGCTTAACCAATTATGACCATTTAAACGAATGGCTGAGGCATATGACAATCCGACCGAGCTACCCGTCATGCCATGTACGGCAATCCAATGTTCAACTAAAGTGACTTTCTGATATTGTTTTTCTCAGTAGCCGCTATTTGATATTGCCTAGATAACTGCAGCCTGAACTAGTTTCATTTCGAGAATGCAATTTATTTTCATAAAATTTTCTTCCAATGTTTTCTAACATTTAAATATAAAAATCAACACTATCACATCTAAATGTGATAATTTTCACTGTTGTTATTAAAGTTAAATAAATAAATGACAATCCAATTTTAATATACTGATTTAATTCGGGGTGTGTCGGGTGTACAGTTTTCATTTATAAATCCCTTGTTGTGTAACGCATCAACGTTTTACCAGTTAGTTCTATGTTATATTCAACCTATACTTCTACTACAGAAAAGGGAATCGCTACTAGAATGAAATAAGTTTTCTTATAGAGCAAACAGTAAAAAAACGAATGTAAAAAAACTTCTTTAATTAGCTCCATCCATCGCCCGGTATATCTTTGTTTAATATTAATGTCGCCACCTTGACAATTTTAAATTGTCATTTTACCGGACATACCAAAATAATAATACAAATTTTAGGTAATTCATAACTTTGTTATAATGGCAATGGAAATCTTCGTGAGTCAACTTCCGTATGCCTCGCTACGCATTCATCTGCGTACTATCCAAGTCAAGCGCAAGCGTGCGTAAAAAAGTTTTACTTCAAACAATTTTAATTCTTACACTGGTATTTTAATCATGAATTATCAATAATAAAGAGTATCGATCGATAGCATGCCAAGATTCGTATTGGATTCGTGAGCAACTCGCGCATAGATATAAAGAGATATGCAGCAAAGATCATGCGCTTGCGCAAAGATACGTAGCCCCGATCATGCGCATTTGATAACGCGATCACATTCGTACCGAATGCGTATCGCTTACCAGCACGCACACTTGTGTGACGCAGAATACGTATGTATACGTATAATTAAATTTGCTACAATTATTATTGAGATGGTTATTCAGAACCTGAGATAACGTTTCAAGAACTTAATTCTCTTGACTGCTTACCTACGTAATATTCATTATAAGAAGCTCAGATCGTTTCATAAAGCCCGACACCTTTGTAAGCAATGTTTTTTGTGGAGACTTGTTTACTTTATACCAAAAAATATGATTATATTTACAAAATATTTCGTTTTAACTTCTGAATATTTATTTACAACTCGCTTCTGCCCGTGGCTTCGCCTGCGTGGCCTATAGGAAACGAATGGCATATTTTTCTGCCGAAAGATACATTATAAACGCTCTTACTTTTTGCCTCTGTTGGGGGATGATTTTGATAAAACTGTAATACAGGTTTCTTACAATTTTAATTGAACAACATGTTGTGTATAAATTATCGAGTCAATTGATCCAGAGAAGATTTTTTTTATAGATCATTTAACCACCCATTTCACAGTCTGAGGTCCGTATTATAGAACGATACTCAGTCATCGATCGGTACTCAGGCAGATATTTCATTCACTAATTGATCACTTTATGAATGAAATCTTTGCTTGAGCATTGAACAATGCCTGAGCATCGTTTTGTAATACCTAGGACCTTAGAGGTGGAATTTCGGAAAACCCTTTCTTAGTGGATGCCTACATTTTACAAAGAACGCACCCCCCAAATTTCAAGTTTCTAGGATCAGTGGTTTAGTCTGTGCGTTGATATATAAGTGAGTCAGGACTTTGAATTTTAATTTTTACAATAAGATTCCCATTGAAAATAGTAGGATATAGAAAGTACGTTAAGATAAAGTTAAAACACTTCTTGTAAACATGAGAACACATTTTAATAACTAAACTAAAGTAACAGGCGAAACTCACATTTGTGCTATAACCTAATTAGTGTTTTGCAATAAATATTTTTTTAAATGCTGCACACAGATTCCTTAGTTCATGTTTTGTTGTTATTTTCATACATTTTTTATTGTATGTATAACAAATAACTATATTACTTATTTATTATTTGTATTTTTTTTACTAAATTGCTTCAGGAGGCATTTTTTTGTGTGTTTTGCAATAAACTATTTGTAGTCAGTATTTGTATTAGATTTCACGTTTGAAATTTAAATATTATAAAAGTCATGGTCGTCATAAATATAAAAAACAAGACAGTTGCAGTGAAGTGTGTCAAAATCTCATCTGCTCGCGTTTCAAGAACTGACGAAACTCTTTCAATTTCCAAAATATCTCATGCATGTCGTGAAAATACCCAACTTCACGGTATTCCATGATGTAAAGCCACCAGGAAGCCTCAGGTAGGGAACCTCCTCCCATTGTGTTGTACAATGCGTTGTAACTTCTCACTAACAAGATCTAAGTAGGGCACAAGTTATAAGCGATTGGTTGTTTATAATTATTACCGAAGTAACTCAATTTTCAAATGACTTCCAAGATCATCAAGACCTGACAAGTAGTTTTTGAGTTATCCTTAATAATGTTCTCATTGAGATTTAAGTCACTTAAATTTTTTTTAAGGATTTATAATTACTGTGTAGCGCGCACAGTTCCCATTCACAAATCTATTAGGTATTACGTAGTCAATACTATGTATGTCAAGTGTATGTATGTGTATGTACTTGTCAAGTGTAGGTGACACTTGACCATTTTAATACTAAGTTTATAAAGATTTGTTGTATAACCATCTCAAAATATTTAGACGCACTAATAACAGCTTTGATTTATAAAAGACGAGCTTCTGCCCGCAGCTTTGCCCGTGGCGTGGCCTATGGGAAAATAATGCAACCACCCATTTCAACCACTTAAGGGTGGAATTTCGAAAAATCCTTTCTTAGCGGATGCCTACGTCATCACATCCACCTGCATGCCAAATTTCAGCCCGATCCGTCCAGTGGTTTGGGCTGAGCGTTGATAGATCACTATGTCAGTCAGTCAGTCAGTCACCTTTGAGTTTTATATATTTAGATTTACATTTGTTGTTGATAGTTCTTTCATAGAAAAGACATCAATGCGCATGTCATCCATTTCACTGAGCGTTTTAAGGCTTGTAATGATGATAACACATCTACCCCATTTTTAAAAAGAAATATTTACTTCCCCTCAGACAATATTACGTAGATAGCTAGAAAATCAACAGCATTATTCCTTTAAAAAAATTACAATTTAAATTTTATTAAAAACTTCCTTTAAGTCGGTGTTTAAAGAAGTGCATAAAAATTAAAACAAGTGCATCATCTGGTTCCCACAGTACAATATTTGCATACATTGCTTATTTTTACAAGAGATAGCTAATATGGTTAAGCAATATAAAACACCAATAGTTTGGTAGAAAATAAACCAAACTGATTTTGGTGACGTATTACTGAAGTTATGTAGTCACTATTTTTAAGTTACAGGTAGACCTTTGGTTACATATAACGAACCATTTCAGTGTAGTTTGAGACATGTCTATATCGGCAGAACGGGTTGTGGGTAGGTTGCAACCTACATAACTATAGGCCTTCAGCGTGTCCACACCGCAAGAATCATCCGTAGTACACCGAGCGGTCCCTTTTTATAGCCAGATGGTTGGGTGAGCAATGATAGTTGCCGATGTTGCCACTGTAATAAATTTAAATGCCACCATAGGGTAAATTGCGGTACTGCCCGTTGCGCATAGAGTTTATAACTGGACGTAGCCACCGTCATCTAACGTAACTATTTATTTATAATCAAAATAAGAAGTATATAAAGCACAAATTATTAAAACGGCTTCATTTTTGTTAAGGGGATAATGTTGTTAGTCTTTACTGTTTTCCAGCGTCATCGGGAGGGTTTACCGGCGTCAACGAGCATGAAGGTTTTATCTTATAACTTGCCCCAAACATAGCCCGAAGCAACCTCGCATTTGTAAAAATCGTAATAAGTGCGCTTTTGGCATATTGTATTGACACACGATAAATATTTGTAAGATTTTGCTTTGCAGATTGCGCCCGTGATTTGCTCTGGCTCCAGGGTACTGATGGACTGGTACGGTAGGCGGCTTCCTGCGTTTTATACTACATTACCTAGCCTTATAACTATGCTCTATTTCTTGGTAGATATAATCTAGCAGTACTGTACTTAACGGGTAGTATCTGGCAACCAATATCATCATATATTAAATAGTTTTATGAATATATTATATAATATGAATATTTATTTTCTCTTATATATAAAGGTAGTTTTAAAATCATACTTTGTGCATACTTAACATAGC
Organism: Ennomos fuscantarius; assembly: GCA_905220475.3. NCBI lineage: Eukaryota > Metazoa > Arthropoda > Insecta > Lepidoptera > Geometridae > Ennomos > Ennomos fuscantarius. Next base: position 6,044,825 of record HG992029.1, read on the forward strand.
GCAATTTGTAGCAGTTTTTTTAATATATTTTTCATGAAACCAAATGCACATAATTGAAAATGACCGTAAAAAATTACCCTGTCTCTACTATAACCACAGTGTTTTCCCAAATAACACATTAATTTTACAATTTCTAGTATTGTCCAAACTACCTACATTCTGACAAATATAATAATGTAAAGGCCATGATAAGTTAATATCGCAGTGAAGTGAAGATGTCTCCATCGGTGTACTTATAAGAATTGTTAAATAGTGGATTTGTGAACAAATTTACAGAGACCTACAAAGAATATAATTTTATTGGCAACGATACATGAAATAGATAGATCAACACTTTATTGTACACCGTAAAAAAGAAAACAATTTACAAAAAGAAAAACTTACATAATAAACTAGTACTAGTACAATAGGCGGTCTTATCGCTTAGAGCGATCTCTTCCAGACAACCTTTGAATCGGAGGAATCTGTAGCTTAGAAAATTTGGGCTTTGGTGTACAGGTAAAACAAAATTAACTAAAAACTATTACCATAGGTAGTCCTACAATATTAACTACATTGTGTGAAATTTTATTACATTATCAATAAAATATAATTAAATCAGTCAAATCACTAGCAGAGGTTAATTAAATTTACTATCAATATGCGTTTATTCTTGAGAAGGGTCTACAAAAGATATTAGTGTAACCAAAGTCTCTCCACGTATTAAAAAAATAAAATAATCACGAGAGCCATTAACACGTGGGAGCAATAATCGATGAGTCTGTAAATTAATACTATCACGTTCCTTTTTTACTACTGCTTGCTTTTTTTAATTCCACGCTATAGCCGGTATACGCGAGCGCCACCCTTAAAAAGCCTAATTTAATTTAATAGGTAGGCAGAGTTTATTTAATCATAGGCTTACTACTAAATTACATGGTGGGATAATAGCTGCCGAGCAATCAGCAATTCTTCATTTTCGCTACTGTTTTTTTACATCTATAAAAAGAACACCCCAACCCGGAATGACTACTCTTTCCTATATCCGAAAAATAACTTGAGAATTTTGTGTATCCCTACCAAACTAGAAGTTCCTTGAGGTTTCATCTTTAGCTATTTTAAAGTAGTAACCATTTTCCGGTATATACTGTATCCTTTGACCCCGGTAATATAAGCAAACCGTGTGTTAAGATTTCATCCAAATGGAATTAGACGTTTTAACGAGAAAGTCACACAAATAAAATACGAAATAGACAACGTTTAACTTTTATGTATCAGTAAGAATAAGGATCACAATTGTCAAGATTCAAAAGTGATCAAAGAATAGTCGTCTCTATTAACCTATGATCTTGTAACAGCATCTTCCAATTTACCCAACACTTATAAACCGCTTTCTCTAAGTACAAATTGCCTATCACGAAAATAATCAGCAGCTTTTTACAAAAATTACAGAGCGCTATATCAGGAGAAACTTAGATAAGTATGGATTCATCATTAAAATCGAATGACTATGCAGAATAAGAATATTATTATAAAACATGAGACTTAGTTATGATCCGGGAGCAGTTACCGATGAGCACGTATTTCGAGTGTTTTCACCCGATTTTACCCCCACGGCCGTCAGCACACGTCCCGTTCAAATTACAGGGCAGATATGAAAACTTAGCACTTGTTAGGTGTCAAAATTGCCATAATTTCAAAAGGCGATGTGCGCCCCGCCTCGTGTTAAAGCAAGCCGACTTTTTGCCCAACCGAAAATTTAAAACTCAATATTTTTTTAATGATTTGTGGCCGCAACCGATACTTCTAAATTGGACGATCGGATACCAAATCGCTAGCGATCGTGTGAAAATAATATTGGATTTAACCCTCGGCTTCCTCACTTATATCGGAGAATTCAATTTTTACCTATATCAATTTATGCGTTTGTTGATATGAAGCCTACGTAGATTTATAAAAACTTAGTAGCTGCTAATATTTATTTGTCAAGCTCTAAAACTTTATAACAATCTAAATCAACAAGCATACGTTTTTTTTGATATCCGGAAGTTAAAAGAAACCTTAGGTAAAGTACCTACCTCAAATGATTGATCCAATATCAATGAGCGATAAAACAAGTATTTAACTTCCGCTCTTTTCACTTTTGCTTTCTTTGTTCCTGTGTCGTGACTAGCTGTTTGAATTGTTTCCAGCGATAGTTATTACTTTATTGTAACAAACCAGTTTACTTTCAATTAATAAATGATGACGTAGCAAAAAAGTACTTACTGTTAATATTTTTTACAAGTGAAATACCTGCCCAATGTACAACGTACAGGGAACATAACTATTACAAATTATGAAATTGAGTAACAATTACTAATTTGTTTATGTGTTGTGTAAATTAACATTAATTGTTTGCGCTCGCTAAGCAACTTAACTTGACATTATGAAAAAACCATAAACTTGTAACTTTTAACTAACATTAAAAACTTACTTTTCCATAGATTATAGAACAAAAAATGTAACCTCCTCAATTCGGCATAAGTGTACCTATAAAACTATTTATCAATACAAATAAATAAAAATAGTTTAGTTTCAAAAGCTCTTAAATAGCTATTTATCCGTAATGACGTTATTTAACACGATTGTGATTCGATTAGTCTCGCTCCAGAATCGATAGACACCTTTGATTTCTGACAATTGTGTTTATTTTTATTTGAGGTTAATGTAATTTCATCGGTTATGAAACGTAACAATGAATCGGTTAAAATCGATCTTAATTTGAATGTGTAGTTTAATTCTGACACATACGTTCTTCGTTTCATCTGGAAATATTTTTCAATTATTTTTTTCTGATAAAATAATAAACTCAATTTGGTTTATTTTAGAAACATAAATTTATGGTTTCTTTACTTTGCTTTACCGATATGCCAAAAAATCTATGCATACCTTTTTGGCTGTGGCGTCTATAAAACCGTCTATTTCACGCCAAGTTAAGCCACATGGTTGCGTGTCATAATTTATCTACTCGATGTGTATTGATAGCCAAAATTAGTCACATGTACCTACTTGCCTATTCACAGGTCAACCAGACGTGAAATTGAAACATGTTTGATGTTCTTCGACAGACAAGTGTGGCGCGACAACAGCTAAAATTTGCTTTGTCAGTTACGAGAATTGTGCAAAAAGGGTTCTACCTGCAATCGGGTACATACACCTTCACCAAAAACTTGTAGCATAAAATAGTTCTTCAGCTGTTGAGAGAGATGGTGCAACTTTTTGGAGGGCCGTGCGATGTCGTCTCGCTACATTACACAATATTCACAATAGAACCCTTCGATCTACTTAAGGACCTTTGATTTTTTTCTCGTGTTTAATTTTGAAGTCAACAAGATGGACTCAAGGGGTCTCGGCAAACTGTTAAACAATTGTTGCGTCACGGTCAATAGGAACGTGAAGAGTTTTTGTGCATATTTCTTTTTCGAAATTCCGCTTAGAGATTTGGCCGTACCCGTTATAAAGTTTAGCGGTTCTAATTTATTTTGGCGCCAAAGGACTAAATGGATAATCTTCTTACGATCTTTAAATGAGATTTGTTAGAAATATTCTTTGTTAAGTTATGTTAGCTTAATTTTTTTTTTCGCTTCATACGCTTTCATCCTGCTCGAACCCTTTTATATATCTACTAGAAAATGAGTTGGTACGTAACTATAACATTATGGCAACGCATAATATAAGGAACTTTTTGTACTATTCTGTATGTAGTTTATGATGTAAGGGTCAGAATCTTTATTTGTACGAGTATAACCTCTATTGTGCATTTAAATAAAACTAAAAATAATCAAATAAGGACCTACCTGACCATTTCTCCGTCCATTCCGTGACTCGGTGATTGTGTGAGATGATTTTTATTTAACACAAGCTGACCAAAAAGACTTTGTCCTGCCCAAACGATTTATGGTCTTGAACTAATACAAAAATTACATCTGAAAAAGAAAGTTCCTAAGTCCGAATGATTCGGTTCCTCCCCGGTATTTAAAAAAATCCTAAAATATTTTTAATTTTTTCTTTTTCTTAAATCCTGATTTAGGAAGTCATAAACATTTAAAAAAAAGCCAATCTTGTCCTGCCATTTTCTAGTGAAGTGCTATCTATAGTGTAACTATTTAATTTTATTTATTTAAATTCTAGAGTCAATTTTATTACTCACATATGTTATAGATATAACTGCCTGAATTACGAAGGCTTAAATTAGGTTTTAGAAATAATGAGTGAATTCATTTTATTAAGAGTCTGTTCTAGATATACTCGTATCATGATCATGAAACGTTCCGTTGTCGCAACTTTACTACAAAAACTGATTACAAAATTTAGCGAAGAGCAAACGATTAAATAGCGTAAAATTGATGAATAGCTTTTTTAAATCTCCCTGTATCCTATTTTAACGCCTATTGTGCGAAATAGATTTTTACCAAAGATTAAAATCGCAGACGTTCTTCTCATTAGCTGTTTTTGCAAATGTCGGTAGCTTATTTTAGGAAACGGATGTATAACAAAGTGGGTCTCCCACAGAGTTTCTTGATGCATTATTATCTATCTGAAGTGCAATCGGAAGTATCGGTAAGATAAGTGTACAAAAATATCCTTTGTGTACAATTTGCACAATCTTTGGAATTGTATATGAATTACTTTACAAGTTGTAAAGAGGTGGACATGCAATTTCGTAGTAGGCAAACAAAGGTGGTCAACCTCTATAAATAATCTCCCAGTATACAACACTGACGACAGAGGCCACTTCTTACAATAAAGAAATTATTTTAAATCGCTCACGCCTCTAACGCTCGTGCCATTAGAAAGATTTATATCGCAACACAATTAGAATCGTAAATTCGCATCCGACTTTACTGTATCGAACACAATTCCCCGTGAAGGAAATAAATGGCGTACCAATAATTCAGGGTGCTGCCAACCGGAAGCTTTTGAGTTTATCGGATGATGTTAAACAAATATGGAACGTACAGCAATCGCCTAAGCTGTTCAGAAAAGAGGATTACACAGAAATCCTGTTTTTGTTTGTTTTCTTTGGTGTAATTCTATTGTATTGATCGGTTCGGTTTGACGGCTTAAGTAACAAATTTGTAGATTCTTTAACGAATTAGGTGGCAGGTAATATTAATTTTGAAATATACAATTTAAGGACTGAAAAAAATGTTTACATTATAATAATAATAACAACGCCCAACGATCACATACATAGATCCTGGACCCCTAACTATGATTCTCTGTGTCTAGGGACCTAGGAACTACGAGGACCATGGTCCCACAACACCCAGACTCAGAACAAGTAATTGCGCTTTTTTTCTCTCTGTGCACAAATACTTGTCCTACCGCGGGAATCGAACCCGTCGCCTCCTGTTTATGAGATGACCTGCTCAATCACCACACCACAGAGGCTGTCAACAATTAACAAGCGTATGCCACAAATTTGGAACGAGTTTAAAAAACAACAAGATAAAAATCACAATGCAAAAAACTGCGTTAAAACTACATTGTAAAATAACGGCCCTTTACGTTGTTAACAAAATAAAAAAGCTAATTATTTAAGAATACCACACCGTCAAAATTAGTTCAAAGATCTTATCGGTAATATACGACAGCTCTAGAAACAACAGAGCATCATAAAAAACAACAACCAAAAAATATTAGGTAACTAAAAGTAACACCTTTGCGATTGGACATATCGATGACTCGATTCATTTGTCAATAACTTTCAAGCCGTATAAACTAAGCTGTGAGATAGAAGCTAAAAGCATCGGCTTCTGTATCTTGGGAGAGGCGTCAGAATTATCAAAATTAATACTATGAATGATTGCTGCCGGTATACGTGAGAATAGATAACGTAGAGAGCTACTTACTGTAACAGCTTATAACTTGAGAAGAAATCTAGTAGTACCATAGTAATATCTTGAATATTGCCCTTTCAAACTCTTAAAAGCCGATATGGTTTTTACGACTAAGCGAAGATAAGCTCATACCGTGGCGGTTTCAATTTTTAATAAAGTGTTGCTATCTACCGCATTTATTTAACGAACTGAATAAATATTCTATCGAACGACACGACACGACACGTTAAGTGATGTTCTACTGTTTAATCAAAAAGTTTCTTTTAATTGGTTCAGTCTTTGGAAATCTCATATTCAATTAATAAGGTTGACGGTAATTGGATCAAGCCGTCGGTACTCTTTGCCGGTTCCCTTTCCTGATGGATCACATCAATTTCAAATCAAAATCCCATTCAGTCCATAGTTATCTATACCAAATATTTATTCTCTCACACCATTCGAATTGATAACAACGTAATTAAGGAAAGTATTGAAATAATTGATAAAGTAATATAGTAAAATGCTCAAAACATTGATCAAGTTTATTTAAACAACTTACTAGTTAGTAGCAAACCGTTTCAATTCGCATTTTTCTTTCTCAACACCGTTAAATTTGCGGTCATCTCAAGTGGCCGGATTTACACCTGACTGTTTCCTTGCCAAATTATCTATAAGCCATTGTCCGTGGACGTCTTTTGCAGCCACATCAAAGACCCACCGACAATACGTCCGGATTTCTTTAGCGGGGCAAAGACGCGTGCCTCTAATCTCTATTGATATAACGGAACAAACGCTACTCTGTACGAACACCTTACCTTTCCTTTCAGACAACCTTATAAAACGATAGACGGCTACGTTCCATTATTTGATATTAGAGAACGGTGTTGCAGTGCACCGTTATGGATAAAAAAAAATGTTACGGTTTTAGACGTAACTGTATCACATCCCTTTTGATTTTAACCTGGCTCAAGTGATCAATACACTACGAACTTCAAGGTGGAAGGAAGCAATATATTATTTTTACTCACCGATCGACATTATGTTATTGAATTACTTTTAAAATTGATTTGGAGGTGCACTGTTTGCAGAACGTTCGCATCTGCTGATCCCAATGCATTTTTTGTTTGACAGACATTACAGAGGACTGTCTCGATGTGGGCCTTTAATTACGGAGCACGTATATGAAGATAATTGTAATATAATCCTATTGCAAACAATTGTGAATGAGCAAGGTGATGGAATCCTGAACACTGACTTTGACTGAAATGTGCGTAACGCGATCCACTATTCTTTGAACGAAAAGGTGTCCAAATTTGGCACGTTCCTATTAGGGAGTCTTATCGGTTCGATTGCACCTTGGCCTAGTTAAATAATACTATTCTTATGGCCTCCTCCACAAATGGGCACCTATACTCGTAGCAGATGTAAGGGTTGTATTAATATTTTTGTTACAATTTGAATAGAAACTTAGAAAAGGTGTTCGTTTAATATTTTTTTGGCATGCGCTGATATTACCATATTTTCTTGTCTTGTACTTGTATATTTCTGCTCGATTTAATAAATGTAAATTAATATAGCCATAAATAAAACTAAAGTGACTTAATATTTATATGTAGGTACCTATTAATTTTATCAATATATGTATTCTTAAATTAATTTCTGCCCGGTTGAATGTTGTCGGCAAATGCTCAAAGGATTATCGGCAGATGACGTATCGATTGCACAATGCGACAAAATGAAAGGGTGGATTGCATTGCGATGCAATTCATAGGGGCACTTCACGGACGCGTAACTCAACACTTTGCAAAAACGTTTTTCACCACGTATGTAGGTAAGTCGACTTTCTTTTATTGTTTGATGATAGATTTGACATTTGACAGTGTTTGATTAATTGTTTAACTTTTTCAAAAAAATTGGGTTAATTTTAAGTTGCCATAAAACTAGTACATATGACTGTTTTAAAAACAAAAATTAATGGGTCGCAGAAGTAATATTGTGAACCAAGCTTAGAACAAAAGTTGCGTAGCGCAAAAAGTGGTTGACCTAAACCAATATTGCAGTTTGCCCACTGGCGCCTGTAACTGGATACTTATTTTAATAAATAGGGCGTTTGGTAAATTTTAAAAGACCTTTATATCTTACGTTCATATCATTTACTTACCTTATATATAGTACCTTCATAATATACGAGTACACCTACGCTAGATGCATTATGGGATATTTAGGAGGAAAGCAATTTTTCTAATATATTCATGAATAACACATATTTTTTGATAATTAAAAGGTTTTGATCGTTTATTTTTTTATTAACTTTTTATCGAGAAGTGTGGTTATTAATTGCAGTCTCATAAACTACCAGAAGAGCATTTCCGGTGGTGAATAGAGCTCTCAGTATAAAAAATCAACTTCTTAAGAAGTCCAGAAATGTTTATTCCGCGGCTCGTGACTTACGAGAAGTTAAATTGAATAACATTGATTTAATTGTTAGCTAGTTTTTTTTACTTGCACTATTACTATTTTAGATAGTATGTTGTATTGACCGCTGTCAGTTTACCGATGGATAATATATTTGGATATGCAGTAGGTATCGATAAACCGGCAGCGATAGATATTATTTAGATAATTATAGTCTTTAAAACAACATAAATTATCAGCCCATTATGTTCTCACGGAATATGAGCCTTATCTCATAGGGAAGTACTACTCGCTAAATAATGTAGGGTAGTGGTGACGAAGGATTACATGAGATTATTACGAATGTCCCATAATATAAATGCTAAGAAAGATCGTGCTGTGTACTGAACCAATTTTGATGAAATTTGGAATGCATATAGATTATACGCTGGTTTAACACATACTCTCATCTTATCTAGCAGCAGCAGATTTGTAGTTAACCAGCATTACTGAACCAGAATATGAATAATCGCAAAAGGTTTTTTTTTTAATAAACATAAATCGATGGAAAAAAAACTTAAGTAAGTAAATTTAGCCAAACATAAATTGCTGACGAAAAGATATAAATATCAAATACCTATGTATTTTACGTTTAAAAAGACACATTACTTTAAAAAAAAGTTGTATTAAATTAAATAAACACAAGTATGACAATCAGTAATTGTAAGTCAGCTGAATTAATAGCCCGTGTGTCCCACAAACAAACACGATGTCAAATACCACAACGTTCCGATCAAATCGCGTTTGTAACATACTAAGGGCAGGTACAAATTACTGACGTCGAGACTCGATCACCCGAGATGGTGGTCAGTGATAACACCACCGTCACTATAAAGACATAATTTAGTCAACAACAAAAGGGACGAAGATCAGTACAGTCAGAGCAATCGAGACAGTTGACTGTCGAGTCGGAGCAGTCAGAACTAGATGAACGATGGTGCATCGTGTTTTAATTAACGATTCGAGTTGCGATTGAAACGTCCTGCGGAAAGATGTGATTAGTCTTATTGCTCGGCTGTCAGTTGATGTTTATGTTGGAAGGATTGCGGGTCCGTGTGTTGATTTGTGATTTTCAACTTGATTGGTTGCTGTTGAACGAAATTAAATCGAGAATATTAAAATAAAAAGTGTTATACAAAAGAATATTTCTACTAAAAAAATCAAAGTGATCAATATGCTTAAACCAATTAATAATAATAACTAATATCATAAAGGTGAAAGTTTGTATGTATGTATGTATGTTTGTTACTTCTTCACGCTCAAACGGCTGAATGGATTTAGATGAAATTCAGCGTCAGGTTGCTGTTGAACGAAATTAAATCGAGAATATTAAAATATAAAAAGTGTTAAAAAAAAGAATATTTTTACTAAAAAAATCAAAGTGATCAATATGCTTAAACCAATTAATAATAATAACTAATATCATAAAGGTGAAAGTTTGTATGTATGTATGTATGTTTGTTACTTCTTCACGCTCAAACGGCTGAATGAATTTAGATGAAATTCAGCACCATTTTAACCACCGCGAAATCTCCAGTAAGAGTATAATTACTGTAATAATAATTATTATAATACCTTTATGATATTAGTTATTATAAATATTTATTAGTTATTAAATGGTGATACTCCGATCAAAAGGCCAGCATTGTCGGTACTAGAAAGGGGTATCAAAACTTTGATTCATAATACGCACTTTTAATATAGCTGATGAAGCATGATAACTTCCGGTGCAATTGATTGAGACTCGCAACCCGGAAACGTCTTTGTCCGAATCAATACATATCAATGAAAGGGTGATGCGGAGATTCACATTTTACGCTTGCATGAACATTTTTGCGCACTTTCTGTGATTTTGCACTTTTTTTGCATACGGCGTTACCGGTGAAATTGATTAGCGAGTTTGGGAATGCGTCGAATATATTGAAAGAGTAGTTGAGGTATCAATTTTGAAATGTATCAAGTTTGTCTTTTAGAAAACTGGTTTGGTTTTAATCCTGACAGTTTGATCTGGAAATAGAATTTTATAACGTATATAATGGAACACGTCCTGAATAGGTAATTAAGATTTGAGAATTTTAAGAGAATTTCCTTAAACCCATGTTAGTGTTAATGAAAACTGTATCAGTCAAAAGTCTGTGTGACATTAATCGGAAAAATTGCTGATTTTTTATTTATAGTTTTTTTTTGTTAAATAACATTTGCATTAATAATAATAAATCTTTATTACAGGCACAGAGATTCATAGTTTAAACTAATTACACATAATGGACACACACATAACACATAATCTATACATACAAAATTCCTGACTGACTGACTTATATATCAACAGCCTAAACCACCGATCCTAGAGACTTGAAATTTGCAGAGTGTGTTCTTTGTAAAGTTTAAATATCTACTAAGAAAAGTTTTCTGAAATTCCACCCCTAAGAGGGTGAAATTGGTGGTAGAATTATCTATTTAAAAAATCTTCTTTTTTTCCTATAGGTCGCGGGTAGAAGCTAGTAATACATATAGCCTTTTAGGTGGTAATAGCCGCCCAAATTCTATACGTGGCAGTCAGCAGTACTTTGTTCACCAGACTTCAAACGTTGTAGCATAAGAGTCATTCGCTATTCAGTGAACATTCCTGAAGCGCTGCAGTAGTGCTCTATACAATCAATTGCGTAAAGATATTAAAAAAGCACGCCAAACTTAAAAAATACATTTTCAGACACAAATCAGTAGGTGGGCTGGTCTCCGGCCAGGAAATGTGTGCGCTAGGAACACAGCGGGAGACCAGTGAATACACTTCCTGGTGGGAGACCAGTGAATACACTTCCTGGTGGGAGACCAGTGAATACACTTCCTGGTGGGAGACCAGTGAATACACTTCCTGGTGGGAGACCAGTGAATACACTTCCTGGTGGGAGACCAGTGAATACACTTCCTGGTGGGAGACCAGTGAATACACTTCCTGGTGGGAGACCAGTGAATACACTTCCTGGTGGGAGACCAGCCCGCCCATAGCACGGATACTTAGGTCAAAAGCCGAAAGATATCACTACATAAATCATACCTATGTCGTGTTATATTACTTATTTACTTAAATCATATAAAGCTATATTTGATTTAGTCGATCGCCGCACGCGACCGTTCAGCCGGAATACGTTAACATTGTAGGATGAAGATAATATTTATATTTAATCGATTTTTATGTTAATTTTGAACTCAAATTACTATATTATGCGAGTAATTATTATACATTTTATGAGCCACTGTAACGAAAATATATAAATTCATTTGGGGCAGAAAATTTAATACAAAAATACAAATGTTTTTAGCATAATATTAAAACTTCAATATTATGCTAAAAACATTTGTATCTTTGTAGTATCAGTAATATTAAAGTAAGCAGTAGTATCTATCAGCGCGAACACCAATTGTAATTTGTCTATCGTACTTATCAAATTGTGTAGAAATGGACACAACATTCAAATTTATTCATAAACTGTATAAATACAGTTTACAGTACAGTTACAAACACTTTTATTGTCACTATTTTAGGGAGACCCGTAAATCACATCACATCACACTAATATTATAAAGGCTGTATGTGTGTGTGTGTGTGTGTGTGAAAGTTTCTATGTGTGTATGTGTGTTTGTGTATATGTTTGTTACTCTTTTGCGCTCAAACGGCTGAATAGACTTGGATGAAATTCAGCACCAAGATCGCGTATACACCGGATTAACATATAGGCTACATTTTATCCCGGATTAAATTCTTCCGTGGGATGAGCAAATAATTAAAATACCTTTTATCCGCGGATAAAACCGCGGGGCGCAACTAGTACTTCATAAAACTAAGGTAAAATCCGAATTTGAGTAAACAAACGCGGAATGCATTACGCGCGTTTTACTTTTCACGAATTATTTTTTTATTTGTTACGCGTGTGGTTATATAACCTGTGATTTTTCATACAGCTTGTTACTATTTGGTGATTGAAACTTTTAATAACAATATCCAAATTCTAAATTCCCATTACTTTTAGTCCCTAGGGATTATGGAGCTAGTTTAGTCCCTATTTACGAAATACTAAACGGCTTGTTTCGAATTGAAGATGTAACAAAAAAAATTGAGAGGTATCAAGGGATACCCGGATAGAACGAAGTTCCTTTCGATTAATTAGTGAAGGAATTCACTATATATTTCAGAATATAATATAATATGAATGCGAAATAGAAAGACAAAACGAATATGACTGGCTTGCTTTCTATGAGAGAGAGAGAGAGAGAGAGAGAGAGAGAGAGAGAGAGAGAGAGAGAGACAGACAGACAGAGAATCACGCGCACGCCACACGGCTTCGAAACGTGTCGTTACAACTTTTGGTCTTATATTTTTCCGTCTAGCCCCCTTTCGCAACTCGCGATAAGGAACTCCGTTCCAAAAATTTGTCTATATGTTTGTTACTCCTTCACGACTGGGATTAAATTTGGAATATAGTGCATTAAAACATTATGAAGTTTAGAAAAAGTCTGAAGTACAAAAAAAAAAACATAGACAACTCTTTATCTGCATGTGAAACCGCGGGGCGCAGCCATTGATTTATATTTATTATTCTTATTGTTTCGGTATGCTTTCGGAAATCAACACACGATGAAATTAACACACCGATCAACAAGTCCAACATTCGAAATAAATATATTTGCATCAATCGGAAACAGGGCTCCCACAGACGGGCCTTGTAAATCTCGATAGCCATCTTGACGTTCAGACGGATGCAAAACGGGATCGCATGGGACTCCAGTTTGATTTAAGGAAGCGTACTATTGTATGGATCAAATATCAAAGTTTGCATATGCGATTGTGATCGCAATTGTTTAGCTCAATTGATTACTTGCTTACTATTCATCGATGTATGTTTTGTATAGTCTTTTGAATGACTTTAAAAAAAACAAAATCAACATTTTTTCAAAATCATTTTGAAGTTTTACTTGGCTAGCATGCTACACCTTTGATCACATCGTTACTTCCCACCAGGTGAGAGCGTGGTCAAATGCTAGACAAGTTTGAAGTAAAAAAAAAAAAAAAATTTGAAGTTATTCAATGTTGGGAGGAAAGTTCTCGAAACGTACCGTCTCCACGGACCGTTGAATTACAAACAAATCAATCTAATTAAACTTTGGCTAGCACCCGTGGAGAGTATTTATCATAAAACAGGGTATATTCTCGGCTAATAAATATCCCATGGTGGTTTAGGAACGTGTCAGGCCGATTTATAGAGGTACAATGCAAACAAGGGCACCGTCTCACTGGGACACCAGAACATGCAAATTACAAATGGTTATGTGGTTTGGTGTAGAGTTGTTAGAGAAACACTGAAAAATATGTAGGAATGATGATTTTTTTGTTGCTAAAGATATATCTATCCGGTCTAGCACTAATTGGTCCATATAAAAAAATGTAGGTTGCTAAAGGGATATATATCCGGTCTAGTACTATCCGGTTCATTTTTTATAAATGAAGAGACACGTTGGTCCTGAAGGGTTAACGATGACTGGAAGGTTAAAATCTTAAGTTTAACTCAATTAATTTGTCAGGATGAACGAAAATTAACCCTGATACTTTATGTCTCTCACCAAATACAAAGTGAGGCTAAGCGTGCGAGGACGTACGCACGTCAGTATGGCCGTGCGGCGGCAACGTCCGGTTGCAAACTCTATGCGCAGCGCGCAGTACTATGGTTTATCCTGTGGTAGCATTTAAATTTATTACATTGGCAACTTTTTGGCCGAAGTAGAGACCAGCATTTTGGTCATTTGCTACTTTGACCTGACGTTTAGAAATGTCAATATAAATATTATGTAATTATTATAATATGTTTTAACTGCTGTTTTAATTTCCTAACCACTAAAAGTTGTAAAGTGTTATAGAAGTCAAACCCTTACTAGCCGCGTTTGAACACTACTTTGTACTACCACATGTTGCTGCAATACACTGCAATACAATACAAGTGCAGGGCTGTGACATGGATGAGTTTATGCCTCTATGATAGTTGCGTAGATCGCGTCATAGCCGCGTGCCAGGCCGCGTCATTGCATTGTATCGTACCTAATAATAAAAAATGTACTTTACTGAAAATCAAAAACATTTTTCTTACATGCACATGTCTATAAATGGTGATAGCACGTAGGCCTAACATATCGTAAGATTGAAAATTAAATAAAACATGAAATAGAATTTGGCACGTACCTACGTTAACGACCAGTCAATTTGGCAGATGTTGTTTTAGTCATTAGATGGAAAAAAATCAATTAATAACCCCAGTTTGTGTACAAAATTGATTACCAGAGGCTTCTGAAGTTCACCGTCGGAGCTCTCGAGGCTCATTCCGTGTGAACTCTGAAAAGTTATAATTGAATACCGTCTAATCAAGATTGCTCCATCCCTTTCATTTCCATTGAAGCAAAGATTAAAACAAAAGAGATAGGTGTTAGGGAGTAAATTTTGTTTCCACTCTTCGTGCCTATTTTTTGATTGATGAACAGAGAAAACGCCTCAAGTGAGTTAATCACGCCTAAATTTAATTTAGAAACCATATGAACACAATAAAGGCTTTTTATTTTGCCTGCTTAATGTTTGTTTTTGGAATCGATTTCATTTTTATAGCGGGAGGTGCTTCATAAACAAAGTGATGAAAAATACAACTGCAAAGGATCTTCCTAATGACGCGTTAAACTTTATGAAGTCTGCAATAAACACGCTTCCTGTTAAAGACTACATATTTAGCTTTGCTACTACATTCTACGAATATATATAAAATAAGTTCTTCGACACTATAAAAATAATTATATTTGATTCTATAAAATGAGTTTTTTATTTTTTGTCATACCATTACAGTAAATAGTGAAGTCGCTTTAGGGTTGCGTCAAACGTTTGACGAAGACTAAAATTAAGATAAACGTTTCCTATTAGACCCATTTAATGTTGGAGCTATTCGGGACTATAAACATAATGCTTTTAATCATAGATAGCGGATAGGCACCGATAATTTTGTGTAATAGGAATAGAGAAATCAGTGGGTCAGCCTATCATTAAAAAATAATAAAACTATTCAAAACAAAAAACTCGTTGATATATTTGAGTTTTATACACTTGATTAACTAAGTAGCTGATATTAAAACAGCTATTTTTTATGTTTGTGTTTATATGTATTTAAAGGTACAAAGTTAATAATTAGAAATTGTAATTTGTGAGATGCGTTGGGAGCAACTCAGGTTTTTCTAACAAGTCTGGGTCGCTCCCAACATATCCGACATAATCTGGGATAGGTTAAAAGTAAAGGGGTTAGGACAAATATTTTATAGGAAGTTTTGGTTGGTTTCTTATTGTTCAAGCAAATATAAACTAATGTTAATGAAAGGAAGCGTTTTCTTCAAAAATGTTAATGGAATCAAATCGAAAATAAAAATTAATGCATTGATAAAAATCTAAGAGAAGTCTCTAAGCGTTTTCTGTTCCGTAATGCTCTAACAGCCATCGGTCATAATACCATGATAACGCATATATAAATAAATAATAAAGTAAATTGAAATCCCAAGTAATTGCATGTGGTTAGCGGGTCCAACATCGTAAATGACACCGGAACCCTTTGAAATAGTTCATCACTTAGTAGAATCTCATGAACAAACAAATTAGGAGGCCTTTTTATGAGAAATTTCTATGAATCGATGGGTTCACAGAAACGATTGCAAACAAACAGCAAATGAGTCAATTTAGTCCTGCATTGGATTTAATTTTATTGATTGGTTGAAGGAAAAGTAGGAAAAAATTACGTGTAAAACATCAGTAATAAATGAATTTAATTTCGTACAAAATTTAACTTTTGCAAGGGAAATACAAAATAATCAATTTTTGTATTCTATTTCAATCACCTTACGCTTTTTTTCCAATTTTTTTTTAGCTAAGATAAGATTATATAAAAATCTATACATACAAATTCAAAGTCTTGACTGCCTGACTTATATATCAACGAACAGCCTAAAACGGCGAAATTGTTCTTTGTTAATTATAGGTATCCACTAAGAAAGGGTTTTTCAAAATTCCGCCCCTAAGAGGGTGAAATGGGTGGCTGAATTATTTTCCTATAAACCACGCGGGCGACGCCGCGGGCAGAAGCTCAATAGCTTTTATAATCTACTAGCTTCTGTCCGAAAAATAAACTAATAAAAAATAAAGCAATGGCTTTATTAATATTCGCGAAGCCTACCGATTCTTAGTCGCGTGCCAATTGGCAAATAAGGCGCGTTTACATATTTACTTAAAGGCAACGCCAAACAGGGGCAGTTAGGAACTACAGTACTCGTACCTACAAGCATGCAGGTATAATCCTATCGAACAAGCAGATGTGTTCACTTGTTATCTCACTTGCGTGGGTGGACCGAGTTGCCAATGAACTGATCTCAATGGTCGCATTGTTGCCCACCCTTGAGTATGACACGCGTCACACTACTTCCTTATTTACTCACGTTATTAAACATAAGTACTGTGTCACAATAAATAATAGACGCTTCTTTTTATAATTTTGAGAAGATCTAGTTTTCTTTTACCGCGGGATGGTACAAAAGCGTTGAGGTTTGACTGGCTGACCGTGCTTAGTGTAATTGTGTAAGGTAAATAGCGATGGGTTATGCAAGTCGATAAAGATAGCTACCAACATATGTACCAGTACTTACTAGGACTTTTAACTTGAATAAAGGAATCTACTAAAATCACTCTTTGTTTTTCTGCAAATGTCAAAATATTCAGGCAAAAGTCCTTAAAAACGTTGAATTTGAAAGATATAGTTATGTTAGTTTGTTAAACATAAAGTTCCTTAACTACTACTTACTAACTACTTCCTAACGTATATCGGGGTAGCTTAAACGATATAAAGAAATATCAGCTAAATTGTTCAGCTATTTAGACGTGAAAACTGCATACACAAGCAACAAGCACAATTGAGCGGCGTGCTAAGAGGCTTATCAACGATGAGACACTAATTAAAGGGAAAGTTCAAAGCCTTGAGCACAGACGCAAGGTCGCCGGTCTGTCAGTCTTCTATAGGCTACATTTTGGAGAGTGTGCGCATGCCCTTCATCAACTCATTCCTTCATCTCCTTTCCATCATAGAACTACAAGACTTGGTGATTCGTCACACCCTTACGTTGTTAGTGTACCCCAAGTCCGCACTAAGCGTTTTGCTGACTCATTTATAGTCCGAACGGCCAAGGAATGGAATGCTCTCCCAAAAACAGTGTTTCCTTCAGGATATAACCTAGGTCTTTTTAAGTCAAGAGTGAATAGGCATCTCATGGGCAAGCGTGCTCCACCTTAGACAACTTCGTCACTTACCATCAGGTGAGTTGTTGTCAAACGCATGCCCATTTTATCATAAAAAAAAAAAAAAAAAAAAAAAAAAAAAAACAGACAATTGTTTTACTTTAGGGATTATTAGGGAACTAGGGTTAGGGATGAATCATTATTGACCCCAAGTTAGCAAACACATAATCTATTTTAAGCCCCTCAGAATTTCTCATCCAACTTTTTACAACAATCAAACTAATGAGCTTCATACCTTTAGGAATATTTATCGACAATCAATCTGAGGGTGCGTTTGATGAATCACAGCCATGTTTTCTACCCCTTGCTTATTACAAAGTTAAAAAATTAATATTATATTAGGTATATTAAACATTGCAATTATATTACTTTACTATAAGCTGCGCCTTTCGGACAAAAAATAACCTATGTGTTAATCAAATGTTATGGGCTATCTATGTTCCAAATTTTATCCAAATCTGTCCAGCTGTTTGAGCGTGATAGAGTAACAAACATTTATAGTAATAGTTACGATATGATTTGTAGGAAGTAGGATCTATAAGGATAGTGCTGCAGGCGATATTAATCTAATAATTAATATAAGGTGTATATCTAATTTATTCTACTATATAATACTATACTATATATAATATTATAAATATATAATTTTATAAATGCGAAAGTTTGTGAGTATGGATGTATATTTGTTACTCTTTCACGCAAAAAGTACTAAACGGATTTGGATGAAATTTGGAACACAAAGCTTATAACCTGGATTAACACAGGATACTTTTATCGCAAGTGGAACTGCGGGGCGCAACTAGTCTACCAATACTTTTACAAAATAAACACAAATAAAATATACATAAAATATACCAAATAATTGGATTTCCATGCTGGCCTAGGCCACTGTTGCCAGCATGTTTGATGCGCTATTTATGCTGGCATCATTGTCCCGTTGAATTGCAATACTGATTCGTTGTGACAGCATACTTAGTGGTCACACATTGCATCAATCAGACGCTCTGACAGATTACACTTATTTAACTCAAAAACGAGTGTGAATCATTAAACCCTATAGCACTGGCCACCCGCACCTCCAAGGAAAATTTGCATTCAGTTCACAGTTCAGAAATTTAGGCCCGTATTACAGAACGATGCTCAGTCATCGATCGGTGCTCAGGCAGAGTCATTCATGAAGTGATCAATTAGTGAATGAAATCTCTGCTTGAGCACCGATCGATGACTGAGCATCGTTCTGTAATACGGACCTTAAACTCGGCGAAGCTAAGTCTTTACTTTAGTACTGTTGGTAACTATCATTAGTTATCATGTCCATAGGACAAATAGCGTTAGCTTACAGCCCATAATTGCATGCCGCTGCACAAGCAAATGATCAAACTAGTTTTTTAATGACCACACAAGCCATGATTAATACAGAGTGTCCTCTCATGATGGATGCACCCTTGCAGGTAAGGGTTGGACCGCCGGCAGAGAGCCACCCTCTGAGTCTAACGTAATTACACACTAATTAGGGGTAAACTAGTTTTATTGGTTTTTTATGCAGTGACCTTTGGTACCACGTACAGGAAAAATTGCGGTCAAATAGATGGAAGTTTTCAAGGAAATTGATAAATAGAATAACACTCACTCTCGTATACAAGAACAATACAAGTATGAAAAATATAAAAGTACAATTACGCACATTTGTAAACTAAGTAGACATACGCTGACATAAAACTGACAACAATAATTGTGATACGATAGCTTATTTTGTCTCTCTTCGTATAATTATACAATTCGTTTTGTACTGTTTTATTTTATAAGTAATTAAGTAATCTAAATTAATTAATCATTTATTTGTTAAAAAATAACTGCACTAACTTAAACCATAAAGTTAATTTCTCAAAACCCTGAAATTGTTCTTCGGAATAATTATTTATGGTTTTCCCAATCGCTAAAGTGTTTCAATCTTGATCTCGTATCTGGTTGCACAATGTTCCAGTCAGAAATCGTTTTGCTGTAGATTTATAGCATGAAGCCTTGAGCGAGTATGTCCAGTATTTAATTTTGGCCGCATGTCGGGTCTTAGCCGGGACCTTTGGCCCTGTGCGTGTGAGCTTGCCTTATGTATAGTAGGTATAAAAGATTATTAATATTACATTAAGCAACTAATCGCGCTCGCGGTTTCACCCGCGGATAAATAGTATTTTAATTATTTGCTCATCCCACGGGAGCATTTCACTTTTCCGGGATAAAATGTAGCCTATATGTTAATCTTGGTACCGAATTTCATCCAAATACATTCAGCCGTTTGAGCGTGAAGGAGTAACAAACATATAACACACATACAAACTTTCGCCTTTATAATATTAGTGTGATAGTGTGATTACGGTGATTAGCATCTGTCAGGAAAAATTCTTTATAATAGGTCTTTACCTATGAAATTGCCGTATTGCAGTACAGACTTTTTCAAACAAAAAAAAGTTTTGATTGGCTATGAATTCTAAATTCAAATTAAATTTGTTTTAAAAATATGACATTCTATTTACAACATAAGTCTTTTTTTTATTGATTAGCGTTGTATTTTCATTACATTTCAACATTTTTCCTCATAATGGATACTTTGAAATTTCGTGTAATTATGGAATATGAGTTCCGTCGTGGCACCAACGCGGCACAAACGACACGTAACATCAACGACGTTTACGGAGAGAACTGTACAAACGAACGTACAACCCGTTATTGGTTTGCTCGGTTCCGTTCCGGGAATTTTGACTTGAAAAATGAACCTCGTGGTCGTCCGGAAACTTTGGTCAACAATGATGAATTAAAGGCGATTGTGGAAGCTGATGAATCTCAATCTACAGCTGAGCTGGCAGCAGCTTTTGATGTTAGCATCAAAACAATATTGGTCCATTTGCGACAGATTGGCAAGATAAAAAAGCTTGATAGATGGGTGCCCCACGAACTTAACGATCGCCAGCGCAACGTACGCGTCGAGACTTGCATTGCGCTGCTTAACAGGCACAGAAATGAAGGAATTTTGAACCGAATTGTTACGTGCGACGAAAAATGGATTCTTTTTGACAATCTAAAGCGCTCAGCAAGTTGGTTAGATCCTGGTTCGGTACCAAAGCAATGTGCAAAACAAAAATGACCCCTAGAAAGGTGATGGTCACAGTTTGGTGGTCTAGTGCTGGTGTGATTCATCATAGCTTTGTACAAAACGGCGAGAGCATTACTGCAGATGTGTACATTGAAGAACTGACCACAATGATGGCAAAACTCGCACGTCTGCAACCAACTTTGGTCAATCGGTCGTCTCCACTGCTACTTCACGACAACGCGCGACCCCATACTGCACAACAGACCGTCTCTAAGCTGCATGAGTTGGGTTTGGAAGCTCTCCCTCATCCGCCATACTCACCAGATCTTGCGCCTACCGACTATTACTTTTTCCAAAATTTGGACAACTTTTTAGCGGGAAAAAAATTCAATTCCCGAGAGGCAGTACAAAACGCCTTTGAAGAGTTTGTTGTCTCCCGTCCTGCTGATTTTTTCAAGAAGGGCATCCATAAACTGCCACAGCGTTGGCAAAGATGCATTGATTGCAGGGGTGATTACTTTGAATAAAAGAAATAAATAAGTTCGAAAAAAAAATACTTTAACTTTTTTCAAACAAAACGGCAATTTCATAGGTAAAGACCTAATATTACTATCAGCCCATACGGTCCCACTGCTGGGACACGGACCACCTGTAATAAATTAATAATAATAACGCCCAACGATCACATACATAGATCCTGAACCCTAATTAGGGTTCCCTGTATCTAGGGACCCAGGAACTACAAGGACCATAGTCCCACAACACCAAGACACAACAAATATTTGCGCTTTATTTCTGTGCACAAATATTTGTCCTGTCGCGGGAATCGAACCCGCTACTCTGGGTTATGAGTCAACCTGCTCAACCACCACACCACAGAAGCTGTCAATGTTCTAACACAACGATAGATGCAATTTTGTTGTAATTTTAGATCATGCCGATACCCTCACGAAGTTTTCCTTCACAGTAAGAGGAAGTGCAAAAGTTCATGTCTTAGGTTAAAAAGTGGAGTAATGCTTTGGATTAAAAGGACTACATCGAGCCACACTAGCCGATTTAATTGTAGTTAAATTTTTAGCACATTTTTTCCTGATATAATTTGCTTTTTAACCGACTTAAAAAATGAGGAGGTTCTCAATTCGACTGCATTTTTTTATGTTTCTTTATTTTTTAAAGCTGGTGCTTCCCTTGTGGTCCTATTTCCACTCGGTCCAGTTTTGATAATGGCATCACAATGACATGGATAGCTCTATAAGTTTGAAGTCGCTTTGCGTTTATTACTTCTACTATTGGAGTTAGTTTTATGACATTTTTGTCAAATATAGGTTAGGGCAATAAGTTAGTAATACCCTAGGAATCGAAAGAAGTTTTACTAAGAAGCTCTGTGTAAATTACTGAACAATTCAGACTTTATGATCTGATCTCACAGTCAAGTAATCTTATTACCAGACTGTGCTGATTACTCAGGATAATGTGCGCAGTGCAGTGTCACTCGAAACTCAATGTTTTCGGGTTCCGAGTGACACTGTTCTGTTATGGGCGACCGTGGCACTTAACGTCAGGTGAACGACTAGCTCGTCACATCATTCACTAACATAAAAAAACAATAACAAACTTGACTGGCCCAATAGCTCAGTTGGTAGTAACCCTGCCTTCTGAACTGTGGGTTGTGGGTTCGATTCCCACCCAGGACAAACATCTGTGTGATGAACATATAGGTGTTTGTTCTGTGTCTGGGTGTTATATGGTATATGTATGTATTTACAAACAAAAAGTATTTAAGTATTGTATCAGTTATCTGGTTCCCATAGCACAAGCTTTGCTTAGTTTGAGGCTAGATGGCGTTGTGTGAGATGTCCACACATATTATTATATTATTATTATTATTATTATAAGTACCCGACTATTGAGTGGACCGTTCGCATCCTTTACGCAGGTAATTCTTACGTCCGTTAACAATTAATTCGCCGTCGTGACCACCGAGGGGTGTCGTGATCGCGGCGTCTCTGACCCTCAGATTGAGATATCAAAATCCGCGATTCAATCCCACACTGATACAATTGTTTGTTTTGTACTTATCGTTTAGCTGCCTACGGCTATCGGCTTAGTTAGCTCTTTGCAGGTCTAATTCTGTAAAATGATTAAGTACCTACATAAAGGTTGTATTCGTTTGCCACGTTCAATATCTATATACATAAATAAATAAATACATATGTGTGGACATTTCACACAGCCCCAAACTAAGCAAAACTTGTACTATGGGAACCAGATAACTGATACAATACTTAAATACTTTTTCTTTTTGTTTGTAATTACATACATAGAATACAATAGAGAGATAGAGAAAAGGAGAGAAATACAAAAAAAAGTCATGTTAGTTACACTATTTATAGCTCAAGAACGGCAGAACCGATTTGGCTGAAAATTGCTGGGGAGGTAGCTTAGAACCAGGAGACGGACATAGGATGCTTTTTATCCCGTTCGATTCCGTTTTACTAATTCACCCGTGCGAAGCCGGGGCGGGTCACATAGTTGTTAATAAACTGTTCTGAATCAGGTTAGGTATTTAGGTTAGGTTTTGTTAAAGTTTTCATAGTCCAATGTCGTCGCATCAACAACTGGAAAATTTCCATTGCGGAACATAGATCTCCCCTACAAAACACCACTTTGGACGCTTATCTTAGGGGGGAGGGAGGAAGGTGTATCATAATCACCAGGCTAGGCAGGCATCTTGGTAATTGCAGTTGATTATAATGCATACCGAGGAGAATACTGCTGCCTATTCCCTGGATATTACCATAGCCGGCTCTTAAGGTACTCATGGGAAGAGATGAGGTGGTACTAATTCAAAGTCATAATCGAATATAATATAGAGTCAAACGAACTTACAAGTGAAGTTCGATAGATATTATATTATTCACGTTATTCGAAGATATAAGTATAATAAAAATAAGCACATTTTGCATCTCAATATAAAAGTAAATTAAGTAAAAAAGTATAATTATATTTGTCGCATCTGGTCAAGATGGTGAACGGAACGAAAGCGCACCGATTGGTTGACGATCAGCTACTTCACACCGGTGTGCTTGACAGAGTCGATGTCGTCTTGCTTGGCGTGGCGGGCTCACACTTGCTTCCTAGCTGCCACGAAGTACAGATTACTCGGAACTGTTCTACTGTTTCGTT
The DNA here is from genome assembly GCA_905220475.3 of Ennomos fuscantarius. Lineage (NCBI taxonomy): Eukaryota > Metazoa > Arthropoda > Insecta > Lepidoptera > Geometridae > Ennomos > Ennomos fuscantarius. Next base: position 6,068,757 of record HG992029.1, read on the forward strand.
AAATGACGTTGTTGTTTAGTTACCAAATCGTTGTGAAATAAAGTCAGTGTTGTGAACCTTGTCTTGCTATCTATCATTGCTCGATTACCCACCGTACGCTCACATAAACGTAACGGACAAATTCCTGACGATCCGACATATTAATGTTCTACAAACATAAAATTGAAAACTGCTTAATATCAACATAACAATCTTGAGTTTGGTTTTTTTTACTTTAATAATTAGATAATTTGATTTATTACAATAATATGCCTATCTACCCGGCTAACTTGAATTATACGTAGGTGCCTAAATTTATAGGATGAGGTGGCTCGCAACAGTTCCACAAAACACAGAGTTGGATGACCCGTAGATCGAAGTCAATAGGCATTTATGAAATATGATAGATTTTGATTGTATATAATAGATTTTGATGGTAATATGGCATAAAATATTAAAAATAAATGTAGACACCGCAGATTAGAGAAAAAATAATTGATAGTTCAAAAAAACTAAAAACACGCTTTGTATAAAAAACCAAACTAAATATAGAATAATTTTATCAAATTAGTGTATTGTCATCGGTCCTTAATATATCTACAAAGTTTGATTGAAATTTGGCCGTTTGAAGTGGGTCAAAATCTCGCCCAAAGGAGTCGGTTACGGTCGGTTACAAACATACAAACGCACAAGTGAAGCTAATATTGTAATAATTAATAATAATAATAATAAGACCACAGAATAAATAATAGATACTATTATTACATTAATAATATTAGCTAATATTATATTTATTAAATTAATATTATTATTAATTAATATTATTATCTGTATAATAGATACTATTATTTATTATGTGGTGTGGCGAGGTGGTGGTGGTGCTTGGTAATATTATTAGTCCGTTTTGCATATGAAATTCAGTTTTCATTATACCTGCACATAAAATAAAATTGTTTCTTAAATTGGCGTACTATCCAAAGTAACCATCGCTATCATAGGCGTTATCTTAGTTTAACTGCATTCAGCACCTCGCGATTTATTTTACAGTTGCCAGTTGGGAATTTACACATGGCTCAGTTACGGGTGTTATCTCAAATCTACGTAATGGTAAGTGGAACCATAATATGGGATCTGTCTGTATACACTTCAATAAACGTTTTGTTGGTCTGTTTGTTAACAAAGAAGTTTTTGAGATCAAGTTCAAAAATCTCATTTAGATCAAGGATCATTGATAAAATAGTTGTTTATACTAATTAAAACATACTATTATTTCTTTAATGACTAAACGCATTTCTATAATGATAGCTATTGGTTGAAGACAGCCGTAGACCAACAGGTAACCAATGAGCGTTGAGTATTTGCATTATTGACACGAGATCGACAAACGTATGAAAACCCAAAGTGTGTTGCTTAGCTAAGTTGTATTATAATAGATATTAGTGCAGACGGGTCTATATTTGTATCCGTGGATCATTAGATCAAATGGATTACTTATCACTATTTAGTATCTTTAATCACAAATTTATAAATCAAAAGATTCTTTTTTGAGTTTTTCCTGGTTCTAGTTCGTGTAGTTAATTATTTTTGTTCAAGTTTATTAATTACTATATTCGCTGTGAAGCTCACAGTGCGCAAGCTTCATCGATATCGCCTGCTCTGATTTATATAGGCTTGAAGATTCATCAGGACCTAAAGGGCTATTTGCTTTGCAAGCTTGTTCGTATATCATGTCTAAAACTGGGTGGTAACTTTTTTTTATATGTGTAATTTATTAACAAAAAATACATAGCTGTCTCAATAATTCACAACATTTAACAGGTATGATCTTATATAGCTAAAACATTTTATCGCGGCATTCGTTTTCAAATCATAAATATTTAAATTACCTACCACTACTACAACCCTAGAAGAAAACCCGCGAAAAAATATTTGTTTTGATTGATAGTTGCTTGTAGAAACCCGCCTGTCAGATGATAATGCTATACTTGCTTTTGTTTTATCAGTGTATATTGTATTGTATTTTCGGTAGCTATTTACTTATTTCCAATAAGGTGTTTTCTTTCTTTTATTAATGATTTATAAATATGTAGAAACTTAATTGGTTTAAGTGTTAATAATATTAGTTTATTAAGTTGAATATTGTACTGTTTGTTTCTCCAAAACATAAATAAAATGAAAATATTTATTTGGTTGACAAGATCACAAATAATTTATATAGTGCTTTTAATTTTTTGTTATTTAATTGTACTGTATACAAATGTTTCGTTAAATTGAGGATTCCAATGCTTGTTTTAGTCGTGATTTTGAATTGAGATATTTGATTTTATGAATTAAATGCAGTTAAAATAATATACAGAATAACAGGACGGCTTCTCGTTGAAACTTATACATTTCGAGTGGCCTGATAGCTCGGTTGGTAGTATCCCTGCCTTATGAACTGCAAGTTGTGGTGTCTATTCCCACCCAGGACAAATATTTGTGTGATGAACATCAATGTTTGTTCTATGTCTGGATGTTATAATTATTGTATTCTTTGTATGTATTTACAAACAAAGGTATATAAATATTGTATCAGTTATCTGGTTGCCATAGTACAAGCTTTGTTTAGTTTGGGGCTAGATGGCGCTGTCCGAAATGTCCATACATATTTTATTATTTTTAATTCTTTGTTAGGAAGAAACTTATAGTCAGTAATAGGTTGATTCCAAAAGATATCAAAAACATCAATCAAGATACAACATAAATATTAAATATCCCGATCAAATGAGATTTGTATCAGCTCATCTCATAAATAGGGCCTTGGTTGATCCACCTGCAATTTTATGTAAACGATCGCATTTGTCGAGTACTAATAAAAGTTTAAGATTCAAGTGAACACTCTACCTGGCGCCTGAATGTGACCGTTTACGTGAATACGGATAAAATCGGCCTTTATTTTTGTTTATAAATAAACAAGTTGTTTTAAAAAATAACATTTTTTTGTAAATAAAGAAGCCACCAGTGGGCCCAACACGTGCTAAAAATTTTAATATGAAAACCCTAATTATATTTTGTATTTTCGTATGCGTATCACTTGAATGATATTTATAAAAACATTAATTTGCTTCGCTTACTTTCTTACTGAACTAATCCCCGTCTCTACTAAAGTTTGAAAGCTCCTAAGTTCGCAGTTATTCTTGAAGGACTATGCGATTTTAAGTGACAAAATGTAGTATTTATTGCACCTTATCCTATGTGATTAAAACTTGGATACAATGAAAACATTGGACATTTATTACAAAATAAAATCAGTAGTTACAGCCATGTTCATATGTGTTAAGTTTACCCGCGTGAGTCGAGATTTGTATCGAACCTACTTCTTCACCTTCGACAACTTTACAGCTAAAGTGAAAAACAATTTAAAGTTACAAACTTTCCACCTTAATATTAAACACATAGAGATCAGAACAGCTTGATGATAGCTTTTAAATAAGCGCAATGTTGAAATCGCCATGGTCCATGTTGCAACTTTTGTCATGCTATCTGTATTGGATCTACCGCTAAGTTTTACGGTAATCGCAAACCTTACATATTAGTCAACTATTTACGATTGCCCTTTTACTTGGTAGCTATTACTGTTATTTGGTATATGAAAGTACTTATTTAATTGGTAAAAGAATAAAAACGCAACTAAATTTATCTAGCCCGATAGCTCAGTTGGTAGTAACCCTGCCTTCTGAACTGTGGGTTGTGGGTTTGATTCCCACCCAGGACAAACATTTGTGTGATGAATTTATTTGTGTTTGTTCGGTATCTGGGTGTTATATTGTATCTTATTTATGTATTTACAAAGAAAAAGTATCTAAGTATTGTATCAGTTATCTAGTTCCCACAAAACAAGCTTTGCTTAGTTTGGAGCTAGATGGCGTTATGTAAGATGTCCACACCTATTATTATTATTATTATTTTAATTATTAGGTATGAAATTTAAATTATTCCTTTATGAAAATTAAACGCATCTTGCTTATCCAGAAATTTTAGAGATATTTATAAATTATGTTCCATTCTAAAAAATAACATGTATGTATAAAATAAAAAATATATAAAAATATAAAATAAAATAAAAAGTCTGCACAAATTTGAAACTTGTCCTGTTGCGTTAAGTGCACGGGACAGGTTAATTTCAAAAATAAATTGACGCCAATCGCATTTTCCTTGACGCTGTAACATTGGATTAGATTTTTATAGAATGGCTGAAATAGCTGTGCTAACATGAGAGGTAATATGAAGTCTTTTTTATGTTAATAAATGATGTGATGAAATAGACGTTTGCTTAATGTTAAGCATCACGGCTGCCCATTACAGCTCCAGCTGTCTTTTCTCTTCTGTAACAATTTCATTTCTTTAACAATTTCTATCAAAAAGAGTGCTTTAGACCACACGACTCAAGTAAAACTTCTTTAGTTTAGCTCCATCTATCAACCAGTATAACTTTGTTTTTGATTTGTTTAATGTTAATGTCATCATCTTGACAATTGTAAATTGTCAATTCAATTCAATTCATTTATTTATAAGAAATATCTTACATGTCAATTGTCATAATCTAGATATATTCATGTCTTTATTCCTGTATCTGTGTCTAAATTTTTTAACTTTGTTATGTTGGCAATGGAGTTCTACGTGAACCAATTTAAGCTTCCGTTCGCCTCGCATTCACTAGCTTACTCCCCAAGTTAAACGTGCGTAAAGAAGTTTTACTTCAAAAAACATTCATCTGATAAATTTTCAATCGTTACGATTGGCAGACGCTAACGTTAACCCAAATTCTATAGCTAACATAAAAATTGTGTTCTATCACTTATAAATGTTTGAAATACATTCTGCTTCTGACTAATTCCATGGTCAGCCAGTGTTTAAACGAGAAGAACCCTAATAGAGGCTCAGCGAGTCAGGACACAGCTGCCTACTGAGCGGGGGCAACGGTGTACAACGAGACGACATGAATTTTGACTGCGTGTTTATCAAAAAATAAAGATATATGACGTAGGTACCACCTAATTTGAATACGAAACGTTTATCGATTTTTTTATTGACGTACTTATAAAGATTTCCAGAATTTTTTAATGTCATTTTTCTTGGTTGGTGTTTAGCTCTCAATTACTTTTTTTTATTCATTTTTATTCATTCTCTCAATTACGTTAAAAAATTTGTTACTTTTAGGAGTTTTTTATATTGTTCATAACATTCATTCTTATTGTTTTAATAGACAAAAGTATGTAGGTGAGTAAAACAGTATATATATATTACCGCGGGATGTTTCACTTTGCCGGGATAAAATGTAGCCTATATGTTAATCCAGTGTATAAGCTATCTTAGTACCGAATTTCATCCAAATCCATTTAGCCGTTTGAGCGTAAAGGAGTAACAAACATACACACATACACACAAACACACATACAAACTTTCGCTTTTATAATATTAGTGTGATTAGTGTGATTGGATCTTGAATTTTTGTTCTTTTTACAACGTTATGACTTAGCGGCCCCTTCCTTTCTCCTTCCCGTAACTTTATATGAATGTTATTGATATAACAAGTTTTGATTAATATAATCAAGAAATATTGGTTCTAGAAAATGTAGTGGGGGTCATTTTCTGGGCAACACACGCGCAGATGTATTGTCACACCTGTCCTGCACAATTTACACTAATTATAGGTACATTCTTTATTCATAAACATTGTCATAGTGATTTATATTAGATTCGAGATACCTAATATATAAAGGATGGCTTTACTGTCAAGTGAATGCATTTTTCGGAATTAAACTATATAATCCTTGATTACTGTGGTGGGTCTTGTTCCACTGTATGTACGTAAATGAGTGAATATAAAGCGTCACTGAATAGGATATGAAAAATACATAACCAAAAAAAACTTGAGAGGTGTCAAGGGACACCCGGATAGAACGAAGTGCCTTTCGATTAATTAGTGAAGGAGTTGTAATATTATTTTTTTTATAGTTATAATTATATTTTTTTGTATTATTAACAAATATTATTTAAATAGAAAGAATATAATATAATATGAATGCGAAATAGAAAGACGAAACAAAAATAACTGACTTGCTTTCTATGAGAGAGAGAGAGAGAGAGGGAGAGAGAGAGAGAGGGAAACACGCGCACGCCGCACGGCTTCAAAAAGTGTCGTTACAACTTTTGGTCTTAATTTTTGGAACGAAGTTCCTTATCGTGCGTTGCGAAAGGGGCTAGACGGAAAAAATAAGACCAAAAGTTGTAACGACGCTTTTTGAAGCCGTGCGGCGTGCGCGTGTTTTTTTCCGTCTAGCCCCTTTCGCAACGCGGGATAAGGAACTTCGTTCCAATATAACAAAATGTATGTTATAGTATTTAGTTTTAAAGTGTTACCGATCGGGATTGGAGTAAGAAAATAATACTTTCGTACCTCTTTATACTAAGTATCACGAAGTACTGCCGAGCCACTTTATAGTTCTGTCAACTTTCTGATGCACTCGGATGGTATACTACGAAACAACTTCAAGTAAATTAAAGCATTTATTTTTATTTTATAACTCCTTCCTGTACGTTAGCCCTTTACGACTTTCCAACTTGTAGAGCCGTATGTTCAAAACTACATAAAGTAAGCAGGTGCAACTTAATTACTGAAGATATTTCCAAATTATTAATATTTAGGTATTTGCGGTGAAATCAGAAACATTTAATACTAATTTATATCTTGGAGCAATGTTGTTTCATTAATTAGAAGCAAAAGTGGCTTGAATATGGAGCTGGAATGAAATTCTTTTATTATTATGTCTTGCCACTGCATTTGTCTCGTAGTTTAGTCTGAAACCATGGAGTAGCTTAGATATGATAGGTGTAAATTTAATTTTCTTAAAGTTTATATCCTATTTTGGTGCTATAATCACTGTAATGAGTAATTATTTTATTTTTTATTCGTTATTATATATAACCTGTTTTGTTCTTTAATTTCAGGCAAGTATTGAATGAATCTCTTTCTATTATATTCTATTAGGCTCAACCTAAAACCACTAGCTCCTCCTCTACCTCCTCGTCCTATACAAGCTTTTCCTAGCTCGGTGTTTTTCCTAGTGATGTTCATGAATGTGTACGGAAATACTACGGATTTCGCATGACTTTAGACGCATGTGAAGCACAAAAACAGCGGCAGTGTAATATGCTAGAGCCAATAATTAGGAAAGGCTATCCATTTTTTTAATATTCTATTATATGTGCTAAATTCTAAATGAAATGTGATTAAAGTGCAAGTTATTTTATTATTATTTTTTTTTACTTCAAACTTGTCTAGCATTTGACCGCGCTCTCACCTGATGGGAAGTGACGATGTGATCGAAGGTGTAGCATGCTAGCCAAGTAAATACCTATTCACTCTTCTCTTGAACACGCCCGGATTATATTTCGCCGGAAACACAGACGCTGGCAGGGCATTCCATTCCTTAGCCGTCCTAATTAAGAACGTTGAATCAAAACGCTTGGTACGAATGGGTGGTATTTCGACCACGAAAGGATGGCGCTTAGCCGAGCGTCTAGTAGTCCGGTAGTGGAATGGTGATGGGAGAATGAGAGAATGAATGAGAATTAAATGTATACTTGAATTGAATTTCATAGCCTTTTAAAGTTTTTTAAAGTATGAATAGGCCAACGTTTGATTGCATTACCTGATGTCAAGTGACGATGCTATCAAAGGTGTAGCATGTTGGTCTATGAGGAGCCTTAAAGAGAATCAAATTATCACTTGTCAGGAAACAAGGATGCTGGGAGAGAGTCCTATTCGCTAACAGTTCAGAAACAATTGGTGCGGCATATTGGTAAATCTACTACATCTCTCCGCGTTTTAAATTTTCTGAAAAAAGTATTAGCAATGTCGACTCCACAGATATTTTGTGATGCAGTTTTCAGTAAGCCGATGACTTGGGCAGGTGCTGGACGGCCGGCGCACACTTCTTTCATTAAAATTAATACCGATGTCGCGTGTGCACATTCTTACCCGATAACGCCTCATCGTAATTAAGGGCCAGTTTAGGGCGATCTCTGACGTTGCGATAAATATTTTAATTTGAAAGGGAAACCCCAGAGATCCTGCCCTTGTCACTGCAGAAATGATAATTTAAGCTTTATGGGATTTGCAGCTTCTTATCATTAGATATACAAACATCGGGATATATATAGATATAAATATAGATCTGATATCATTATTGATCAGCCTATATCAGTCCACAACTGGACATTGACCCCTCCTAATGAGCGCCATCTCATCTCATCCAACTTTAATCACCTAATTTTATTTCTTGAAGTAAAACTTCTTTACGCACGCTTGATTTGGGGAGTAAGCTGGTGAATGTGAGGCAAACGGAAGTTGAAGTAGGTTCACGTAGATCTCAATTATCAACATAAAAAAGTTAAAAAATTGTATTATTATGTTAGTATTTTCGGTAAAATGACAAGTTACAATTGTCAAGATTACGATATTAACATTAAAAAAAGCAACAGTTATACCGAAAAATAGATGGAGCTAAACTAAAGAAATTTTACTTCTGTCATGTGGTCTAAATCACACTCGTTTTTTATTTACTTGTATGTACAATAAAAATAACAAAAACAATAAGTATATAAATATTTCGTACTTATAGTACTATAGTAACTATAGTTCACTCTTTTTTGTTATGCAGTTTTTACCTGTAACTGTGATGACACTTAGCAATGTATCCTTTTTAATTGTGTTATCGGATCTGGCTACGGTGTACATTATGTTGGTAATCGTGATAAATAAATAAATAAAATTCCCAAAATTGGATAAGGCCTTCTACGAAACACCGAATACTATTTCTAAATAATACTTATTATTTTAAGCACCATTCTCTACTGCGAGTGATGTTCGTTAACTAAACTAAACAAATAAAGTAGCATTCAACAAGCAACTAAAGTGGCGTCGTGAGCAGCCTTCCTTATCTGCGCACTTGGCGCGGCGCCCGCCACGCGCCTCAACGGTACTCGGACGTTTAACGAGAAATTCGCTCCCATCAATATTTTTGACATCATCAGATTAACTCGCTGAGGATTAAATACTGTTATCAAGAGCTCGTTTTGTTTACTTACCTGGTTTTTGGATAATTGCATTTAGTTGTGTCTTTTGAATATTCCTTCTTAATTTCTGCTTCACGTAGCCGGGAATGGATAGCGTTTGGAACTTCAATTTTTATCTATTCTTAGTTCACATGTTGATATATGAATTCTATTTTAATAATACTAAAAATGCGAAAACGTGTGTTTGCGTATGCGAGTAGCTATTTGTATGTTTGCTTCTTAACACTCAAAGGATTTTTATTCTTTGGCGTATAGTTATGTTAGGTTAAGTTTAAGAAACTTTTGTGGATCTACTGGGATAGATATCTAAGTATCATTCTTCACTTGAGTGTCAAAACAGAGCGTAGCTAGTCCTTTTAAAAAATCATTATAAACATTTCACCAGCTGCCTGCTACGCGTTGAACGGTATAAAGTATCAAACACGCAACAAGTTTGTTTATTGCCAATCTTTATTCGACATTATATTTATGTTGATCATTCTTCAACTGACATTTACAACTGGTACTTGTACTACTACTTTTTACCTATCAGTCATTTGAACCATGGGAGGAAGACCACATTGGCAATTGCAACTAGTTGAAAAGTAATTAAAGGAGTACTTATAACAATTACCAACAATTAAAGTTGTTAGAAGTAAAGCTCTTATGGATGTTTGGCTTACATTCCATGGGATGCAGGTGTGAAACAATGCACTAGTTATTTCTTTGGGTCATATTCGTACTTTGAGCTTATATCGCAGTCGCGGCGTCCAACCTCTTTGATAACGACCATGGACAACAACAGACGAAACATTTGTGATTGACAGAAGTACTTCAGACATAGTATCCTCTACTTGGTCCGTTTTAATATATATTTTATACAGATTTATTTCACCCCTCTTGTTCCTGACTACGACCACCCGTAGACTCCTTGAACGTATTTTAAGCCGCAAAACAATTTTTATTTTCATCATATTTCATAATTTTCAATTTTTTTTAATTTTCATAATTTTAATTTTAATTATCATCTATGTCTCATTGCTCACAGAAACATAACATTGGTAATGGGTTCTTTAGTGGTGATCACGAGCTGGAGCTAAGGTCAGCTCTCTACTATTTTTCCCTTGTTTACTATTAGATGGTTAAAACTGCGGGTAGCTGTTGGATGCAAGAGGTGAGAAGTCGCTCAAAGTGGCGCTCTTTGCGGAAGATTGAGGGATTTGGGGGACTTTGGAGTCGTCTTCAGGCTGTTTATGATGATCCCAATGTGAAATTAGCAAAATGTGCGTAAAATACTTATGAAAAGGCTATTTAACTTAAATGTCATCTTAAATGTTTAAACTGTAGTCACAGGTGTAATGAATACGTCCTTATATCACAAACAAGCTTCTGCCCGCAGCTTCGCCCGCGTGGCATATAGTAAAATAATTCAACCACCCATTTCACCCTCTTAAGGGTGGAATTCCGAGAACTCCTTTCTTAGTGGATATCTAAACATGACAAAGAACTCACCTTTCAAATTTCAAGTCTTTAAGACCAGCAGTTTAGGCTGTATGATATATAAGTCAGCCATTCAGCCAGTCAGGACTTTGAATTATATAGTATTGAATTACATATTAATATAGTATAGATAAAGAAATACCTGACGAATGTCGCTTAAAACGCGTATTATTTTTTCTTTGATACGTCGAATTGTGTACATTGCACGTAATTTAAATGAACCACTTTTGAAAAGTGAGTAAATCTTGCCTATTTTCTTTACAGCTATGACTGTTAGTGTCGTCATTTAATAGGAGCAGTCTTACCATACCGACCTACAGTCCCACTTTGTAAAGTTTCTCTAAAATCAAGTGAATTTATTACCAATACATCCTTGATTATTTAAGTATAATATATAATTGCTTTTCTTGTAGCATAGTGTCGTTGTCACACATGTGATGAACACTAATTAAGATAGAATGTTGTAAATCCTACGCATGTAGTTACATCTATAATATAACGCTGCGATAATATTTATGGCTCGTTGTAGCTGTAGTTTAATTTATGATTTTATTATTTTAGTCCAAATTTTTTTTATTTCAAACTCGAGTTTGGAAATAAAAGATACAGAATGAGACCTCATATTGGGAACAATACTAATGACGTATTTAAGGGCCATCTTATCGCCGCAGCTAACGAGGTGTCATAAACCAATAAACGAATTCTACCAGCCTTGTTTGTCGGCAAATGAGCCGAATTTCCTCAACTAGCCTTATTTATTGCCCTTGGAAGTAGCGTGAAATATAACACACTAAATGGAACACGCTTACTCGTTACGAAGTTCGCATGTCATTTCAAATTACAGGAACATTTTAATGCTACGTTACTCTTAAATCAAGTGGCAATCGATACACGACGATAAATGGTACCATCACAAAAATAAACATAATGATACATGCTTAAGAGAAAATAAAGACTGACATTGATATGAAAAAGAAAAAGGTTTTTCAATGCGCTTTTAGTGGGCAGACTATTACAAGACAAGAACGGACATAAGCAGCAAGATACTATATCAAACTCACAATAAAACAATAACAGACGAAATTAAAGGCACCTTTCGAGTACATCACATTGTTTTTCCTTCGTTTATCTTTAATTCGGCTGTCAATCGATTGGTCACAACACAGCTTACGATACTCTCAAACCCTACAATGCACCCGAGGCCACAGAATAAATAATAGTACAGCGGTGCACAATCACAGCGAGTCGTATCTCGGTCACAATCGGTGTCAACGCGTCGCGACATCACCGACGAGTCGGATACGCCGGTGACGTCCGCGCGTCCACATCACTGACCAGTATTCGACGTCAGCGAAGACGTCACTGCCTGTGTCAGTTGTAGGTGGCAAAGACACACTGAACGCGATGTGTTCTCCGATAACTCTTTGCTTTACAAGCCAGCCAGACATCGTATTTGCATTTTGGACGTTCTAAAGTCGCGGCTTAACTGATCTAAGATGTAAGTGGGAGGACAAGTATATTTTACTGCATTTTATAAATACTCCAACGACTAGAGTTTAAGAACGAGTTTATTAAAGTGTAAACGCTTTCAATGGCTTCGTTTGGAATGACGCGAGATTTTTTTGCTCTATTTATTTTCTAGCCGCTTTTATGAATATTTGAATGAGATTAACCCTGATATTTACAGAAACATAAAACCGCGAATCATCGCGTTAATAAATTACAGCTCGTTGGTTTAGGAATGCCTTCGGCTTTCATTGTGTTGGAGAGCATGCTTTAGCTGATATGATACGTTCTCTTTATTAATTCTTAATACGATCACTCTTTGACGTTGGGATGAATAGGACTCACTCAACAGATCGTTAATCAAATGAAGCCTATTGGAAACAAATCAGGTAGTTCTATTGTGTTATCGGTGTCGGCATGTCTGTGGCTATGTATGATTTATTGACCGATGTAATTCTTAAGTATGGGATCAATATGGATTGATAAGTGGGATCTTCAATCGGATGGCAGCTACTACTCCGTAATACCAGTTGTCGATTGCAGCATGACAGTACAAAATGCTTAAGTTTTATGTTACTGATAAGATTCTTTACAGCGGTCACCAAAGTCTTATTTCTAGACATTCCAGCAGTATAATTAGAATGGCTAAGGAATGGAATGCCCTGCCAGAGTCTGTGTTTCTGGCGAAATATGACCCAGGCATGTTCAAAAGAAGAGTGAATAGGTACTTGGCTAGCATGCTACACCTTCGATCGTATCGTCACTTCCCATCAGGTGAGAGCGTGGTCAAAGGTACAAGTATAAGTAAAAAAATCGTTTTTAGATAATTACGAAATGCGATTGTATAATTGAATGCAGGAAACCATGCTTGATGGTACAGTGATAGAATAATTTAGTCGTGTTCACTGAACCGTAGCTTATGGCAGATGACACCTTTCCCATAATCATTCGATCCAAGCCCACCCTAAAGTCCCACGTTGTTCATCTCATCATTAGTTTTCCCTAATTGTTTTATTTGCGAGTAATTGTTATTGCTCACATGATGAATGTCAAACAATTTCCGGCAAAAACATGGTTGCTGGAAAAATAAAGAAACGTGGTACGCGAATAGACTTAACGCAGCTGTTTAAAAATTATTTCCTATACAATTATAAACTTACCTAATAAAATATACATAATAAGAAATTAACTTTACAGAAACAAAAACAAAAAAAACCGGAACGAGGTATTGGTTATTTTTCAATTTTTGACAGGACCAATTAACCTTATGCGCAGTACTTAATATAGTACACTGTGCTTTCTACACAATTACTTTTTCTTTAGAGCCGGCTTAAAGAATAACCACGGAATAGGCAGCAGCATTCTCCTTGACACATTGAAATCTGCGATCACTAAGATGCCTGCAGTGGTGGTTATAGCAACCGCCATATTGGATGCTTGAGGGGGGAAGGGGGCTTCTTCTCTTAAGCATCCAATATGGAGGCGGCTAAAGGAAATACCAGGGAATAGGTAGTGTGAAAGAGTGGTAGTTATGGCAAGGGGGGAAGCCCCATTCCCCCCGTAAGCATCCAATATGGCGTTTTATGGGGAGGCCTGTGTTCAGCAATAGACGTTTTGCGGCTGTTGATGTGATGATGAGATATGTGTTTTTTTGACTAAGTGCGTTAAGCTCATTAAAAACTCATAAAATTGTCAAGTTTGAAGTTTGAAGCCTTTGTGGTGTGGTGGTTAAGCAGGTCACCTCATAGCCTGGAGGCGGCAGATTCAACTGTAGCGGCACGACAAGCATTTGTGCACAGAAAAAAAAAAGAAAAGCGGAAATACTTGTTCTGAGTCTAGGTTTGTGGGACCGTGATCCCCGTAGCTCCTTAGACATAGGAAATCCTAGTTCGGGTCCAGGATCTATGTTTGTGGTCGGCGTCATTACCATTATTTTTCTATAAATAAATCTGGCAGTTGATTACATATTACTAGCCCATGTAGTACTACAGTCCGATAAAAACAAATAAAGATACCTAATCGTTTATAAGAGTGAAAACGGGAGGTGGAATTAACCATGACAGCGAGCAAATTGCTGACATTCAGTTGTGACAACTCGTCAAGGGGAAATTATCTCGTTCAAATGTAAGTGCGATGAAGCTGGAAAATATGGGGCTAACATTGTAGGCAAATTGCACCACTCGCTGGAACGATGTAACTAGATGTTTTATTTTAATTCTGGTGTTGGTTAAAAAGAGTATTATTTACGTCAATTTAAAACGGAAAAAATCTTCATAATAATATAGATTAGTTACATTGTATGCTGATAAAGGTGACAAAAATATTACAATGTAGGCACATAATATCCAAAAAAAGTTTTAAATAATTCCTTTTAAAGAGTTGTTTATCACAAAAAATGAGAACATCATTAATGTAGTTGAAGTCGAAATACACATTATTAAGGATGATAAACTACGCATCAGATCTTGAACAAAATTGAAATGGGACCACACGGCAAGCACCAACTTTCAAATAAAAAAGAATCATCAAAATCGGTTCACCCACTCGAAAGTTCTGAGGTAACTATCATATAAAAAAATACAGTTGAATAGAGAAGCTCCTCCTTTTTAGAAGTTGGTTGAAAAATATTATAATTAAATATCTTTTGTTCCCGTAGTTATGATGATATAATAATATTTTTTTTAATCATCTGGTTGAAGCAGCACGTGGCCAAAATGCTGGCCCCTACTTCGGCCAAGAATTGAGCATTGCCATTCAACGTGGCAATGCTGCCAGCATATGACCCCGTCTCCTACTTTTAGAAGTTTGTTTATTTTATTTATTTTTTATTTTATTTGGGGGGCTTACAGCTATCATAAAAAACTAAATAATGACATAACTTTGAAGAGCCAATTAAAAGCCTCCACAACTAATTATAAAAATAGAAGAACATGCAATAGCCTAACATGCAATTATAACTACTTAAATAAAAGATTTACAAATTGTCGAACGACGAAGGCGAGACACAATCCTTAAGGGAAAGTGCCTTGCTCACTGACGCTATGCTACTTGTGAATAAGTCTATGGTCGAAAGATCAGACTTCATGAGTTTGTTGAAAGCTGTGCAAGATCGCATTGTTAAATATAGTTTTGGCATCACTCAAATATATTCTATTTGCTCTCAATTTAGTGAAATAAATTAAATTCGTTACACTAATTTTAATGTTTACCAAACGCATCATAACCGATGTGTTTCCCCTCACCCCTTCAACTTTACCCCAACGGTACCGATTTATCGATTACGAGTAATAAACGTAACATTCATAACACGAATAAAAAACGGTTATTTACGGAACTCATTAGCGCCTTCCCTCAGGTTATATCCGGTTAAAATCACAGGGTCCCACCCTAAAGATGACTGGTCAAAGTATGTACTGTTTTTTTAACTTTAGTCAATTTAAATCTAATATGCGATTACAGTATCATATTGCTTTCATTTAAACTTTACCGAACTCTTTTTTTAATTATATGGAACTCTTGGTTTTTATATATACTATTTCTAGTATATCTATAATATTACATAAACCGTTTGTTTTGTTTGTTTTTTGGTTCCCCGATTTCATTCATTTTCTGTTTCCTGGTCAGTTTACAGGTCAAATGCTTAGTTTATAAACGATAAAAAGGGTAAATTAATGTTTTATCTGAAACAGTTCAGCCGTTTTGGCATGAAAACCATTCAGATGAGCAGGCAATCGTTTACTTTTGTCATGAGAGGGTTTAAAAGTTAATTGAAATAAATGGGGGGTTTATGTTTGCTCGCGTCCGTAGGCTTTAACCCTAGTTTCCCTACACGTGACCCCTGGGTGGTGCCAAAAGAGCAACCAAATAACTGGTGGAAGGCCTTAGCCGCCGGCTTAGTTACCACCCATTAGACAAAACCACGATGCCAAACGACTCGTCGTGTTCCATCGTGATGTCTAATGAAGCCGTTCTGACGAGTAGATGTGGACAGTTGTGTTGGGTATGCAGACCGGTATTGGTGATGGAGATGCTTTCGCGTCGGAGACCTTGCTTCGGAGGGTAGCGGGATCCGAAGCACGGTGCTCTCTGCTGGCCGACCGCAAGTTGTAGGGGGCCCAAGTAGTAGTCTAGCCAACTACGAAAGGCTGCCCCACCGCTTGTGTAAAATCCTGAGGTTGTCCACAGGGCCAGTTGGCGACTGGAAGTGAGGAACTTGTGGGCAATTTCAGGGGGGTTCGGGCGTCCCCGCAGTCTCCGGGCAAGTTCTCCATTGGCGTAGGAGCTTCTCTATTACTGAGGGTTAGCATCCCAATATCTCGTCCACTTCCTACTTGTCTACCTAACTCACCCAATTATGAAAAAGTCAAATAAATTGAGCAAGTTTAAACGGCAGATGCACGTCCTCACTCTTAAAGTGCACCTCACAAATATTCGTGGGCTGCACTCAAATCTGCAAGCGGTCCATCATCATCTGGAGACCAACAAACCGCACTTGCTCTTCTTGACTGAGACGCAAATAGGATGTCCATCAGACACGGCATATCTGGACTATCCAGGATTCATCTTGGAAAACCGCTTCCTTCCACGCGCTGGTATCTGCGTTTACGTCCGTGATGACATTTGCTGTTTGCGTCTCCGAAACCTTGAACATCCCCACTTTTCGGTGATTTGGGTGCTTGTGGACACCGGCATTGAGAAAATTCTCTATGCTGGTGTGTACAGATCACATAGCGGTGACCGGGAGACAACTCTTCTAATGGAGTATCTCAGTGAAACGGCAGATGTGGCTCAGCAACGCTATCCTTCGGCTCAGCTTGTTGTTCTGGGGGACTTTAATGCTCACCACCAGGAGTGGTTAGTCCCACACCGGATCACGGACCACGCTGGGAGAGAGACGCGTAAGCTCGCTTTGGCGCTCAATTTAACGCAGATTGTTAAAGAGCCAACGCGAGTGCCTGACATTGATAGCCACACTGCTAACTGCCTCGACCTTCTGCTCACGACTGAACCAGACCGATACTCTGTGGCGGTATCCTCACCCATTGGTAGCTCCGATCACTGTCTGGTCAAGTCCGTTTCAGTATACTCCCCGCCTGACCCAAGCCCTAAGAGCAATCGGCGTGTCTGGAGATACAACTTAGCAGACTGGGACGAGATGCGACATTTCTTCGCTTCATATCCTTGGCGGCAAACGTGTTTTTCTTCTGGAGATCCGACGGTCTGCGCGAATGCGGTTACTGAGGTAGTATGTCGGGCTATGGAATATTTTATTCCATTTTCCGATAAGCCCGTGACCAGCAAAGCCAGCCCATGGTTTGGAGCCGACTGTGCACGCGCTGAAGCGCAGAAGCATGCGGCATATCTGGCATGGGCTGACGCTCGAAAACGCAAGGCCTCGGACACTCGAGCTAAGAAGAAAGCCTTTAACGTTGCCGCCAAGGCCTGTAAGAAGGAATTAAGGAAGGCTCGTTTCAATCATATTGGTCGAATAGGGACTAAACTTGCTTCCTACCCAGCTGGTAGTAAGGCTTTTTGGTCCCTAGCCAAATCGGTTGAAGCGAACTTCTGTCGATCCTCACTGCCTCCATTATTGAAACCAGACGGATCGCTGGCTCACACTGCAAAAGAAAAAGCAAACTTGTTTGCCACTCTCTTTGCAGAAGCTTCGCGTTTAGATACTGCTAATGAGGTACCTCCCTGCCTTCCACAATGCGGTGTTTTCATGCCGGAAATACGCATACGTCAGAAGGAAGTACTAAAAACATTACGCAGTCTAGACGTGAATAAAGCCAGTGGTCCCGATGGTATACCTGCAATTGTACTTAAGAGCTGTGCACCCGAGTTGTCTCCCATTCTAACACGCCTATTTCGCCTCTCTCTAGACACCGGAATAGTCCCTATGAGTTGGAAGCTAGCCAACGTACAACCTGTACCTAAGAAGGGCAGTCGTGCTGATCCTGCCAACTATCGACCCATCTCAATTACCTCTATTCTCTGTAAGAGTATGGAGCGTATAATTAACAACAAGCTCTTGGCATACCTTGAAGACAATGATCTCCTCAGTGACCGGCAATACGGATTTCGCCGAAACCGGTCCACTGGGGATCTTCTCGCGTATGCCACTCACATATTGAGCGAAGCCTTGGAGATGCATGGAGAGGCACTTGCTGTATCTCTAGACGTCTCTAAGGCATTTGATCGGGTCTGGCATGACGGACTTCTGAATAAGCTTCCATCTTACGGACTACCTGTTGGTCTGTGCACTTGGATATCAGACTTTTTGAGGGAACGATCGCTAAGAGTAGTTCTTGATGGCTGCTCCTCCGATCAATTAGCTATTAATGCTGGTGTACCTCAGGGGTCAGTTCTTTCAGCAACACTATTCTTACTCCACATCAATGATCTGCTAAAGCCCGGTACCTTTGGGTATGCAGATGATAGTACTGTTGTTGAAAGATACACATCCAGTGCCCGTGCCAGTGGTGACGACGTCCGGATTGAGAGAGAGGCTATGGTTGAGCGCATGAACCTGGCTTTGAAAGCCGTGTCCGATTGGGGCGATGCTAACTTGGTTAGGTTCAATGCTGCAAAAACACAGGCGTGTTTATTCACTGCTAAAAAGAGCCCACTCCATCTGGCTCCTTCATTCCGTGGTGTATCTGTAAGTTTAGGAAAACATCTTGAGCTTTTGGGTGTTGATCTCACGTCAAACCTAAACTTTGGATCCTACATCGAGTCCAAAGCCAAAGTAGCTTCAAAAAAACTCGGCATATTGTCCAAGGTAAGGCGGTACTTCACACCTGGACAGCTTCTAAATCTGTATCAAGCACAGGTCCGATCGTGTATGGAGTACTGCTGCCACCTGTGGGACGGGTCTGCCAAGTACCAGCTTGAGGCTCTGGACTCGATTGAACGGCGTGCCAAAAGGCTCATTGACGACGACACTTTGGTTGGTAAAAGGCTCCTGAGCCTTGCACATCGACGTAAGGTGGCAAGTCTGTCGGTCTTTTACAGAATACACCACGGTGAATGCGCTCAAGAACTGCATGATCTCATTCTCCCATCACCATTCCACTACCGGACTACTAGACGCTCGGCTAAGCGCCATCCTTTCGTGGTCGAAATACCACCCATTCGTACCAAGCGATTCGACTCAACTTTCTTAATTAGAACGGCTAAGGAATGGAATGCCCTGCCAGCGTCTGTGTTTCCGGCGAAATATGACCCGGGCGTGTTCAAGAGAAGAGTGAATAGGTATTTACTTGGCTAGCATGCTACATCTTCGATCGCATCGTCACTTCCCATCAGGTGAGAGCGTGGTCAAATGCTAGACAAGTATGAAGTAAAAAAAAAAAAAAAAAAAAAAAAAAATGCGAAAAATAGTAGTGTTTTTAAATATTTCCTTTTCTACATAGATAAATTTTTTACCGACTTTTAAAAAAGGAGGTGTCACTAAGTTCGTATGTATGTATTTTGGTTTTGTGTATGTTCATCGATATTTTTTGTATTTACGTTTACTTTTACAGGTGTTTTTGCAACTATAATTCACCATTGCAACATTTGAATCAAACTTTTTAGAATAAACACCTTATATCAAAATACCTTTTACCTAATTTTCCCTCTTCTACAGTACTTTCGGTCCGTAAGCAATAAACTTCCCATTATCTTACACATCAATAAACAGGTATGTATGACTACAAAGTTTCAATATATTTTTAACTGCTTCGGCATCCCAGCGGAGCCATATTACCCGGTAATAAAATGACGTAAATAACAAGCGATCGACTAATGAAAACAAATACCGATCGTTTCAAACACCATTTTGATTCAATTAGATTTGAACAAATAGAATTCGAGTTATTCGTAATACTGTTGGACCAGTTCCTTTGATCAAGCCGAAGGATAATAATTGGAAAACTACACACACTAAAAACAACCAATTTAGTACTTTGTCCAAATAAGACAACAATGCACATTATGCGAGTGTCTTTTTTCTAGTAAAAGGTCCTTAAAAACTGTATTGTGTAAAAGTATTTTATGTTAACGTGGTTTGAAGCTTTCATTTTGACTAATGATGTTGAAAAGATTTTAGTCAACATAGCGGACTCACACGAAAACAACACCACCAACTGGCATATTTTAATGGAAATAAATGACAATAACACAAGCTTTGGAAAGTTTAATTATGTGTAATGTTGTTGAAAATTATCTGATAAAAATGTAAAAAATTTTAAACAGGCGCGGTGTGTTTAACTTTATTGATCAGTAGAAACATAAATTTGTGTACATTTAAATTGTATTACTGAGAATGTTTAAGGTTAATAGAAAAGCTATTTTATTTTAATTTGATTACAATTAATTGGTGTAAAACTAACAATATTTTTGTAACTTTTACAATAGGAATTCGAAATTATACTTGCCCTCTACATAGTTACAATACGCTTGAGCCAATGCTCAAGATAAAGATCAATAGAACACCAATGTGTTCTATAAACAATTTCATTTACTTAAAGAAACTTCTTTTATGTTTAGGTGTTTAGTTGAAAAATGTACTTTTGTAAGGTTGAACAAATAAATAAACTCAGTACAGTGAAGTCTTTGATTGCAATGGTTAGATTTTCCATTGTTTTTTTAGCCTTTGTTAGGCCTGCATTTAGCCAATATATATATCTATCCAATCCATATCTATTATATGCTCGCCTAGAAGAAATTATTTGGGGTCGATATACAATTAGTGCTCCCGTATTCGAAAATTTTAAGTTATGAGGAATAAGTACTTTAAGCTCGCTTCTAGATCAACGGATAAAACTGATGCCAATTCCAAAGAGATTGATTTATTTACTTAATGATATCGATATGCTATGGATATTTGCTGATTTATTGATTACGCCAGAAATTCTTTTGTGTATAAGCATTTTTTTTTTAAATTCCCGGATTTATACTGCAGTTTCTGAATCGGTCCGGGAATTTATAATACCTACCTTTAGTGCTTACTTATATTATTATCGTATATACAAAATCATGTTTTTAAATAAACTTGCTAATTATTGCAAACACGTTCTTGTCGTTTTTAGGTATGCCATTAATTTCATGTCTAACGTAACAGCGCTCAATGGTCAGTTAAAAAACTGGGCACGCGTTAGCTACCTTCTCCTCCCGACACTCCGCACCCCATACCACCACGCCAGGTACGGACCCGCACGTATAAAGGGGAAGGGATGATCGAAAATAATAGGGGAAGAGAATTTTTAAATTTATATTTTTTGCAGCCGGCGCAGGTGATATAACGCGTGCGTGTGCGCCGGCGACTCACTTGTACGCGAAGCTCCGCGGCCCGCACTCGCTCGCTCGAAGCTCCCGCGAAGCCTTCATTCGTCTGCAGTGCGCCCTTGACAGTCGCGCCGGCTGCTCGCGTGCGCCTATCTCGCGTAAACACACACGTAAAATGCTACAAGAATTGCAAATCGTTCAGGGGCAGACGAGCTATGTCGTTGTCTCGCCCGGTTATACTTCTACAAATATTACAAAAACAGTCGAGAAAAGGAACGTACCTATCGCGCCCGCTCCTGAAAAAAATTACGTCACGCACGATACACCACCGAATCTTCAGTACAGAAAAAAGGTGCATTTCAGGACAAACCCTTATACCGGACCTCAAGCTGCGTCAATAGCCAGACGCAACGCTCGAGAGAGGAATCGTGTAAAGCAAGTGAATGATGGATTCAACGCCCTTCGCCGTCACCTGCCCGCTTCAGTTGTCGCTGCGCTATCAGGTGGGGCTCGTCGTGGATCGGGAAAGAAGCTTAGTAAAGTAGACACATTAAGAATGGTTGTGGAATATATAAGGTACCTGCAGCAGTTGTTGGATGATAGTGATGCAGCGTTAGGGATAACACGTGATCAAGAAAATAGAGAAAATATTCCAAGCAACAGCTCCGTTCAGCAGATGACTTCCTTAGATATGGATGATGGTTTCTTCTACGGCAGTGGTTCCCCTTGCTCTGAGAAGCCCGATTCCCCTGCACCTTCAGAATGTTCCTCGGGAGTATCTTCGGCGTATTCTAATGAACATCGAAATGAGGTTTCAACGCAGCCAAACTTGGGACCGATGGATGAAGACGAGTTGCTGGATGTAATATCATGGTGGCAGCAAAAATAGCATTGTAAGTATTTTTCAACTTTTTAATAAATTTAATTTTGAATATTATTTTATTGTTTATGTAGCTACCTCTAAATGTGTCTCAAATGTTATTTTTATTTAGATTTAGTACTTTCTAAAAAAAGTTTTATTGCAATTAAATTTCCAATTATTTTAAAATCCAAGTTTGAGTATAATAAGTAGAGAAAGCTTTGAATTTAAGGGAAGTATTTAAAAATGTTGTGCTATTGATTTGACTAACCCTTATTTCTCTTTGTTCACAGATTACGAGTCAACTAGATTCAAACAGGACGAGTCCCTCCGAAAAAGTGCATTATTTATTTATATGCGTTTAATTGTGAATAAGTCCGTAAAGACTCTTGTATATCTAGTCAAACCGCTAGTGCCTTACAATTTAGACTTTAAACGCAGTAAGACTTTAAAAGGGTGTGTGCATTTTAATATTTGAGACATCAAGACTTTTATTTTTAACTTTATTGTTTGTCGCAAACTAAAACCAACTAAGAACTCCTTACTCGTCCGCATTATCAGGATACTTAAGTCCACTGGACATTGGCCTCTCCCAAGGCGGACTGAGCTCAGTTTCGAGTCTCCTTTTCCAGTCATTTCCAGCCATTCAAGTTTTATAAATAATGCGTTCCATCGAGTCGCGGGTAATCCTATACTACGTCAGCCGATTCATGTTCGTGCCCTTTATAAGTTGTCTAAGTTGGTTTTAATTTGCATTTATTTTAAAGCGTGAAGATTTTTGACTGAAAACTTGATTGAAACTTATTCACACAAAATTTTAGCGTAAAAGAAAACTGTACATTGTTACCTGTTAGTAAATAAGCTTTTTGTAGTATTGCGATTACCTATAGGTTTCCAGCCAGTAGATATTTGTATATAAATTAGATATAAGTAGCTAAGATAAGAAATACAATTATTTATTGAATCGAACACGTGAAATTATTGCCTTTTTGGTATTTTTTTTTTACTAAATACTGAAGAGTCTTGCCTCAATTTTTTTCATGAATTCTTAATTCTTGTTTTTGTTTGATAGGTTAGCTTTTGACCACTATCTCACCCAATAGTAAGCGACGATTTGATCTAGGATGTAACACGCTTGCCTAAGAGTTATCTGTTCACTCTCGATTTGAAGACTCCAAGGTTAGTTTTCAGGAAATACTGCCGCTGGTAGAGCGTTCCACTCTTTGGCTGTTTGCATTATAAATGTGGAGCTAAATAGTTTTGTTTGCGCATGTAGGATATTAAACATGTAACAGTGGCGTTTATTTGTACATCTGGTTATTCTATGGTGAAACGGTGATAGCGAAATCAGATTATGCATCTCCAATAAGCACTCTCCAAAATGAAAATTAAAAAAATAAAATTAAAAGACCGATAAACAAGCAATTTTGTACTTTTTTTTTGCACTGATAACATTGAGCAAATCAAATAAATTATCTTAATAGCGTTTAGTGTTTTTTGAGAGTAGGCATTATTAAGCAAGGGCTACAAAAAATATCTTCAAAAACTGTTCATATAATGTGTCTAGGATGGACGAAATAGTCGAGAATTAGATTTATTTTTATTACCTAATAATGGCATACATCTTAATTTTATATACCAATATTCGGTATTACAGCCCTAAGAAATTCATTATTGTTTTATTTTCAGTTAAAGAGTATATCATAAAAGAAATATGCGGTCTGTAAAATGCACTAATTATTTTTATGGATCTTTACGATATCAGAGTTAAATGCATGGCTTAATTTTACATAATATAGGTAGTTATTTTTGTCTTAGTATCCACAAAAGTAACAGACGTAACAAACGAAGGTAAAAGCATTTTAAGTAGTTTTTAATTATCTAATATTTTTATTGATATTTGTTTTATTATAAGGTACCTACAGTACGCACATATAGATTATCCTGCACAGAATTCGTGATACGTTTTTAATATAAACTTGTTGCGCACCACGGTTTCATCCGCGATAAAAAGTATTCTATGTGTAATCCAGGTTATAAACTATAAGTGTTCCAAATTTCATCCAAATCTGTTCAGTAGATTTTGCGTGAATTTTCGAATATTGGTTAGAAGTTAGATTTTATTACTACCATAATCGTATGTCATTAATCATAAGCCCAGATGCGTAGGGTTAGCAATACCCGACGTGACGCGATGCGACGCGTCAATATTTTTCCAAAAATAATAAAAAATACCTCACACGAGCTCAATCAAATATTATTATACGACACAGGGATGAGGGCAGATTCTATTAATTTATAACCAATGTGGGTGGATATACTGGCATTATATTTTAGCTGAACTTGGTCACAAGATCACTGTAATTTGGTTGCATTTTATGAAGATGTCGTTGAATAAAATACATATTTATCTTTACATTTATTTATTTATTTACACACAAAATAATGTACAAAGAGGACTTAATGCTCTGAAGCATTATCTACCAGTCAACCTGGATGTGCAAGAAAAGAAATGGTAGCGGTAGCGGTATATTATGACTACTTAATTATAATTAAATAATTAATGCTATACTGGTATTTTTAATTGATAAGCCAGGGAATCTAATTTTGAAAACAATACAGATTGTCGTTTAAAACTAATAATTTAATTATTTAGGTTAGAGAGTTAAAAGAGATAAAAAGTAGCCTATGTGTTATCTAGTATATGAACTCTATTCCAAATTTCATCCAAATCCATTCAGCCGTTTGAGCGTGAAAGAGTAACAAACATACACACATACAAACTTTCGCCTTTATAATATTAGTGTGATTAGTGTGAAGTATGATAGTGGGATGTGATAAGCGTGATAAAGACATTACCCACTAATTAACAGCCCTTGTGGTGTTGTGGTTGAGCAGGTTGGCTCATAAGCTGAAGGTGGCGGGTTCGGTTCCCGCGGTAATACAAGTATTTGTTCACAGAAAAAACGCAAATATTGTTCTGTGTCTAGATGTTGTGAGACCATAGTGGTCGTAGTTTCTGGGTCCCTTGATACATGGAATCATATTTAGGATCCAGGATCTATCATATCAGCTGACTGTTCTACATATAGGTACTCGTATGATCGTTGTGCGTAATTATTATAATTAGTTCATTGAATTCATCAGGTGCGATAGTGGTCAAACGCAAGCCTATCAAACAATAAAAAAAAATGTAATTCTGTTTGTTGTTTGACAGCATATAATATGTTTAGCTTATTGTAGAATGATTGTTTGTGTCGACTACAGTAACCGCATACTTTGATCAAGTTTGGTGCTCATAAAAAGGGTGCCAAATCAGGACATCATTTTCATAAAATCATTTAAGGATTCTGTGAATGCTGGTGGCTAGTTTTTACTAAGGAAAGATTGGGCTAGTGATAGCCTTTCTCTAAAAAGTCATTATATTTATTACTTTTATTTTGATATATATATTATTTTAAAATGAGAACGTGGGGTGATCATGGAACTTTGTTTGCAATGCAAAAAGAAAATATCTATTCCTAATTTGAAATTTTTCATAGTAATTATGCACATTCAAGGCCATCAAATCCATACAAGTTTCTGTTTTTCATAGTTGAAATGAAATTTCGTGTGCGCCTAGATGTTTATAGTTTGATATTCAATAAGAATACAAAAAAAATGTTTTTAAATTCCAAACTTACGTCCAATTTATGCGTCAACGTAAATTATGTTTGATTCGTTCGTTAGATCGTTTAGATGTTAGAACTTGACAAACCATAATTTCTCTTTACGTGGGAGACCAACCGTAGTCCAACGTGTCGATAAAAAACCTTATTGTTTTGATAAAAAATGACATGCCATACAAACATCTGATAATGGGCGTGGGCGGGGTAACAACAAAGAAGTTGTTAGCACCACACCAACACAATACGGGACGAAGTTTTGATTCGGGTGTAAAATTAAGTTCTCTAACTTGGACCCCCTTTGTCTGTTTGGTTGTTCATTTTTTCATGTCACACATCCCGACAATACAACGTTGTTGTTTGTTTAACAAATCGGAGCTAAATTATTCTTTTCGAATACATTTCTACCTAATTGGAATATGACGAGGTAATCACACTATAATTTGCCAAATGTATTCTTTTCTTTGTAAAAACTGAAGGTTTTTATGAAACACGAGCTTCTGCCCGCATCTTCGCCCGCGGCGTGGCCTATGGGAAAATAATTCAAACACCCATTTCACCCTCTTAAGAGTGGAATTACGAAAAATCCTTTCTTAGCGGATGCCTACGTCATAACATTTACCTGCATGCCAAATTTCGGCCCGATCCGTCCAGTGGTTTGAGCTGTGCGTTGATAGAGCACTATGTCAGTCAATCAGTCAGTCAGTCGCCTTTGAGTTATATATTATGAAACATTAATCAACGAACTCGTATCTAGTTGACTTCCTGCGCTGACGGTTTGGTAAAAGCTACTTTTAGGGTGTTTATCTTGCTAATGATGTTTTACGATGATGCCACAGACGTTATCGTGCGCTGTCGCCTACGGTAGCTAATGCGGCTCATATCTCTAAAGCACGTATATACTTATCTTATGCACTTAACTATAAGGTCTTTTTTGTCTTTCACCGATGGCAAATCAAATTCATTTTCTTTGTCTATTCTGTCGCCGCCTCTCATATCTAGAGGGTAGCTTAATTAATTAACGGATTGTGGTAGCCGATTGATTACAACTCTTTTTGTGCGACATATACAGTCTTTTGTCCGAGTAACTTATCTTTGATGATAATATTAAAATAATGAACAGGCTGAGATTTAAAATGAGAGCCAAACTATCTGCTCCTGGTCTTAAGTACTTGTGAGAGTTGTATCATAAGTGTAATAGCATATATTTTTTATTATTTTTTACAAACAAATTAATTATTATTATAAACAATTTTTTCTTTTAACAAATTAATTAATTTTTATATAAAAAATTAATTATATTTTACAAACAATAAAATTAACTTTTACAAACAAATTAATTTTACTAAGTGGTAGGACTTTTCTGCAAAGTTCGTCGAGGTAGGTACCACCGTTTTTCTAGTTATTCTGCCGCCAAGCAGTAGTGTGCAAGCACTACTGTGTTTCGGTTTGAAGGGCACTGTAGCTAGTGAAATTAGTCGAGTAATCCTATTACCAGACTGTGCTGATGTCCCAGGATGACGTGCGCAGTGCAGTGTCACGCGAAACTTTATATTTTGGAGTTCCGAGTGACACTGTTATGGGAAGCCGTGTCGCTTAACATCAGGTGAACGACAAGCTCGTCACATCATTCACTAACATACAAAAAAATTACAATCAAATCAGCTGACAGTTTTACATATGTAAATATGTACTCCAATGCAAATAACGATCGCTAACTTTATAGTGTGAACAGCTAATGAATGGAACAGCTTGCTGGCGTTCGTTGTTTCCAGTTAACTATAACCTGAGAGTTGTCGAAGTCAAGAGTAAACAGGTATCTTCTAGTCAACCATGCCCCATCTTATTGCTTAACATTAGGCGAGGCAGTGGTCAAATTTGCTATGGCTATATCCAATTAAAAAAATCTTAATTAATTCGTCTCACAAAGATTAATCCTCGATCGATCCTTACGTTTAGAAATAGTAAAGTTTGCACTAACGAGCTAGTGCTTGGTTCCAATAACCATTGAGGTGGCTTTCAAAAATCAGTATCGTCCAAGATGAAGGAAGTATAGCAGGACCTCATCAAGTAATATCGTTTGATGCATCGACATCAGTAGCCACAATTACCTCCCAATTACCCCTAACACATCGTAATAGCCCCCCGCTGCTCTAAATAACCCAATTGAATATTTAGAGGAGAACAAAAGCCGGCAACACGGCTGTCGGTCGTATTACCGGCCTACCACAATAAATCGAGGAGGTCCGTCGCCACGGGGCTAATTACTCCGAAACATATATAATATATGAAAAACTCGGTTGATATACTGTCTACTTAGGAGACGTGATGTATGATCGCACACAAAGGATCGGACGCCGCGTGCCTCGAGCGAAGATACGCTACGATTATAAATAAGCATGTTTAGGATAACGATTGTCGACAAGGATTAACGCTTATGCGTTTTATATGAAAGTTAAAGATCTGAAATTCATTCTTAATACTTTAAAAGCCATCATTTGAGTGCTGTCTA
This sequence comes from Ennomos fuscantarius, assembly GCA_905220475.3. NCBI lineage: Eukaryota > Metazoa > Arthropoda > Insecta > Lepidoptera > Geometridae > Ennomos > Ennomos fuscantarius. The sequence goes on from HG992029.1 coordinate 6,097,147, forward strand.
CAAAAAACAAACGTTACTCGTTGGGTTCTATGAAACGGCATACCAGTCATCTACGTATGAATTCCACGGATTACTATTTTATTAACCATCGAATCAACATTTCATTGATCTTACATATTAAAACGTATTTTTTTGTTTAATACAATTGCGGCAATTCCAAAAATTTCAAAGTATGAATTACCAAAAATTGCAACTGAATACTAGACTATTTTTCTACGAAGAATATACAAAATGGCTAACTTGGTGATAAATAAAATAGAAACAATAAAAAGAAAACTAAATCTAACAAACCACTACCAGTAGGCAATGTGCCCAATATGCTGGCAGCCACGTTGGATGGCAATACTCAATCTTTGACCAAAGTAGAGCCAGCATTTTTATCACGTGTTGCTTCGACCAGATGTTTAGAAAGGTCTTTAAAAATTTGGTAGGCACTCGGTCTATTTCTGCAGCAATAAAAGAAATAAAACGATAAAAAATGTTTCAGAACAAATCAACCCTTCATATTCATGTAACATCAAACAAAACGGGCTTTTTTTGAACGCAACCGCATCTAAACAGTAATTTCTTTTAAATCGACATCGAGTGAGATATCGAGAATCCCGGTATTGTCCACCGCTGCACAATAGACACATCGGAATGCACAATAGCACATGATGGTGCACAAAGCGCACATGATCTAGATTAGTGTCGCATTGTGTCCGAAAAGGGTTGTGCTATTGTGCACAAACTCTGCGGACTGTATAACCGAAATAGTCAATGCTCAATTTTGCACTGGTTTCTATGAATTTATCTACGATGAATATGCATGTAGACAAATTTGTTAAATATTTCTAAAGGTACCGCGCCCGTTTAAAAAGTGGAGCCTGTTAAATCTATGTTTTGTCTGTAAGTTAAAATAAGGCCTATTTTCTAACAGCTAAAAGTATTAATATGAAGAAAACAGAAGCAATTATGCGAGCTAAAGGCATTTATCACCAGTTTACGAGATTGTTGTGCAAATTGATTTAATTGCAATTTATTTTTATTTTTGTTTGATAATACATCAGTAGAGTTCCGGACCTTCACTTATGAAATATTTAGAGCAATTTTTATTATTGTCAGACTAGGTGTTAGATTTGTTCATTGTTTTTTTTATAATTATCACACTAATCACAATAATATTATAAAAGCGAAAGTTTGTTTGTTTGTATGTTTGTTACTTCTTCACGCTCAAACGGCTAAATGGATTTAGATGAAATTCGGTACTAAGATAGCTTATACACTGGATTAACATATACATTTTATCCCGGAAAAGTGAAATTTTCCCGTGGGATGAGCAAAGGATTAAAATACTTTTTATCCGTGGGTGAAACTGCGGAGCGCAACTAGTAAATGTATATTTTCCAATGATTAACAAATTATCGTCTTTTGATATAGATAGGAATAGATACATACACGCAGTTCTCAATACACGATAACTGTCAGTAGCTAAGTAAGGCTGTAAGGAACACACAAAAGGAAAACAGAGTCAATAAAGAAACATTTCTAGAGTAACACCCACGCACAAGCGATACCAATCTCTTCCACAAACCAAGACAAACAATTACATCAAAAAATGAAACTGTCAATGCGGTTAAAAGTAATCTATATCCAAAGTAAGCCACAATAGCCACTGATAAGATCAAAATTCAGACTTGAACAGACAAATTGTTCGCATTCATTGTCCGTTAAAGTCTATGGATGTGTTTACAAAACATGTCATTCTTCGGGAATTAAATTTAATAGTGTTTTGTACCGTGAAATTGATTCCACCTTACGAGGAATCGATTCGGTAACACTGATATGAGTTATGTAGTAACTTATAACAAAACTTAAAGTTAAAAAGTATGGCAACTAAATGACCACACAATACAGCCTGATACAGTTTTGATTTGTTTTAATTATACAAGATGGAATTTAATTCGTTCTTTTCCTTTAATGTATGTATTAGGTCCATGCTATGGAACGCTCCCATATAACTAAATAAAAAAGTACTTATGAAATAAAACTTAAATCTAGGTATTATCAAATTACTGCAAATTTAAATTCTAAAGAAAAGTCTTGTGATATTTAACAAAGTAGGTGTTTTATTGCCTACGAAACATTTACAAAGCACTCAGCTGGTGCCCACGCTTTGTGTAGCTGTAAATAGACATTTCGGCTGCCATGCAGTTATTTTAGGAGGCACTAAATACTAAAACAAAACCTTTTTTTTAAATTGGACCTTGTACGAATATTCTATAGCATGGTATGAGTACATACATTTAAGGAAAAGAGCGAATTCAATTCCACCGTGTATATTTATTTACTAAATATTTATAGTTTTAACATAATATCTAGAAAACACAGTCAAATAGCTACTATTTACTTAGGACTTAATGATGTGACTAACAGACTGAAACGCCTTTATTAAGTAAGTCTATTAACAAAAACTAATTTTAATGCCCTAACACTTTTTATAACTTAAGCTAAAATTATAAGTTAATTAAATGTTCCTATCTTATATTTGAATGTTATATGTCCCTTTGTATCAGAGGACATTTATTACAATTTATTTGTAATAAACGTTAATTACAAATACAAAGAAATTGTAATAAATGTTAATAATAATTTATTAATATATTAACAAAATAGTAACAATTAAAATACTCAGAGCTCAGTTCAATAATCTGTACTTCAATAAAAGAAAACATTTGAACAAGTCGGTGTCATTAATATGCATTATAATAGGCGAGCTTCTGCCCGCAGCTTCGCCCGTGTAGCCTATAGAAAAATAATACATATACCCAATTCACCATTTCTTAGGGGTGGAATTTTGAAAATCCATTTCTTATTGGATAGCAACACTTTACAAACACTTTACTTACAAACATCCTCTAAATTTCAAGTCTCTAGGACCAGCGGTTTAGGCTGTGCGTTGATATATAAGTCGGTCATTCGGTCAGACATGACTTAGAATTTTATATGTATAGATGAACAGTGAAACACCTACAGTCGTATTCATAACAGCATACGAATAACAGTCAAATGTTTAACAGAAAACAAAATTGAACAAGGCTAATAAAAAATATAACAGAAATAGGATCATGGATTTTTGCAAACATATTGTACTTAGAATGAAAAATATAAAATGGGTGCAATTTTTGCAGTGACAACCCAGTAAAGTTATGTTCATAATCAGCCTTTTTTATTTAAAAATATTGTTCAGCCTTTTTATTGTTGTTGTGCTATGTAGTATATAAAAAAAATACAAAAGACAATGCTTACGATGTAACTTCATAGTGTTTTACAGTGCTTTCGTGTTTACAAATATACCTAATTAAAATATTTCGATTTAATTATCATGAGTCGAATTATAACCCGTTCAATTAATATGTAGTAGAAGGTAAAGTAGCGCCGACCGGGCAGATGTTAAAGGATTGCGGCGGCAAGGTGTCCCTCAGGTGCCAATCGCGCGGCACAAGCCATAGCTTTGTCATCTTAGTACTGTCGCGCACATCATTCTTAATAAACCAAAAATATATTAATCATGTACTTTTTTATAGCGGAGTTATTCAATCATATTGATAAAAAAATATTGGCCTGCCATTCGTTTTGAATTTTTTTGATAATTAGTAGCAACAACTCATAATTCATACTCATAATTCTACGTATTTCGTTTTGTTGTTGCTACTACTTTTGAGCAATAAAAAGTTCAGTTATTAATTTTATAGCGTTATGAATATACCCTAGTCCAGCCCTTATAGCATTAACTCATCCCTTACCACTGAAACCGACCTAAGTTTTAGCCTGGAACGTACTCCAAATCTAGCCTTACTCTATCGATACACTTACCCCAGCCTCTACGCTAAACTGCTAATAACGCAATATAAAAAAATATCAGAATAGTAACATCAAACAACGATTAATCAAACAAAAAAATTGAAAATGCTAAGCTAGATGAGCCAAAGCACCTGTGACACATGTTTGTTTATAAGTATTTTGTGCGCGACGATCCAAATGCGTCGCTGGCATAATTTTTTCGACATCCGGCCCGCAAATGTGGAATGCGCGAAAGTAGCACGAGACAATTAAAATCATACCGATTTTGATTGATTTTAAATTAAAAATTTCTTTTATTATTCAAAGTTTTTTTTTAGGTTGCTGCACTAGTATGGGTTTTAAATCATTTTTTGAATAAGAGGTTCCACAAAGTTTTTGATTACGATATTTTGATACACAACAGACCTACACAACTTTTTCAAAGTAAACATCTCATTTAGGCCTGACTAGACTCCAAGCCAAACCATTAATGATGAAGAATAATGAACACGCTGTATTCTCAGTAGGTATATGCCTGATCGCTTTTTCACTGGTAAGGTACAAAATGTATATTTTGTCAATTTGTTCGCTGTGTCAATGTTAAAAAAAAAATCTGGAAAAAGGATTTTGTCATTTTTTCCCGCGTATCGTCTTGAAAAAGCCTGAAATATTTCAAGCCTAAACTTTTTCAGATGTTCGTTAAGAAAATGCCCTGTTTTTCGTCGATAAACTCGGAGTCTCAGTTCTTCATTTGGCACTGCATGTTTGACCATAGTAGAATTTATTTATTTACTTGGTTTCCAGTATCGGCAGATTCCTAATAAAAACAACAAGAAGGAAATGTCCAGGAACTTATCCATTTTCCTTATTTAATGCTTGTCCAAACATAATTCACAAAACATAAGTCTGTAGGGATTTTATTCAACAGAAACATTAATATGTACAGGCACTCTATAAATAAAAAAGTTAGTAGTAGTTAGTTACCATAGTTCTGCTTATCCTCAAATAAAGAGCTAACATTTTTTGTGTGCTTGCGCACTACTGCTTGGTGACAGAATAACTGGCAAAGTGGTGGTACCTACCTAGACTAACTCTAAAAGTCCTACCACCTAATAAAGTTTTACTAGTAGACTACCTGAAGCTGTTGAAAGAATCTTCAATTTAAAGCATGTAACATACAGCTGTTCGTAGCTCTCGTGCCGAATATATCACAAATATATTATACAAAAGCTGCAAATCAAACTCTTTAGAAGATTCACGGTCAATCGGGTATAACAATATGACAGATTGCGCAAAAACTTTCCTTGCTACCCTTTCTTTCTATGCAACTCGAAACTTTCATGTGCCGCTTAGGTGCAATGTGCGTAAGCGCATGCTGTACCAGGTGCACTAATGGATGGTGATAATAGCTCATTGAGATAGTCAAGAACTGTATTCTATTTGTGATATTAAAATATTAATTTAATTTCAAAATATAATTTTAAATTACGTACGTATATCGGTTAATGCGATAAGGCCGCAGTTTGTTCTACCATTTTTGTAAGCTTTTGCATATGATTAGGTAAATATCATCAAATTTCACCACATTAAAATATGATGAGATGGCTAAATAGCCTTCTCATCACATGAAAAGGTGGTGCTTGATAAAAAATTCTTCACCTGATGGTATTTACAGGACAAGTCTGGTCCTCGTAGCTCCTCGCTCTCTATTTACCGGGAATCCTAGTTAAGATCTAGGATTGATGAGCTTTATTATTATCTATATATATAAAACAAAGTCATAATTGTTCGAACACTTATAACTCGAGAACGGTTGGACCGATTTTCATTGTATTAAATTTATTGTATTTGTCTCCGTCCCCAATAGCAGAATAACTATTAAAAATATTGAAAATCAATGACACGTCATCAATGTTTCGTACTATTCATCTATACAATTAATTTTTGTACTGTTTTATTTCTTTTTGTATTATTATCTTAATAAACTACTGAACTTAATTTATCTTTTGTATTGATTGTATTAATTTCATAAAATCAAAAGTTAAGTACAGATTATCTGTAACACGGCATTCATTGAATGTTAGGCGGTACGAAGTTCGCCAGGTCAGCTAGTTATTATTATAATCATTTACTGTTGTAAATATATATATATATATATATGTATTTTTCGAAATTAAGTTAAATGAATTGTTTTTTTTTTTGGTTGGCGGCACTGACTGGCGCTTGATTGGACGAGGGCGTAAGTCAATGGTTGATTATAAAAGTTAGAACTCTCTATCATCAAACTAAGGTACTGATATTTCATTGTTGAGTTTCATAAGTTTTTTGCTGATCGGGAAGCATGATTTTATTTTAAAGCTTAATTTATATGGTGATACACAAATAAAGAGGCAATAATTAATTCAGCTGGATCAATTCATCTCTAGCATGACTTTCTAATATGTTATAGGAATGATTCAAAACAAATAACATTGATTGGTCAAAATATTGCTTCAAAATTATTATTTATGACGTTTATTTCATCTTGTTTATATCTTATTAAGGCGTTAAAAATTTGAATGACAATAAGGTAGTCGTAAAGTAAACAGCGGCGTGTATCAAATAAATATAATATATTATTATATGACGAGTTTACACTGGTGTTAACGAGCCATCCCTCTATAAAAGTATCGTGTTTGAACATAAATCTTAAAGAGTGTGGCTGGAAAGAGACATCTCAATACAAACGTATAAATATTTTGTATTAATGAAATATTATTATTACGCTGTAAAATGTTTATAACCGTCGAAAAATCTCTAAGCGTCCCTGTGGCTCTCGCGTGTGATTTACTCTCGACTTAAACATATTTTTGTAAGCTTCAATTGATTCTAAAGAGATTCTGTATCTTTCCTTTGGCATTTATATCCTTTAGGTTATCTCTTTCTTTATCGTTTGCGGTGAAGATTTAATGAGTTTTTGATGTTGAAGAAAAGTTATAGCCATTATGAATTTTTTAGATAGGCATTACTTTTTGGAATTATGTTCTCAATAATTTTATATTTATGTACCTATGTTATAATAATTTGATAAGTAAGATGTTATCAATAAAAATTATAAGCTGTCCATGGCTATTTTATTGTCTTTTTTAAAACAACCAAAATAAGTACCGTTATTGTTTTTATGCAATAAAATCTATAATTCTAAAATTACCTTAATATAATCGCATACAAAAGCTGAACTGAACTGATCATTAAAAGATTGAAATTTTTAAACGAATACGTAATCCAATTAAACAAGCGAAAGCTTTAAATTTTAAAAATATTAACACCTAAATCATTGATTTCATTTAACGCTCTCAAAGTGTAAAAACCGCGATAAGATGGGTACCTATCGTCATTTACTTAAGTGGTCGATAAGACAGTACGAACGAACGAAAAGTTATTTTTTTAAATTAACACATTAAGAGACTATCTTAATCTGTATGGCGCCAATTGTAAAAAGTATTCACCCCTTGATAAGGATGTCTTCGACGGCTTTATCAAGTATGGCCTCGGGCGGTATCCAACGGGAATGGGTTGTGCAAAAAAATCTATAGATTCCATAATTAATGGTTTTGGACGATATAAATTTAAATTTTTGGACCACCCTAGCATATATTTTTTTGTAAAAAGATATCACATTGAAAACAGGACATTATTTGCAAACAAGTTTAGATGTGTTTGATTTTTTTTATGTTTTGAAACCTGAAATGTATGGCTATTTTTGTCCAATAGATATCTATAAATTTTCTTTTTTTAATTGATTTTTTACGTTATTATTTGATATTAATCATCAGAATATACTTGTTTAATTACGCCATAAATATATCTTCATTTTTTTTTTGGCTCCACACTTTTTTGTGTTTAGCCAGTGTCGAGTAATAGATTTTCTCAAGTTAATTATATGTTGTATACGTATATTTGTGTCAAGTTAAGTCAAGCCACAGTCCAAGTCATCAAGTCAAGTCATAGTCTAGTCTAATTGGTACTCCTAGTTAAGTGGTGGCAAATTAACCAGAAGCTTCTATGGAGTTTTGGCAACAACATGAAAATAAACGTTCACCATCATTATACCACTTTCTCACACTCATGTTTGTAAGTCCAGCACTTAACGAATAAAATGCCACCAATTTTACGCAATAACACCGAATATATTGCAAGTTTTGGAAAATACAATGCATGGCGCAATCTTTCTCGTTTTCCCGCCAAAATTACAAACTTCATACTTATTACCTACAACAATTTTTTAACTGTCACAGAGTAGCAGTAGCAGTGACTCGAATATCTTTACGTACATAATTATTACCAAATAAAATCATTGTCAATGGACGCTTATTACCTTTCAGTACCGTCCATCCTCAAGATAAAGTTCGTATAATTATTGCCTTCGCCGATGTGTCGTGGGAAAGGCTCTACGGCAGCGAACGCCATAAGGCCCGGCATAAATCACAGTTTAGCAAGAGATTTATAGCATCAAATGAATAATGATAATAATGATTATTATTATTACTCAATAAGTTAGAAGTAACATGTATTTGGTACGTCGCTTGAAGGCATTTAGCATTTTGCGCGTATAAATGGAATCACTTCAGTGTCAAACTACAGATTCGTATTACGAAGTCAACTTGGCTACGTCTATTCTGTATAGTAATTTGGTAACAAATAGTTGCAATTATTTATCAAGTAATCAAATAAGGATATTGTTTCACTTTTGAATGATCTTTCTTTTAATAACTATGAAACTGCCTGATTAGGGAACTTTTTTAGTTACGGCAATATTTCACGCGCAGTAATAATCTTTTGAAATATTATGGCAATTATAGAAAGGGAAAAAGAAGAAATAAATAAAGACGAAAATCTTTTGCTTGGGGCTACATGGCGGAGGGCCACTGTTTGGTACTCATTTTGGGTATCTATACTAGTAAATACCGTGGCTCCTTTATGGATCATATTATTATATTCGGCTAAAATATTAACCGGTCATATTTTAGTTCACAGATTTTACCATTATTATTATTTCAACGGTATTCTTAATTAAAAATTACAATAAATCACCACAGACTCTACTTTTATATAATATATCAATCGTGTAATCCTGACATGCAGCCTTTTTTAAATGTATGTAGTAATTTTTTGCCTTGCTTTCACAAAATAGAGGCCCTATCCATAAGATCTGATTCACTTGATTTATTGCCGGTTAAAGACCGGTAAAGCACTGATGGTGCTTGTTAGTATTCAGGATAGATTTTCATCCAATTAGGAGCATTAGAATTTTGTACCGTATCAACAAGGAGATTATGTCGACCCTTGCAGCTTAAGAATCAGACTGATAAGTAAAGAAATTGACAACTTTATGTTTTATCATACGCTCTTTTATTTTTTACTAGCTGCTGCTACTATGACAGTTTATTTCGACAAAAATACTTTCCCAGGCTTAAAAAATATTTCCGTAACTACCATGTCATGAAGAACTAGTTAAACCGTTCGGCAAGGAATACGGTGAGTTTTTTTCTATACCAATAATAAGCTAAATAGAACGTAGGATTATACTTTAGTAATTTGATTGCAGATTAAATATCGCTTTTCGCGCTATCGTCAATTGCTCACATTTTGACACTAATTTATACTAGGTATACATAACTTACTAAATGTATACTATTCCATCCAATAAAAGTAACCTTACACAATATATTTATATTATACAAGGTGGAATTTAATTCGTTCTTTTCCTTTAATGTATGTATTCAGTTCATGCTATAGAATGCTCCCATATAACTCACTAGAAAAGTCCTTATGAAACAAACTTAAATCTAGGTATTATCAAATTTAAATTCCAAAGAAAAGCCTTGTGACATTTAACAAAGCAGGTGTTTTATTGCCTACAACTACTACATTTACAAAGTACTCAGCTGGTGCCCGCGCTGTGTGTACCGTTAAATAGACATTTCGGCTGTCATGCAGTTATTTTAAGAGGCACTAAATACTAAAACTTTTTTTTAAATTGGAACTTGTACTAATATAATATAGCATGATCTGATTACATACATTTAAAGAAAAAAGTGAATTAAATGCTACCTTGTATATAGTAACTCATTATTAAGCTGTGGTACCTCTATGGTAGCTCTACATACAATCTCTTTGGCATGTGACGTCACAATGTATACTTTCATAGTAGCTGTGAGGAAGCTCCACACGCTATTTTGCGAGAAAGGGATAAGCGATAAAACTTTAAAAGCGTACTACTCCAATAATATTTACATTTTTAATAGTAGTCAAATAATCTATATTGTAAACCCATAGTGAACACTGATCCCACAATCCTCCACCTCCCTGTAAAAGTGATAGTTAACATATATTAACATACATAAAAGCAAAAAGAGCGTATGTATATTGCAAGTGAGCGGAATGAGCGGATACAGTCAAGGTAAGAAAAAGGCTCCCACGGTAAAAGCACCGGTTATCTCACAATAGCTGCTGCTTTCGATATATCACTCTAGGGCCTGAACAAAATCAATAACGATGTCGTAGTACGCAAGTTTTGATTAAAAGACAATTAACTATTATGTACTCTAATATATTTTGCATAAATGTGAATATATGTAGGTAATAAGTAAGCGTTGGTGGTCGAACGATATCGCGTGCTATTTACAAGAACGTCGCCAGATCTTATCTGAATCATTCGTAGATTCTGTATACCAGAAATAGTGACAATACATACTAGCACAGCTTTCTTGTCACTCATTGGCTTTAATGACTTTAAAATAATAATAATAACGCCCAACGATCACATACATAAATCCTGGACCCTAACTAAGATTCCCTGTATCTGGATCCAGGAACTACGAGGACCATGATCTCACAACACCCAGCCACAGAACATGTATTTGCGCTTTTTTCTGTTCACAAATACTTGTCCTGCTGTGGGGATCGAATCCGCTGCCTCCGGGCTATGAGCCAAGCTGCTCAACCACCATACCACAGAGCATGTCCAATATACAGGGTTACAGGAAAAATCGTGCTAGATCCGTTAATGGCGTAGAGTACCCATCATTTCTTACTTATTTTACTATGAAACACCCTAGCCTAAACTTAACCCTTTTCGAGATATTCAACTTTTTTTATTGAAAATTTCATTTTTTTATTTTTAGGCTACAAAATTTAATTATTCATTTTGTTTGGGGGCGAGTTGGTCGGGGGGCCAGTTGGCTGGACTGCAGTCGCGACCCCTTCTCGCCCCCAGTACGGCGGACGAAGGCTCACGGTTCGAGTCTAACATACCCCTGCCACCACGGGGGTGGTGGAAGTGCCAGGGCATTTCCTCCTCAAGAAAAAAATAAAATAAAAGTTATTTTATAATGAAATAAGTAAGAAATGATGGGTACTCCACGCCCTTAACGGATCTAGCACGATTTTTCCTGTAACCCTGTATAGAAGTATCAGTTCAGGCATACTTATAATGTTGATTTTTACTCGGCCGAATAGCTTAACATCGCTATTTATCTTAGGCATGCTACCCACTGGTAGTGTTTTCTCTGTATTATCCGTATCGGTATACAGTTCATAAGGTAGAATTTAAAAAGCCAACATATTATATTGCACTTTCATTTGTTTTGTTCGATTCCTCATTACCGACCAATTGTAAACAGCACCTCCATAATGCACACCATCTGAAGCTGATAACTTGTTTTACTCATTCCGTCATTTTTCTCGTTCCTCGCGCGGCGTATAAATCTCGTCGCAGTGCGTTATCGCGCCTGGCCCGGGGGTTGTACTTCCTTTTTACTTCACCTTTGTTACGCTTGCCAGGGAATTTATTTCGTATTCGCGCGTTGAGTTTCGCTTCCTGGGCGGTTCGCGGTAGCCCCTGGCTGTAGATTGGACTCTCAGACAAATAAGTTAGCGAGCCTAGTTCGCCATAAACATGAATATACCTGAAGTAGGTTGGAGTCTTTCGTGTGAACAATTCTTTTGATGTATTGATTTGATTTAAATGATAATAAAAAACTCATCAAAATCGGTTCACGGTTCATAAACACGGTTCAATTCCAATTTGAATACTAGATTTGTTTTGACAGTTAATTTTTATGACCAATCATTTGTTAATTTAGCTATAAGCTCTTGAACTGTGTTCTTTTTGGGTCGGTATCTAATAAATTCAATAAATCTAACCTAAACCTATTTAACATCTATCATACATAATCCTCGAACCTGCATACAAATTGGTTAGAATATAAATTGTTTACTCAGACGTTTTACTAACATAGACTCTGTAATTCAGACTTTATGCAACTACGGATTTTTGCCTAATTAGTCATTCTGTAACTATAACATTTTGCTTACAGAGACTTTTCACAACCCAGACCCAGGAACCTAACCCAAATCTTTGTTTGATGTGTACTAATCTCACACAAGGCCTATCATGATCATGTTTTGTGTTTTAAATATCCATGAGTATCATTCGTCCAGCCTGCCGGGAGCATTCGTTAATCCGCGGATTGCGGAGAATTCTTTATTCCCCTCTGTTTTAAGGTACGCATATTATTTATACTTTCATAGAGGTACGTAAGTATCAAAGCAATTTTTAAGCATGTTACTTGCACATGATTTCTTATATTTACTGTGCAGCTTTGTTACTTGAAGTAAGGGTGATATCGAACGTTCCATGGAAATGAATATAGTTTTAAAAATAATTTACAATCTGGGTATTTTTTTTTCAACAAATAAGTTATTTTGACTAAATTATCTATGCCCAATGGCGAAGGGTGCACAAAGCTAAGAAATCGCATTGCAAAACAAGCCCCGACATATTGAGACATTTATCTAAATTTACAAAATCAGTAGTGGTATAGCCATCTAGTTTTTTCTGTTTAACTAAAGTTTTCTGTTTTGTTTTCTATTCTGCATTGTGCCGAATTGCTTGCACCAGTAGTGAGAAAGAGAACTACTTTTTTTTTTAAACTCATATATTGTAATGGGCTTGCTATATATTATTTGATAATAAGCACTTTGTAATTTTATATGCTTAGTGAAATAACTTAATTTTAAGTACCTAATATAATTTTGACTTGTAAAAGTGCTAAAATTAGCCTATTTGCAATAAATCTTTTGACTTTGACTTTGACTAGGTAAAATTATGATTTTACGTTTCAGGCACTAATAATAATGCCCAACTATCTGCATAGATACTGTATCCTAAAATTGGATTCTCTATATCTAGGGATCCAGGGACTGCAAAGAGTATGGTCCCACAACACCCAGATGCAGAGAAACAAGTGAATGAGTATTTGCGCTTTTTTCCTGTGCACAAATAATGTCACGGGAATCGAACTCTCCGTCAATGGGCTGACTTGTTGCCACACCACTGAGGCTAACAATTACCTAAATAACTGAAATCGAAACACAAATCGATTACATCTCTCGAATCTATTTGACAGCTACATAACTAAATACGTTCCAGCATTAACGCGTGGAGTATCGGAGAAGTGTCACCACAATACAATTTTTACGGACGCAATTCACTTAGGTCTTCATTTTAATCTTGCTAAGAGACACCAGTATATGTTTTATAAGACTGTTGTGTTAACTTATCCATAACTATGTAGGTATCTATTTTTATTGTATTTGAAAACAACACATCCCAATTAAATAAGATACAAATCAGTGTGAAACAGAACAGTGTAACATGTCCAGTGGGACATGTTAAAGTGGAAGCGATTTGTCTTACAACTCGAGATAACAATCATTCTGTCAATTTCACACTTCTACAGTTGACCTTCTGGAAATCTATGATAGGTGAACTGTAGATTCTACACAAATTGGCTTTCATATATTTTTAGTTACCTTTCGAAAATAAAAATGCCCGATTCTTATAAACACAACTTTTCTTTTGTCAGTTTCATCAAATTCCAAAATCAACGTTCATAAACAAAAGAAGGATTATGTAATTTATATATGTTAATCTCATCTCTATAGTTATACCTATGTAACAAAATGTTCTTCATGGCCAAACTAATTTGCCAAATTTACTTCACAAATTATATTTCCTCGTCGTCATACTACTTAAAAAGACTAAACTCTCCTTAACTGACAACAATATGTACACAGTCATTGTGTTTGAAAATAGCGTTAGGGACTTTATTTCAACGTCGCTGCTGTGTAAGTTAATAGCAAAAAATCAGGTCTCAGGCCTATGGACGTCCTAATAATTCTGACACTAGGACTGACTACCGTACACAAACACAAACGTATCGAACAATAAAAATATAAATTTAAAAAGTTTCGCAATGCTAAATTTTTGGGCTAACTAAAAATTAACATTCTAAGTATATTGGACATACAGTATATATATTGGACAGCCTCTGTGGTGTGGTGGTTGAACAGGTCGGCTCATAGCCCAGAGGTGGCGTGTTCGATCCCCGCGGCAGGACAAGTATTTGTGCACATAAAAAAAAGCGCAAATACTTGTACTGAGTCTGAGTGTTGTCTAGGTCCCTAGAAACAGGGAATGTTAGTAAGAGACCCCTTGGGCTCTATTATTTCTATTATAAGCCTTTTTTCGTACTCGAACAATTTTTGCCTTTCCGCTTAGGCAAAAATTATTCAAACGGTTTTCAAAGAGTTTAATTGAAGTGTTTTTCAATAATTTTGATATGTTGAATACCTCACGATTAAACACATAACTCTTTACAATTTCACTCAGAAGTTGTAAAGAAAAGAACACGTTGATAAGCATCAATCTAACCACGATCTGAACACATGCGTCTTTGTTCCATTGAGCTTCAGCATCACAAAGTGTGATAGTGTTTGTATGGTAATGTAGGCAACAATGGTTTTCATGGTTTTTTATAGTGCTTGTACTTTTTTAGAAGCTATTTACACGGTACGACACAATATTTTGTAAATAAAAATCGTTTCTTTGTTAAGAGATGTAATATTTTTACTTTGATTAATGTACATTTTTGGAAAAACGTGTTTCTTGAAAATCATTTTTTTTATTATTTTTTTTATGTCAATGATGTGACGAGCTGACCGTTCGCCTGATGTTAAGCGATACGGCTGCCCATATCAGTTGCAGTGTCACTTGGAACTCTAAAGTATAGAGTTTCGCGAGACACTGCACTGTGCACGTCATTCTTAGAAATCATCACAATCTAATAAGATCACTAAACTGGGAGATCAGGTCATACGGTATCATTTGCCCAGTAATTTCACTAGCTACAGTGCCCTTCAAACCTAAAAGTTGGACCAACATCGTGGTTAATGTTTAGCTATATTTCGGTAAATATAATAATTATTGTAATGTCGAGTGGTGCCTTGCTCCTGTTTTTACTAATGAAATATTATGGTAATATCTCATTCACTACTTTTTTTTATTTATTGCCTACGAATGGCATACCATGCCATATTTCATTATTTATTGCTACTTTACAAAACTAAAAACCAAAACTGAAATTCAACAAAATATTTACTCATACTATGACTTGGTATGGGTCATCTGTAGTATTTATTTCATGACAATTATATGTACAGATTTGTAAGTGGAGCAAAACGTGACTAAAAATCGTGCATTATAAATCCCGTCTCCATATTTCCATCACTGTTATGTCGTCATTAAAATTCACTGAAATTGAACTAACCATACGTTTTATAAAGTGGTCGATCATTTTATTTTCGTATCCTCTTACGAGGCCGGTAGTTATTTATTTATTTATTTATTTATTGCATTATGTAACAAGGAGATACATATAACACACTAGTTACACAACCCTGCTAGGGCATAGCAAATAAAGAAAAGAAAGTACTAAGTTTACACAATAATAAAATGTTGACTATGGAAATCCCGAAGAATAAATGTAAGTAGAAATATATCATACTCATATATAGTAACTCAGTTCGTGTCATCATCGTGAGCTTGCTACGTATTTGTCTACTAAGTATTCTTGTACAGTATAGTAGCATTTTTGAGATAAAAAAAGTTTGAGTTTATTTTTAAATGACGTTACTTTGTTTTCGCTTCTTATGTGAACCGGTAATTTATTGTAAATTTTTATGAGCATATAATGGGGGCCTCTTTTGAATATTTCTAGTTTAGGTTGCGGTGCTATGATTTGGTTTTGTCGTCGTGGATTTGTATCGAATGTAAATAAATTCGGGTGCTTTTTTATGAACATTGCCGCTTCAAGAATATATATGCAAGGTAGTGTTAGCATTTTGTATTGTATGAAGTAGGGTTTACAACTGTCGCGTTGTCGGATGTTCGCCAAGATGCGTAGGCATTTCTTTTGCTTAATAAACAAGTCGTTTATGTCAGTGCTGTTACCCCATATTACAACCCCGTATTTTAACCAGGCATAGGCATACGCGTAATAGGCAGTCATTGCCGTTTTTAAGTTGGTATTTGCTTTTAATACGGATAATGCATAGACGAACTGTGATAACTTTACTTTGATTTTTTCTACGTGGCCCTTCCAATTTAGGTGCGTGTCGATATTTATGCCTAAAAGAGTAAAGTTTTTTACTTCCTCTATTTTTAAAGATTTTGTAGTTGCAGCTAGGTTTAAGGGTTTCTTTTGGTAAGGATGAAATTGCATTATTTTTGATTTATTTATATTTATTTCGAGATGGTGTGATTCTATCCAAGAGTTTATATTAAAAAAAGAGGTTTTCACGTAGTCTAATGAACTGGAGTCAGTTGAACATTTGAATAATAGCGACACATCATCAGCAAACAACGTACATGGCGAATCCAGCACGTCGGGTAGGTCGTTCACGTAGATTAAAAATAGGATGCAACCTAAAACACTTCCTTGGGGAATGGACCAGTTCAAGGTAAGTACATCTGATTGTATTGTTTGTTTTAATGCCACATCGTGGGAAAAGTATTCAATTTGGACTAATTGTTTTCTATTTTCTAAGTACGATCGTAACCAGTTTAAGGGCTTACCTCTAATGCCTATTTTATTTAGTTTGTTTAAAAGTATATGGTGCGAGACTTTATCATATGCTTTAGTCATATCCAGTAATATGCCTACGGGGTACTGCTTATCTTTTATAAAATTATAAATATGCTGGGTATACTTATAAATTGCAAGGGTGGTCGAAGAATTTTTACGGAAACCGTACTGGTTTTCATCAAGTAATTTGTATTTTTCAAGATATTTATATATACGGTTAGATATTACCCGCTCAAATATCTTTGACATGGTAGGTAGTAACGCAATTGGTCTGTATTGACCAATGTCCATGGATTTACCGTTCTTTTTTAAAATCGGTCTTACCTTTGCTATTTTTAGTTGGTCTGGGAAACATTCTTCTCCGATCGATTGATTTATTAAATTGGTCAGAGGCGATGTTAGTTCCATAATGCAACTTTTGATTAATCTCGGAGGTATATCATCCACTCCGCAGCTATATTTATTGGGAAATCTTTTTATGATTTTATAGACCTCACTTTCCGTAACAGGAGAAAGATACATTGAATTTGAGGGTACACGGTCAGGCTCTCGCTTACGCGAGTTGCACGTTGTACCCACAACACGCGTTGAGCGCGAAGATTCACCGACCGACGCAAAATACTTGTTGAACGTGTTTGCTACCGCTAAGGGCGCGTCCACAATGGTGTCGTTAACTTTTAATTTTATGTTTTGATTGTGATTTTTTTGATAAGGATTTTTATTTGTTGTATCTTTAATTATTTGCCACATTGTTTTCGTTTTATTTTCTGATTTATTCATTTTCTTTATGTTGTGTAGTTTTTTTGAAGTTTTCACGGTCTTTTTTAATATTTTTTGGTAATTTTTATAATATACTTTCAATGTCTTATTGTTTGTGTAATTGATCAGAGTTCTTAGTATTCTTTTATGATGACATGATTTTCTAAGGCCTGTGGTTATCCAATAATTTTTAGTTTTTGATTTTATAGTAATTTTTTTATATGGTATGTATTGATTTAATAAATTGCAAATTGTTTCGTTAAAATTATTATAGTTTTCGTTTATGTTATTATTAATTTCTAATATATTGTTCCAGTTTATTTGAACAAGGGCATTTTTAAAGTTATTTATATTGTTAATTGAGAACAATCTTTTGTTAACGCCGATTACTGGTGTTTTAAAGGTTTCCCTGTGTGTACGACTTTCAAATTGGTAGCAAAGTGCTTTGTGATCAGACATGCCGTAGTCCGTAACAGCTGTTATACAATCATTTTTATAATTGGTAAACAGCAAATCTATACATGTTGACGTTTTATTGGTTTCTCTAGTGGGGTCCGTTACTTTTTGATATAAATTGTATTCAAACATAGTATTTTGTAATTTTTGGTAGTCTTTTGACATTTTAATTTTGTCTAAATTAAAATCTCCTCCTATAACTACATGTTTGCTTAAGCTTATCAGTTTAATTTTTGTTAGTAGTTTGTCCAAAAAGTCAAAAAACGTCTCAGTCTCACGATCAGCACGATATATATTGATAAGTAATAGGTTTTCCTTAGGTATTTCCACAGCGCAAGATTCCACGACGTATTCAACGGATAGTTCAGCTAGCTCTCGGCGTTCCTTAAACTCTATGTCTTCCTGTAGTAGAATCGTAACTCCGCCACCTCTTCGCATTTTTCTATGGTAAGATGCAGCAGCTTTATAACCATGTATATTTATCAAGTTTGCCTGTTCTTCAGTAATCCAAGTCTCTGACAGGCAAACCGCTTGGATTGGGCCATTCTCTTCAAGTGCTGTTTCTAAGATGTGAGTTTTATTTTTTAAGCTTTGTATATTTTGGAATATTAGTTTGAAATTATTAGCGAAATGTCAAACTCCTCGAAGGTCCAGGTCTAGAGTTTGGCTGTGTAGTGCTAGTTTCATTTGTGATCATTGGTGGCTGTTGGTTGCTAGTGGTGCTCAGAATCTCTTGTTTATCCGTGGCACGTGTATTAAAGTATTCTTTTCCGTCCACATATAATTTGCCATTACGAATCACGGCATACTTCCCGCTTTTTCTTTCTGTTATTAATATATCTCTAAGCTTTTTCCTTTCCTGTAAGTCATTGTCATTTAAATATTCCGATATAGCTAAGCCGGACCCACGGAAGTGTTGTCTATTTCTCAATAAATATTGTGTCATTCTTTTACTGATAATTTCTACCATAAGCGGTCTTTTGTAACCTCTTCGACCCATTCTACTTAATTCTTCTATATAACCCATAAGGTTGACATTTAGTATATCACGGAAGACCATTATGACGCGGTCATGTAAGTCATTTTCATTTTCTACGTATTCTTCAAGTCCATATAGGACAATTTTTTTACTATTATCATTATTATTCTGTTTTATATTTTGAGTTTGGCATATCTCAATATTTTTATTAAGGCTTAATTCAGACATGTGCTGCTTAAGATCATCGTTTTCTTTTTGTAGCATCATTATACTGTTATTTATTTTTTCGATTTCTTCTTGTGTTTTCTTTTGTTCTGCGTTCACATATTTTTTATGTGCAGCGCATTCATGTTTATGAGTTATAAATTCTTGTTCTAATTTGTTTACTGCTGTATTTATTTCTTTTTGTATTGATGATTTCATTTCTGTTATTTTATGTAAAATCTGTTCGGTGTTTCGCTCTAGTTTTTGGTCTAATAATGCACTGATTTGCTCCAAAGTAATATTTGTTGACTGTTTACATGAGTTAAATGTGGTCTCAGAAATTCGAGTATCACCAAAAATAGAATAGTCGTTTTGTATGTGTTCGTCAATAGACATGTCAGTGTTCTCAAATATTTGTTTATTAAGAGCACGAACAGGAGTATCATCATTCTTAACACGACGAGTGTTCAGGGCACTGCACTCTGGACACACCCATTTTCGTTCTAGATCTTGTATGTTTGCAGAATAAAATTCTTTATTTATGTTCACACATGCATAATGAAATTTCCCCTGACATTTTGTACATCCCAAGATTTCGGAAATACTGATGTGTTTAGAGCAAGCTGCACATTCTCTCATTGTGGACGCCGCTTAAATTCTGGTGTTTGTTTGTAGATAGAAGCGCTCCGTGTGTTTGTGTGTGTGCGTATCTACTTACGTCGCGCCGAAGCCGGGTATTTTTCTATATTGATGCAAAACAAAACTCGGTACTGTTCTTGTATTTGGTACCGTTACTTTTTAATATTCATATTGGTAATAGTATTTAGTTTAATTATTACGTCTTGATTATATGGAAGTTTTATTTTTTTAACAAGAGCGAAGTTGCACACGACCTGCTCTCGTGAGTGCGCGCGCGCGTTTCGCGTTGTCGTTTAGGGAAAGGACATCAAATTTTTCGTGCCAATTAAGTCGCGCGCAATGCAGGATAACACTGGAAGATGTCCTTTGGGCACAGGCAACCTGGATTGCCAATCAGAACAAAGAGTTCAATAGAGTCGGTTTTTTTATTTTGTTTGGCCAATGGTTTTTCAAGAGTTCTGAGCTTTGTGATTTGATAATCTCTGACTTTATATCCAAGTTCAGCCGTTGCATCAAGATAGTTTACAAAAATGAATATTTTACTCTGTGTCATACCTACGTGTGACAGACGAAATACACTGATATTTTGAAGTAAATCTTCTTTGCGCACGCTTAACTTCGGGAGCTTAAGCTAGTGAAAACGAGGCGAACATAAGTTGAAGTTGGTTCACGTAGATCTCCATTGGAAACATAAATTAAACAACAAACAAAATTAAAAAACTTGTATTATAATGTTGGTATATCCGGTAAAATTGTCAAGATGGCGACATTAAAATTAAACAAAGCAAAAACCAAAGTTATACCAGCCCACACATGGAGCTAAATTAAAGAAGTTTTACGTTATTTTTAAGTTTTATAATATCCACTACAAAAAAATGTGTAAATTAAGTTTTAAGACGTACCACATTGCCCTACTGATTTTATCCTGTCACAAGCTGAAGCTAGCACCGTTAGTCCAAGCCGGAGGTTAAAAAGTAATAAACAATAAACATACATACGACCGCTGATATTTTACATAATTATCGACGAAATTGTTGCACGCGTTAATGATTACCCGCACTCACTCTAATCACCAAGCATCTTCTCTGAACGCCGCCGATTGGACGTAATTTACGATTACAGAGAAAGTAATACGTACAAATAACCAGAAGCAGTTTAAAACGAAACATTATAATCCCACAATAATACAAAGTAGGGAGAAATTTAGGAAGCAAAGCAATATATACGAAGTATTTTTCATTTCCTGTTTGGTGGTTTGCAGTTTGTAGGTTTTTGCACAGTCGTCCGTGGGAGCTTCTACCTGGTTCCCGCTGTGTAATGTCGTATAAATCGATATTGAGTGAGATATTGGGAAGAGAGGGGAGGTGCGGGCAGGGAATGACGTATGCATAAAGCGGCACAAAAGCGCACATGATCTAGATTAGTGACGCGCATTGTGTCGCCAAAGGGTTGTTCTTTGTCTGCACGAACACTGCGCCCGCGCACAATGCCCGCTGCCCGCAAACATTTCGATTCTCTATTCGCACAGATTCTATGAATTTGTAAAGAAAATAAATATAACTTTTGATAGCGGTCTGTGGTTTGATGGTATCGTTGTTTGTCAATTGTATATCAAAAATATTGATTTTAAAGATATAAAAACTGTTTTACCTGTCTAAGTAAAATCTATTTCGTTTTATAATTTTCAGACTTGATTATTAAATGCTTAAAAAATGAAGATCACCCTACGGCGTAGTATAATTAATTTTCTTTTGTTAAATGGCTAGCAATCAAAGTTTTAGCTAAATTAACGCTTTGAGTCTGACAGGGGTAGGTAAAGGGTAAATACTACCCTTTGTTATAAAATATTCTAATAGTTTTAAATACCCGCTTTCATTAGAATTAGACAACCCGTTATTAAACTACTCTATGGAAGAAGCATTGGGAAATATTTTCTTAGGTCGGTTTTGTGCTCTATGTTGTTTGGTCACCTATACATAGATATACAAAGTTTTTTACTCCTTTAAAATGTTTCTGTAACAAAAACATCTCTTACGAAATATCACCTTTCGACTTGATAGTATGAGAGATAAAATGAACGAACGCGTAGAGGTGAAGTCTAAAAAAAATAATGTATTGACCACGGAAAAAACTGAGCTGTCCGTTTATTCCCACTAAAAGAGAAGTCAAAATATTTTATAGCTCTATGTTAACACTTTTGTCAAAGTAGATCACACACAGAATGAACAAAGGGCCCCGATCTAAGTTTAACCTTCCAAATGCCGCTAAGCTGTCTCGAATCCAACTCATAAAATATAGATATGAACAAAGTACTATCTCTATAAAACCTTCATTCTAATTTCAAAAAAGGTGGAATTTCGGGAAAACTTGTTTTTAATTTTTTGTGTGCAACCTGACCGAGTCCATTGTTAATTTGTACCTTGAGAACTAAAAAATGGATGAATGGGGGAACAAGAGTGGTTCTTTGAGCACCTCGAGGTTGACAAAGTTGGGAGCGATTTGTCTTATAACATGTTCACGATCCGATCTTACACATTTGATCCCTTTTTTCAGAGCACATATCAATTAGTACAACATGGCGTATTTTAGCTTTCTTGGTATTTTGAAATAAATGTTGTTTGCCGTAAATGTAATAATGAGACACTAGAGGTTGGAGTGGTTGGTTCATTTTTATAGTTTTATTGCATTAACGCTAGAATACAACGAAATAGAAATATCGAGACTTGCTTCATTCAAATCGGACCCTCTTAAATCAACGCCTGTCCATTCATCACTTGGACGACACTTCTGTACGAAACAAACCCTATGAATTTACATGTATAGACAAACAAAAATGTACTTTCTCGATTAGGACTTAGACTTAAAATTGCATGAAACAAATATATACATAATTTAAGGAAATAAACGAAGGTGCAAGCATTATTGTGTACGCTGTATCTAATTAGATAATATTATAATTTAATTAGATTCTCTTCTCGCCTTTGGGTGGTATAATGTTTCATCTGTTATCAATGAAAATGTTCTGGCCACTTTTGTGGTATCAGTTTTGTGAACATTCGTCTAAATCATGATATTTTTCGTTCTTTTCTTACCGAAAAGTGTCCTAAAAGTTGTTATACATTTTGGCATACATGCACAGAAAAATACAATACAAGTAAGTATATCATAAACTAAAATATCATCATAAAATATGTTAAAATCTAAAATAGTGGTTCATAAACTTGTCTCATACAAGACCAGTAACCATTTGAAACTTTTTGTAAACTCAATATAAACTTGATATGTGACGTTGTAAAAAATTTAAAAGCAGACCAAATAAAGTTACTTTTTTCCTAAAATTAAATGCATTGCACTGACGCACAAAAAAGGTAGCGGAAGAGGATGGGACCTTACCAATATTAGTTTTATAGTTAGAAAAAAAGCTGACACTTGAGAGGAATTGTCGAAGGCAATAATAGTGGGAACCCTTTACGTAGAACCCTTTCAGGTCGACGGCACCTGATACGGAAGCTTTTCGCACACTACGTGGGAACATATTCTTTGAATATCAATTTTTAATTTATCACTTTCGTTGTACTTGGATTTGATTTATGAAGTAAAACTTCCTTACGCACGCTTGACTTGGGGAGTAAGCTGGTGAATGCGAAGCGAATGGAAGTTGAAGTTGGTTCACGTAGATCTCCATTGTCAACATAACAGAGTTATACATGTTTATTATTATGTTGGTATGTCCGGTAAAATGACAATTTACCTACAATTATCGAGATGGCGACATCAACATAAAACAAAGTAAAAACAAAGTTGTACCAGCCGATAGATGAAGCTAAACTAAAGAAGTTTTACTGTAGTCGTGTGGTATTAAACACACTCGTTTTTAAATAATTAATAATCTTTAGTTTTATTAATCTTAATTTATAAAATGGTCTCCTCACTCACTTACTCCTTACTCACTCTCGGTTACAAGTGGGAGGACACCTCGCGTAGCTTTGGTGTGATGTGCAGAGCCACTGAAAAAATACCCAACAATAAATTTTAAAATCATGTCCCATAATCATAATATTAAGGTACATATTGATGGGAGCAGAGTTAGCATCGTCGATAAAATAAAAAATGGAAATTTGTATTATTAAGTATATTAGTTATTAGCATTAAGTATGGTTTGTATAGCTTTTCCTGTATCTAAAAACCACCGTTCTTATTTTTTATCGTTTTTCCTACATTTTTGGGTTGTCTGGAAGAGATCGCTTTAAGCGATAAGACCGCCCATTGTGACACTTAATTCTTAAGTTTGTGCCTGTAAATTGTTACTACAATGTGGTGTTTCAATAAAGAGTTTTATCTATCTATCTATCTAGTTTTTATTAGTGTTGTGTACATCAACGGTATCGATAAGTACGTACAGTCAATAGTATCGATACTATAATTCACATGTCCGTAACTAAATCTATCAATTAAGTTAAGATAATAGTTTTAGATAGATACATAGATAAACTCTTTATTGTACACCAAAATTACAAAATATATAGTGGTTTACGAGATGAGTGAAACAAAAGGCGACCTTAAAAGCGATCTCTTCCAGGTAACACTTGAATGGAGAAGATTCATTAAAGTCGTAAAGGGCGGGTGCACACCAACTATATTGCATACTAATAAGACAATCAGGATGTATTTATTATTAAAACAAAATAATTATTTATTTTGTTTATAAAAATAAGATAGACTATCGATACTTAATTTACTTAAATTATCGACAGTTTTGCAACACTAAGAGAAATGAGTCAACCCTATACAGCTATTTAAAGTTACTGCTTCAAGTTAATTTAAAGCTAAATGCCATCACACGTCTAGTTTGCACTTCGAAGTTCAATACCTGTAACTGTCTGTCACGTCCTGAATACTGTTGACAATAAGACACAAACAAACATT
This sequence comes from Ennomos fuscantarius, assembly GCA_905220475.3. Classification (NCBI taxonomy): domain Eukaryota; kingdom Metazoa; phylum Arthropoda; class Insecta; order Lepidoptera; family Geometridae; genus Ennomos; species Ennomos fuscantarius. Next base: position 6,121,903 of record HG992029.1, read on the forward strand.
CAAAAATAAGCCCTATATCTTTGAAATAGAGTAGTTTTAACAAATCACCCGCATGGCGCACGCGCCAATGAATAACAGATAGCACTATCGTCGAGTTCACTTGTTTTAGTACGCCAAGTACTTTTAGCCTTTCTAAGATAGAATGAGTTGTTTTTAAAAGTATCTGTATCCGGTTACGCCATTTGTAATCTAAAGACAAAAGGACTTTATTTCTTTATATTCTACTATACTCTATATCTATATCTATACTATATTCTACTATATTTCATTTATCTTTTACGTAAGGTATTTTCAACTAAAAATTATAATTTTTGTTTTATTCACACAATAATAATACAGAATTTACATCACACAAATCAAGACTCGGAAGATATCCGCTGCTGAACACAGGCTTTTCACTGGTTTTCACTTTTCGTTGGTGATCGCAAAAGGTTTAAATAATAATAATAATAAACATAAACATAAAATTTATTATCCACAAAAAAATATTTATGAGTTATACATACAATAATAAATTTAAATAAATAATATTTCCATAGCTTACGTACTAAATCTTAAGTAATGGCATAACATTTGTCGCAGTATAATAATTCAATTACCTATATAATAATAATAATAATAACGTCCAACGATCAGATACATAAATCCTGGACCCAAACTAGGATTCCGTGTCTAGGGACCCAGGAACTACGAGGACCATGCTATCACAACACCCACCCTAAGAACGCAGTCGCACTATTTTTCTGTACACAGATACTTTTACTGCCGCGGGAATCGCGCCGCCTCCGGCTTAGCAGCCAACCTGCTCAACTACCACACCACAGATGCTGTTAAATGTACTGAGGAGAATGCGGCTGTCCATTGCCTGGATATTTCTTAGCCAGCTCTTACGGCACCCACGCAGACATAGCGTGGTCCTATTCGCACACCAGTGGGACCACATGGCCACTTACTGTCCTACAGCCGGTACTAGGTGGTAGGACTTTTCTGCAAAGTTCGTCTAGGTAGGTACCATCGCTTTGCCAGTTATTCTGCTGCCAAGCAGTAGTGTGCAAGCACTACTGTATTCCGGTTTGAAGGGCAATGTAGCTAGTGAAATTACTGGGCAAATGAGACATTATGATCTGATCTCACAGTCGAGTAATCTTATTACCAGACTGTGCTGATGTCTCAGGATGATGTGCGCAGTACAGTGTCACGCGAAACTTTATATTTTTGAGTTCCGAGTGACACTGTTCTGTTATGGGCAGCCGTGTCACTTAACATCACGTAAACGACTAGCTCGTCACATCATTCACTAACATAAACAAAAAATAAAATACATAGTTTATTCGCAAATGATTCACCACACTTAACGCATATCGATAAACTATTAGCAATAAATACACGCGTACAATGCTGATGTTAACCAAATGTATTCTAATAATAAACAGCAGTTTGATTTTTCAATCTTCTTACAACGTATAATTTAAACATTACGTTAGATGTCTGTTTAAAGCTGTCACCTCCACATAACTGCCACAAATTTGACGGAAGCAGCCCTCTCTTAATTTGAGGGCTGTCAAAACAGCGGATATTCCCCACTTAAGCTTATTTCGTCTAATTGAATCCTAGAGCATTAAGTCTTTCCAACGTATAATCCCCTTTTATGGTATTCACGCCGACGGTTTATGGATTACGCTTTTTACTATTCTTTAAATTAATTTTTTGTCACCAAAATATGGAGCAAGGTGCATTAGCTCAGTATTAAAATAACGAACAAAAAGTTTAATGTGATTTTCACCCAAAACGTTTGGTGAACTTTTTTAAATTTAAAAATCCCGAAGCCCAATAACTGATGGTATTATAAATAAAATACTCTAAATGCTGCTCCACAAGATTTCACCAATTTCAAGCAAATTAAAATATACAATTTTTTTAAATACAATACTATTATTAAATAATGTACCCAAAGCTACATAAAAAATATTAAAAATTAATATTTAAAGTAAACCCTTTTTTGTTTAAAGTAACGTTTTAAGAACACGCTAGGTTTAACTTACCTAACATGTTTTTCCATAACAATAACTAACCGTAATTCTCGATTTTATATTTTCCCCTATAATATACAAAGCACAATAATCAATGAATATCTATTGGAAGCAAGTTATTTACAAAGGTCATATTGAACGCAGCGGTGTTCTTAGTAAATCACCGCCTTGCTACCGTCTAACGAAACAACGACTACATTTTGTATGCTAATACATGATTTTAATAACTTCTTACAGTAGACTCTACACTTAAGACATACGGTTTATATTTGGACTATTTCAAACAAATAACTTAATGCATGCTCACGCTCAAAGTCATCTTTACGAATATTTCCAAACATTACCATTTGTAAACGCATTCGTTAATAAAATACAACAGTCCATAAACTCCTAGTGATCTAGTAATATTTATTTGAACAGCTTACATTCGAACATTATGGGAACCGATTTCCTAAATATTAAACTCAACTTGAGTGCCATCAAACTGTAATAAACGTATGTCGGTTACTCTCAAAGATATTTTATTGAATCGGATAAAAACTCCTGGATTATGTGGTTAGCATTGAGCAATCATATTCAAGTGGAAATTGCAAAAAACATCTTCAGAAAAAGCCCGCAGAATAAAAACCCATCGATTTTGTTAAACTTTGGAGGAAATAATGAAAAAATATAGCAAAAGATGAGTGTTACTTATTTGATGCATTTCATGCGGAAATCATTCTCAAATTGCACATCCAAAGTGCATCTTCCGATTTCTGTTGCACAAGTTTTTTTTTATAACAGCAGTTATTTCAATGTCGATCAGCGTTTATGTTGAATAACAGAAATTACTAAAGTTTAATTTAAATAAAACATTGTTTGTAGGAAGCTACTTGGTGTCCGATTTCACCATTCATATCTACGTTCATAAATAGCGTAACCAGATACTTTATGAATTTGCGGTCAAGTGGTCACGTTAAAATCGTGATGCTACTAATTACAAATCTGTAATTGCTTTCTTTTGAATAAACTTCTTGTGATCAACAGATGCTCTTTTATCTTTTATAATATTATTCACAGATATAGTTGGAAATTATTGTAAAACTAGTTGCGCCCCGCGGTTTCACCCGCGGATAAAAGGTATTTTAATAAATTGCTCATCCCACTGGAAAATTTCACTTTGTATTATCCAGTGTGTATTTAGCCTATATATTAATCCAGTGTATAAGCTATCTTGGTACCGAATTTCATCCAAATACATTCAGCCGTTTGAGCGTGAAGGAGTAACAAACATACACACATACACACAAACACACATACGAACTTTCGCCTTTATAATATTAGTGTGATAGCAAGCCATAACATTTTAGCTAAAAATGTTTGCGTTATTTGGGATTCAGTGTCTTATTATTAATTCTGAACTAATAATTTCTATGATATTAGATGTAAAATTTAAAAAAACTGAATTTATTTTTTTTCTTTACGCACGCTTGACTGCAGTAAGCTTGTGAATGCGCGACGAGAGTGTTACGGAAATTTATTGAGCGAGGCGAATGGAAGTTGAGAGAGAGATATGTAAGTTAGTGAAAATAGAAAGAAATATTTTTTTTTTTTTTTTTTTATTAATGTACCACGGATAATTCTGCTGATTGTTTTTTGGATATTCCCTTAGCCAACTGGCTAAGGTGAAAGTTTGTATGTATGTTTGTGTGTATGTTTGTTACTCCTTCACGCTCAAACGGCTGAATAGATTTGGATGAAATTTGGTACCTAGATATATATATACACTGGATTAACATATAGGCTAAATTTTATCCCGCATAAGTGAAATTCTCCCGTGGGATGAGCAGATAATTGAAATATTTTTAACCACGGGTGAAACCGCGGAGCGCAACTAGTTACCAATTAATATATCCTATAGCTAGCAGCTATTAGACCCGATACTATTTATGACAGAGCCTAAATAAATGACTGCAATATAAATAACACCAATCAATTTCTTTAATAACATTTTCAACATGTCTTTACAAACTTACAAGGATTTATAACAAAACAATATGGAGTGAAAGTGAAAGATTAATTAAAGTGTAACGGATGAATGCGTCCGTTCAATGGTCTAAATAAAATTAGATAAATTAACAATAACAATTGCATTAAGTTAGAGACAAGTCGAGTGAAATGGTTGGACAATGGCCCCCACAGTAGGGGAGATGTTCAACATAAACTACAAAGAGATTAGTATCATCGCCAACATTGTTAATCTGATCATGAGCTTACTTGTAGTTAGTAACTATGTTTTTTTTTTAATAGGTAGAATTGAGTTTGACCACATAATATTGCCTGGCGCTAAGTGATTATAAATAATAAGTATTTAAGAGGTTTCATTTTCATCTTTTGTGTCGTATAAATTATAAATGGTAAAGCGTGTGAATTAAAAACGATGGCTTATATACTAGCTGCGCTCCACGGTGTCACCCGAGTATAAAAAGTAGCCTGTGTTTCACTATATAACTAAATTTATCCAGCCGTTTGAACGTGAAAGAGTAACAGACATACAAACTTATGCCTTTATAATAATAGTAGGATATTATAACGAATATTACAAGGTTAAAACATTGGGTTTATAAAAGTTTGGTAATAAATAATAAAATAAGTACTATGTAATTTATATGTAAAATGTGGTAGGTAATAAGTAAATTGGTCGCGTATCAAGGATACACAGCTTATATCACAATAGTAGCCAAGAATGAAAAACATTACAACTGTATACGAAACTCACTTGCTAATGCGATCATAAGGAAATCAACGAATTGTAATACCATTCACAAATAACATTGCGCACTCACCTCAAGCCGTGTAAAATGTGGATCTATTTTTTTTCCTTATCGTTCAGATTTCGTAAAAATCACGAACACAACAAAGCTCACGTGCCCCGTGTAACAAGATTACAAACACAATGCCTGTATCCGATTCGATTTAATAGTTTCCGCAATATGAAAAAAAAAAGTATCAAAACTACGAAATTTTTTTCGTTTAAAAACGGAAGCAAAATGGCGCAGAAATGAAAAGTTTATAGAAGTTAATCTTTACCTTTGAATGAAATAACACGCAGTCCTAATCGGATATCTTTCCCACGTCTTGGCTCCTTGGTCGTAAAAATATGGGTCGCAATTAGGAGACTTTAAGCCTGACTTAGGCTTAATTACATTCGTTAGTGTCCCTTTCTATCAGTGTTTTCAATAATCGTAAACTGCAATCTACTGTTATATCTGGTGGGAATAAATTTCTTTGTTCTACACACTTGCAAGTAGGTAATCAAACTTTTAATAAAACAATTGAATAAATGTTACATGTAAGACGGCGGCGGCGAAGAAATAATTAAACTGATTTACAATTTACAATGTATCATAGATGTGCATATTTATTATGTAAATTACAAAAAAGTTGTAATAGGTCAAATCTGAAATTATTAAAATGAAGGAATGATTGAATGATTGAGAAAAAGGTAACGTGATTATTTAAACCTGATTTTTTCAGTAGTGTTAGAGCTACTTCATTAATAGTTGGCTTACTGTAACAATATATAGAATAACATTTGCTAGCTAACCTCTAAAACTGTGTGTCTCACCGTGAACGTTACAATTCTTATTGGCCACGATCTCTTTGTCGCTTTATCATTTTTTTGCATTCGCACATGTAAATGCATTTAGCTTCCACCTCTTATCGCAGTGAACACTATTAATCTCGTATAACAATGTACCGAGTCGTGGCTAAGCTTCGATGGCTTAATCAAGCCCTGCGGCTCCCGGTTGGCTGTCGGGACAGTTTCTTTGTTATTTGTTGCCAAGATTTTTAAAATCATCTCTAAGGCATTACACTGGCCCGATAGCTCAGTTGATAGTAGCCTTGTCTTCTGAACTTCATGTTGGTTCGATTCTCACCCAGAATAAACATTTGTGTGATGAACACCGATGTTTGTTTTGTGTCTAGATTTTATATTGTATTCTATGTGTATTTATAAACAAAAAGTATCTAAGTATTCTATCAGTTATCTGATTCGCATAGAACAAAGCTTTGCTTAGTTTGTAGCTAAATGGCCCTGTTTGAAAATGTCTACAAATATATATTCATTTATTATTTATTTAAATATTATTTATTTATTTATTAGACAGATAATGATCAGTATTGTTTTACTAGTTCAATATAGTAATGGCAGTTTTACCCCGCTGAAGTAGCCTTTCTCTGCTACCATCGAAAAGAAAACAGTTACTGTAAAAAAATATAAAACAACAATCATACTGTCTCATTTATTCATCATTTAATTTTAATTGTTTCCTTATCATTTGTCTTTTATTTTATAATAAAGAGATTTGCATATTATGATTCCAGTCAAGAGTGAACAAGAATCTATCTTCTAGACAAGCGAGCACAATTATAGACTGCGTCGTCACTTTCTATTAAGTAAGACAAATGTTTGGCCTATAAGCAATAAAAAAAGCTATTTATTTACATTTGATTACTGACCTTAACATATGATTTATCTTATTAACTGAAAGTCTCTTACCATCGAGTAGGTGATATAGTGGTCTAGTGAAAACCTATAAAATAATTTAAAAAACCTTGAGTGCCAGGCGCGCAGTATAATAATAAAAATAATAATAATAATAACGCCCAACGATTACATACATTGATTCTAAGTATAAACATCATTTATTTCCCTACGTCTCGTACTTGTGAGAAACTTATTTTCTAAGTTCAGATAGAATAATTAAATGAAATAATAGCTTAATTAATAATGGAAAGATTTAAATAACTACAGCCATAAAAATCAATCTTAAAATAATATTATGTCTTCCACATAATAATTATTCGTAATATAGTTTATAGAAGGATCATTGAAACGAATTTTGTAATATTTTTGATGTTTATTTAATTCTCAACGTATAGTTTCAGTCTCATTCATAATCTTCAATATATTAGTTCACAGCCATAATATAATACAAAAATAAATAACATATTTTACGTCATTCAAGAGTCATTATGTACAAACTATTTACAAGATAATGAGCAACACAAAGGATGAAACGGCAATCACTGCTGCGTCACAGACTAGAAAATACCTATAACATTTGCAGGGATTCACTTTTGCTGCCACCATGAAATGGCATCAAGTAAGTCATCTTCGTCCATTGGAGTTATATGTTCCTCGTGATTTTGATAATTGGGAACATATCCTCGAGCTGAATGTGCTGATGACACTCCTGAAGAACAGTCTGAACCGGACGGTGAAGGTACTGGAGATTCCGTGTAAGGAGAGCACCCACCGTAAATGCCTTCATCTATTTCGTAAGGCACATGAGATTCCATTACTTTTGGTTTAGTAATACCAAGCGCCGCGTCATCTTCTTCGATTAAGCTTTGCAAATGCCTAATATATTCCACGACCATTCGCAGCGTATCCACTTTGCTGAGCTTCTTCCCAGAACCACGACGCGAACCACCAGATAATGCAGCGATGACTGAAGCTGGGAGTCGTTTTCGCAGAGCATTAAATCCATCGTTCACTTGTTTCACACGGTTTCTTTCGCGAGCGTTTCTTCTTGCTATCGAAGCTGCTTGAGCACCGGTATTACCCGTGCTTTTGTATGTGTACTTCCTTTCTTCCGAATCCAGGGTAACGTATTTTCTTTGAGGTGCAGGAGCAATTGGAACCATTTTTGGAGAGTAGTACTCGACAGGGTTGTGTTGAGTCCTCTGCAGCATTTTGATCACGTAATACGAAGTAGTAAATTAATTTTAAGGAGCTTCGTCTTCCTTGGCAACAATCTAATGAATGAGCTCCGAGCATTCCCGCGCCGCTTTTATGGGCGCACCTTGCCCAAAAAAATTTGAACTGGGACCCATGGTTCCCCCGCCTCATCCATTTATTTTTTTCGACCCTTACCTGGAATATGCTTTCAAATAAGAGGTTCTGGATCGACCCTTTATACAGACCCTTTATACACGTGCCAATGAATTTATTCATTTTGTTGACCAATATGATAGCCCAAGCATCAAATGAAGTTATATTTTTCCCAAGTGTGTATTATAAACTCCAGGTTGCAAAATTTTATTTGGTAAAAATGTATACGTAAGTTAACCTGTGAAATGCGGTCGCAGATGTTTCGTTCAAGTTTTTATTAAATAGTATTATTTTTACTATTTTTAATGTAAAGGCCAGATAATTATGTTTTTTAAGATTCTTTACGCACGTATGGATGCAGAGAGTGATGAAAGATGATAATTATTATGACACAGTATGCCTAGAATCTGCATAGACGTCAAGATACTTTTTATTTATTTATTGATATTAAATCTACAGCAGGACGGTTTTTAATTAATATAGTTCATCGTTAAACGTAAATGTTTCTATTACAGCTAAAGAAAAGAATGCTGGCGCCAATATTTCTACAGAGAGTACCAAACAATGCAAATTTCATTACAACAAGTCCCAGGGACAAGTGGAAACCCAACAGTTGTTCATAATAGAACATTTTGAATTTATTACGGTCAGTAAAGTGAAAATTAAACAGCAAGTTTTGTTGTATTTGGTCTTGTAACAGATACCATGGCGAATAAGAATATCTACAACAAAATAAACACAGTTCCTTATAAGCTTTATAGTGTTATCGTTAAGATTTACTTTGCATTGTAGGAGAGCATTCATAAGATTGTAGCTATGGTCAACTTTGCAGCCCGCACTCTGGGCGGCATTACTTCCACTGAATAACTGAAAAAGGTTACATTAATGTAGAACGAAGAGCCTTACTTTACACGCTATTCAAAAGCAATGGGATTGCCATTGTCGCACGCATTGTGTTAAAAAATCCTATGTGGGCCATCCCATTGACTGGGATACGAATGAATTGTTTAGAGGCTTTCAATCTTCCATTGAAGAAGGTGCTAAACGCGTTTTTAATAGACTCGGTGTCGCCTCCGAGAAGCAATTCATATTTAATTTTGTGCTATTCAATGTTTATATGGCATATACTTACCTGCATTGAATTTTTTTGTTTTGTTTTTGATAAAATCGAAAAATACTTGCGAATGTACTTTGAAATTTATATATAATCTATTTATAAACTATTTATGTAACACTAATGAATTCTTATAATTTAGATCTCCGTTTATATTATTTCTCTGTTTTTCATACGTTGCCATCTCACTGAAAAAAAAATGTTGTAATCAATAAAATGTGATAAACAAGCATTTTTAGTCCTACAAAGCTCACATAAATTGATGGCCTAGCTTTGGTGGCCTAGATAGAAGACC